>CM024794.1:10309973-11509973 GCA_014281875.1 Nibea albiflora | reverse complement strand
GGAAGCAAGCAGAGGTGGAAAAGTGGAAAGTCTCTACAGCAACGAGGGTCTGCTGATTGTTTCTGCTTTTCACACATCTCGCTGCCTCAGCAGAGCAGAGCAGACCATCGTAAGAGACAACACCCAGCCCGCCCGCCACCTGTTCGACCTGCTGCCCTCTCGCAGACGCTACAGGTGCAGCAGAGCCAGGACAAACAGACTCGGGAACAGGTCAGCATTCTGAATGCACACATGCACTGGCCGCCCCCCCAACATGCAAAATAACCTCATGTGCAATAATAGTGCAATAAATGCACAACAACCCTGTAACATCCTGCCTTTACCATTTGCTATGCAAACCCAAGCAAGATGCGGCATTCACTTTTATGAATACCCCCTGCATTTTCTTTCTTATAGAACATTTTCAGCATTTTATTTGTATTTTATTGTGGTTTGTAGGACTAGCACCTTGCTTTAGCACCACGTCATTTTGTTGTGCTTACAGTATGTCTGTTGTGCAATGACAATAAAAGCTTTCTATTTTATTCTAGTACACACTTGAACACAATTATCAAACGCAGTCTGGGTTTAGTTCTTACAAAACATCCTGGACAAATTCCTGCAGCGGAAAAACACCATTTGTCAAAAGTTTAACACTTCTGAACGTGTGTTGAACCACACGTGAAAGAAATTCTGGGTCAAACAACTGGGCGCGTTTCGTATTTTATCATATTGGAGGAGTTTCGGTGACTCACAGCTCTAGTCTGCATGTTTTGGTGGCAAAGTTTCAAATCAGCAACAACTTTAAGTGCTTAATGAGATCTGCAAAAGAGCAGCTACGATACTGAACACTTCACAGATCGGGTGGTGCTGATGTGGGCAAATACTCACGCTGTGCAGGGCTTACAGCCTGGTGCGTTGTTACTCTGGCTTTTGCAGCACTGCCAGGCTCCACTGGTGTAGTTTGATGGATGGAAGGTGGCCAGGCGTTCCTCGTTGCAGCGACTGACCTGGCCCAGGACGTCCAACCACTCACTGGCCTCTACACAGTTTCCGGCTTGCACATACAGAGGCTTCTCTGAGTGAACCACCTGAAACATCTGCCCCAAGAGACACAGAGCGGTTACACTGTAATCTGTCATCAACTTCCAGCACACTTTAAACATCCTACAGCCTTATGTAAAAGACAATAAACAGATGTGCCTATGCTTCTTACACTAATAATCTGGGATTGTTTTTTTTATTTTTTTATCTCACATTAAAACATGCCACTTCCCGGAGATTTTGTTTCAGTGTGTCATCATACATACTTCTCACAGCCTGAAATGTGTCGGGATGCAAAGGCTCAAGATTTTTCCAGGTAAGGAGGAGTGACAAACTGACAGGCAAACTATTTCTAATCATTTAGCGGAGGCTCAATAAACACTCAAGAGACGACCAAATACAATATTGTTTCAACTTGTGTAACCGGCTCTGGGACTAAAGTTTTCATTGCAAAAAAGGGGCCATACTTCAGAAGTGATGATTGACTGTCTGAGGGGAATTAGCTTACATTTTTGCGGTTGAAGGCACTTTCATCCAGTTTCTCCACTGCCTGGATATTTTTGACGTTGATTATGCAGAGGGCCTCTTTCCCTGGAAAGCAGAAGTTATTCTGTTAAACGCGTCAATAACACACAGTGATGGTCAGAAGTATTAGAAACCTACAGTATGTCAGCATGTTACCTGTTAAATGATGATGACGTGGTCCTTGTAACATTTGAAAGTGAATTAACACACTGAAGTTTTCACACTTTTTAGTACGCATCTTAATATTGTGAGTCACTGTGCTCAAGATATATTTATTTCTATGGCAAATTTTGACAGGCTCTCAGTCCTGTACGCACTAATACCCATTTAAATGAACATTTGGCAGTTATTTGGCAGTGATGAACGCTTAGGCTAGCAGTGTGCTAGCAGCCGAAGTAGAGAAGTGCATTTGGCCTCAGTCGCTGTCGAAACAGTTGACATAGTTGTGTGCTCGCTGTCATCCATGACAAGCAAAATGACTGAGTGTGACGCGTGTGAACTGTCACAGAATGAATCCACTTTTATTTTTAAACATATGCTGGCTTTAAATCAATAACATTTTATATGTTCTCTCCAATATTTATGCACAACATGAAACAAATAAATCCAACCAACTAACTTGGCACCTCGTCCGTGTGTGGGATGAGAAAAAGTCTTTAGCTTGGTGCCCTCTGGTGTTTAATAGTAGTACTCTCATCGTCTGATCAGTTTATGATGAAAACAGATTAGTAAACATATCTTTCTCACCTTTATGTTTGTGGTAGGAGAGCTCTCTGTTGGTCACTCTGAGCCATCTCTTTTTAAAGTTTCTCTTGCCAAGACGTTTTCTCCCCTGGGCACGTTTCTGCACCTCCCTGCAGGGACACAAACAAGATTGAGGTTGAAATAATATCGAATATCACCAGGCAGCAGGTGGCATGTGAAGTCCTACAGGTTAGACTTCTTTTAATATAAACATTTTAGTGAATTAAAGTTTTCCATTGACCAAACATTGAAAGGATTTTATATATTCAATATATTCGGAAATGTCCTCCCCAAGATCACTCTGTCTCATAGTATCAGGCTCAACCGACCCAACCCGGGGATTTTCATGAAACTTGGTGGAGGGTGTAGTGTGTGCTGAAGGAGAGCCCATTAAAGTTTGAAGGCAGATTATTAGTTCTGATTACTGTTGGGAGAAGCTTTCTATAACCTTGGTCACTGATGTCAGTGACCATTAACTCATTGAGCCACCAAGTATGTTTACTGTACGTAAAGATATGCACAAAACTCACCCCTCCTTGAGAACCACGGCGTCCTCCACCCCACTGGACTCTTTGCTGACGTTAGAGGAGATCTCATCGAGAAACTGGAAAGCGGAATTGATGATAATATCAGTGAAAACCATTTCAAATGATAAACACAAAGAATATTTATTATAATGATGAGCAAGTTAGAAAAAATACCTTTTTAACTTTTTCGATGCACTTGTCTTCTTGGAATGATTTGAAGAAGTCATACATGTAGGTTTCTTTGAAACTAGACTACAAACGATAAAAAATAAAGACTCAAATCAGCACGAGGCAGATTAAAATACTGCAATTGATCATGTTTGTCTGTATGCCTTTGCCATTGGATGTCATTGGAATATTTAAGACTATTTAACAACAAGTAAATCTTTCTCTTCTTTTTAACCGGATAATCAGAAACTCTCATCTTTCTGTTAGTCTTACCAGTTTTTTTGACAAACTACCCCAGCTGCCCAGCGTCTGGATTGTTTTTGAGATGAGCGTGAGTGTGCGAGAGATCTCAGGATCCTAGAATGTAAAGAAGAAAATGTACAATGAATGTATAATAACAATATAATCTGCAGACCATATGAGTTGTGGCAGGGGGGGGGGGCCATGCACTTACAGGATGGTGGGAACGGAGTTGGAAGGAGTGTGGAGAAAGGACAGCAACGGCAAAGAACCGCAGGAACACAAAGCTGCTAACGGCCGAGTACTGAACGTGTGGGTCAGCTGTAGAGAGAAAGAACGTGCTGAATAACTCACATCTTGCAAATCAATTAGCAAGTCTTAACAAAACAAAAAGGAAAAACAACTGGGGACGACATTTAATGATCATTGTTTTTCTAGCATGTCTGTACAGGGAGTGGACTCATTAACACATCATAAAACTCAACTATTTCATCTGTTAAAGCTGAACTATGGGAATAATTACTGCAATCCACTCTTGTTTTCATTATGTAGGCAAACCAAGCTACTGGTACAGAGCTGCAGTCCAAGTTTGAGCTCTGAAAAATGTGGCGGTAGCCTCTTAGACCGACTCTAGCATTTACCTGGGAACCGTTTGCAGGCCAAGTGTCTCAGTGACCTGAAGACATCACACATAAGTGAGGGGCAGCTGGAGCTGGACTGCGTGATGGAGGAAAAGACTTTCTGGACGTAACTCTGAAGGTTCTCCTGTAGAGGTAACAAAAACATTACTTTAGATGAAGAAGCTAAATGTGACTGACGCTGATAATGATACAGTTCAAAATAAGGAAAGAAATGTTCTTTTATGACATATATGTGTATTAATTTACTGTAGCGGCGCATTCATCAAATCAGAAGGCGTTCAAGGACGTTCTGCTCATCTGTTTATGAAAGGTTTATAAGAGACGAGTAACATTTACCTTGTTCACCTCCACATTATCACCCTCCTTTAGTTTAACAGGGTCTATCTCACATGTTTTGTTGGAATCACAGATCTATGAAAGGTTAAAAAGACAACAAAGGAAAATGAATTATGGTCAGGCTCAATGCATTAATGAGAAATAACAAAGACTGAGTACTAAGACAGCTGCCCACATTCACAAGCTCCCTTTTTCTCCCAAGACATGTCAAAGAATTTAGTATAGAAGAAGTATTTCAAAAGACAAAATACGAAGTCAACGGAGGGAACAATATGGAGCATTTTGCAGACGCAAAAATAAATAAATAAAGGAAAAATACAATTTTAATTCTCATTCATTCAAAAAAAGGGTTTCAAAAAGTGGCTGACGCAGCACCCTGTAAGCAAAATCTACCAATTACATCTGCACATCTGTTTGTTTGTAGTGGAAAGACTGCTGCTGAAGTGAAGTTTTCCGTCTATACAGTGTGTGTGCGTGCGTGTGTGTGCGTGTGTGTGTGCGTGTGTGTCATACCTCATCTATCACAGGCTTCAGGGTAACCGCCAGGTAATTCTTTCCCACAATCTTCATCATGTCATCAATGCAGCGTGTTGCCAGTGAGTTGCCACGGAATATAGTGTTAGCCTCCCTGTACGCACACAAAAATGTTCCACTGACATCAACCAGACATCATAACTAATTTCCTGATATTGTGAGATAATTCTCATTAATGAATGTGTTTGGGGACCTAAAGGTTTGACAGGAGGAGGAAAGAGGAAAAAGAGATCCGTTTGTACGATTGAGATCTTATTTTTGGAGTTATGGCCAACAGTATTTCTTCAGTTTCATCATCTGAGTATGACATTTTAGGCACCATCCTAGCTTTAAAGCCAGGGGACTGAGTGACACTGTTTTAGTTTTAAAAGAGTATCAAAGAGTTTGTTGTATTTCAGAGCTGCTTCCTGTTTCATATTTAGCTTTGGTTACATTATACAATAGCCAGCAGGAATGATGGCAATGCTACAAAAATAACACCCCGCAAAAAAGGAACTTAACTTTAAGGCTTTATGGATAGGAGAAGTAACGCCGTGGGTCATAACATTTATCTCTTCCTGTGTGTACGTTTCTACATGTCACTGGGTACCTGTGCCGTACTGTTGGTATTCATGTGCGACTACTCACTGAGTGTTGTCTAGCTCTAGCGCCGCCACAGCAGAGACAAAAGGCACAAAGCGATGGTGCTGGAGCAGCAGTCGAACCATGGGCAGCACGACCTCATATCGCTCTCTGCAGATGTCCCCCAGGATGTGTGCTGCTGACGCCGAAATGGGCTGAAGGAGGCAAGGGGAAGGACAAACGTACATTTGTGTGTATTTTCAAAAAGGTTTTCACCTCCGACTGACTCGAGCTATATTGTCTTACCTTCACATCTGGGGATTTGAGCAGCAGGTTGCAGAGTGGTGTGTAGCAGGCAGATGGCAGCACCGTGTCTTCTATGTAGGTCAGCTTCAGACGCAAGGATCCCAAATCATCAGACTTGGACTTGCTGCCGTTCCCTTTGGGCTGGAGGAGATACCTGGAAGACAGACGTCACATTACTGAGCTGTGATGTGTGTCGTGAATAATTAATCACAGGAAACCACAACCACAGGAAATGGCATTAAAGTAGGTCAATGTAACCTATACAAAACATTACACAACCTACTTTTGTCTTACAAATAAGCCCAATAATTTAAGCACCACTTAATGAGAGACCGGTGGCTCGAGACGGTTGATCCTGCCGACCCGAAACCACCTGCTCAACACCTCAGAAACCAAACAGAGTATCTGCACATGCGATTTAAGAGAACCCTAAAGAACGAGGGAACCTTAGTTTGTGTTCACCCTTTAGCCTTGGCTAAATATGTGCTGGTTGTACATACAGCTATCATTCTATATCAAACAAAGCTGAACATGATTTGAGCACAGGTTGCGTTACAGAGTTAAATTAATGATAATTAATTATTTTTATTCTGCTGCTTCTCTTCGAAAAGGAACTAGATTTCATCACACACCTTGCCTGTAAAGTATGTGTTTGTATGGGTGTGCTGATATGAAGTTAAACCTTGACCTCCAACCTCAACAGTTGAAGCGGACATAAAAGTATTCAGAAGAAGCTGTCCCCGTGTGTTTATTATATTAGTCTTCATGTAAACACTTGTTAAAATCACACTAAACTGTTTTAACACTTCACTGGATAACTTCCACTTAATATCTAATAATTTAAAAAATAAATACTGAACTTTGTTTAAGAAAATATCGCTCATGTTTCTGCTGTATGCACGTCTCCCTAAAAGCCAACAGGTGGAGCAGAACACAAAATGATTAAATGCAGAGTTGGACTGCAGTGATTCAAAAGCTGAAGCTACATACTGAAAGCGTGTCAATATGCTGCTAGATCTGTAAGCATGATACACAGGTACAGAGATCACAGATCACCTGTGCTGATTTCATGAAGCAAAACTGTTTTGTTTTTTTTGCTGTGCAACATGGACGTTATCCAGCGTAAACACAGGACATGAGGTACTGCCACCATGCAAAAAGCCACCCACGCACTCAACTCACAGCCCTCATGTGCTAACAGATTGCTATCTGGCATAATCCCACATCACCTACACTGACGCAAAGCTAGGAAACACCCACACAATGGCAAAAACTGCTGAACGTTGAGAAATCTAGGAAGATTTTTCAAATCATCTTGTGATGGAAAGGAAAACCAAAGAGTTCAAGGTGTTCTGGTAGGATAAGCACCTAAACAGAACGACTCCAGAGCAGGAAGCTCCACCTTCCCAAGTGTAAAGAACTAATCTCGTTAAAAAGGAAGGTGACCGGGTCATGACGTCAGAGTGACGGTGTCTGGGTTGGTTCTGTTTATTGCAAACAATGTAACAAGTTTATTAAGAAACAAACACATCAGACTTTGACAGTGACAGAAGAAGACAGTTCTGGACTCCTGATCTCCATTAGTAGCCGTAAATATAACTTGCATTTTGCGTAACTCAGCAAAAGAAAATGTGGATGAATGCTTGCTTCCATCTACTAGTGTAGGAGTTGAAGTATTATAAGAGGGTCAGTCACACCTCAAATAATGCAGAAAACCCAGTGTAAATCTAACATTTCTGTTTGTTTCATGCATCAACGTGAGGAAGGCTGCATCAGATCATCTGTGTGGAGCATCCATGGATATTTTACAGGGACATGGGAGCGATGAGGAGACTGTCAGAGCCGTAACAGCTGATAAGTTATGTCAGTTAAATGTTCGCTATGTCAGAAATTATTAGAAAAAAGTAGTAAAAACTACCTGAAGTGAACACAAAAACTTATTCTATAAAACCTATTTTGCAGATGAGAAAGTTTTTTCCCCCTCCAGTTTTGCTGTTTTCAAACTTTTCTAACACAATACTGAACAATATGTTTATCGAAACACGACTATTGTCCCTTTGTGATTACAAAACAGGAGCCAGGAGTGTTGTATGTGTTCTTCACAGGTCTATCTTTGCTGGAAATCTAGAATGGGCACATTCATTTACAGCTACGGCAGCACATAAATGCCTTGGTATTTATATTTATACTGAAAGTAAACTCGAGCCACACCAGAAGCTGTTGAAATAGTTTGAATAGTCTGCTTAATTTTCTGCTTTCTACTCTCATTTTTACCCCTCATGATTACACAGCATCAGTTAAAATGCTCCCAAAATAACACAGCACCAAAATCAAAACATAAAACGCGACTTGTATTTTGTACGTTTAAATTGAGTCTAAATCAAAAGATGTTAAACAGTTAACAGTCCAGGTGGAAAAAGACCTCGAGGGTTTTGGGAAATACAAGTCAGAAGAGCTCATTGAAGACTCACCACCACAGTAAAGAGTCGGCCAAATAAACCAGTGTGTATAATATTTGTGTTTCGACTTGACTGAGTGATGACTCAGAGAGTTGCTGTGACGTTTGAGGCAAATGGTGTAAATTGTGTAACAGGAGGTAAGAAGTGTTTTCAGAGCACATCGCCTCAATAATGCATTTGTATTTGCTTACATTCGTAGTGGACGGGAGATTAAATCCTTACCAGGCTTTGTGGATGTGGTCATTTCGCAGGATCTTGACAGGGACCCGAGTCTCCCCAAGAAACACATCCTGAGCCAGATTCTCATTGTTCCACAAATCAACTCTGCAAAGGTAGAAAACAAAAACTGAAATTCAAAGTAGGGCTCGATTTTTGTTGCTCTGTATGTGTGTGTGTGTGTGTGTGTGTGTGTGTGTGTGTGCGTGTGTTCAGCACAAACACATTTCCACCCAATTCCAATATGGTAAAAAAGGGGTCAAATAAATGTCACTACTGAGTGGCGCTTACCTGCTTCTTGCATAAAAGCCAATACAATACTCGTGCAATGACACCACCTCAAATCCAAACCTCAAAACCATGCATGAGTGTTTACCTTTGACCTTCTAGTCTTACCCAGTGAGCTATGAGTCCACTGTGATGGAAGCCCCACATATCCTTAACCAGAAACCAAGGCTCTCTATCAGTAGTCAGAACACACCAGATCTAAATTCACTTTTTTGTCCTCAAGTTGTTAAGAAATATTTTTTTCTTCTGTCAATACTACAGAGGGGAAAAGAGAGAGGGAGAGGTAGAGAACGAGAAGGGGAGGGAGAGAGAGAGAGTCACACAAAGTGAAACGAACACATGAGAGAGAGAGAGAGAGACAGAGACACAGAGAGAGAGAGAGAGAGAGAGAGACAGAGACACAGAGAGGAGAGAGAGAGAGACAGAGAGAGAGAGAGAGAGAGAGAGAGACACAGAGAGAGAGAGAGAGAGAGAGAGAGAGAGAGAGAGAGAGAGAGAGAAAAAGAGAGAGAGAGAAAGAGAGAGAAAAAGAGAGAGAAGAGATAAAACCCAACAAACTTACTTGATCTCAAGTTTTTCAATGTCCTCCTCCTCCACTTGGAAATGAGACTTTTTAGAGTAGCTGCTTGACCGTGTGACCTGAGGATGAACATGTCGAAGCTTATTTATACAAGTAGTGTCTTTTCCCCCCCCCTCATGCAATCTAACAATAACATAACCAATCAATCATTTCAAACCTATGATGTGGGTGGACAGCAAAATGTGTCGTTACCTCAAAGAAGAAGGTCTCTTCAAAATGAGGGTTGCTGGTTTTCTTCTTTACTTTCGTTTTCTTTTGGTCAGACCTGTGGAGACACATTACACATTCCCACATTTTAAAAACTTCCTCTGCCGATGATCACCGAAACTAATACTTACATGACAGTTCTTTTTAAAAATCTGTATTAAATCTTTTTTCTCCAGTAATCTTTTAAGATTTATTTGAGTAGTTGTGAGCACCACACTGACATATCGCCACCTTTTAACAAGATATAGTGAGCTTGTTAGCAATCAGCTGCTTATTTCATTTGGAGTCATTCAGTCCATCTACCAACGGAAATTATCTGTTATATGTATCTATCATATTTACAGTCAGAGCTCCAAATGCCTTGGAATATTCTGACTAAGACTTTGGTCAGTCAGCATTGTACATTTTATTTGAATCATCACTGAAATGCCGACATGTTCCCACAGTGGAGAGCACTGTTTTTATTTTTATTTTTTTTAAGTGGCTGAGAAAAGCTTATTGGCTTATTGTAAACAAAAAAATAACTGGTTTAAGAACTGACTTTGAAAAAAGCATCAATTCAAAATTGAATATACAGATACATCAGTTACACAACAAAAGCTGAAGCCCCCGTTGCAATGTTCTGCTAGTAACCGCATCACTCTGAGCTCAAGTCCCAAGTGAGTAAAGGTAAAAATGGCACTTCCTATGAGACTACAGGCACGGGCCAAAATTGTTTAGTTGGTTCATCGCAGAGTATTTTGCACAAATGTGTTGACTGGAATACTTTACAGATACTTTAGACGGCCAACAATACAAAATACAGCGATACAGTTACTACAAAATTTAGATTTAAAGATTTATGTTCATAGTGCAGCAGGAAGAGGAACTATCAGAAAATAATATAAAGATATTAACTATTATACCCTATTATAACTAAATCTGAAAACTAGCCTGAGCAGCCGATGAGTTATGAAAGACACACACACGTTAGGAGCAGCAGACACATGTCTATCTTTAGTCAGGAAAATGTTTTATTTATTTGATTCCTACTGATCATACAGGTAGTTATCGGGACAAGCCAAAGGATCTGACCTGTGCCTGAAGGTACGCTCTCTTTGAATTGCTAAAGCTGTTATCATTCTATTGAGGTTATTTAGATTGAGACTTATTTTATGTAATTGATAATTAATAATCAGTTAAATAATATGACAGCTGACCATTAAGTCAGTCAGTGTTAGATCAGTGTTCGAGGAACTGAGTAACATGCCTGAGTAACAACTCGGGCAATCCTGAGTTGTTACTCAGCACGTTACTCAGTTCCAGCCCGCATAAAGTTGCCATGGAAACTGAGCTCGAGCTGTGTTGACTTTGCTTTATGGGTGACAAATCAACTGGAAATGAGTCAGAAAATATTTCTTCAAAGTAAAAGTGATAATGGATCTAGTTAGTTAAGGACAGGGAAACACTTCTATACTTCAAACACGTAAAAAATATCACTGCATGTATTTGTTGTTAGGAAACTCCTAACTTCCGTTGGTATATACGTGGCATTCAGAGTTACCTGGCAGGTCCAACGAGTTTTAACTTTTAGTTTGGTAAACACGGTGTAATGTTTATTTAAAGTCTTTTTATGTGGTATTATTATTATTTTAATAAATAGATTTTTTTTGGGCCTTTATTTGATAGAGACAGCTGAAGAGTGACAGGAATCTAGAGAGAGAGAGAGAGATGAGGAATGACATGCAGGAAAGAGCCACAGGTCGGATTCGCACCCTGGGCTTCCCGCAGCCTTCGTACATGGGGCGGCTGCTCTACCAACTGAGCTAAACGGCACCCCATTTATGTGGTATCATTAATGCAAAAGTGGTAAAATTAAATAACAGTTCTATACTTAAAAACACACAAAGAATATCATTGTCTGTTTGTTTTAAGGAAATCCTAACTTCCTTTGGTATATGTGTGGCATTCAGAGTTACCTAGCAGGTCCAACAAGTGACACGGTGGCATAGGGGTCACAGTTCTGCCCGCTGATCAAAGGCAGTCCCTGGCACTCGATTATCCTAGAGGAGGTCACAAAGACATAGAGAGGGACTTTATTAATACAACAACTGTGCCGGGGCATGACATGGACAACATTTTAGAAAAGAAATCCTTAGTACTGTGTTCATTTACATTATTATCATCATCACCATCATCATCATCATCATCATCATCAGGTGACGCACTGATCAGGAATACTTTCATTTTACGTAGTTACAGATCAGCAGCTAATCCTCTCGGAACAAAACTTTTAATATTTCAAGCAATTACAAACAGACAGACTTTAAAGTCGGCCAGACCTTGAGAGGGATTAGCGTTCAACGCTGAGTTTTGAGAGCATAAATGGTAAATAATTTCTTGTTGGTTCAACAGATGCTTGAGTGGGAATGCTGTTCCTATTAACCCTCTGTGGTGTGCATCATCACGACACAGAGGAAAAGAAAAGAGGTTTATTTACAACCATTTTTAATCATTTTGGAGTTTCCAAACACACTTAATAGAGTTTTAAAACACTGGACAAATTACTATGGAATTGATTGCAATTTGAAATTATTTTATGTTTCGTTGGTGTCCAGTTTATCAGTTCTCTGGCTTGTTTTTAAATGGAGACACTGTTGCCAGGTCCTCAATTCTCACACGATCATCAGATTGTCAGCTCTATACGACGGCACTATGCTCTGATAAACGGCAGCTACAGTCCTCATTTAGAAGAAGTGCTTTGCCCTCATGTTTGGCTCATGTCACATAGGGACCACTGCTTTTTTCACAGGTGTTTGAGGTGACAACAAACAGACACTGTAGGCACCCTAAACAGGATGTGGCTGCTAAGCAGGAGTCACCAGAGAATAAGAATGAATTCAGCCCCATCACTAAGTGAGGCCAGAGGGAGAAGCCAAGCAGAGCGAATGTCAGGATGTTTGTGCCTCATCTTCCAGGGTGTCATGACATTATTCCCTGTGGTCTCCTTTGCATCGCTTTCTTAACTCAACTCCATCTTGCTCTGCTTTGACCATCTCTGGTGGCTAATCACGGTGCAGGAGGATAAGCAGACTGCGCGTATATGCGTATATGATGAGAGCTGACGGTTTAAGCAAACAATCTAAGTTACACAGTGAATGACGGCAGCAGAAACCACAGCGGTTGCAGTGTGAGAAGAGCAGGCTTCCTGTTCAGATGGCATCACTTCCACCTCATTAACCTGCTCTCCAAGTATGAATGGGGGATGCAAAACAACATACGTAAACAGCATGAGGTCTGAAATGCACATGCTTATGCACTTATGCGCTCCACCTAAAGCTTCAATGAGCAGACCGTCATTATATGGCAACAGTTTGTGCTTGTGACCACTAAATAAAATAATAATGCTTTGCAATAAATAAAAACTTAGGATGGGCTGCTAATTTCCACTTTAATAACATTCTTTTTGACAATAATGATGCGGTTATATTCTTTAATTTAATGTTCAGTGGTTGTTGTTAACCACTAAGTGGAACCCCGGCTGTCCAAACTTCTTGTTCAAAAGTACTAGGGTAGCTAGACAGATCGGGGCGGGTAAAGGACACAAGTCATGTCTAAATGATGATATGGTTTAGAGTCTAGAACAAGAGATACTTCTTCTATTTCCACATCAGCATCCCAAGTTTCCTCTGAGAAATGCTGGCCAAAATGCTTTTTCTTGTATAATGTCGACAACGCAGGACAAAAATCCTCCAAGGGGGCAGGAGGGTGATCAAAATACATCTGAGCACTGACTTTGGAGCAAATTTTGGATTCTGGGATCGAGCGAATAGAGGCATCTGAAAACAGTGAAACAGGTTTGAATGATGGAGGCTGAAATCAACGTACAGGTCCTTAAGATAGTTGCTAGTGCCTAAGATGGCTGGGGTAGAAAAGTTTCACAGCTCAGTCGCTTGGTCGTTCTCCAGATCTTTAGCAAAACACATCCAGTGCCATAACTCCCAGAAACATTTTGGACACAAATTTGATGGCATCCTGGATGTTTTCACTGCCTTCTGGCCTGTTTACAATGTGTAGATATCTGCTCCTTGATGTTCACAGCTTCTCCACAAACTTGTTCACATCAACACATGGGTGTCAGGATTTGATAAACTCAATGAAAAGGACTCATTTGGTTCAACTTACAGCTTGGTTTAAAAAATGCCCAGTGCGTAAAGACAAGCAACTGGATGGGAGCTCACTTGAATGTCAACAAGGGAACCTTGGTACTCACCGGACTCGTAAGTGTTGGCCTGTTGAGCCGTTCTCTGTGATCACTTCATTCAATCGCATCTCCAAGTGAACCTTACCCTGTTGAACATGAGGAGAGGAGAGTGCCCGGTGAGAAGTTACAAATTACTCAAGTCATGAGATCTGTCTTACACTAGGGCACGAGTAAAAAGGTACAAGTTGAATACCAAGTTAACACAAAGTTGTAAGAGAAGATAAAAAAAAAGTGGGCTATGGGACGTGCTTGTGAGAAAAAGAACACAATTCCTTCCACCGACCTGCTCGCTAATCCTGATACTCAAGACATTTTGCTACATATGTTAAAAACTTGCTCATGTCTCTCTCTGTCATTTCTCAAACTGTGTCTTGTCCTCGACCTGTGGCCCCACTCAACCCCTGTTTCATGTCTTTTTTAAGTTAATGGAGCTACCATATGTGACAAGAGCCCCGGCAGCTGTGAATTTTGTCATCAGTCAAAAGGATCTTTACGGGGTCGGATGTGGTGAAGGCTACCGGTCTCGCCTTCGGAAGTGTCAGAGAGAGAGAGCAAGAGAGAGAAAGAGAGAGAGAGAGAGAGAGAGAGGGCTAAACAAAACGCCCACACACTCTGCACTCTGTCTCTGCAATTCAGCACTTGGCTGAGATGGTGAGTAGTTCTTTC
This sequence comes from Nibea albiflora, assembly GCA_014281875.1. Lineage (NCBI taxonomy): Eukaryota > Metazoa > Chordata > Actinopteri > Sciaenidae > Nibea > Nibea albiflora. The sequence goes on along the minus strand of CM024794.1, from coordinate 11,495,709 downwards.
TGATGCAAGATAGGCCTTTAAGCCAATATAATCCTGACTGCTTTGCAAGGATCCAAATGCGACAATATGATCAGCAAATTAACACTCGCACCTCCCCCCCCCACCCCCCCACCCCACCTCCGGTTCAGGTTCACTGGGATATGAGCTAATACCTCTAACAAGGTACACACACAACGCTCTGTTTGATTACAAACCAAACCAGAGAGGCATTGCAATAACTCCTCCATCACACACTGATGTAACTTTTGCAGTTGAAAGTGTCTACTTGTGAGTGAATCAGTGTAGCAGCACATACCCAGAATAGTCTGGCGTGGGCTAATGGCAGCTAGAGTCAACACGTTAGCTACAGCAGCACTGAAGTTGTAGTGTGCTGTAGTTTTCGCCCAATGAAAGCAGACCGCAAAAACTGATCCGATCAAAGAGAGGTACAGTTGAAATAGAGCAACCCACATACGTGCCCTATATGTGAGAGAAACTGGAACTGCACCGAAAAATGATCAATAAAATGCTGAAAGGCAAAAAACCCCCCCAAGAAACGAGCAAAACCGCCACCTCAGTCGAGACCAATACCAATAACATGATAATTATTAGCAGCAAGCTAACTGCTTCAGTACACTGCAGTCTGGATTTCACTTCACAGAAACCTCAATGGCATTGCTGTCAGCCTTGCAAACCTCACAGAGTGAAACCGATGTGCAGGTTGACATACTGGTTGCATAAAACAATGACTACCTGGATTTAGGCTTTATGCAAACCATCATGTATGCAGTCACAACAATAGACCAGTTCTATTTGCATGATAAAAAAAAAAAAGAAAAGAAAAAAAAAGAAGCAAAGTGAGTTGGTGACAAATACTTCCATCCCGACTATTGAAACATTATGTACATTGTTTTATGCAACATAAATGACTTTCATCACACCAGCTGTGATCAAATCATGCTAAAGGGCCGCAAACACAATCTCATCGTTCACAGGTTTGTCATGACGTTTTTCGATATAGGATTCCTTTTCTAAAAGTCACAGAAATGTTTTACTTCTTTCATGTCATGGTGTCAAGGGTCTGCCAAAAACATTACACAGTCTTGCAGATTGGATTTCATTTTCCTGCTACCACACAGCTGTGATACATGCAGTCAGTTTTTTCGGTGGGAGCAGTGTCAGCCAATTGGGGACGGGAGTTGAGCCTGTCTCAGGTTTTCAAACTGTAAAAACACACACCAGCTTGGACAGAGACTATTAAACCTTACTTTGACATGGAAATGATCTTATCTGTATGCAAATTTTAGATTACGTGCAAGTGAATTTCCTGCTTGTTATGTTGGGGTGCTGTGAGTTGTGAAAGCATGCATCCCCTGAGCCCGGAGGCGGTGGTGCTGCCTCGTTATCAATGACTTTAGCGGCGACATCCGAGCACGCAGAATTCAAAGTCAAATCCAAAACCAAATCTTGACCAAGATAGGACATAAACATGCCAAATTTGAACTATTATATTTAGGACTGTGCATTTAAAACACTGAATTACCTGGACTTCTGAGTTAGGATCTACTGGGTGAAGGCTAAACCAGTGCTCCTTCCCACTGTATTTACACAGGTCATCCTTCCGGATTGACACCTTGCCTGTGAAGACACAAAACACACAGACACACACGCATTACCTTACAACACATCCACTCAGAAGAGAAAATACACTTGCATAAGTACCTTGTTTAGTGCAACTTACCAACAGGTAGTTCCCTTTGGAAAACGCTCTTGGCATAAACATAGAAGGATAAACACTGAAACGGACGTGGAATCTCAAAGTAGAAGTCCTCTCCATAGAAAGGGCTGCGAATGAAAAAAGCACAGGTTTAAGTTAGCAAACAGGGGGAGGGGGGTAGTGAGTGTAGTGAGTGATTTAATGTGTGATAAACTGACCTAAATAAGTAGCTATGGCCTGATGTCTGCGTGCAACACCCGTGTAATCTGATTTAAAAGTTTGGAGTGGTCTACAAGCTCTAATTTCTAAATATCTCTGTGCCACACTGGAAAATAAAAAAATAAAAGTCACCGTATTAATCTTCCGAAAATCTAAATCAAATCGGAAAAAATATCATTTATCACATCATTTCACCTGGTGGAACAAATACAAAGAAAAAAAAAACTTATTTCAAGTGCATTCAACAAGTGCATTCAGGCTCACATGAGAAAAAGCATCTACACCATGCTGACCTCATTATCACACAGTATTTTATCTCTGCATCTCTGTAACATGTGAACAAATTGCTGGGACAAACCAAGACAGTGACTTACAGTCGCTGCTGATTGCAGCTTATAAATGATAAAGTAATGTTTGGCGACCCTTTATATTTATATATTTATATATATATAAATGTCTTATATTCACGTCTTTGCCATCCACCTAACCTTTCTATAATTCTATACAGTGTTGGGTAAACCGCTCCAGCCAAAATGTAATAACACAGTCATAACTATGATACAGACAGGCTTTGTTCATTTACTGGGAAGTGAAGTGACTGAGCAGAAGGTGGACAACACAGGGTGCCCTTATGACTCATCAGGGTTGTGGGGAATGTTCTTGCTATGTTATGTTGTGTGTCACTTTTGCCATCCTTTTCGCTCAAACACCTTTATTGTCATTTCCTTAACATGCAGCCTATCAGTGTACGAACGCTGTAACAATTATCTGTGAGGGCTCTTTTGTTTTTGTGTTATGAAATTAAAAGAGAAAAAAAATAAAAGATCTGTGAAAGGGGAGCTGTGACGAGTAAAATATCATAAAAACATATCTTGAAAGTCAAATGGAAGGAGGGCAGACTTTTTTATGTAAAGTGCCATTTGTTGAACAGGCAGATAACACAGCTAAAAACCGCGAAGCAAAAACAATCGACTGAGAGAAGCCTTTATTCTGCTTGCAACTTCAAACATTCCCACATCAACCGCACAAGATGAGGAAGGAAGGAAGGGTATTTTCACTAATAATAATAAATATGCATCCGCTATACCTACTAACCACTGTGCTGTGTGATGCAAGGACTGCCTGTGTGTTTCATTTTACAAAATTATGTTGTGTAAATTACTGACTTGAAGTAAACTGTGATTAAAACGTTGGCGTTGTCGTCCTAGTGAAGCATGCATTAAACATGAATTTGATTGTTCCCTTTACCGTCTCAGGATGTACGTCAACATCAGAAAATCTCTTATACACCATCTCTTCTGTTCAGCACGGGACCGACTGCCCAGCAGGAGCTGGCACAAACACAGAGGGCCCAAGCATCTGTGCCACTCGGCCCTGCCAACATAACTACCTCACGACCAAGACCGCGAGCTAGACAGCTTGATCTGACATAGCCGATTGTAGGTTAAGCACTACCTCGATGTACGTGCTGCCTGCAGATGGACCACCTGTCCCAAACAGACTGAACAGCGCAGTGCTTAGACAGTTGTGCTGGATTAACAGTTCATATGCTCGAGTAAAAGTAAAATCCCCCGTCTCTTTTAAATCTGTCTAACAAGTCGACAAAGTTTGGAGGCTGGAGGAAAAAAAATAAAATGTATGCATTGGCAGCTGGCATAAACAACTTGGTAGACATTCGCTTGGTGTATAAAATAACTTGAAGGAGTGCCGCTCAGGCATGTGTTACCCTGTTAAACATTACTGAAGCTTAGGGATCATGTACCTTAAGAAATTAGACTGTACAATTCTGTACAGTTTCTCCGTGGTGAAGTCAGCCTCGTAAAAAGACATATCTGTATAAATATATTCCACTAGTATTAAGAGAATGATCCTGTATCTCTTGATGCCTCCTTTTACAATTCATGCATCTTGGATGGTGAAAGATCTTGCACGACACTTCCGCACTGGTGTTTGGTCAACACATCCAGCGTACACCCACACGCCCTCCTCAATATCACATGGATTTGTGCACTTGTAACCTCCTTATTCTGTACACACTCAAACATACACCCACTATACTACCTTCCCTTCTGTTGTTGTCATCTGAGCCTCTGAAATGATGAGAGAATGCCAGGTAGAGCCACTTGACCACAATTGTTTGAACATGCCTGCTTTATCCGATGGATTAGCGGCAATTAGGGCTTCCACGCAGCCTTTAAACCATTAGAAACACGAGCCCATACAACAGGCATGAGTCAAGCACCCATCAAATAAAAGAAACACAGTGGGCCAAATCTGAGTGATTATTAAGATGTGCTATCCAGAGGCTAAGGTAGTTGAGAGTGACAGAGAGAAAGACACGGTAGTGCGTGGGAGGACACACTTCCTCAGAGACTATAAAATCCTTTTGAACGGCACCGAAATCAGGAGAGGGAAAAAAAAAAAAGAGCTGTTGTGAAATACCTAGAGAAGGCAGGCCCATCTCCCACACCTTTCTCTGAATCGCTTGTGAACATGTAGCTATTGGTAAAATAGCTTGTTTCAGTCTGAATCACTTAATGTTTTCCAGCTAAAATGATCACTTTGCACACGTATAGCTCTGAGTCACATGTTGACCGCTTGTGAGATGTAATCAAAGAGCTGATTTTAAACCAAAAATTTCACCCATGGTCGGCCTGTAACAAAGAGAGTAGTTTACTGTAACCGTTTCCGCGTGAGAGATTTCCTCAACATCTACATGTCATATGAGTAATGAGACTGAATACTATGTTCAAAAGCACTCCTCCTACCTTTTCTCTCAGAAAATGGATGTATATACTGTACTGAGAAGTCTAGCTAATCATTCCACATGAGCATGAATATCACGATACTAATTTTAGTAATCGTGGCAGCCATTACGTCAGCAGATAGAGGTTACATTTTCAGGACATTTAAAGAGGTGAATTATGTTATCTTGCCGTCTTAGATTGTCGTACATTAACATGACGAGGGTTGTTGTGACCACTATCAATAAAAACAACTGCCGCTATGAAGCCAAGCAGTCATTCAGACCAACATCCACTACAACAGTCACTACTAGTTTAAAAATGTACTGTGAGGAGGAAATGATACAAATAAGACACCGAACAAGAAAACTGTCTGTCATAAACAGCGGGACGTTTTCCATTTCTTGTACAGCGAACGTCACACACATGACTGGACATGATAAAACCCGAGATGCTGAAATGTCTGGACGCAACCTCAGAGTTGCCTCAATTATCACACACTCACTGAATACTTTTCTTCCACTGATGAACTGACCTGTTGTTTATGTATGTAAATGTACACATTACATTATCACTAGAGGTAATTTTACACTGTATTTGACCTGTACTACTGGCTAATACAGTGAGCTTACCATTTTGTTGCAACCTACACTATAAAATTTGCCAAACTCTACCATGCTACCAATTTAAAAAAAAGACATGAAATTCTTTCTCCCATTAAAAGTTCAGTGTTTATCTGCAATGCATTAACATGTAAAAACACTCTAAATTAGGGATGTACGATATAGGTTTTTAAAAAATAAAACAAAATCAAAATCAGTGATTATGTCACCATATTTACAATTACTGTGACATGATTCACTGATTCAATTTTTGCAACACAATTTTCATTTTCAGTGGTGACATTTGTTGCTGTCAGCACCAAACAAATGTGTTTTCTCACATCTGAAGATTTTGTAGGTCAGGGTATCGCCGCAGCATTACAGGACTTTATTATAATGTTTTTTTTGTTGCATATTTTACCTTCATCCAAAAATTGCAGCTTATATGATTTTGATATTTATTCCCACTCAGATATTTTGATTAATTGTGCAGCCCTACTCTAAACTAGAAGCTATCCATTCTGTACTACATTAAATGAGACTGCCGAGTCAACTTAGTGTTTTGCAAATCCTTGATTATTACGTAGCCCAGCGCCATTTCATGTAACCAATGATACAACTTGGTATTTATGAAATGTAATGAAGTTTACTGTAACGTCAACATAATTAACACTTCACTGTACACAGCTGTAAAACTACAAACCCAGCTGGAAATAAGAAAAAGAAGAAGTTGGAGTTTGGAAATATAATCAATACATAAATTTACCCCACACATAAAAAAAAGAAAAAAGAAATGACTCGCTGCTTACCTGACGCTTTTGTCAAACACCTTGGTGCGGAACACCTCCTCCTGATCCAGACTTATGGTGCAAAAGGTGCAGAGATCCCTTTGTCGATTTGGACCTGAGACTGGACCTAGGTTCTTAGCTTCACCTGCAGCACAAAGAGGAGAGCATCATTACTATCTCTGCTATTCATTAGTTAATAACAAAACAAAACAAACGCAGATGTGCTGCATATAAACCGCATACACACAGAGGTAACAGAGGTTTCAGAAAATCCCCATCCCTGTACCATTCAATAACATTCGGCTGTTGCTATGCTATTATTGTTGCTCCTTTAAGTCTGCAGTTGTAAATACTAATATATATACTAATATATAATGTAAATACTAATTTATATATATATATATATATATATATATATATATATATATATATATATATATATATATATATATATATATATATATATATATATATATATATATATATGTGTGTGTGTGTGTGTGTGTGTGATTTATGATTTCGATGAGGAAATTATCAAAAAGAAAATTGAAATAAAAGTAAGGGTTCATTTCACTGAAGCTGACACGTGACAGACTAATCTTAAAATCAATATAAGCACATGTGATTGCAATCGTATACAGCACACTTTGAGAATATGCTTTTACAATCAGCATCTTCATGTTCATATGGGGACGCTGGCTCTTGCCAGTTGTCAGGGCAAGCTGCAGAGCGGATGTAGCTGAAGTAGACTTGAGGCTCCTATGTGGTTAAAAACATGAAACATTGACTTCCTCAGCATAACCAATGGCGACGGTACAGCGCTGATTCACAAATGACAAACACCTTTGTCACACTCACACACACACACACACACACACACACACACACACACATTACACTGCACGCAGACTCAGATTACATGGCATAGAGTTTTGTGCAAGCCATGCGTAATCAATCACCAAATCAAAGCCAGATAAGATGACCCCGAGTCTCCAGAACAGCTAAATGACAGTTACTCAAACATAGTGCTATCAATAACTTCCAGTGTCCAGTGGTGGATTATAGGGGCAAAGACAAAGTAGTCTAAGTTGGTCCTCTAGCTTTGTATAGGTACCCTAAGCCCAGGTGAAGACCTAATTAAGAAAAGCCACCAGTGAGATCAGCTTTTTTAAACAGGCTATTAATAATGGCGTATGGCTAATCTTAGGAACGGCCGGCGAAAACAGCAAAGTTGTCACTAAGCTCAGCCCAGGATGACCTGGTGGGAGTAGAGCACACAAGCACATATGCACTCAGAAACAAACACATATGGTATACTGTGGCCAAGCAACCCCGCTGCCATCTCTTTGAATACACTAAAAGAGAAGCATGTCACCTAAAGGTCAGAGAGTAAACAACGCCGGACTGAAGACTGCTTTGTCATTTTAACATGTGGCCTTTTCCTGATTTCACTCTGACAGTGGAGCAAACAAGGACGCATGTCAAAGCACGCTGACCGTCTAAAAACCGCTCGAAGAGTACATCTTCACTGAATGCCACCTCCATTGATGTAGGCTAAAGGAAAAAGGACAAAGTGTGAACGAGGAAGAATGGAGTTTCGTAAGACTGCAAAGTGAGTTACATGCCATTGTAGTTCCTCTATTTTGTTCTGCTTAACGTTTTCTCATCAATTCATAGTAGTGAAACTGCACACTATTGTGTGCCTATGCATACGTGCCATACTAGTTAGCCACGTTCACCTTGCAGTACACACATCCAGTTAAGAAACATCCATAGCTTGTGATGACAACTTCTGTAGAAACACGAGTAAGCAATACTGTTTTGTCATAACACATTTAAAAACAACAATAACAATAATTCTCCTGAAGATTGACCGCAGTGAAGTCTACTTTCTCCCCACGCTGACATGAAGCAACGCCACTGGGGCAAATTTAATCCTGACCATAATCAATTACCTCAAAACACCAACAGGATGGTGGAGCAGCAGGTAGGCTAATGGATGTGTGTTAAAGCTGGGTATAACCAAATCTGCTGCAGTATATGTAAACACCCTGTTGTCTATGAGTATGTCACGCAGTCCGAGTCGCACTGTACCTTGACTGTATCCCTATTTTGGATAAAAGCGTCAGCTAAATGACTGAATGTAAATGTGAAATGAATAAACGCGCATGACGGGAACCTGTACAGCTTGTGTCATTGATTTGAATCTCAAAACGTTACCTCTGACATCTTAAGTCAATGAGACCCGAAACACAGTTTACACATTCAAACAGGTGCTCAGCGCGTAGGTAGTCCTCTGGACCAGCCCAGTCTGAGAATGAGGATGAGGAAACTGGCCTATTGGCATTTGACATGTTTGTGAACAGTTGGACTTGATGCAACTGTGATATTATAATAATAGCTACACTGGAGCTATTTGTTTGCAAAATGCATTATTATTTGATGCTGCAAGGCAGGACAACTAACTCAACTCCCCTGCACGCTTTAATTGTGAACATAGTAGCAACTGAAGAGGCATGATAATTGCACTTAAAGGTTTCTTGATTAATAAAGCCTCCACATGTGAAGTCAAGTGCTCAGGCTGGTTCACTCCATCACCAATTCATCAACACACCACTGTGCACTCGAAATCAACAAGATATATGGTTTATATTAAACGTCAGCTTGGTGTGTATTAAAAACACCCGAGAAGCTAACATTAAACTCTACTCAACTTGAGATGTTGCTTAATATAAACGTTCAAACTTGAATTATTCTCGCTGTAATGTCACATCAGCTACATGAGCTGGATGTCAGGTGCCTGCATTGACTAACGTTATTACTGAATGGGTTAGTGGGCGACGCTCAAACGGTTAGTAGTAGCTAGCCTCACAGTGTCACCAACGTTAAGTTAGCTCACAGTTTAGCCCGAGTCCATACAAAAACGCCTTTTAACTGTTCAATTTGTAACACACACAAAAGCCCAGCTCGCTTCAGAAGCTTTGGTGGCGTCTGTGGAGCCGTACTCGATGAATGAAATCATTCATAACACAAGCTAGTAGCTGTCGCTAGCATGCTAGGCTAAAGTTGACGTTAAGCACCAGCCAGCAGACCGACTAGATGAACTGGCTGTCTGCCGTCACACTGTCGGCTGTGTTGAGAGAGAGGACGCCGCGCCCCTCCGGCTTCCCCTCTCCGCTCGCTTGTTCCACCGACCTCTCTGCCTCCGGGAGAGACGGAAAACGTCGACTCGCCAGTCAAAACTTACATATTTTACCCCGCAGACTCTGTAAAATCCGAATCCTCGCGTCGTCCTCTTCCGCCATGGTCAGAGCTGACTGTTGTAGCTGCTCCGGTGCATTCAGCGCTGGTTTATCATATCCGTTTATGAATGCAGGCAGAGTGTAGTAAAGCCAACCCCACTGCCGCGTGACGTCGGGTCCCGTACACACTGGTGTCTTAAAACGTTTGGAGAAACAGCGAGCTTCCTCCTCCTGCTTTGGCCACTACTTCAATCTGGAGATGGTAGGAGGTTTTAAGAGGATTTGAAGTCTCCCCGTGCTGTTCGCCCATTATGCAACGACAGCGGTCGCAGATAACTAACACTTTGACTTGTGAAGCTATTTATCCAGCTAATCTGGGCTACCAGTGTGTCCGTATGTGACATGCTGAGTGTGAGGCAGATGTACGCCTGTCACCGGGAATGATTTACCTCTGGAGCAAACACCTGAGGTACACGGTTTTTACTTTTTATGACTGTATAATCGATTGATTGAAAACGTAAATGTACCCACATTGTATTTAAATTGTCGAGTGACCCTGTTAAAATGTCTGGAAACATACAAATTCATAGATAGCTAGTGTATTATAATATTATTATTTGTCTAGCACTCTAGCTAAAAGTTAGCATGCTATTGAAGAGCCAATTTTGATTTCAACAAAAGACAAATAAATAAATAACTACATCTCCAAAACTACATACTAATAAAAACTATTCTCCAGGGTTGTCCAAACTTTTTATAAGGAGGGGCAGATTTGACCATGTGAAGACGTCCAGAGCCAATAGGGGAAAACAATTAAAAGCAATAAATGTTACATACGCCAATCAGACCTGAAAATTATGCCTTTCTTTCACACCTGGAGTCAGATAAAGAATAAATTGTATGGAATATACTTGAACTTGCATGAAGTTGATACAAATCTTAACCTCATGTTCATTCTAAACATGAATATGAGTAATGCAAAGTCTGTTAAGATTTAAGTTTAAAATGTATCACTCCTGCTCTTGTATTTCACAAGAAAGTAATATTCTACAGATATATAACACCAGCAGTTATGTCCATAGAGGTTAAAGTTTAGTGTGTTCAAATGTTTCATTATATCAACCGTATAAAAAAAACGCTGCCAATCAGGGCCCCGGTCATGCCTGCTATACTCTATCAAAACATATGTTATATACAATAAATTTATACTTGCTCAAACTATATAGTTTGCACATTAACTAAACTTTTATTTATGCTCTCCCAAACTATATATTATATGTCAAGGGTCTTCAGTCAGGGGTCCGTGACCCCTAGGGCGTCCGCAGAGATACTGCAGGGGGTCTGCCAATTTTTGTCATAATAATTGACAATGACAATGAGTAAACTGCAAGCATTAATGTGCAATAAAAAGCTAATCATAAACACATATAGGCTAATAAACAGCATATAAATAGGTAAATAATGTGAAATGAAATAAATATAAAAGTTATTATAAGCCAGGCTTAAAATGTGACACATGTGGGGGTCTCTGTTCTGTTTGTCTCTCGTCCAAGGGGTCCTTGGGCTGAAAAAAGTTGAAGACTCCTGTTATATATGATACCTGTATATCCGTTCAAATTATGCTATAAATATTCTCATACAACAATATTCTATAATTACTCTCTCAAAATATATATTATAACTATATACTCTTTTGGATGATACATATACTATAGAAATATATTCTATCAAATTATGTATTATATTCTATAATTTGTCTCTCAAACAATACATTGTTTACAATAGCTATACACTCTTTAAAAAGATATATACTGTACTATAGATATATACTCTTTCAAAGTACATACTATATAGAATAACTACTCCCAAACTAAATATTATATATGATAGCTATATACTCTTTCGAAAGATATATATTATGACTATACTCTCTCAAATATACAATAACTATGCTCTCAATGTACATATTAATAAAGGTATCTATATGCTCTCAAACTAAATTCAAAATTGGATGGATTGGATTGGATTTTATATGAATATGAATGTTTGTTTCATTGGAATATAGACTATACCTAAATGTCAGATAATCTGAATAAGAAAACTCTGGACATTTTGCACAGTGAAATATAATTTGTGATTTATTTTTTTAATTATAAAGATAATTTATATCATTATATTAAAATTCCATTCCAAATTCTCCTTTTGACCAAAATGTGACTGACATCCTGTGATCTCTTCCTCTCCTCCAAGTTGATGTTGCCTTTGGTTGGCTGAAACGCAGATCTGTATACAAAGTCAGGTATGTATACAACTTTTATAACTCATTTCTGTTAACTCCTGTTAACACATAACCACTAGTTCACACCTGTCTGAAGTGTTTTACAACATTAAAAAATATATAAAACTCATGATTACCATTACATCATAACTAATGTACAATATAAATAATTGCAAGCATATGTTCAAAACTATACTACAATATGAACATTTTAATTTTATATTTTAACTTTATATCAGTGCTACTAATCTAAAGTTATTTCAGAGTGTAATGGCTCCTGATGCCATGAGCTATGCCTACATATTACCAGTGAAAAGCAAATTAAAATATTGCTCATTTGATCTGGAATACCATCAATAACATTACATGAATTGTCAGTGTTTTTAATTATCATCCTCTAATAAATGACACTACAGTGACTACTACAAATGTTGCCTCCACACTGTTGACCAGTCCCCTAATACCTAAGATCTGTGATCCATGTGTAACATCACAAGACCAGTCTTAGAAAGAAGCAAGGAATTTAGAAACATCTGGAAATTGTGTCTTGAGGCCCAACTCTGAATACAGATGCAGTTTGTGTGGAAGAACGAGGGAATGAACTTCTCACATGGGCTGCAGGTCCCTGAACGGCGGGGAGGAGCAGATAACCACCATGTGGCTTTATATTTAGGAAATTATGTGCTGTGGAACAGGTTTTGTACCAGTATGGCTTCTTAAATTTTGCTATTTAAAATTTCCAGAATGTTCAGACTTTTAGAGTTTCTGTAACTATTCCCTTACCATCACGATGTAAGAATCAGTAAATGCAGTGCTTATGAGTCACTATGGCATGCTGTAGTCATCACTGAACAGTGTGAAATCAAGCATTTACCATATCTCTAACTAGGTCGAAGGAGGACAGGATTTAACGGTTTAGAATAACAACAACATTTATTTAAATAGTTTTACATGTTTTTTACATAAGCACACAAAAGTAGTAACTCTAATCTCAATGGTGCCATGTGTTAATTATAAATTAGATTTATATCAATGGTGCTTAAAATTGAATTATCAAAGTATTTAACCCACAGATTAGCATAGTCTAACTATAAAGTGCAACTCACCATGGCCAGTTAACTAAATGGGAGATTCAGAAATATGACAGTCGTAAAATTTATATAGTTTTCCCCAGGCGTGTCTTAAAAAAGATGTTACCACAGTCAAACACATTTTACCCCTGTTCTGAAATTGCACAGAAACGTTACCAACATTCATGTATTTTCTTGAGGTTACAGTCATGTCACTGAGTCTGCCATAAATGCATAGACAATGGACAAAGTACAGTCTGTGTCAGAAGGTCCTATATTATCCAAAAAATATCTTCTACAAAGGTGAAAAACAACTCAGTCAGTGAGTTTAAGAGGGAGGAAATTACAGCCTACACTGATATCAGATCCTCATGTTTAATGCTGTCATTTCATTGAGCTCATCATTACAACTCTTGCATTTCTTAACCAAAGCAGTGGTTTGAAGTTAAGTTTCACTTTCTCTCTTGTTGTCCACAGTCCTCAAAGATCTTTAGAAAAATGGCTCCTCTTTACACACCCATTTCTCTGGCTTGTGTATAGAAATGTGGGAACCTTTAGTTTCAGAGTCATTTCTCCTAAACAGTTTACAGGACTTCTCGCGGTCATTGTGACTGGTTGTTCTTGGCCCCATCAAAATATCCCTGCTGCCGTCTCTGTCGCGGGCTTGCTTTTTTGGGATGAGATGCATAGTATTCTGTGCATTGATCCTTTTTTTCGGCATTTTATGTTTCACCTTCGAAGGTGGCAGGGAAAGCAGTGGATCAGTGCAGGGTGATAACGGAGTTTTAACGTTGGTATATGACATGTCTTGGTAGGTAGTCAAAGACATATAGTCAGCTGTCTCCTCGATTTTAGGCTTAATTTTATCAATGGAAAAATGTCCGCCTTCTAGCCTTTCACTTTTTATGTCAGGGCCCCCTTGATTGTCACCGTCTTCTGTTTTGATGGTGTCTTTATTGTTGTCTTCACTCAGGTGTGCTGAGTATTTAGAACATGGTTTGAACTTGTCATAAGTATATCCCTCCTCATTTGCCTCCTGGTGTTTTTTCTCATGGCTTCTCTTGGTGGCGAGGTAGAGAAAACGCTGGGGACAGAAGGAGCAGCGATACTTCTTCTCTGGGTTGGGGCTCCGGGCTGTATTATCAAAGCAGGAGCCATTTTCCATACAACTGTTGCAGATGTAATCACCACCAGCAGGTACCTCACCAGGGGGACCTTGTTTACCACATGTCCGACAGAAACATGGGTGGGAACCAATAACGTGAGCTCTGAGCCCAGTCTCTGTGATAAAAGAGCTGTCACAGATGTCACAGTTGTAGGTGGTCCTTGGGCTGGAGTTCCTGCTAAGACTACGTTTCACCTCTCCACTACCACCTGAGATGCCTTCATCTGTCAGCCAACTACTTTTGTCAAGGTGGGCCTCACTGGCAACAGTTCTGTCTACAGATGTTTCAGCATAACGGTGAAACAAAGCATTTTTGTGCTTGAATCTCAACTTCTTCCTTTTCTTTTTAGCTTTGTAAGAATAGTAGGGACGCCAAAGCATATCAGCCGTGTCACAGTCATTGGGATCATCGTAGGTCTCTTGCTCTGTAGCGGCAGTGCCTTCTGGTCTGAGACGGAGTCTGGGGCTCTCTGAGCTTTCCCTTGTTGGAGGGCAATGACTTGGGCTCTCCTCCTCATTCAGTTTTCTGATTCTCTTCTTCTTTCTGGGGAACAGCTTAGATCCTTTGATTTGACGGCGGATGATGGCCTCATTGCCTATTTTCACTGTTATCTGACAGAGTGGCATGGCAGCTCCATCCACAGATGGACCTGGGCATGCAGGTTTGGCAATATATGTTTCTGTCTTTGTGCCCAGCATCTTATCGCGCCCCAGATTCTCATTGCTTGACTGAAGTATCTCCTTTGTCATCTCCTCAACTCTTTTTGCAGAAGCTGATAGCTCGCCTAACTTTTTAACGGTGTTCAAAGAGTTAAAGAATGGCACACTATGACTGATGTGCTCTGAGTTACTTACTACTGGAGGATCTTTGTAACTCACTGCAGACTCTGTATCTGGCTGAAAAGAGAAGGTACTGTCGTAGTTAATGAAGGGTGAATCTCTATTCTCACCCTCTTTCCTTGAGCCTCTCGGAATGCCCAATTCACTGCTCAGACTTTGGTCAATATCTTGGTCACATGGCTTGTCAAAGCTGATGCGTGGCATGACAGGTGCCACCATCTTTGTCGTTGCCATGAACGTACAAGGGAATGAAAGGTTATCAGGGCTGATCAGACCATTTTCTTCAAATGGAGGGATAAGAGAGTTACTTTCTAGGGGAGCTTGGTCACCTCTTTCAGCACTCTCTGAATATGTCTGACTGTACGTCTTGTATTGTCTCTTTCTAAACTTCATAGGCAGAAGTCTGTAGAGTTTGATTGGATAAACGCTGGCTTTCAGCCCACCATTGGCTGATTTTTTCTTAACAGCTAAACTGGGATCAATGCCATGAAAAGACTTCTGGTGGTTCTTTAGGATATAATATGTCATGAATGTCTCCAGGCAGAAAATGCACTGATAGCGGCGTTCACCTGTGTGCCAGATTTCATGCTTGGTACGGTACTCTGCCAAGGCAAACACTTTATTACAATAATGACAGGGATAGGCTCTCTGCCAGGAATGTACATTCTCATGCCGCTTCAGACTGGATAGGGTGACATAGACCCGTTTACACACACTGCAGTTGTATCTCCTCTGACTGCCACCTGGCCTCACTATCCTCTCGTCATGTGGAGGTTCTGATTGGTCGACTTGATGGGGCTCTGGGGTGTAAGGGGTGGAGAGGTCAGCCGAAGGAAGCTCTGTCATGATGCTCTCCGCGCTCGGCATTTCGTCTGAATGAAGGTCCATGTCTTTGGTTGATAGGTTAGTTGCATCTAGTTTGGGCGGGCCTCTTGCAGCTTTGGGACAGACCTGCTCATGGTTGCGTAGCCGTTTGAGGTGTATGAACTTTCTGTGACAAAACTTGCAAAACAAATGGCTGACAAAACGCTTTTTATGTACCTCTGAATGAATGGTGAGAAGAGCTTTATTTGTGAATATCTCTGGGCAGTGCTCACATCCGTAGATTGAAATGCTGTCCTCTGTGTGGGGGGAAAGGGTTGGTGGACCTAACTCCATTTGACCATTGTCAGTGGTTATAGGTAGCCCCGGATCTATACTTTTTTCTGTTTCTGCCTCTGAAAAAAGCGGAGGTGGTGTCATGACTGCAACAGGTGCTGCGGAAACAGCATCAGGTAATGTGGGGGTTATTGCATTTGGTTTATCTGCTTGCGGTTCCGCTGGTGTTGGAAGTATACTTCTACCCAAAGTTCCTCTCAGCCTGTGGCGCTTTTTAAGCGGGCCTGCATTCCTGTAAAAGAGTTGCTTTGGCTGTAATATTGCTGGCTTGCAAACCTTCTTGTTGTCCCATTGACTGCTATCTGTGCCTTCTGTAGATTTGCTCACTGCATAGGAGTGCTCTGAGAGGGCATGGGTTGTCTCATTGGTCCCATTGAGGCAGGAGGTTATGGGGCAACTTGATGGAAGCTGTCCCACATCAGGTGACTGCCTCTCCTCACTGGTTTGAACCAGAGGGGTGAAAAGATTGTTCCCGGGACACACTTCAGTGATAGAAAAGGCATTGGTGATGCGTGGCCCTTTGGCGCTGTCTATCTCCTCAAGCCTGGGAACTTCCTTCTTTGTTTTTTTAAACAATGGGTCTGTGCTGGGCTCTGTAGATTTAACACATTCGTCCTGCCTCTCTTGTTCTGCAAGCTTCTCTAAAAAAGGAATTCCAAGTCTTTTTCCAGCTGCCACCAGCCCCCCTGTGTCCTCTGGATCAGGCGATGTCACCTTTGAGCAGTAGATAAAGTTGAGTATACTGGCAAACACCTCAGACTTCAGGTCCATCAGCTCAAGCACTTGGCTAGAGCTCCATGTCTCAGGAGTTGCAAGAGCATTCCTGAAGTACCCGCTGCAGGCCGCCAGGATATTCTTGTGGGCCCGAAACTTAACATCTTCCACCACAATGGTAACATCACAGAAGAGGCCTTGTGACCGCTGCTCGTCGAGTTTGCTAAGTACAGCGTGAGGGTGAGCACTATCCATCAGGTTCTGAGTGCATGGGGACACCACAGTCATCTAAAAAGAAAGAGAAGAAATAATTACATCAGATTATTACAAAATGGTGGAGTGGACTGTTTTGATACTGTTAAAATGATCCAGATGATGTGAGCACATTTTGCATTTGAAGAATATTTGAGCTTTTCTAATGTTTTAACACTAGATGGCAGTAATGTCCTGAAAGATGAGCTCCAGTGCTAACAGTGTGGTTAACAGATCTGGTGAGTCAAGCCACCATAATCTCCACCCTGTTTCATTAAAATACCAAAAAAAAAAAAAAAAACGGTTTTAAATGAATGGATCGCATACTGAGTTTAAAACCGACTATATTATCAACAAAACACAATCTATTGGAAATTGTGGATACAGATTCAAGATTATTTATTGTACAGAATACCTCAGTGATGGACTACTGTTATAAAAACACATTTGTTTTGATATTTCATTAACAAGGAGCTAAGTTATTGCTAAGCTGTGGATTGATGATTGTTTTGAGTAACAGGTTTCTGTTTCAAAAGGGTCTTTTTCAAAGCCCACGTATCAGAAATTATGTGGGAAGGCATGTTGATATGATTGTCAACTACGGGTAGTATCAACTTGGAAAAATGAGAACTAGACGGACGTAATGTGCGCCGTAATTACTTCCTTTATGTGACTTCATTTTTGTCTGCCCAGTGATTTCCTTTCCGTTCCATTGCTGATTTTTTTCTCTAGATTAAACTGATTTTTCATACGTGGAATATTCTTGTCATGAGATATTCACAAACTGATCCCAAAACAAAGTCATGAGAACACTGCTCTTTCTAAAAACAAGAACAGTGCCCGCAATGCACGAAAACTTCTGAGCCTGCACATGGTAAAATATACAGTGACTCCCTTAGTCGTACATTTTTTTGTTATTACTTATTATAATTAAATTTAGGTGGTAATCCATCCAGTGTGCTACCACATATCTGCACTAGATCTGGTTTAGTTGTCATGACAGTCTTATTATTCCCAAGGCCTATGTTAATGTCAAAATGACATGCAGACAGTTACACACTGGTGAGTCATATGCTCCCTTCTTTAGCTGTCTGTCAGTCGGCAGTCGAGACATCGGCATCCTTTCACTTGTCTCATATTCAGTTTTTGTCAACAGGGAACAGTTAATTAATGTCTCATGATTGAAATGGCGGCCAGGACGAGTGATTGATGTAATAAAATGCAGCACAGAGAGAGATACAATAATCACTGCTATACAAAGTAGAAACATTAAAATTATAATTACTATACTTGTAATATTAAATCTTAAGGACACACTTCCTTCCACGTTTGTGGATTAGTTTGATTTTGGCAATCTGCAACTCTTAGAGGAGGCTAAAGTTCATTCATTCTCTCTTTGAAAGCGGGTGGTATCACTCAGCATGATGTTCTCGTCATGGCCTGCTGATATCAGAGTCAGCGTAGTTTGAGTCTGTACTGAGTCATTTAGCATGTCTCACGTAGCATGCTGACTGTGCTAACACATTCAGTTTGTTCTTGTACGTGATGAATCATCACATCTGCATTGGCGTTCTTCAAATGTCTAATTTAAGCTCAAAGAGAAGTCGCCTTTTCACATTATTGTTCTTTTTATCACCTTCATTCATGTAGTGAAAGTCATACAGTCACTGTGCCATGTAGCATGAAACCATGATGTTCTTTCTGCTGCCCTAGAGGGAACGCTACAGTATTTCCTGTCTCAAACAAACGTTGTTCCGCACGCTTACTCAGTGGAAAGACGAGTGAAATTTGTCATGATCCGTAAGAGATTTAGTCTGCGTAAAGAATACAGTAATCTCAAGTTATAGTAAATGAACAGGCAGTTCAGTTAGATGTATAACTTCATTTTTTGTCCTGGGCATTACGCACCATTTGAAAATTTGTTGACATTTTTTATTTTAAAGGTAAGAAATTTACATTAATTGTTTGTTTACCCCAAATGGGTTCAGGTAATTTATCAGCGATGTCGTTTTCTATTAGCTTTTTCACTCATTTCAAATTTTCTGTTCGTGCAACAAATGCAATATGGCCGCCGCTCTTTAAAGCCTCTCCGGCTGCTGAAAACACAACCACCCTCCTGCCTTCTTTCTCAGACAGGCCTCCGTTGTCATGGCAACATGCTATGGCGCAGCACTTATTGGGATTCAGCTCGATGGCAAGTGACTGTATTAGCTGTCCGGGTATTCGGTCCTCTCTCTCCCACAAACATCCTGCCCTCTCTGAGAACCTGCAACACACAGCAGCCTACAGAGCAATCGAGGTTTGCCTTTGTCTCCACCTGAATATACTTTGTGTACGTATAGTGGTCTGTGTGTCTTTGTCTGCAGCAGAAATGCTACCCAAAGGACTTTCTCATCTCATAACATCAAGTCATGTGCCCCTGCTTTTATGCTCATTTCCTAGGTCATACTGTGTACAGAAGCAGTTTCATATTTTCTTCTAGGTTGCCATCTTACTTTCATTTTTCACAATTTATACCAATTGTTGTGGTTTATTGCCACCACATGCTGAGCGGAAATTTTGAATTTGTCATCAGTGCTTACGATTTTGCCACACCCAAACTTACTTTACTTTCAAAGCTCATGTATATTTCAACCTGTAAAATAAAAATCCCCACACACTAAACCACAAACCAAGAAATGACAGTCTAGCATATAGTCTTGTCAACCAAAGAGCGAAATGTCAAAGCAAAAGCCACTTCACGCACCTCTCTGCAAAGCGTACTTCCGCAAAAAAACAGGTTATAAATTGAGGGAAACCATGCAAAACATACCTTAGTAAATCAGAGAAAATGATGCAGGGCGAACAGGAAACAGTGTCATGCAGTATCCCTTTTCTACAGCGCTCAATATACCTAACTATACATGAAAAACAGTTTCGTGAGAGCAAGGCGAAAGTATTTTTTTCTATGATGGTCGCTGAACAGTGGTGTTGTCAGAAGCAGAGCTTTTTCTGACGTCTTTCTTCCTCTCCCTCCCTCTCTGTGTGCAGATGACTCCAGCTCCAACGTCCTTCGCCTCTATCCATGCAGCCCAGGTCCTGGGCTAGATGTGCCCTGCCCTCCTCTGACTGTCCCTCTTCTGTCCTGCTACAGCTTTAGGAATAACTGACAGTTTCTCACATTTTTACGGCTAAACCGGAGTATGGGTCTGCCTTTGTGCTAGCTGGGCAACTGAAGCGTTCGCTCTGGAGCTACTGAGCAGGAAACGGCAACTTTTATTAAGCATGGCAGAGGGCTGTAGGGAGAGCGGAGAGATGCTGGGTGCTACATCACACACCAGCTCTGTACTCGATGCTACAGCGAAAACACTCAGCTGCATTGCTGGTAGGAGCGTAGAGTGAGGGGTGCAACGCCGTATTAAATCTCCCCAGCATCACACCAGCTACATCCTGATGCATCGATGTTGACCAAAAGAAAAACTGTCTTTTGCATGAAACACAGTCATTTGTAGCCCCTCACAGAAACCACATGCACCTTAAACGCACAACGCTACACCATCTGTTCCATGCTTGTGCACACAGACTCTGTCTGTGCAGCAGTATATTACACCAAAGCCCTTCGTCCGTGCTCACGCAGTCACTGTGGTTAGGTAATGCAGAACCGGAGAGAAGATGGCAGACTACTGTCCTATTGTGTATCACAGCAACCTCAGGACAGATGTTCACCGATGATTTTTCTCGCAATTGCAGTGAGCGTGCAGACTGAAAGGCTGAGGGGGAAAAGAGAGTCCTGCTATCAGCGGGGACTCTTGGTGTACCTATATAGAGGCTGCTGATTGATGCAAAAGCAGCAGATGCGTCAGCACTGCAGACGAGGGGGAGGGGAGGAAGCTGAACCCGACATGGCACTGTGAGCCTCTCGCTAGCCTCTGAGGACGGAAGCAGCTCTTTTATTTACACAACTCAGCGCAGTCATATGGCTGTGTAGGTCTTCTTGTCATGCTGGTTAAGACCCACTTTAAACCAGTCTCACTGCCATTTACTTTTATGTACCGTTCCGCTCAAGAGACAAAGTAGCAGGTGCCATATCATTATGCATGCACTCATGCACTCACTCTTTGCCCTAAAGGAAGGAAATGTGCTATTCAAGGAGTGTTTGCACGTTTGTCCTTTGAAATACACCACAAATAGTCCACCTAAATCTTTGCTCTATTGTCCCGCTCCCTTTTCTGTGTTGGATATATCACATTATGTTAGTTTCATGAATACGCAATTAACTACAGGCTCTGTCATCTATTTTTGGTGCTGACAGCCTGCTTACTCGGGGACCCCTGCATGAGTACCAGCCAGTCAGGTAGTTAAGCCTTTAAACATATGTTACATTGGGCCATTTTGGTGAGACAACAACAACAACAAAAAAACAACAACAAACAAACAAAAAAAGCTAACAATCCAGCTACGAGGTGAAAGTAGCTTCAGTGCATACCCGTCCTGTAATTGAAGCCAGAAAATCTAAATTTGGGTAACAAGGGGGGAGCCCGGCTGGAGTTGAAAGGGGTATGCACCAATTGCCACAGCTGACTGGGATTTCCTGAGACTTCTGTCAGTCAAAAATACTCCAGTCATTCTCAGATTCAGAGCAGTGACACACACTGGAAGAAATCACATGAACTAACAGGACTCTAACTCGCATTAGTGAGTTGTTGGAGGCATTTAATGAGAATATACTAAATTCTTAAGTTGTGTCCTCATCTCAGATCCTCTGCAGTAAACTTCAATGACTTGAAGCGAATGCGGGTTTTAATGGCGGTTACCGCAAGGGTTGCTTCTTTCTACAATCCAATCCATCTCATAGTCTTCTTTTAGTCATTTTAACATAAAATAATCACTAGTTTGCATGTACAGTATATATTATGAATGAATGTTAGCTGAAATGCGCCTGCAGTAAGCAAATAAAATCAATGTATTTTTAGGCATTGCACCACAGCGGACCATTTTAACCATTCTGTTATTTTTAACTGCTTAGACCATCCCTAATACTTCCCATGATCCGACAGTTTAAAGAGTTGGTAATTAAAAGATTCAGTCGCAAGCTAGATTTGGAATCAAAGTTGTAAATGAAAGATATTACTCAGTATAGCAGATTACAGCATATGAAGTATTTTGTAAGCAGTACCTTGTCATCCACACTTGATATCACAGCTAGGATATGTTCAAAACCACAGGACAAAGTTTACAGGCCTGTGTGCCTCTGATGCTCGCCGAGCTCAACCGTGGCCTGTAGAGACGCTGATCAGCAGGGAGGCACAGACCATAGTACAAGGCTGAGTAGGCCTCATCCTCATTCTTAAAGCATCCACCCTCTTAGCATACAAAAATCCCTGGTAGCACTTATGTTGCTGCCTTAACAAGCACTCATACTTTAAGTCGCCTACCAAAATGTTTCTGTGCGGAAGGTCCTGCTGGGCCTGTCTCTGCCGCTGTGGATGTCTCTCTGATGTTTGTTTAGGAGGAGGAAGAAGAGTGACTACCCGGATCCCGTTCTCCCTTTGGCCCAGATTAAGGCCTTTACTATCTTCCCTCTTCACTGCTGTCTGGATGTTGCCTGTGGACTATGGCTCTGGCAGAGGTTCCTTGTTCCTGCTGTGTATAGTTTCCTTCTGGAGGCTGCTGCCACTGCTGCGTCACTCCCGCTGCATCACTGACCCACAAAGAGGAGCTGAGAAGGAGGGGTGGCGTTGCTGAATGTGTGGAGGCAAAGGATAAGCAGAAAACAGCCGCCACTGCTTTACTTTGCTCCAACAAACAAATGGATGAGGCTTCCGCTCTGCCTCAGTTGGGGCCTAGTTGCTGCTGTGGTATTCAGGAAGTGGGTCGGGAGACAGATCCTTTATTGTTACGTAATGAATATTTTTCCTCTTCAACCAGACTCAGCTGAGAGGGCGGTATCCAGTGTTCAGAGGCTAATAATAGGCCATAGTACCTACCAGTCAGGACTGTATGTGGTCATGTCAGATCATTCCAACATCCAGCTATCAGCTGGGAAGGAGACTATTTAATAGTAAGGGGAGTGTTGTCATATCATGGAAACTGACATGCATTTTAACACATTCTTCTCTTTCAACACAGAATGACTGTTATTGTCTCTGCTTTGTCATCCTGACTGTAAGAATCAAGAGCAGCACTTTAATACGTAGCTGGTTTGTTAACATATATTGTACCATATGTCTCTGATCCACTAAGGTACCTGTTAGAAATAGAAAAAAAACAGTGCATACCTCTGTCTTACGTTACTGTAGCTTGCTTGTACAGGTTTCAGGTGAGGTCATACCGGTGTGGCAGATGCCCTGACCGACGCATTTGTACAAGGTTTCAGTCCAGAATATGTGTGTTGTGCTCTTTAGGCCTGGATATGGTAGCCAGAATTACACTTGTTTTGCACACGTTACCCAAGGGTTTATTTGCTTGATCCTCCTCCTCCCATCATCTGACTCTAGTTTTCATTGCTGTGTTGCTCCCTCTGCTGGCTGCACGAATGAACACAGCACAGAGCCCGTACACAAACCCAGGCTGGCTGTAGGCAGAGACAGCATTGAGCGCCAGGGGCCTTCAGCAGAGGGCGCAAGAGCTGACAACTGGGAAATGTAAACAGGAAGTATATGGTGAGATTAACCATTTAACTTGATATGAGGTCAGCACGACTCCGGTTGTTAAGTAGATTATGTTTCACGTTTCACAATGGGACATTAAATGCTGTATTATACAGTATGATCATTTAATTCACCGGTAACATTACACAGTGCAAACTCTGCAACATAAATAACGTGCAAGTAATGGCAACGATCTGTGAGATACTGGAGGTAAATATTGCAATATCTAACACATCTGTCATTGTATCTTATCTAACACTGAACAATACAAATCTCAACAATACATTTTGACACAAGTCAAGTGCAAAATTAACACTGATATCCATTCACTTTGACAGCATTTGTATTTGAGGTGTTTCACAGCTGATCATTTGCTTCTCTGCTGCTGCATACTGTCACTGGGGTGGAAAAAGGTAAAATAGAGCCTCCTCCAGCCCATGGCTTTTGCTATGTCCTCCATGTCACTGGTAAACTCAGGACAGCGGTGCCTCACAATCTCCTCCCAAAACTTGTCTGAATTGCAGAGCTGTTACAGTCCAACAACAAAACACAATGCAGGTGTAGTTATCAGTATGCAGATACATAAGAGCACAAACATACAGTACATGCCAAAGAGGGAGAGAAAGAAACTAGCACACCATTTCTGCGTCATGTAATGTAGACTATACTGTACTGTTGTGAACTTTCACCTTTCTGAATCTTTGTGAAACCTGCGCCAGCAGTTTTGTATCTTTCAGCTGTAGGTAGGACAGGATTTTGAGCAATATGTCATCAGGTAAGCGCTCCAGGTAATCAAACTGTCCTTGACAAAGTAACATTGTGTGATCCAGGATCCTCTTCCCAAAAACGGAAAAAACTTCATCTATAGATTAAAGGTGGCAAAGAGCAGTCAAATTATTGAAAGCCTAGCTAAGCATTCTCTGTCATATTAAATGCTGAGCCCAAACAAAGTACAGAACAAGTGAAAAACACACTTTGCCAAACAATACTAAGAACAAGTGCAAAAAGGTTGTCAGCATTACATAACGTGTGCGGTTGCTGTGACATGCAAATAAATAAAGTATCTGTTTATCTAGATGAAGGAAAGGTTAGAAACTTTACCCTTTAGTGTTTTATCTTTTAGGAAATTCCGATGAGATTCCTTCTGCCGATTGGGTGGAGCACCCCGGGCTTCAATTCGCAAGGAAATCTTCCATGATGTCCATATTACCTAATATCAGAAAAAATAAACTGTGAGAACATATTATGACTTAATTGCAGGAGAATGCACCAATCCATCCATTCTCTGTGTTATCCTCATGAGGGTCACTGGGGCCTCCAATTTGCCCCCAATTCACGGTTTAGTCTGATCACTAAAGTCACCTTGAAATGTGGAAATATGACTGTATAGTGCAGAAATATTTATCTAACTAGCCAGAAAGTAGCCTACAAGTAAGTGTTATTATTTCAATCTGACTAAGTGGTTGGAAAATTAAGCTAGCCTCAGTTATACATAGTCAGCCTTTGAGACTCACCCTTTTTTAATATAAAGGTGTATATTATTAATTATTAATAATATTAATCTAAATGTGTTCTTACCTCGTTTTTAGTAACAAGAAGTTGGTAAAAATCTTTTGAAGGAGCTGGAGCCTGACCAGTTACTTCAAACAGATGCTCCCCGAGCAAGGACGCCATTTTGGATGCAGTGCTGTAACCATGACAACTGAAAACTAACTGAAATGTTAATGTTTATTCAACGGCGGAAAAGTTAACGGGTTCAATGGACGTCATGCTACAGTGAGGTAAATTATAGAAGTTAATGCTGGAAATTCAATTAATTTATAGATATAATAATAATTATTATATTTGTGTGTGTGTGTCTGTGTGTGTGTTGGTGGGGGTTGGGGGGTCACGACCCAGCGGATTGATACTTCATATTTTCGACAAGCTAATGTTACCAGTGACTTCAGTGTTGCAGTGATTATCTTTGAAAAAAAGGACAGATATATCTTCGTATGTTTGTCAGAAGGCCGTACAGCTAATGTTTATATTTACAGAGTAATACATCCAGCGTTCACAGCGGCATTGTTGTCTTAAAAACAAACAGATGATCCGAAAGCTTAAAACCTTAGAAGTAAGTAGTCCCCCCCTGAGTGAGCGGATGAATCGCGCGGATGAATATTGCAGTTGTAGGCCCCTCAGCTGATGTGAAAGTAGCAGGGTGAGAGAGAGAGAGAGAGAGAAAAGAGGAGCTGGTGCACTGTCTGTTACAACTACAACACTGGAACAAATAGGTAACAACATTATACAAAAAAGGTAGAATTTTTCAGTGACATCTCAGCCAACAGTCTCTTGGACCTTCGAGACTGTTTAATATCGAAGTACATCGGACGAATTATGATTCAGTGTTGCGAAAATATCTCGAATCCCGTTCTCCTGCTTTCCTGTTTTTTTGTGTCTAAAAGGTATCAGAGGCCATTTCTTTTTTTTGCTAGCTAGCGCTAACATGCTAGCCGCTAAGCTAAGACAACTTTCATTAAATCTAACCAAAACCTGACAGAATTGTTCACCTAAAGACTGTATTCGTGTGTTGTACCGAGGCTACTGTTTGTGTCATAAATCCCATTAACCGTCCCGTCGAGCTGGCAAAGCGTTAGCCAGCGACAACAAGGCGAGCTAATATTAATTAGCTTGCATGCCAAGGTTAGCTGGTAATAGCTGTAACGCTCTTGTTTGGTTTGACAACGCTTCACGTCAGCTACGTCACTGCCCCGCAGCAGCTAATTCGGTGTTGATAAGGTCAGTGGTTTATTGTCAACCGGGACAGTTAGATTAATTAACACCAAAACAGTAACAATAGCGTACCAAGCCAGTGGTTACGTGTTTATTTTTGTCCGTTTGCTGTTCGGTCATTGAAGGAAACACTCGCTCTTGTGTAGCTAAGCTAACATTAGCGTGCTAACAACTAGCCCCGAGACTTGTCATTCTTGGCCAAGATGCTCAGCTTAATTAAGATGCCTGGCGTCATTTGGTCTGTTTAACCAACTCTGTGTATGAAGTGTGTACTTTGTGGACACGTTTCTTGTTAGCAGTCAACTTGTTTTTACCTGGCTAGCGTTAGCTACAATGCTAGCCACACAGAAAGAGAGAGAGCGAGAGAGAGAAGAGAGAGAGGGGCAGGCATTGGCCTTAAGTCAGCTTAGAAAACATCAGTGATCCTCACGGCCAGCTAACGCTAGTTAGCCGTACTTGTGTACTCAACATTCGCGTTGACAGTTGCTAAGAGAGTGATACTGGATCTGCCTGGTTACCTGTCGACCTGACAGTTGTGTATTTTTTATTTGATCGTCACGTCCAGCAGTAAAGAAGGTGAGCTAACTTGCGTGCGAGGCATGTATATATTTTTCCCCTTTAAACTTGATCGTCAGCCAGACACAGACCAGCAGCAGTGTGTGTGTCATGGCAGTCTCAATACCAAGTTAGCTTATGTTGGTTTACTGGTAGCCTGCTAGCTATATTACATTAAACCGCTTCCGAAAGAGACGGTCCAGCCGATGCTGCCATTTTCGATGTGTAGCTAATCTCAGGTGATCGTTATTTGCCACTCGTCTTGTGGCTCGTCTTGGCTGTTTAAAAAAAGAGAGAGAGAAAGAAAGATCGCCTTTTCATACCAAACAACAAGCTTCAAACAGAGTAGCTAGTTCGTATTTGCCAGTGCGTTTAGTTAGGGAGCTAAATTGGTTGACACACCGGTACGCCAACTACGCATTTCCATGTAACCCCTGCTACGTTAGCCAACGTAACTTTAACCAAACGGGTCTCCTGGTATGTGATTACTAACCTTTTAGCTTTTCTCACGTTCAATATCCAGCTGATACACGCTTTGTGTGGGGCTTGTGCGGGTTTTTATTGTGGATACGGATGCGAATAAGCTACTGTCAAAATGTATGGGTCCTGCTAGGGTATGAGAAGCTAAACATGCTAGTCGGTGGTGGTAGAGAACTACGTCAGAAATACAGGCCTCTGTAAATCATGGGTATAAAAATTGGACACTGCCGTGCTTGTTGAGTGGTGTAATGATAGAAACTTAGCACCCGCGAGTGTTTGAAGCTGCCGATCATTTGATGTGCTAAACTAATCACATTAAACGCGACTGTGGTGCACCAGTTGTCAGACTGGACGAATAAACAAAGACTAGGATGCACTGTCAGTGCAGGCCTAAAATGGCCCTGTGAGCTTGCCAAGTGTGGCGTATTTTTGTGATGAATGATATCATGATTTCAACTCTTTAATTGATTTGGATGAATTAGTGATCTTTCTTTTATAGATGGCAAAAAGTATTTAGCCCCTGAGGGTGGCAAATTAGCACCAGCCACCAGCCAAATGCTGGCAACATACAGTGTATATATGCAAAAGTAGCTGGTGGATTTCAGACACAAAATCATGATTTACTATAGTTTGATTTATCTGTCAGTTAAAAGTTAATTTACCCTCTGATTAATTAGCCTCTGTGTATCAGGTGATAAAATCATCCTGATGTGTGTGTCTGTGTTTAAAAGATATCACTCGCTTTTGTTATCAGCACTCTCATGTCATTGACTCATGAGACTTGCATGTAAATGACACTACTTCATATGTAAAATACATTTTCTTTAATATCCTGACATGATGACTAAAAGCTGCCCCAACATGTAGGTCTAGTTGGTCAGCTATGTAAATGTTTTGACCGTCTTTAAAGATCAACAGCAGCAGGTGTTATTCTTTAAAAAAGGTTTGGAAACTTTGATAGATCATTTTACCTTTGTCTGCCCAACTGTACATTTGTTTTGATTTGTCTGGGACCTTGTGCATTATGACACAGAGGAGTCTGGGGCTGTATTAATATTGTAATGTGATATTCTGACCACGTCTTGTTATTATGGGAAGAATAAATGCCTGTTGGCCTTCCTGTCAAATGGTTAAAGATAAAAGTCAAGCATAGTGGGTCAGTAGGATACTGGCTGACAGCTTTACAGCGCAGACTAATCTGTACATATGATATAGGGTGACCAAATTGTTGAACTTGTGTGTGAAGTGCTGTCTCTTAAAACAACAGACGGTACATTAATGTTTAAAGGTCATTTGGTGGTTTACTGTCAGTGGCTTGCATACATTTTGTTGGGATAATTGGGAGAACATGAGAGGGTGCTGGGAACATAAACTGTGACTATATCACTGATAGTTCATAAAATTGGCCACGGTTTTTATTTGATCAACTCTGAGTTGTCCCGTCCTTCCTCATGATCTTTCCACCAGCCTGTTTTTGCCCCCACACCAGCGATAATGTCAGTAACAGGATTGGTCAGTTGTTTTCCCGGGGGAGTTATACAAACTTAGGAAATCTGATCAGAGTCATGCCCCTGATCATCTCAAACGGGTTCGAGAGGTGAGCTTAATGGTACAAAAGCTCCATCAGCCGTTTTATGTAAACCGAGGACAACCCAGCGGTTGTAGCAGAGCATAGATGCAGGGCTCAGGATTGTGTTTAGTTAGTATTCTCATGTGGTTTCTTTGTCTCTCTCTCTCTCACGTTGCAGTGAATGGTAGTGTCTAGAAAGGGTATGTCCCTTCAGGAGAGAGGTGCCAATGTCCAACCGGCCTAATTCCAATCCAGGGGGGTCACTGCGCCGTTCACAGAGGAACACTGCTGCGGCCCAGCCACAAGACCACACAGTCGCAGGAAGGTGAGTCTATCTGCACACTTACTGTCCACTTGTAGTTAAAGCATCAATACAAAGCAAAAGTAAGTCAGTAATCATGGTTTGTGGGGGAACATTAGTTGGGGTTTTCTTGAAGGAAGCAACAAATGATCAATACTTTTTCGATACCACGTGTTCAAAACGATACAATATCCATTAATCACACATTTGATGGTATCTTAAGTACAGATCATATTCAAAAAAACATCTACAATCAAAAAGACGCCATCCACGATCAATCTCCAGCTCGCTCATCTCCTTTGCGGTCTACTGACAATCGCACACGCTGCAGAGACACCGAGAGCGACGTTATCTGGCATTATGCTGAAGATGAACAAAACGCAACACAGTGTTTATTTTACACGCACGATTGCAACAGTAAACAGTAAACACACCTGCTCGCTACCACATTAGTTTCTTAGGTTGCGTCATTACCAAGAGGCCTCCTCCACACGCAGCTCACCTGCTGCTGTGAAACCGGAACGAAGTACAACGAAATCCAGAATGCATTTGTTTTTTTGGGTGACTTTACAAAAATACTGCTGTCCCCGTATGATAGAGAGAGAAACGCAGCAAGCAGGTGTGTGTCCGCGAAGTAAGAGACAGGTACAGGTGCATGTGTGGGGAGCAAGCAAGGTGAGCAGGGTAAAGTCAGTTGGAGAATTAAAATGGTGACGATGAGAAATGGCCTAATAGAAATATGGAAATGTATTCAACTACAATATAAAACTCACCCAAGTTTGGGCACATTCAGACAGAATTCGGCAATGCAGCGACTCGCTGCAGGGTTGTCCAGTGCTGTGTGAGTTGAGGGACTGAACATAACCGCCGTGAAACAATCAGGAAATAACTTTTTATTTCTCTGAATAACCGGCTTTAACGTCGGGTTGCGGTTTTCCAAACGTTGGATCCGGTTCAAGTTCTCCGCCACAGATCAGTGCAGCCTCGACACAGCGCTGGATCCTATTATTTTTGCTGTGGTATCGAAAGAAGTATTGAGTACTGTTTTAAACTAGCATTGTATCAAAGTTTAAAATTCTGGTATCGTGACAATTTTATTTGTAGTTTACTCATTGGTGATGTTTGCAGTTTAACTTTATGCAGAATGGTTTTATTGGCAGGTTGATCAAAGGGGAAGCTTATCTCGTGTTCTCTTTATCAGAGTCGCTTGTGTTCACATTAACTCTGTTTTAGCTATTGCTACTCCAGAAGTGTTAACGATCACAGGATGTGCGAACGCAGTCAGTCAAAAATGATTTGGGGGATTGATCAAGTCTCTCTTTTATGTGGCTTGATTACAGAAACCCACACTGTCACTTGCTCTTTAATTTCCAACCTTACAGGTTGCAGTCAGAGCAGGTAAAACATAAAGCAAATTCCCCACCTGAAAGTAGAAGACCTAATTCTAAGGCTTCCAAAGCCACAGCCAGCTCAGCCACTGGCCAGTCCAGAGGGCACAGCTCAAGAAGGTACCCCTCCTCTCTACTTGGTGCTTATTGTGTGTGCGTGTGTTTGTGGGTTTGTACTTTATCCAGTAGTTTCTTAAATTCACAACAAACATAGTGTACCAAACCTTTTGGGTTTTGTTCTAAATCTGAATGAGTACAATGAATGTGGCATTGTAATTCATCACTTTTCACGGTTTGAGGACTTTTCTGAGATGTTTTTTTTTTTTTTTTTCTTGTCCCTCTTGCTCCCTGGCAGAAGCGGTCTTACTTTGTCCGTGGCTTCATTTGTGTTGCAAGACGAGCCAGAGGCCGCAGGGACATCTGAACAAGAGCGACCAGGCCACCAGTCAAAGAGCGAAGGCACCCGAGGGCTGAAGCGAAGCGAAGCTCCTGACCAAATTAGTACTTTTGGACCGACCCCTGCCAAGAAGCCGAAATCGCTCCCACCACCCCGAGACAATACCTCAGAGACCAAGAAAGGCTCAGCTAAGTCCAAGAAGAGACCACTTGCTTCAGAACCACCTGCATCGTCAGGTCGAGGCCAGAGCAAGAAGAGCGGGGCCGCTGGGGCCTCACCAATCCAGAAACGGAAGAAAGCGGACTCTCTCCCCGGTCTAAGTAGCACCGCTGGGTCCCTCCCCAATCGTACAGAGGGCAGAACTGCAAAACCCACCAAGCTGGCGTCTAAATCGGCCGCCTCAGCCAAAGCTGGGTGTAGCAACGTGACAGACTCCTCTTCCTCTGCCTCCACCTCTTCCTCTTCCTCCACCACAGGCACCAACAGCACCACCACGCAGGGTGCCCGAGTCAAACAAGGGAAAGATCAGACCAAGGCACGTCGCTCTCGCTCAGCCTCAAGCCCCTCCCCACGCCGTAGTACCCGTGACAAGGAGCAGGCCAAGAGTGCCAGCTCTTCAAAATTTGAGTGGGCAGCACGCTTCAACCCCAAAGTCAACCTGCCAAAACCCAAACTGTCCCTGCCCGGATCCTCCAAAACTGAGACCTCCAAACCTGGGCCATCAGGACTACAAGCTAAACTAGCAAGTGAGTCACTGTGCCTGTGTATGAATCTGTTCGCAATAGAAACACAGACACGTGTCTGAGTGGAAACGTCAGCAATTTACAGCTTTAACACAACATTGCAGCACTCTTTAGCATAGCGTGTAATGTTTGTTTAGCCCTCTCTTAGCATTGAGCATGGCAAGATGCGCATCTGTAAGCGTTTGCTTTTTTTTTGGGATTGTAATTGTATGAAATATTTAGGGGTTTAAGCAGGGTTATGTTTGGCTCGGGTCAGTACGTTACACT
Organism: Nibea albiflora; assembly: GCA_014281875.1. Lineage (NCBI taxonomy): Eukaryota > Metazoa > Chordata > Actinopteri > Sciaenidae > Nibea > Nibea albiflora. The sequence continues at coordinate 11,463,839 of CM024794.1, read as the reverse complement.
TGTGATCTTGGATGGAGGTTACACCTCTGGGATTAGATGTCACGCAACCCGTGATCCAAGCAGCATTACAGCATCAATTACAAAACGTCACTCTTGACCTGTTGGAAAGGTGCTACACTTTTTTAAAAAAAACAACAAAAAAACATGAGACACATTACAGATAAATGGGTACAGTCTGTTTATACACAGGGATACAATTTCATAAAGTCAGAAATCACTGAAGACACTGAATAGTTTACTTAATATCGAGCAGTAAATTAGGATTTACTGTACTGTAGAGTCGCACAGTGGCAACGTTTGCATCTATAAAATGTGAAGCATTGCATTCTGGGATTGATACCAGTCGTTTTGTTTCACTGTGGATTTGAGGGGACTGTTACATTTTAACACTCAGCGTTTAAATGAAGTGCGCTATATAGCCAAAGACATCTGCATAACTCATGCGAGGCACATATATCACGTATGAATAAAGTTGGACACACTGACACATTGCGTACAACAAAGTGTGTGTGTGTCTTGACTACCATATCTAGTTCACATGTGGCATGTGTGTGAGTGTGGGCTTCACTGAGCTGGCTCAGATTTCAGACTGAAGCACCAGCAGCCTGAAACTGGAGAATAGCTAAACATAACATAAATGCTGCTGGTTGCTCAATTGTCAGTGTTGAGCAACCGTATGATTTTCACAGGTATGGAAGACGCAGAGCGACTTTTTAGTGAAATATTCTTCAAATATAATTCAGTATTTATTGTCGTATTTATACAGACACGACTTTTAATCAATCCGAGGACTTCACTGTGAATGAATGAATACTATGAATCTTTCCACGCTTTCATGGGATCCCATTTTGACCTCAAAATCAATTCTGGTGTGTTTAATTATGCTGTTAGCACCGTTGTTGGGTTAGCATTGCATTTAGTTTTTAGTGTCTGTGAATTTAGGCTAGTATTTTAAGACCTGTTTGAATAATTATTTAAATGTGAAAACTAGGACTTGGCACCAGACACTCCTACTTTTATGTCTTTGTTAGTGCTTTCTGATGGACGAACTATGAAATGGCTCTAAAGTTCAGTGTCTCTTAATTACCACATTAACACATCTTTGGCATTTGTGCACTGCCATTTCTTGTTACATATCGGCAGACATATACTCCAGTAAGCTGAAATCGGACAGAAGTATGGTTGGCCTCTAGTACTAATATCAAAGATACTTTGTCAGAAACCATACCAGGCTCAGTAAACACTCTTTTCTGTAGAATAATAAAAGCGCAGTAGATTGAGTTTAAATAAGGCGATATTTGACCAGAGGAAACATAACATTTGGCCATTGGCATTATGCAACGCTACAGCCACGTTATACCACCAAAGTGATTTACGGACTGTCTTGATGGAAAGATTGCGAAATAGTGAACTGCTAACTGTGGTTAGCTCGGTCAGTCATGTAGCTAACCGAACTGACTCAGCTCTGGGATGCCAGGAACCAAACTTGGTAAGAAAACCACCTCGGTTGGTTACTGTGTTCCCTGCCAGACTAGCCACCACCAGTTTTGGAGGTTGTGTTCGGCCCCAGGTCCGGCCGTGCTCACTGAATGATAGACACTGACACAAGCTCACAGCTTTAACTGCAATGCGTAACGGTGCCTTTGCTGGCTCATTGCAGCATGTCTTGGAGTGTTATTGCCACTCGTAGATCAGGAGCATTGTGTGAAATCGTCGGTAGGGCTGCGCGTTCAGACGTGCGCACGTGAACGAGCTGAATAAAACGGGAACCCAAACTCACTGTCGCACTGCCAGAGGTCAAGAAGTCCACGGGGAACCTTAAGCTATGTGGGGCCTGGAGACGGTAACCTTTTGCTTATGATGAAGACAAAGCGAAAGCTGTATGACGCAAAGTTTTCCTTTAACGACCTGCCTATTGTTTCCTGTGTTCCACTCCACACAAGCTACAGCCGCCATTTAGTCAGAACTGGAGAAGTACTGCGGTTTGACAACCATCCCCGTTAGTGCTGTCACTTTTTCCAGAAATAAAATGTAAACAAATCTGAAATGACACGCAGTTAGTTAAAATGAATTACAATGTGACACATAGGACACCAATAGCCTGCATGTCCTTGCTTATCAATCTTGCCGTCTTATCGATGATGACATTTTCAGGTTTCTGGCGCAGCCTTAAAACATAAAATACTTCAGCACACTGCTTCTCACTCGCTTTGTCGCTCTGTACGCTCAGGACGACTTTGCTCACTCGTGTCCTCCCATTTTCGTGGCACCTAACATAACATCACTAGCTTAGTTCAGGAATGGGTCAAGAAGGCTTGCAATAGCTTGAGCTCCCTCTGCTGGATCGCTAAAACAAATCCATGAAATGGTCTGTTGCACTGATAGACTGTAGTAAGTGTAAAAAGCCAGAGTGAGAAGAGGGGAAAGACTGTCGGATACAGAGATATTACAGAAGAAATTTGGTGTGTATGGTGAAGTGTGTGTGTGTGTGTGTGTAAGCTGTTTAGGTCACAGAGGGGTCAGGCTGTTCTAGGCAGGTGAAAGGATAGAAACTAAGGTGGGCTCTGTGCCATGGGCCCTGGGCCCAAATGTAGCGACCCCTCCTAAGTTGGCTGAGCTTGGTGGCCCAGCAGCTGACTGGGGGTATGTTTGAGGGCGGGGAAGGACTTATAAGCTGTTTCTGTCAGGAGAGGAAAGAACGTCATCTCTCTCTCTCTCTCTCTTTCAATATCTTCTGTTAACTGACTGCCTCTAATATCTTTAAACACGCAGAGTGTTCAGCTGTAATGGTGAGTAAGCAAATGCACTGCAGTTTGCTCGTGTTTCAGTGATTCTATATGGCTTCATTTCACAATGCAAGTTCAGTCATGTTGAATTAGTAATGTTACTACGGACTAAACAATAGGAAGACGTGTAAGTGCTTTGACTGGCTCTAAATAATATCAGCTTTATTTTGAAACTCTTTGCTGAAATGTTTGAGGCATTCATATTTGACCTGGTTTAATTCAAAGATCAAATGAAGTACAATATAAAGGAAATAATAGTTAACATATCATTAATTCATTTGTCTTGACTTCTTAAATGTTTATTTTTGTACTACTGAATTATGAGTCATGGATCTAGCATGAAGGTTGTCCTGTCATAGGGCCATGGTTGGGTTGCTATTAATACCCGTCTAGTCAGTGGTACAGGGCTCTGAATGGGCAACACTTACTTACTGTATTGAAAAGTAACCATCCGCTATATTGACCCCAAATTTGTCTCAGACCTATGAGCAATCATCCTGATGAGATACTTAAAAGCGTGTTGTGTCTTAATAATGAACCCAAATAGTATGTGGATATCTGTGACAGCTACGATAGCTCGATGACAGTGTTTCACATCACCTGGCCTCCAAACATCCGACTGGTTTTGATTTACTTTGTATCAAGGCTATGTTTCTATCAGAAGAATTTGATACTACACTACACTACTACACTATGTTGGTGTCTAGTCCACATGTGGGTGTTTATGTCACTTTTATTTTTTCACCATTTTAGGTTTGAGGAAATCCACTAAGAAGCGCAGCGAGTCTCCTCCAGCAGAGCTCCCCATTAATCGGCGGAGCACACGCCTGAAGACCACGGGCTCCTGTGCCAGCACCAGGTACGAACCACAGTGATGACTTAGTATGGACTGTAGTGTAGATAACACCACATAAAAACTCCTCACTGTATGACTCAGTACTCAGCAGTTCCACAAACTATATTCTCCAAAAAGACCCAAACATTTTGTAAACAACATGAACGTTAAGCCTTCATGAAGCAGGTATTTATTGCAGGGCTGTACTAGACATTAGTTGTGGCTGGGTCTACTTAATAAACTAGCACCAGTCTATGTTTTTAAAAGTTTAATCAGCATCACACTAATAGGGATGTTTCTGATGACTTTGACTTAAAGCTAAACTGAAACACTGTCTAATTTAAGTCCTGGTGAAATCAAAATAAAGTCACGTCTGGTGTCACAGATGCACCAGTATCCTAACAATGACACAAAGTCATTTTTAGAGTTCTCATTTCCTGTTGAGCATTAAAAAGTTGCAGATGACTCATCCTGCACTTCAGGGCCTAGATACTAATTTCACATTCAATTGAAATGCTTTCTTGCTTATGACACCACTGGAGCGGTGTGATTCCTGTTTGATGCAGTCTATGAGGACTAATGTAAGAACAGGTCTCACTGATTACTTTACAAAAGCACAACTCTCCTTGCTAACCAGCAGATTCAGCTAGCAGCTGGTCCGGACTGGGTTCAAACACGGCTTCTGAGATTTTGACGCACACTCGCTATTTTCTAAAAAGTCCCTCCCTATCTGACTGTTTTTACAGGAAGCATGTAAATATGCGGAAGCAAATGGCACCACGCTTTCAGTTTCATGGGGACCTTAAAGGTGCTCCTGTGGAGTTTTCTTGTAAACAAATAAGTTCTGTGTTATTCACAAAAAAAAGTGTCAGTTTTCTTCCTGCCTGCCTTTGCTGGCTCATCGCACCACTTGCAGATCAGTGGAATTGTGTGAAATCATTGGTAGGCATGTGCGTGTTAACAAGTTAAATAAATTGGGCACCCTAACCCACTGTCGCAGTGCCAGAGGTCAATAACTCCACGGGGAACCTGAAGCTATGTGGGCCCCAGAGACTGTAACCTTTTGCTTACGGTGACGATGAAGTGAAAGCTGAATGACACGAATTTGCCTTTTATTTATATTCTATAGGATGTGAAGGACTTGCCTATTGTTTGCTGTTGAAAATGCCGCCCAGCAACAATCCATCAAAGGACAATGACTAGCTTTTAAAGCTCGATGGCAAAACAGAATAATAAAACCACCCCAATGGTCATGACGTCACAGCAGTACAGTAGTACTGTTCAAACTGCTGAAGCCATTTCACAAAACAATAAGGATGCTGCTTACAACATTGCTCACATACTTCCCCGCGCAATCCTGGGTTGTGTGTTGCAATCATGTTGAAGTGTCCTTCATTAACATCAACTTAAAAAAACAAAAAACAAAACAAAACTTCTAGCTACAGAAACAACAGGGTCCTAGAGGAGAATGATCCATCTCAGTTTTAATTCTCACACTTTTGTTTTATTGTTTAATCATAAACATAAAAAATGATCAGCAACGTTGTGATTATTTTTCTGTCACTCACTTTGTTTTTTTGGTACTTGTACCACAGTCGGCGGGGCTCAGGCCTGGGCAAGCGCGGGGCAGCCGACGCTCGCCGACAGGAGAAAATGGCCGACTCCGACAACAACCAGGATGGGGCCAACTCGTCAGCCGCTCGCACTGATGAGGCGTCACAAGGGGCTTCAGGTAACTGTCATGCCACTACTGCAGGACACGTCTGTCCTCTTTATGTGTGGATGATGTGATGATGAATGAATGAATTTATACTGTTTTCTGTGTGCAGCTTCAAGCTCAGTTGCTGGAGCAGTGGGCATGACCACCTCTGGGGAGAGTGAGTCTGATGACTCTGAAATGGGAAGGCTTCAAGGTAAATGAATCTAATCAATCTCTGCTAAAATTGACCATTTGTTGATTGTCACAATATTATTATAGTAAATGTACACATATCCATAGGTTTCTGCGTCATGTAGGTATAAAGACTTAATGAGACCTACTATAGTTGCCTTCTTAACCTTGGTGTCTTGGTCCCTATAGCCCTACTGGAGGCCCGAGGCCTCCCCCCACATCTTTTTGGGCCCCTAGGACCCCGCATGTCACAGCTGTTTCACAGGACCATTGGCAGCGGAGCCAGTGAGTATAACGTTCTCTACCATACATTAGTGCTGTTTTCATTTCATGAGCTCTAGATGTAATGTTCTGTAAAATGAACTCCTTCCAGGCTCCAAGGCTCAGCAGCTCCTGCAGGGCCTGCAGGCCACAGGCGACGAGTCTCAGCAGCTCCAAGCTGCGATTGAGATGTGCCAGCTGCTGGTGATGGGCAACGAGGAAACACTCGGTGGATTCCCCGTCAAGAGTGTGGTTCCTGCTTTGGTTAGTCTTATTTTGTTTATTTGGCTCTGGTTTGTATAACGTGAAAATTTTAATCTGCATTAACACGGGTTTCTTTGTTTCACAGATTACACTGTTACAAATGGAGCATAACTTTGATATTGTGAGTATGATGCCCTTTTCTTGCTGTAGATGTTTTTGTCTTGTTTGGTTCATTCATTTTTGTAATGCCAATGCCACCTTTTAACCACACAGATGAATCATGCCTCTCGTGCACTCACATATATGATGGAGGCACTCCCTCGATCCTCTGCTGTGGTAGTCGATGCTATTCCTGTCTTCCTGGAGAAGGTAAGACGCCGCGCTCTCTCTGTCCCCAAACGCTTGTCAATTCGCAGTGGTGGCCTTTTGATGTGTTAATGCCTCTTCCACCTTCTTTTCTGCAGCTTAAGGTGATCCAGTTCATTGACGTAGCAGAGCAGGCCCTGACAGCCTTGGAGATGTTGTCAAGGCGACACAGCAAAGCCATTTTGCAGGCTGTAAGTGTTGCACAATCTCTTTCCCGTGCCCTCAAATCATCCAGTCTCTGTTAGCCCCAATTATACACCACAATAATGTTATCATTTATCACCACTCACAGAATGGGCTCGCTGACTGCCTCGTCTACCTGGAGTTCTTCAGCATCAATGCTCAGAGAAATGCTTTGGCCATCGCAGCTAACTGCTGCCAGAGCATCACGCCAGACGAGTTTCACTTTGTTGCTGATTCCCTGCCGCTGTTGACGCAAAGACTCACACACCAGGTACATTTCTCCCATGTCAGAAAGAAGAAAATGCTAAATGAATTCATGAATGAAAAATAAAAATGGAACACTGAGAGCTAAAAATGTTCAAATTTACCAGCCGCTCACCAGTAAAAATATATGGAAAATATATGAACTCAAAAAGTTTGTCGAATCACAGCTGCACCAGAAGAACTTGATAGTTAGAGTTTGATAGTTTGCTTTGGGTTTCGTGAGGATAGACCTGCGTCTTCTGTCAATGGTTGTGTAAAACTCATCCCATATTTAAAAAAAACAGTTGTGAATGACCAGACCAGGTCCAAAGCTGGTAGGATTCTGTTCAGATGGAACGCTGTCCAGACCGATCTGCCAGAGCAAATGAAACATCACCGGCTCTGCAAATTCGTCTGGTTCCCAGGCTAGCTTAGTGGTGTTCCTCTTGAAACAAGTTTCACATTCCAGAAATGACACTGATTCTAAACACATGGGTAAAATAAGAAAACAAGTAGATTTTCTTAAAATGTTGTTCGGTTTCTCAATTTTCTTTTTTCTTCCACATTGCCAATGATAATGAGCACAGTCTGAAATGCATTTAGGTCAAAAAAGAGAAGGAACATGGCTTGGCGAGCGTGTCCTCTTTAAGAAAGACAATTTGAATGCACGTTATTGGGCTCTCTGCTTTCAGGTTGTATTCTACAAATTCAGGCAGTGTAATCTCATCAGAAATAAAATCAGTCAGCTCTCTTTCATATCGCTGCAGGAGCCTTGCAGCATAAATTTAAAAGATGACTATGACCTTTATGTGTGGCTAACTATAAACAATAAACTTAAGTATTTAATTTTGTGTGGAGGACCGCACTTCTAATCTGTTACCACAACAGTCAACAGTTTTGAACGGTGAGAAGCCTTTTTAGAGAAGTTGTAACTTTTTCTTTTTTTTTTTAGTGTGTCAAAGTTTATAAAAGGGTGTTGGTAGCACATAGTTCTGCATCGATGCTTGTTTATTTAATCTTTTTTGACTTAATTCATTAAATGTTTCTCTTTCAGGATAAAAAATCAGTCGAAAGCACTTGTCTATGTTTTGCCAGACTGGTGGACAACTTTCAACACGAAGAGGTTTGTTTTCTCAGTTTCAGTGTAAGAGTCAGCACCACGTTTGCTCCTTGATTTCCCCTCTGCACATTCCTGCTTTATCTGCCCCCATTTACCACACGACTCATCATCTGGTGTGCCCGTATGCGTCTGTACACAGAACCTGCTGCAGGAGGTTGCATCCCGGGATCTGTTGACCAACATTCAACAGCTGCTGGTAGTGACCCCTCCTGTGCTCAGCTCGGGGATGTTCATCATGGTGGTGCGCATGTTTTCCCTTATGTGCTCTAACTGCCCCTGCCTGGCAGTCCAGCTTATGAAGCAGAGTGAGTAACACACCCGCCAGCGGGTCACACCCTTGCCACTCACGTATTACCTGCCCCATCTGTCATAACTTTTATGCAAATGTGCGTACTGGACGAACTCGCTACACAAGGTGTTGTTGTACTTAAACTAAATGGGATAGTTACCAGTCGATGTGGAGGCAGCCCGATAAATGTTTTTTCAGTGTCTCAAACTTTTCCGATTGAACATTTAAGGTCTACCCTCAGCAATGTAGTGAGGAATATTGTGTGTTGAAGACACAACCTGACTGCTAACAGAATTCTGTCACCTTTTCTCCACAGACATAGCAGAAACTCTGCGGTTCCTCTTGTGTGGTGCATCAAATGGCAGCTGCCAGGAGCAGATTGAACTGGTACCTCGAAGCCCACAGGAGCTCTATGAATTGACCTCCCTCATATGGTATTTACCTGCCTTCTGTTCAGTATTATATGGGTTAAGATCACGTTGGGCATTATGACAAACAGATTTGCCATTTTGGGTGTTTGGGGGTGGTAATCCCATTAAACTATGCTGCCACTAAGAAGAATGGCGTTTACTTACGACAGGACTTGGAAGTTATCGAGTTACTCCTGCTTCTCCCAGACGTTGAACCACGGATACAGTGGTTTTGCCTAAAACGGTTTACGGGCAAGAAACCTTGAAACTGAAATTTGGTAGTTTGCTGAAACGGCTCTCCTCCTTACAGTGAGCTGATGCCCTGCCTGCCTAGAGAGGGCATCTTTGCAGTTGACGTCATGCTGAAGAAGGGCAGCGCCCAGACGACAGAGGGAGCGATCTGGCAGTGGAGGGACGACCGGGGACTGTGGCATCCTTACAACCGCATTGACAGCCGCATCATTGAGGTATAATATATATATATATAGTCAGGGGTGATTGTGTTAACTCACAATCTGTGTCTATGACACCTCTAAATCTGTGATGAAATCATATCATGTGATGACTGTAGTCCGGTCAGTCATTGCGGACTTCTGCTACATTACAAGATAAGTAGTCGAAGGACGGATTCAGTCTTTTAAAATGTTGCATTACATTACTTGACAACATTTAGTCTACTTTCAGTGTATCCACATCATCTGCACACACACACACACACCTACACCTACCTATGAGGGGCGTATCCATATGTGGTACTGAAGTTGGGGGTGTATTTGGTGATTATCTTGCCCTGCAGACAGCACACCAGAACGGGGAGGATGAGATCAGTTTGTCAACCCTGGGCCGTGTGTACACAATTGACTTCAACTCTATGCAGCAGATCAATGAAGACACAGGAACAGCGCGCGGTATCCAGAGGAAACCAAATCCTCTCGCCAACCCTAATACAGGTAACACAGCTCTCGGCGAATTAGTAACAGGAACTGCAGCAGTGTGTTTGAGCAAACAAACCTGACCCCGTTCGTTGTCTGTCTGTCCATCTAGGGAGTCACCAGGAGGTTCGTCGAGAAGATGCACGAGCCCAGTTGATGAAGGAGGACCCTGAGCTGGCAAAGTGCTTTATCAAAACTCTGTTCGGGGTCTTGTATGAGGTGTACAGCTCGTCGGCTGGCCCTGCTGTCAGACACAAGTGCCTTAGAGCCATCCTCAGGATCATCTACTTTGCTGATGCAGAGCTGCTGAAGGATGTGCTGAGGAACCATGCTGTGTCCAGGTTAGGGGTTCCTCATAATGTTGACAGTGAAGCAGCATCCGGAGCTTGTCGTAAAGCAGGTTAACGTCTTTAAGGTGAATGTAAATTGACTTTAATCAATTTTTCCCCCTGTACAGTCACATTGCCTCCATGCTGTCCAGCCAGGACCTGAAGATTGTAGTGGGTTCTCTACAGATGGCTGAGATCCTCATGCAGAAGCTGCCTGATGTCTTCAGTGTCTATTTCAGAAGAGAAGGTAGCGTATCATCCCATGAAAAAACTCGCATACCACCACGTCTGCTCACCAGAGAAGTCGAAAACACAGTTCCATTTTGTAATACCCGCCTTCCTCTTTTCTCTTCCAGGTGTGATGCACCAGGTGAAGAACCTGTCAGAGTCTGAGAGCTTTCTCGTCACTAGTCCCCCGAAGGCTTGCCCCAGTGGTACTGCCAGTTTGTGCACTACCACCATCAGCACTGCATCCACCACATCTGCTAATAATGCAACTCCTGATCTGGGCTCACCCAGCTTCCAGCACAGCATGGACGACTCACTGGACCTCAGCCCACAGGGGTGAGTTTGTGGCCACGTGTGGCTCCGGTTTGGCAGTTCACAGAGTTTTAAAAATAAATGTCATGCACAGCCCTAAATCCAGTGTCACACTGGAAACTAAGCTCGTAAACGCAAATTGCATCCTGTGCCGAACCCACCTAAAAACAGCTGGAGCTGATTTTGTTGCTTGACAACTGAAACTGAAAATCTAAGCAGTAATTTGTGTATGCGACCGTTTATCAGTGCTAATGTTTAACTTTAAATGTCTCCACCCCCAACAAGGCGGTTAAGCGACGTCCTAAAGAGGAAACGGCTACCTAAAAGAGGACCCAGAAGGCCCAAATACTCCCCCCCAAGAGATGATGATAAAGTAGACAATCAGGGTAAGTTAACTGTGTGTGATGTTCAAAGATAGACACATCCTGAAGGGAAATGGCATTTTATTGGTAGCCTTACTAATTTACCTTTTTTTTTTTTTCAGCTAAGAGCCCAACTAGTACTCAGTCCCCCAAATCGTCCTTCTTGGCCAGTCTTAATCCCAAGACCTGGGGCAAGCTGGGTGCTCAGACCAACAATGCTAACTCGGAGCCCTCCCGCACAGCGGGGGTGAGTGGCTTGGCGAGGGCACCCCCCAAGGACTCAATTTCAAATAACAGGTACGATGATGAGTTGATGAAGAACGTTTCCTTATTTCAGTGTCATTGTGTGGACTGTTGTTTGTAATCAGTGAAATGTTTTTTTTATTCTCTGTAGAGACAAAATAAAGGCCTGGATCAAAGAACAGGCAAGTAAGTTTGTGGAGCGCTACTTCAACTCTGAAAATGTGGATGGCAGCAACCCCGCACTGAATGTTCTCCAGAGACTTTGCACAGCCACTGAGCAGCTCAACCTGCAGGTAAAACATACACTCCTGTTTTAGAGGTTGAATTTTATAGATCTGGTAACTTGCAAACCTTCCCGGTCCCGTTTACATCAAATTGACTTGTCTGAAGTGATGTTACTTTTTTAAAATTTTTCTCATGATTTTTCTGTTCTCAGGTGGACGGCGGCATGGAGTGCCTGGTGGAGATCTCCAGTATTGTATCAGAATCGGATGTGTCGTCTTTTGAGATCCAGCACAGCGGGCTGGTGAAGCAGCTCCTGGTCTACTTGACCTCCAACAGCGACAGGGACTTGCTTAGCCGCGACGTGCGGCTTAAGAGGTTCCTCCATGTGTTCGCTGGTTGTCCGGTGAGAGACTAGAACATGTTTATATTGTGTGTACTGCCAGCCTTATGACTCTGGCAGTGTAAACGTTGACACTTTAATTTCAATCCGTTTTGTTCCTCCTCCCATCTGGTTTGTAGGTTCCAGGAATGGAGCCTGTAGGTCGTTTGGATCCATCGGAGAATGGGCCGTACCTGGCGCTGGTGCACAAAATGAACAGCTGCCTGAGCCAAATGGAGCAGTTCCCAGTCAAAGTGCATGATTTCCCCAGTGGTAACGGCAATGGCAGCAGGTCTGTGGGTTTATTACAGAGAGTCTATTTTTAAACACAGTTAAACTGAGTATACATTTTTTAAAATGTGTGTTTTGTAATTTCTCTCTCCAGGGGCTCTCAGGCACTGAAGTTCTTCAACACACACCAGCTCAAGTGTCAGCTGCAGAGACACCCAGATTGCACTAATGTTAAACAGTGGAAAGGCGGCCCCGTGAAGATAGACCCCCTGGCTCTGGTGCAAGCCATTGAGAGATATCTTGTTGTCAGAGGTGCGTGACCCCCCCTGCCAGCCACACGAGTTCTCCTAACGCACCACTTTTTCCCGCACACACCTTTTTTTTTGTCAGTTATTTACTCGAAATCTTGCCCGTACAGGGTACGGCCGAATCAGAGAAGAGGATGAAGACAGTGACGATGATGGTTCAGATGATGAAATCGATGAATCACTGGTATGTGAGACCGTCCGTGCCACACACACACACACACACTCAGTCCTGGATTTAATGGCTGTTTACTCCTGCTGCCGCTTCAGTAATATCAAATCTATATTTATGTATCTAAATGAATTTGTTACCCAGGCGGCACAGTTCCTGAACTCTGGCAGCGTGCGTCACAGACTACAGTTCTACATTGGTGACCACCTGCTACCATACAACATGACCGTATACCAGGCTGTACGGCAGTACAGTCTGCAGGCGGAAGAAGAAAGGGAGTCGACGGACGATGAGGCAAACCCACTCGGGCGAGCCGGCATCTGGACCAAAACGCACACAATATGGTAAAAAAAAAATACTTCAGAGAGGTCACGTGCCTCCGTCTTACCACTTACTTAACCGTTGCCATCACTTTTGAAACAAAAGAGTCCTTTCGGTCAAAGTTTATCAGATATATATATATATATATATATATATATATATATATATATATATATATATATATATATATATATATATATATATATATATATATATATATATATATATATACTCCACACAGCGCACTGTCAAGGTCTGTACTGCACAGCAGGACGTGATAAACACTCGTACTATTTGGCATTGCATATGCATTTTTTTTCTTATTTTTTTAATCAAAGCATACAGAGACACGTCTTGCCGCGTCTTGTTTCCTGACAGGTATAAGCCTGTGAGAGAGGACGAGGACGGCAGCAAAGACGCTGTGGGTGGAAAGAGGGGCCGAGCCCAGACCGCTCCCACCAAAACCTCACCTCGCAACGCCAAGAAACAGGATGAGCTGTGGCATGGTGAGACTCTTGGGTTCACCAGCCGCGTTCGCAGCTGCTGGTCCTGCGCCTGTTTCTTTCCTTTACATCGCGCGTCAACTTGACATACCATTGTTGGATTCCCGTCTCTTCCAGATGGTGTGTGTCCCAGTGTCATCAATCCCTTAGAGACATACCTCACTTCGGAGCCACCAGAGACCATAACCTTTGATGACCCCTCTTTAGAGGTCAACCTGCTGCTGAGGGTCCTGCACTCCATCAGTAGATACTGGTTCTACTTGTACGACGTAAGTCTCTTTCCTGAAGAATTACAACCTGCAGGGCAGCATCTTGTAGTCGGTTTGGTTCTGTCCAAGTTGCTTCGTTACCTTGTTAATATTTTATTGAGTTTTTGAGGACAGAATGAATACACAACTAATCTACTACAGAGAGGGCATTAGACATTCACAGTGCCGTGCCCCCCCTGTGCGTGTCTGCTGTGCAGCCTGGGAGGTAGTTTAGAAGAAACACACACATCTTATCAAAAACACTTCTTTTATCTCACTTCAGCATTGTGCCAGACTCCTGAGTTAGCGGAGTATTATTTATGGCTTCCTCTGAATGCATTGCCCAGGCCCGTGTGCAGTCATTTCATAGCTTCACGATATGAGATATACAGTAACGTGAATATTTCTGGTTGTGTTGCAGAATGCTGTGTGTAAGGAGATTATTCCTACCAGTGAGTTCATCAACAGTAAGCTGACAGCCAAAGCTAACCGTCAGCTACAAGACCCGCTGGTCATCATGACGGGGAACATCCCTACTTGGCTCATTGAGCTTGGAAAGACCTGGTAAGTGTTTCAAACTTCTGACCCTCAGGACTGTATCGTACCGCTTGATGTCAAAATGGATAATGGTCTCGATCAATTTTTTTTTCTCTCTCTCTCTGCAGCCCTTTCTTCTTCCCCTTTGACACCCGGCAGATGTTGTTCTATGTAACTGCCTTTGATCGCGACAGAGCCATGCAACGCCTACTGGACACAAACCCTGAGATCAACCAATCAGACTCTCAGGACAGCAGAGTTGCCCCACGTCTCGACAGGAAGAAGGTGCAATATTTTGCCCCACTCGAACAGCTTTTCTTATGTGTCGCCTACGACTAAACGATGGCTGCATCAGACTTCTATCTGACATGCCTTTCCATCCTTGTGTTGTTTTCAGAGGACGATAAACCGCGACGAGCTGTTAAAACAGGCCGAGTCTGTGATGCAGGACCTAGGCAGCTCCAGGGCAATGTTGGAGATCCAGTATGAGAATGAGGTACCTGTATTATCTGTTATCTCTAATGCTGGATCATGACTTACAGTCAGGTGCAGTAAAAGATTTCGGATTTTTTTCGGAGAAACGTCTCTAACCTTCATCTTCTCTCAGGTCGGCACAGGGCTCGGCCCCACTCTGGAGTTCTACGCTCTGGTGTCTCAGGAGCTCCAGCGGGCCGATCTCGGCCTGTGGAGGGGCGAAGAAGTCACGCTGGCCAATCCTAAAGGTACCACATTTAGCTCCAAATATAAATCACACAGGATAGGATGAAACGCATGTTAGCTTTTACTTGATATAAAAATGTCTGAGGCATTCTCTGTCCTACACTGACCACACGTCTGAGATGTTGATGGGGTACATAAGTACAACTTCTGTAGCTCTACCTGCTCGTGTGCTGATATATGTAGTAGTGTTACCTGACCATACTCGTGTCTCTGCCCCAACAGGAAGCCAAGAGGGAACTAAGTACATGTTCAGCACCAGAGGACTGTTTGCTGTTCCCTTCGGCAGGACGACCAAACCAGCGCACATAGCCAAAATCAAAATGAAGTTCCGTTTCTTAGGAAAGCTGATGGCCAAAGCCATTATGGACTTCAGACTGGTAACGTTAACTGAGCATAGACATTTAGGACTAATCAAGGTGTCTTTTAAAACATCACAAACTTTTTTTTATGTGCGCGTTGCCAAATTGAAACTCTTCTGCTCCTTCCCTCAGCTGGACTTGCCCCTGGGGCTGCCGTTTTATAAGTGGATGCTACGGCATGAGATGTCTATAAGCTCCCATGACCTGGTGAACATCGATCCCGGCGTGGCCAAGTCCATTCAGCACTTGGAGGATATTATCCGCCAGAAGAAGAGGCTGGAACAGGACCGGTCACAGGTAAAGCACAGAGGACTTTGGTCATGTGGTCTCCTAGACGTGTCTGGGATTTACATCTCAAAGTCCATCATCAGTCTTCTTTGTGGTCCTCTACACGCCACGAAAAACGTGATCTGATCATGGCGTAGGGCTTTATTGTCGCTGACTATGTTCCCTCTCGTACTGTAGTACTGGTCACCTCCTGGTACCCGTGATGCTAGCGTTTCCTTCCCTCATTCTCCGTAAGCCTCCTTCGCGGTCTCTTTGTTCACTGTGTTTGTTTGGTTGCGACAGACGAGGGAGACCTTACAGCAGGCACTGGAGAGCCTGAACATGAACGGCTGCTCAGTGGAGGATCTGGGTTTGGATTTCACCCTTCCAGGATTCCCAAACATTGAGCTGAAAAAGGGCGGCAAAGACGTCCCAGTCACGATCTACAATCTGGAGGAATACCTGAGGGTACGCGAGACAGTTTTTCCACTCTATTTCATACTTCTCGTCTGCCTTGATATCGTCCATTTAATTGTAATTCTTCTTGTCTTTCCAGTTGGTGGTTTACTGGACTCTAAATGAAGGGGTGTCCAGACAATTTGAGTCATTTAGGGAAGGGTTTGAGTCAGTCTTCCCCCTCCACCACCTTCAGTATTTCTACCCAGAGGAGGTAAGCACACTTTCTGTTTTCCAGCCATGGCCATACAATACAGTATGATGCAGTCAATAAAAACAACTACAACTACATTAACTCTCATCAGTCGCTCTAAAATCTGTAGAAATATCAGATAGTCTGTAAGTCATTTAACCACAGTGCTGTTAAAGTGTTGTTTAGTGTTGCATCTCTTTGTATCATGTATGTATTCAACTTAAAGGAGAAATATTATTAGTGCCCCGCCTTTTAATTGTCCGCTCTCTCCTCTCCTGCTGTAGCTTGACCAGTTGCTGTGTGGCAGTAAATCTGAGACGTGGGATGTCAAGACGCTGATGGAGTGCTGTCGACCGGACCACGGCTACACACATGACAGGTGAAAACAGTCAAACCAGAACCAGAAGGAGCTGCCTCATAATGCTGACTGTATACGAGTCATCAAACTATCAGATACTTTATTTAGTGTAGAGCGCCATAAAACATGGCTTCTCTTTTTTTTTTCCTCGTTGTTTGACGTGCGTTTCATCCCGTGTTTTTGCAGCCGTGCAGTGCGGTTCCTGTTTGAGGTGTTGAGCAGCTTCGACGCCGAGCAGCAGAGACTGTTTCTGCAGTTTGTCACAGGGAGCCCGAGACTGCCCGTTGGAGGTAAGTCACCTAGCACACACACCCATCAAATACATCAAAGCAGGCGTAACATTAAGAATTATATTTGATCTCGTGTGAATGTATAAAACGTGACGGCCGGTGTTCGCCTTGTGTCTCAGGTTTCCGGAGCCTGAATCCCCCTCTGACGATCGTGAGGAAGACGTTCGAGTCGACAGAGAACCCGGACGACTTCCTCCCCTCAGTCATGACCTGTGTCAACTACCTGAAGCTGCCTGACTACTCCAGCATAGAGACCATGCGAGAGAAACTGTTGATTGCGGCTCGCGAGGGCCAGCAGTCTTTCCACCTTTCCTGATCTCTCCACATCTCACATTCAAATGCCTTCTACAGCGACTGATGACATCATGACTTCCTTCTTAGTTTTTTTGTAATCACATACATCAAGGCTACGTGTACAGCCTTCTTGTTAGAGAAAGCAGCTTGCAGAAAAATTAAGACTTTAAATATATATTTGCTGCCCCCGTCTCTCAAAAAAAAAACCTTAAAAAATAAAAAAATGGAAAGGTTGTTCCATGACTCACAGAACTTAAAATATAAAAAAAGAGAGAGTCAAACTTATATCAGTAGTTGAGTAATGTTAAAAAAAAAAAAAAGATGAAAACATCTGGGTGACATTTTAAATTGCATTGCTATGTGATATTTAAAAAAGGGATGTCTCCTCTCCAGAGTGGTGGACAAACGTCACTGGGTGTCGGGGAGGAAAGGGGCGGGGCGGGGATGGGATGGGAGGGGAGGGGGAGGGGAGGGAGGGGGTTCATCGAGCAAGCTAGGTTTACTTTAGCTCCAAAGATCATTTGTACAGACAAATTTGCAGACTTTGCTCATTCTACACATTTGATAGAATAGCTCTTTGTTCTCATGTCTCTTCCCCTCAGTTCGTCTGTTCGCATTTTGTTATGTATTATATTGGCCCCAGTTTGTGTGTTGCATTTTGGTTCGCCCCTCCTCCCCTCCCCTCCCCCCTCTCCCCCCTCCCTCTGTGTGTCTTTGCTTCAAAGTTGTGAAAACGAGAGTTGCAGTTGGTTGAATGCGGGTAGTGATGAGCGCATATTATCTTTTTTTTCTCTCTCTCTCTCTCTCTCTCCTTCTACCCAAGTTGAGATTGTGTTCTGGCCTCCTTTTTATTATAGAGAGCTTCAGCTCGAATGGAGAGTTGTAACCAATGTGTTGATCAGGTAAATTTGTTTTGCTCTTATTTTGATAGAGTTAGCGTCTTTCTGTTGGGCCCTACCTGATGTGTAGGGTTATCTTAGTAGACCAAGCTCTGAGCAACCCTCAACACATAATGTAGCCGGGCACAAAAGTTTTTTTTCTTTTTTTGGCTGGTCGCATTTTATTGTTTCATGGCCAGATAGCATTTCAAGTTCATTTATGGAATAAAGTTTATATGCAGTTTCACACCCTGTTTGAGGTGGGAATGTCTGCTTTACTTTTTTTTTTTTTTTAATTTTCTATATTGTCTTTATTTCTTGCTGTAGTTGATTATTATTATTTTTTTCTTTGCACTGCTGGCTTGGAACAAACCGTGGTGTGCACCTGCAGTCTGTGGCCAGGGGAGGGCGCCACTGTATGTTCTCCTGGCCTAATCGTTCATGTGCTGGTTTCTAAGATCTGCAATAATTTACTGCATCAGGTTCATGTTTTTACCTGAACATAAATAAAGTAACTGTTTGACTCATCTTTGTTAGTTTGATTTATCCATCGCTGCGTCGCCGCCTTGCTCTCAATCCTTCACGAGCTGCACACGTCGAACCTCTTTAATCGGGTCCTCTCAAAGCTGATTATTAATTAGGTTATTTCTCACGGCCAATCTTGACACAGTGCTCTGTCCTCTCTTTGGGTTCACATTGGTTACCATGGAGACTGAAACAAAGGTGATTTATTTTGACTCCCCTGGAATGCTGCTCTTTAGGTCTCAGCAGGGTTAAACAACACTCACGCTCGGAGCTCTCATAAGCAGGAAAGCTTAGCCTTGGATTTGACATTACATAACGTGTGTTGGTGTTACAATGACAGCTATTGCACATCGTCACGTGTATTGCGTCTTTTATGATCGTCTAAGGAGAGGCTCCTTTCCGCGCGCCGCTCATTAGTGCGACCAGCAACAGGCTCTGCGAGTCTACCTGTTTGTGTGTGTGTGTGAGCCGACTGCAGCAGTGTGAAGTGACAGCTTCATTGCACCATGGGAGAATTCATTATGCAAATGAGTCGAGGCCAGAGTGTGAAGCCGGGATCTCATTAACAACCAGCAGAGTTCTTATTTTGATCATACAGAAGCAATATGCAGACTGTGCAAATATTTATGTGAACGGAGGTTGTAAATCTCACGCCTACCTTTACGATTTTGATGGAGGCGGCTAAAACCTGTTTGTGTACATGGAACAGTTTGTTTTGTGATTATGGGTACTTTTAAAATGGCACTCCGGTGATTTAATGCGACACTTGGCATGAAGTCTTGGAGCTTCTGAGACAGATATCCTGACTTGTTTAAAGGACAAGCTCACAGTCTGCCTCAAAAATCCTTCACACTGATCATCAAGGTGTTAATAGAGTGTATATGACGAGGCCTCTGACCCTCCACTGCAGCTCAGCCAGCAAACACAAAGGGGAAAAAAAAAAAAAAACTCTAGATCAACTTTTTTTTTTTTGTACGAAACAAGTATTTATTTTGTCCTCCACCTCTTGCATTGGTAGCATGTTGAAGGATCTTGTAATGAACAGGAGGAATGATTGCAGCATGTACAAATGTAATTAACATCCGCATGGGCACCTGACTGTTGCTTAAAGAAAGATCCATCCATTGTCTCCAGCCTCATCAGGGTCGCGGTGGGGCTGCAGCCTATCCCAGCTGACTTGGGGTGAGAGGCGCGATGCACCCTGGGCAAGACGGCGGCTCATCACAGAGACAAACAACCATTCACACTCGCATCCACACCTACAGCCAATTTAGTGTCGCCAAATAACCTGTTAAGCGTCTTTGGGGAGAACATGCAAGCGGCACACAGAAACGCCCCAGCTGAGCTTTGAACCGGGAACCTTCTTGCTGTGAGGTGATCGTGCTGACTAACTCTGTGGCATCCTTTTTGTTAGACGCTTTCCGAATGCCCAAACTTAGATTTTCACGCTAGTTCTAGTTCGAGCGACTTACTCGGGCTTTAACATAAACGTGTAAAAGTGCTGGATTGCAGCGTCCTTGAGCAAACCTCTGATGTGTTAATAGATTATTCAGCCGAATAAAAGACTACGACCACCCACTGCAGGATTTCAAACAAAGAAAGAGTTGCATCAGATTAGGGACTTGGTGTACTCGAGGGAAAATCCACCTTAAAACTGAATTCATAATGAGTCAGATCTGGGGACACGCAAATACAGAAAGTGAAGAGCAGATAAATGAAGTAATTGTTTGTAGCTCTTCTAAAACATGTTTGTCCTTAGATTTATCCCCAAATCTTGTCAGGTCACCTTGGTGATCACGTGCTGAGTGAAAGCAGGATGACCTCTGACCTCTTTAACCCCGTCCTCTGATTTTTATTTTTTTTTTTTCCTGAACCACCTTGACTCCCGTCATCAGCATGAGTCTGCGTTTTTTTCGGCCGTGCATCATCTCCCTCGTGGTAATGCCGCCCGTTATCACTGGAAAGCAGCTGATCTCACGGCAAAGCCGATGAGGATTTTCACCACCACCACCCCTCTGTCTTCTCCTCCCCGTCTACAGCCTCCTCCCTCCTTGAGAGCCCGGCTTCAAGGAGAGGTTATGGATGATGAGACTCTAAATGAGGAGGGTGCAGAGCCAGGAGAAAGAGGGAGAGAGGAGAGGGAGTGTGTATGAAAGTGATGGTGGTGGTGGGGGGAGTGTGTCGTCAGCTATCATCGTCACTGTGACTCGGAGACCAGAGAGAGCCGAGAGCCCTCCCCTTCTCCTCCCGCATCCCTACCTTCTCTCCCTCAGCCTCCACACCATCAGCCAGTCTGCTCTCAGCCGCTCTGCCTGCACACAGCTGAGGCTCCACATCCTAACAGCCTCCTCCTCCTCTCTCTTTCTCTCTCTCTCTCTCACACATACACACACACACACACACACCTCTCACTTGCTGTTGCTGAGTCCAGCCAGCACAAACAGCAGCAGCAGCTTAAGCTCAGAGGAAAAAGAGGGGGAAAGACATACACACAGCAACAGCAACAAAAGAGAAGAAAAGGAAGCCACAGTAAGGGGGATGAGGATGCGAGTGTGCAGTGTGCCGGCAGGTCCCTGCTGCCGTCCCACACAGATTGCACGGAGCTTCACGCCCCCCGTGCTTCTCCTCCTCCTGCTCCTGAGCAGCAGAAGCAGCAGCAGCAGCATCGGAGCCGTGCCTCCCTCTCCCTTCCAGCTGGCCCCGGACACCCCGGCCCCAGCTGAGCCCACCCCGACCCAGGCCACGCCACGTCCGGACCCCTGCGAGGGCCGACCCTGCCTCAACGGGGGCTTCTGCCTGGCTTTGCCATCCACCGGCAGGCCAGAGGACACCTGGGAGTACACCTGTACGTGCAGCCAAGGCTTCACCGGACGCAACTGTGAGGTATGAACATATTTCACTGAGTGGACACAGGATTAATACTGAGCAGTGTGTGTCTGTGTGTGACGGATCATGGAGTAGAAGTAGACGTAAGATATTTGTATTAATTCAGTAGTTTGGGTTAAACACAACTGCACCATGCAGAGAAAACAGGCTTGTCGTCCACATGCTAATGACTTGATGAAGCAGAGGATAAAGAGCTACTTTTGACTGGCATTCATTCAGCCTGCTGCTTGGTTTGACATCCATTATCATTCCTGTATTAAATATCACTCCTTCCCGTCATCTCTCCCTGATTTGTGCGACCAAACTGCATCAAACCTGTGTTTCTTGTTTGACGGTATGCGTCCTCGCTTGCCTGCTGCTGGACGGGTTGTTCCTCTAAAGGGAGCATGTGCTGTCAATGAGACAAGGAGACGAGTGCCGCGTTGCTGTGGCAACAGGAGGGAAGAGCAGCAGCAGCAGCCGTGTGATGCGAGCGAAGACCATAGATGTGCGTGTGTGCACCGTGTGGCGTACCGCTTTTTTTCCACCTTGAAGTTTTAGTTTCACAAAAGTGGCGCAAAGTTTCAGTAAATCCTCGACCGTATTCAGATGCCGTGCTCTAATTTGGATGTGTACTGAGGTTAAAAAAAAGAAAAAGATTTAATTAACATCTGGGATACTGAGCTCCACGCTGACAGTCATGAATAAGATGTGTGCAGGGGTCTAGGTGAAGCTGGTGTCTTCATGAATATCATTTTGCGTGACAGCATCATCATGTACTAAACCGGAAAATACAAAATACCTTTGAGCCGTAAAGGTCGACCTAACTCGCTTTCCTTCATGGTGTTTGGATTTGAATTTATTTGTTGGATTTATATGACGGAAGTTTGAATGTTTGATTCAGGTGTTTGTCCGCTCTGCCCCGTGTCACGTTAGATCAGGAGGTCACAGAATATGGCTGATATTCAAATATCAGACCAGGCTGGAGTGTTTCAGTTGTATCACGTTGCTGGATTGGGTTTGTACTCGCATTAGAAAGTGATATGACAACAAAGATGGTGTCCACCTCTCCATACGTTATATATTACGCGTCCCTGAAGTTGACCTACACTCCTCCTGCATTGTTTTCACACTTCTGCCTATTCAAGGGCGTTCAAAGTTCTTCAAGCGGCCCTCTTCTTATTTTAATAGCACTCTATTGATCTCCACTAAGGCTGCTCTTCTGCAGGATTGTGTGAAATTAATTTGAGCTTCGCAGTGAATGGACTGAGCCTCAGCAGCAATGGACTCAATAGGCAGCCGGGCCTCTGAGTCATGCTGGGGTAAAAGAAAGCATCCGGCAGCAGCAGCAGCAGCAGCAGCAGAGAGGATAAATGAGTCTGCTGCAGCATCACGGAGGGGAACGACAAGGTGACTCGGTGAGTTTTAACAGAATCACCAACAGGTGGCAGCCATATCCTCCCTGCCCCCCCCCCTCCTCCTCCTGTGTTTACATGTGTTTGCAGGTGAGCATGCCGGTGGCGTGCAGTCAGAAGTGAAGCATTTCTTTTTCTTTTTTTTTTTAGTGGAGCATTCAGCCTGGGACCGGATCACTGTCTCCTTGGCTGTCCTGGTTTCATATCTCAGAATAGAAAGCAGCTGCAGTTTGTTACCTCTGCAGCCTGCTTCACTGTGCTCTGCCTCACGCAAACCACAGAGGACGATGTTGTCACACAGCCCGAGCTGAGGCCGGACAATGCATGCAGAGAAAGGAGCGGGGGATTTTCATATTTTTTCATGCTAAGAGGACAAAAAGAAATCTGTCCTTTAACACGATGCCCACAGTCCTCCTGAAACATCCACTCCAGCTTTATCCTTCTTATGCGCCAAATCTCAGGTTCTGTATGGGCCCCAAACCGGGCCAGGGGGAGAGGGGGCGGAGGGGGTCATTGATTCTTGCCTCCCGCTGGTTGTTTCTTCTCCATGGAAACTAGAGCAGCAGTCAATTGAGATTTGGTAAATGACCTGATTGGCTGAGCTCGGTGCTGGTTTGCTTCCTCTGTCTTCTGCGTGCGTCACAGCGCAGATGAACCAGTGAGAGGAGAAGAGGAGGAGGCAGAGGAGAAGTGATTAAAGAAAGGGAAAAAGGAGGAAGAGGAGAGCGGGGCGAAGAAAACCGTGAAAGAGTAACGTCCCGGTTTCGGAGCTTAGGGAAGAAATAATGTTAGAAACGAGCACTCGTCCTCTTCTCTCTCTCCCTCTCTCTTCTTTTATCTCGAGTTCTGTGTCAAACCCGGGGCGCCGTTCACAAAAGCGGGATTAGACCGAGCTGAATCAGTAAAACTTGAATAGTGAAGGTTTGGGATTTAAACGCCGTCATGCCTGTTAATTTCAGGATATTTTGCAGCATTTAAAAAAAAATGTTTTTAATGATCTGGCTAAGTTGTTAATCCTTCTATGTGACTTACCCCCACGGCCAGTTGTGTTCTTACACCGCAGGAATCAAAGCAGCCACATGCAGCAAAGGCACCAGGGGGAAAACAAACCCACTCCGCTTGTTAAACTCTGCTGCGTTTTAATATCAGCCGCCACCTTTTCTGGATTTCAGCCTGTAAGCTGACCTTTGTGTGAGTTATTAAGTCTCTCCATCTCTACCTTATTCATTATTGAGAGGCCCGTTGTGTTGCCCTGATGGAACGTGCTCTACAACAATAAGGCTGTTGGCAGTGCAAAAAAAACCAACAAGAACAAAAAAAAAAAAACGCAGCCGTCTGTCATGAAGCAAGTCCAGGGAGCTCTTGCTGGGTTGCTCAACCATTCAGGTATATGAAAGCAGTGGATCAAAGCAGAATGAAGTGAGGTTTATGAACACACACACACACACACACAGACATACACGCACCGTGTATTTTTTTATTTTACTGTTATTTGGAGAGGGGATGTGGGACTGCAGGTGGTGAAAAGGGTAATATCTCTGAGGAGCCGCTGAAGTAATTTAGCTGTTTCTGCCTTAACTTAATAAGCTCGCGCGGAGCGTGTCAGAGCTGCGATGAACTGGAGCATTTTTCGATCCTTGTGATGATGATTTTTAGATCTCAGGTGAGAGTTTTGCCCATTGCTATTCCTCCTCTCGACACGTACAGCCGCTTTCCCGTGCACCCCTCTCCTCTGTCTCACGGTTTTATAATTCAAACCTCCAGGCCTCGTCCTGTGCTGTGAGAGCATATTAAAGGAGCAGTTAGTCAGCTTAGCTTAGCATAAAGGCAGGAAACGGAGGGAAACAGCTCGCCTGGCCCTGTTCAAAATCTGCCATCAACATCCCTAAAGCTCATTAATTTACATGTTAAATCTCAAAACACCAATCCCCGTACAGTTTTATGCGTGGGATTATTTCTTGGCCAGGAGCAGTTATCTCTTGAAAATGTTCTTTGCCGGTTGCCCATAGTGACGACAAGGCTTCAGGAAGTCGCCGAAGAAATAGCTGTAGTTAGCATGCCCAAGGTAGGTGGATATTTTCAACCTTTCAACAGAGCCAGGCAAGCTGTTTCCAGCCCTCATGCTAAGCTAAGATAACCATTTCCTGGCTCCAACTTATAACAAACTGTTAAACAGCTTGTTTAATCCGTACAAAAGCTCAAACATGTTTTGGTTTTACTGAGGTTTATATGCAAGACTATTTCTTGGTCACTTCTTAATGTGCTAAACATAATTCATTTTCTGTTTTTGTAAGGATTTAACTAAACTTAATGAGTTTTTGAGGCACAAAGGTAGATTTGTCATCTTTGGACAGAGCCAGCTCTCCCCCCTGTTTATGGTTTGTGTGCCAAGCTAAGCTAAGCTAACCCTCTCCCAGCTATATCTATTTTAGCATACAAACACGAGAGCGGTATCAGTCTCATTTAAGTCTAATAACTTATCACCTTCAGGACTGCCTCAGATGGACTCTTTGGCTAAAGTGACAGTACGTTGACATCCGATGCACCACCCCAGCATCAAAGAACCAGGCGCACTTCAGCAATATTCATGAAATGGCACGATGCACTGGAAACAAATGAAATGATCTCACACTTGTCAGGTGATTTGTTTTCACAAGACTCATCAGCAGACTGAAGATGTTGATCAGATGTTAAGATGACAATGTAAGAGAGAAACTTTCTATTCACATCCACTTTTAATCCAGACAGTTTAAAAACTGTCGAGTAGAAACGGAGACATTTGTTTGGCAAAGACAGAAAACATATCTTTTTTCTCCAGCAGTCGGCCTCGACACGTCCCACACGTAAAAAAAAAAAAAAAAAATCTACTTCCTGACAGGACTCAGTGAAAGTAAACAAAGCCTAGAGTCCTGAAGCTGTCATGGTAATTGTGAGGAAGAGGAGTTTCTGTGTGTGTGTGTGTGTGTGTGTGCGTGCGCACGCGTGCACATCGCGGTCAGCTCTTGTCTCCCTGGGACATTCACTCTGCTGCTACATACAGCCTGAGCCGCATCCAATTAAACTGAGCTCAAAGCTCATCACCAGCCTTTGGTGTCTTTGATATCCCTGGCTTGTTAGTCAGAGGAGAGATAGAAGTCATGATTTTACATCTCTTTATATAAATATATATAGGATATATACAGCATAAGTCTGTGTGTGTGTGTGTATCAATGCACTCTCTTAGCCTCTTTCTACAGACTTCTCTTTCTTGCTCTGTTTATTGAAGCATTTCTGTTGAGAGGTTGGTGAATTGTGGCGTTTGTTCAGAGGATCGTCCACGCGATCTGCCTTTTCTCCGGCAGCCACAGTGTGAAATGAAATAAGTGACTGATCTCTCGATTTTATTGTGAATTATAAAGATTCTATTTAAAATAATGTGAAACGGAGAAAAGCTGTAAATCCTCCAGACAGTCCACATAAAGGCAATGCTGGGATTTCTTTCAAAATACATTAAATATGTTGGAAAATAGTTCTGTTGATCAGTCGACTAAATGTTTCACCTCAAGTCAAGATATTTGTGCTTAAGTCATACTGTGTGCATCACATATTATGAAGGAAATGACCACTAATGTCTTATTTAGTACTCACTTTAGTCAGTACTCACTGTTTTGGCTCACCGGCATGTACAGCATCATTTGAAATCTTATTGTAGGACAGAAAATAACTGATCACCACCGAAATCATGTCATCAGATCTTTATTGTGCTGTACTGTAATCATTCATTATATCTGAGCAGGATTACCATAATTCCTCTGAGAGATGACTTGCTTATCTATGAAACTGATAATTGTTTTTTGCACAGTTTTTTGTCTAAAATTAATTAACAGCTGACGCCATATTATTGTGGTGAAAATAGAACGTTCCCTGAAGAATCTATGATTTATACATAAGATAATAATGAACGTAGTAATAAATGCTCCTTTATGTCTTCTTTCCTTATTTGTCGGTCTTCCTCTCCTTGTGTGGCGCTACAGGAAGTCATGTGGATCATTGAAATTACTTGTTGTCCATCTGCTCTGAAGCATGAAAATGTGTCTTTTAAATAAAATGGCTTCAGATGGTAAACAGCATCAAACTGTTTGCAAAAAGGAAACACGCTCATGTAATCCGTTAGTGATGGTTTGATTAAAGCAGGGCCGTTACTTTGATAACAGGCTGCTTATAACCCCGCGAGTACCTTTGATACAACAGCTACCCATCAGCAAAAAAAAAAACACGACTCCTTTGAGCTATTATCACCGAGCTATCGCTGCTATTCATGTTGATGTCCTTAGATGTTACGAGGCGGACCGTGCTGCCTTTGAACAGGAGGGCTCGCGGCCAACCACTTTGGTCATTTCCATATCACACATCACCTGGCCTTTTGATCTATGGGAAGCGCGTGTGGAGGTGGTGGTATGATGTGTTAGTGAGGCTTGATACATATGGATGATACAGATCTGCAGTGGACATCAGTGGCTCAACACCAAGTGCTTATAGACCACGTATTGAGCGCTGCGGGCGTCTGTTATGACAGCCGAAAGTGGATTAAGTTTCACTTGATGTATCTGACCCATTCAAATATTTGCATTTCGAGCAGCGAGGTTCTGTGTCGATGTCGATCAGTTCGCTGAATCACACCACATCCCAGTGACTGAATGGATTTCTGTGAAAATTGCATCATCCACAGAGGAAAACTTCGGTGATCGCTTGATGCGTTTCCTCTAACTCCACCAGTGACATTCACATTTGTGTTTCAGAGTGAAATACTCCACTATTAAATGGAGGAATTGGCATGAAGTTTGGTTTAGACATTCATTGGCACGTCAGGATAAATCTTCCAGCTGTGCCATCAGGTCAAAATTTCACTTTGTCCACTACTTAATGATCATATACCTACCTGAAAAACTAAGAAAAATCAGTCTCAGCTGTACTTTGTGCTTATTAACCAAGCTACAACCTCTGAGGCTGTGAAGCGAGGCCAAAAACTGCTGTTCCTTGAATGTCCACTTGAGGCTGGTTACAAAACAAATCAGTCTCTATAAGCCACCATGTTAAAATACAGAAATAAACAGTTACAGCCTGGTACAAAAGACAGTTTTGGTCTCTTTAGCTAATTTCCCCATTCATGACAACTGTAATGAGAATTAATTTCTATTTAAGGCACCTGTTCAAATTATATTAAAACTGGTGATGAGCCACATCTTTGTTGATTTGAGAGGCAGGACTGCTAAAGCCACCACACAACAGCTCCTCAGGGTGACGTCATATAGACTATGTTATTAACAAATGTTAGCATGCTAACATGCTAAACTGAGATGCTAAATATGAATAATATTATATTTGCTGAACAACAGCACTCTCTATGTTCAGCCTCACAAAGCTGCTACATAGCGTGGTGGTTGTAGACTCTTAAATCTTAAATAGTAAATCTCACTGTCCTATTACAACTACTTAAATCCCTACAAATAAAAAAAAGTGTCATGTTTATTATCTAACTGTGAGGTCCAGGGCAAATATTATTCACAAAGACAATTGGTTACATCAACACGTTGAACACAGTCATGTTTCATCTCTGCTTCTTTATTATTTTTCAGTCTTGCTGTCTTAACTACAGTCTAATCAGTTGCTGCATTTTTCAAGCACCCCTGACTGGTCACATACCTGCAGCCCATATTTCTTATTTTATCGCCGCCTCTCATCATGAAGAGGGCTTTTATCTCCGTGTCATTGCCTCTTTAATTTTCCTTGAGTCTGCCGGTGAAACTTTCCTCTCTGTCCTGGATAGAAAGGAAGTCATTACATTTCTCCCGGTGGTTTAGTTTAGGTGTTTTTTTATTGCTTTTTGTCTGCCCTGGTTGCTATTTATATCTTTAATGGAGCAGCGAGTTGTGTCACCATCCACAGTATAATGTCAAAAAGGGCAGAGCAGCTCTTACTCAGCAGCATTTCGCCCCTATAATAACCCTCTGCTCTGACACCATCATTGTACTGCCGCTTCTAATGACTAGTCCTGTTGTTGTTGCTGTCAACATAATGAGTTTATGTGGCAGGAGGGAGTGCGCGCGCGTGCGCGTTAGAAGTGGAAATCATGAATCACTTTGTTGATTCAGATCACTTCGTTCAGTTCAAAGATTCGTGGTCTCTGGCTGTGGAGTAGGCAGCTTTTTCCCTCAGCTAAGCAGTTGCATCACCGCTCAGACGCACTCCAGTGTGTTCGACTAAGCTTGTGTGAACACTTCTTTATTCCGTCCATCCATTTTCCAAAACCGTGGTGCACCTAGACGCCAGAGACCAACAACCGTTCACGCTTACATTCACACCTACTGGCAGTTTGGTGTCACCAGTTAACCTGCAGCTGAAGAACCCACACAGACACGAGGAGAACGTGCAAACTTATAATTCGAACCAGGAACCTTCTTGCCGTGCTGCCAGTTACGGTTCCTGTTTATTATACGTGCTTGTGAATGTTTATGTGTGTTCATTGTGCAAATATGCATATGCCACTATCCATTTAAAAAGGCAGCTAAAAGGCCGAGTAGGCTCGTTTGTGATGTGTCCGAATGAAAAGTCACGTAAAGTAAGCTTGATGATGTTCGTTAGCTAAAGAGTAACAACAAACTTAAATTGGCATAGCGCAAGAAACCGAGCTGGGCGAAACTACATGGCGCGATATAACAAGTAACGATATGAAATGAGGCGAGATGATAATGAGACGGTCAACCGAGACCACCCTCTTTGTCTCTCGCCACCAAGTGCGCAGGTAAAAATGAGGTGAAACCACAACCACCTATTCCAATTAACGAAAGTTAGGTGCTCCAGGAAACGTGCGTGATCTAGACAAATACACAACTCAAACTACACACACGCGTTTTGGCTCCTACACTGGATTCTTCGTGATTCTTTGCCCCCCACCCTAACCCTCCAGAATTACCACTAATTTCTCTTATCATTATCTTATCATTAGTAAGTACTCAATTAAATGTCCTTGTGTCTGATGTTGTGAGTCCATGGGGATCAAGAGTGGGATCAGTTAGCTAGCTAGCTACATCTCAGGTTATCATGAAAAATGTGAAGGCAGCTTCTTCTTGTGGCAACTATGACAGCTTTGACATCGGCTAAAAATGAGCAGAGTGTGAGGATACGTTCCTCGCTGCTGACTGATCTGGGCAAAGGAAATCGGTCAACATCAACGTGAATGAATAACTTATCAAAAAAATCCTTCCTGCTTATCTTCATCCCTCCTCTGTGAAAACACTTAATCATAACTAATGATAATATAACACCAAACGGGGCTGTATTATTTTTAATCATTAGATAGAATACAAAATCATTAGGTATAAGACAAATATGTTTAAAGTTAGATTTTAATGAGATTAAGCCCTATTATGAGAAATAAACATAAACAAGGACTGGATCTGGATCCCGCTTTATTGTTACCATGGCAACAGCTACTCTTCCTTGGATCGCACATATAAAACACAATAAAAGTGATGTCCCTCCTGTTCAGGCTCCAAGTGCTTCAGTCTTCGGTTCCTCTCCACTCAAATGTTGTCTTTGTTTTGTATATTTTTGCACACTGTACTGCTCAGAAACAGCAATAAACATACTGCATATATCAGTGGACAATGCTACAAGTGTGTAGCTGTGAGGCTGGTAAAAGAGTTGATGAGGATTTGATCCAAAAGATATAGCGGATCAGCTCTCTCTAGCGGTGTGTCGGTCGTGAACGTATCGTTCAATATGAACTAATCTTTTATGTGGCCCGGGAGTAATGACTCATCTCAGTGAGTGATTCGTTCATTTTGATGCAGCACGTTCCCTCGCAAGGCAGCTGCATGAAGATCGACTCTGTCCTGTGCTGCATCCTTTCTCTTTCTCTTTTTCTGGAGATTGTTCAACCATGGGTAAGTGAAATCTTTATATTTATGTCTGAAACTGATAACAAATGAAACATTTATTTTATTATTTAAACATTAAGCCTATTTGGTTTGTTTTATTCTTGATGCATTTGGAAACTACAAGGCCACAGAGTTAACTATTCTGCATGTTCTTGGAAATTGAAATATATATATATATATATATATATATATATATATATATATATATATATATATATATAATAGCTGTACTTCACAGTGTACTTCTGAGTGACACCACATTTAATATAGTATATATATATATATATATATATATATATATATATATATATATATATATATATAATAGTAGCAATATAGTGATTAACTAAATTATTCTGTACATTTCAGCTGCTCCTAGGAGGACAGCAGCTGCTTTGCTGCACTGGGTCCACCCGATAAACCAGCACAGGCCTCAACAAGGAGATTTTTATCATCTTGTGGCTGAGCTAGTCAACGACATCATCAGTACTTTCGAACGAGTGCAGACCAAATGGATCAGCTTCTCTCAATCATCGGCCCAGAAATCACCAAACAGAGCAGAACAGCGCCTACAGAGCAGCACCAGAACCAAAGCCGAGACTGGCTGTTGGACTGAGGTGAGCTTGACATTACGTACACACTGAATCATCGATCACACAAGGCTTGACCTTTTATTTTTCAAATCAGAGACACACAACAAGTAAAATGGGAAGAAATGAAAATGAAATATAATAGTATAAATCAAATGTAAATAAACAAATAAATAAATACAAAAAATCACAGCAAAACAACTATTTACAAATTTAGCAACCATTACTAATTATAAGTCTGTGTAATGGGTGCTGGCCTCCCCCACCTCTGCATCATCCTCTGAGGCCAGCATCTGCGTAAAAGGCCCAACAGTTGTGGGATGGGAAAATGGCCTGAAAGGACCTGGCCTCGGCTGAGGTTGGAGGTATGTTTGCTGAGGTGACTGCTGTGTGCTGCCACTCTCAATATTGTACAACAGTTTTAAAATCCCAACTTTGGCCTGGTGCCTCTTGTCTCTGTCCATCCGGTGTAGCTGAGGGACGATGCTCATGGCAAAGTAGTAGCATTCATCCAGGTCACTGACTGGCTTTGGAGTTGGCTCCTGCAGGATTGAGAGGAGCCGCTCTTCCACATCAGTGGTCCGCTGTCTTTGGCTCCCCCTTGGGTCAGTGCGAGCCCCCCTTGGACTCCGGGACCTGTAGGGCCTGTCTCTCTCCCCAGATGTCAAAGGCCCCAGTACAGACTGTGTCTGTGCTGTAGACTGACTGGGGGATGGAGAGCCAGACCTTTGCACTGATGCCGTGGATGGCCTATCAGATCCACATGCAGACTCTGGTGAGGATAACCTCTCCTCTGCTACAACAGTGCCCAGGCTGCTTTTTGAAATTAAAAAAACATACAGATAAACAAATTAGTCACAGTAGTGTCAGACACTTGTAATAATAATAATTACAATAATAATAACAACAACAAGAATTTCACACTGACCTTCTTGGATGGAGGTGGGGCAAAAGAAAAGACATGATTTTCTTGTATATCCAGTCCTTTTGTGATTCCCCTGCTGAGCCGCTGGCGGACTCCTTCTCCTGGCTCTTAACAAAGCTGTCCTCCAGTCTACGCCATTTTGTCTTGCAGAGATCAACTGGTAATAGAGACACATATTTTAAAAAATTATCATACGTTGAACTTATCTTTTTTTCTCTTTTCTTTTCTTTTCTTTACAGGTACTTGGCGTCTGGAGACTCACTCATCAGCTTAGCGTTCAGTTTTATATTGCCTGGGAGCACTTTGATGGCAAACATGTCGTCATTCAAGCACCACCCAACTCTGCCAGTCAGTATTTCAACTACAAAAAGACTTTCTCCATCGTGCTTCTGGCACTCGTTGATGCTGACTTCCGCTTCAGGTGCATTCAGGTGGGGGACTTTGGGAGGACGCTGCATTCCCTTTGAACCCCTACCTGATGTGACCCTACCCAGGACACAACCTAACCCGTAAAAAGAGGATTTTGAGCTACAGACCCCCCAGAGCGAGGATGGTGGTTGAAACTTCGGCATTTTGGCGTCACGTTGGAGGATTTTCCACCGAAGGATTAACCTGCAGCCCAAAAACGTGGACACACTTGTGGTGGCAGCATGCATCCTGCACAATTTCCTCCTTGCCCCTATTGAAAATGTGCAGCTGCTAGGAGAGGCTGAGGAACTTGGGAGACACATGGGAGGAAACAGAGCATCAAGAGAAGCCTGTGCTATCAGGAAGAGCTTGGTTACTTTCTTCACCTCGGGGGGCAGTGTGTCCTGCAGGACGGAATGATTTAAATGACTTCACTTGAAGTCATTCAAGTGACTGAAACAGTGTATATTTGTATTGTGTTTTCTTCCTGTTGTGAAGAGGTGTAATAAGTTCAGTCTTGTGGATTATCAGTGATTTTGTGTTGAAAATAAACTGGTCAGGCAACTTTTTGTCAGCCCCCCAATGTGAAGGGGGGCAAGTCTCTACAGCACATCCCCCCACAACAGAGTTACAACACTATAGTATAGTAGTATTTTGGTTAACACAGCTTAACAATTTAATTTTTTAAAAGAAATGTCAAACAATAGGCCTAATAAATAAATAATTAATGTATATACATATAAAACCAAACTTTAACTTACTGCATTTCATGACTTTGAATCAGATAATAAAAATTAGAATACCAAAAAACTTAGGACAAACAAAAGTTTTTCAGAGGTTTTACACAAGAACGTCTCTGTTGATGCACATAAACAAACTATTTGTTTTCAACCAACATTATTTGGGCCATATTACAAACTCACCGTCCACTCCCATTGCTCCTGCAATATCATTCCACGCCGCATCTTTTATGTTTGTGTCCTTATAAAAAGGATGTGCGGTGTCATAAATTATTGGTTGATTTTGGACCTCCAGAATCAACATTTCCACATCCATGCTGTCGACGGCGTGAAAAGACGCCTGCAAGCCTCTGACCTGTTGACTTCAGGTCACGTGTTCTTGTAATTAATCTCGACCCACGGTGAACACGGAGGAGTTTTATTTTGAAAATCAACCGAAGTTTTATTTTGTATTTTCTAGCCGATTCCCGTCCCCGCAAAAATCTGCTCTGTCCTGAATTTATGCGCCGTGCTCCGGAGTTCTGCGGACACCGTGTGAGCTGACACATTGACTAAAACTGAAATGTTTCTCATGCAGTGTATTTCAGGGGTAACTCTCTTCCCTGAGGGCAGCAGCGGGATATGAGGTGATTTTAGCTCAGTGGGCAGAATTGCAGGTC
This sequence comes from Nibea albiflora, assembly GCA_014281875.1. Classification (NCBI taxonomy): domain Eukaryota; kingdom Metazoa; phylum Chordata; class Actinopteri; family Sciaenidae; genus Nibea; species Nibea albiflora. Next base: position 11,430,063 of record CM024794.1, on the reverse strand, counting down.
GACTAATCCCAAAAAGTCTTTTACCCATGTACAGTCACACAACTCACAAAGTTGTTTTTCATGCCACATGTTGAGGTGGTTGACAGGAAATCGACCGGTTTAGCTCAAGAAAGACACAACATGCTCCAAAATATGTAAAAAAAAGAAAAAAAAAGACCCGATTGATGTAATTGAATGAACCTCATGTTCATATATATATATATATATATATATATATATATTTATATATATATATATATATATACAACCAGACTTTGTGGGTGAGGAACTTCAGGAGGTTGCCAGATCCTGAGGTGGTTGCCCACTTTGCCAGTGCCGGAAGTCTGCTCTCCCTGTGCAAAATGTTTGCACTTCATGGTTAGATCCCGGTCGGGCGTTGCATTGAGTTTGTTGAGGAAAGAGGAAACACAAATCTATAAGCAAACAGACACAGCACAGACTGTGTGTTTTAGTGTACGGAGGAGGAGCTGACAGTTGAGTCAGTGTGCCATCCTCTGCTCTGTCGCCCGTCTTCCTTCCAAAAGACGGTGACTCAGTAACAGATGCAGAACTGACTCTGTCAGTTAAGTTGATCTGGCAATATGTTATTTAACGAAGCCAACTGGGAGACAACTGTGTATGTGTGTGTGTCTACTGGTGTGTGTCGCGAACGTCTTCTGTTAGCTGGAGACAATAAATACCAGCTTAAATCTCTTCAGGACCACTAGAACATTTCTGTCAGAGAGTGGAGCGAGGCGCACGCCATCCGTTAGACACAGAGATTAGCTCGTATTAACAGCTGGGCCTGTCTGCCAGCTGATAGGAGAGGCTCTGTGAAAAATCTGGCTGTCTGCAGGGGATTGTGTTGGGAATGTATTCATCAAAAAGTAAATATTCTGCCTGAAATAATGAACTACATGAACGGGCAAAGGACCAGTGTGTGAGATTTAGGGGAATTTATGAACAGAATACGGAATATAATATTCACAAGTATGTTTTCATCAGTGATTTATTGTGTTTTCGTGGCTGCTTTTCTAACCACCTGACACTGGCTCCGTGCAGGGTGTTTCATGTTTTCCACGTTTCAACAGTCACCATTGCTTCTCCTTCATGCTACGAAGGGGAGGGTGAGGCCAATCAGTGATCAGGTGGTTGTAATCTGTAACTTCCCTGCGAGACAGAGGTGTGGACTGGACAACTCCTTGACCTTGACCTTACAGAGAATAAGAATAATACTGGAGACTTGACTTAATTGGAAGTTAAAGACTTGTGACTTGATGACTTGAATGACTTTTATGTGCGTTTTGTGTCATCAGTTTAAATATTGAATACAAAATATTAAAAATGTCCAATGCTGACAGTACAAGTATCTGTGTAATGTTACCAACTTACTACTTAGTACTACCACGTGGTTTGTACTGTAAATGTGCTGTCTATGAAGTATCTATATCATTTGTAATAATACAAATCTCTCTTTATAAAAGTGTTGATGAACATTTTGAATCTTATATTCAGTGTTCTGGGGTAGCTGGTGAACGTGCGTTAAACTTGAGAGTTAGCTGTAGTGGAGAGTCGATCTCTCAGCCCGGGACAAATCGATCCTGTCTGGAGCTTCGTCTCCTGCTGATTCAGCCGCCTCCGACAGCACCGCTCTGATCACATCAATCCTCATTGATCAGCAGTCAGTCTCTGTTTAGCAGTGGGGGGTTTACACATTCATGAGCTTGCCCTCTTTTGACTTTTTTTGTTGTTGAAATGTTTCATATTGAAACTTTTCGAAACTAAGCTGTAGTTCAGTACTGCTTGTGTAAGTATTGAGTTCAAATGAGTGAATAATAGTCATGTGTAGGATTAAGCGGCATCTAGTGGCGATGGTGGAACCGTTTGCCCTTAGCGTGTAGGAGAAAGTTTGGCGGACACAAAACCTGTGAAAAATACAAGATACTCTATCTAGAAGACATTCTGAATTCACAACAGTGAGGCTGCTTATTATAAATAATACGTGCTTAGAAGGTTTCATCTCAAAATACACAGAAATAGATAAACATGGTATTTTTTCACTCAGTTAACTCGAATAAATCACAAAATAAAATGTGATAAAAGACAAATATTCACCAATGCTCTGTGTAGACATGTTGCTTCATTAAAACAACCCCACAAAAAACATCCCCGCTGGTCAAAATACATATGAAAGCACGAAATGTGTATTCATCCTCCGCCAAAAATAGTCCCCAACATAAGCTTGTTTGAATAATTACTGTAAACAACTGTGCTCTGCTATTACAGGAATTTATTTAGCCTCATTTAATGTGTGAAACACATACTATAAATACTATAAATACTATATTTGTGACCTGTTTTTAAAGATTTACATCTACGGTAGCAACCAACTGGCTACAGGACAGTGTAGGAAAAGTCATATTTTGAGATCAACAAACACATTATTGGTTTGAGTCTTTAGCTGGATGTGTTGACAATAATAAACAGACTTATTGTTTAAACAAGCTTTATGGAAGAACACTTTATTACAACATTAACCAAACACGACTCTGTTTAGGAAAAAGACCTGAATCATATTTTGGCATTGTCAGTTCAGAACATCCGTCCTGTCATCCCTCTTCCTCCGTCTGTCATCGCTCGAGCATGTTCTGTGGGCGGTGTTGCAGATCGCAGTCAGATGGCCCGAAGCTCCTCAAACAGGATGAAAAGCTGCGTCTCCACTGTCGTGGCTTCTAAAAGCATTTTCTTCCTCTTTGGGGACAAAGCCGGTGGGAGGACGGCGATGATACATGTCCGGTGTCGCCTCCTACTATGAGGCCCAGTTTTAATTTCTATGCCCCCATTCCTCCTCTAGGGTCTCCATGGCAACAGAGCAATGACGAGGGGAGCTTAAAGATCAACAGGTGGAGGGAACATAACACAGAGCAGAAAATGTCAGCTACTTCCTTTCCGCCTTGTTGAGGACTTTTTTTTTTTTTTTTTATTACTCAGGAAGTGAACAGAGCGTATCATTTGGCCCGCATTAAGCCCACTGAGTAGTCAGTAGGAGGTATGACATGTTTTCTATGCTCTCTTTGTGCGATCCAGTTATTTCAGTGCACAATAGCCTTCCCGCTGTTACCTGACTTCATGAGAGACAGGTAAAATGAATGGTGATAATTTAAATCAGATTTTTTCGGTGACAATGGGAACAGCATGTTCTACTTCCAGCGACTAATTCCCGGTGGCGGCAGGACCATTTTTAGCCTGACATGAAGAAAAAAGGGATTTTAGTTATTTAAATATCTGCCACGTACTTATTTAAAACAATAAAATGTGACCTGAAAATCACATGCTGACTTTTTTTTCTTCTCAAAAGCAACAAAAACACCCGAAGAAACGTCTTTGATTTACTTCCAGAAGCTGCTTTGCTTTCACTGCAGCGCCCGTTTAATCATGTCAGCAGTCGGCGTCACCTTTTTTTTTCTTTTTTTTTTTTGATACAGTGGATATCTTGTTTTGCAAGAAACCTTCTGTGTATGTAGGTCAGAGTGAACAGTGAGCTCGTAGATCACCACACAGAATGACATCCATCTCCACCAGCTGTGGCCTGAGAGAGAGAGAGAGAGAGAGAGAGAGAGAGAGACTTTTATATTACATTATAGTGCCCCCTCCCCTCCTCCTCCCTCCAGAAAGACATTTATTTAAACCATAAGTCACCCTCTGGACACACGGCATCGATATCCAAACCTGTTACACCAAATTTACTGTAATCTATAATAACTAATGCCCCTGCTCCTCAGTAAGTCAGATCACAGTGGGCAGTAACTTTTTATGCAGAAAGTAATGATGAAACAGCATGTCATACAGAGAGACAGCTTAAAAGCCAGGAGGAGGGCTTCCATCCAAATCATTAAGTCTTCTGTGTAGCTAAGCGGAGTCTGCATCTGATTTAATGGTTTAGGGACGGCGGCGGAGAGAAAATACAGAAAACAGCTGCAGACCCTAATGTTTTTAATGCTACATCATCCTTCCTTTATGGGTGATATATACACATATTTGTTCACTGTAATCCTAATCCACTGCTGCACCGTGACCATGACTCATGCACGCATCACGCATCGGATGGTCATGAAACTTTTATTTCTCAGTATTGCAGCCTTCCTTTCTCCAGTTAGCTGATCGTGTAGCTGCGTATCACTTTAAAGACAGTTGAGGTCAGTGACAAATCTGGACTGAAGAATGGTGTGCTTGTTGTGGTGGGTGCCTGATGGAGAGGGCTTAGTGGGGGCGCACGTGGCTCCAAAAGACATGACATTAAGTCTTCTTGTCTACAAGAAGCGTTTCAGCGTTTCCTGTTTTATTTTGTAACTCTCCTTGTGTCATGTGTTACTTCCTGCCTTTGTGTTTGCCGCCAATTTTGGTTATCTGTTCGAGCCTGATTAGTCTCAAGATTCAAGAAGCTTTATTCTCCCGAGGAGTCCTTGTTTGGTTTTCACTTGTGTATTTAGTCCATGTGGTCCTCAGTTTCCTCTGTCAGGTCATGCAGTTTTGAGTTTGATCCCCCGGTTCTGAATTTTGTTCCTTGTTTCTGTTCCCCAGTCCACCGTTCTGTCTCCCTGCTTCTCCTCATGTGTCTGTTTCTGTACTGTTTGTTTGTTTGCCTGGACTCAGCACCCTATCACCATTCTGAGTTTGCCAACCTGTTCACTAAGTCATTAAAGCTACCTTCTCGTCTGCTTTAGGGCCCACTTCCTGAACTAAACATGACAATCATAGTGACCTGGGTGACATTAAAAGTTACTGTTATGTTCCGCATGTTTGCATATGTTAGTTCAATCAAAGAGCTCACCATGAAATAAGTCTAAATGCGGCTGCTGGGACTTCCACGCTGCACGTAAACATGTTGTCAGTCACCCATGGCAGCGATATGTACGAATATCTTTGTGGGCAATCTAAGTAAGAGGCAAGTTAACAGTTAACTTTTTGGCTTTAGCTATTGCCAACATCACCGTGTGCCGCTTGCTACTAAATCGTCAGCGCTACAGTACTTTGCTCTTCTGTACTGACAGTAAATGATGCAATGTGCGCAGCCACATCAAACTTCACAAAAGGAAAAAAACATGAATGAAGACTCACCCACAAACCACAATTTGTTTTAATCTTTTTCAGCTGAGAGCAGCTCCTCCATTTTCTGTCTGCAGCGCATTAGTGTACAGCAGCAGCACACTCACATCAAGCTTTTTTTTTTTTTTAGTACGTATCGGGGCACTTACTGGTTTTACACATGAAGGTCAGTTTACCTGTCATGATGAGTACTCCTCAGCTGTGTGATGACTCCTGTGGCTCTGGAGGAGCTTTGCCAAGTCTGAGGAAATGACCCCGATGATGTTCTCTGGGATTTTACTTGGACACTGAGATTGTTTTAACAGAAAGCATCTGTTACTGGAAGGGAGGAATTTAAACGTATCGAGTGACATTATGAGAAGAGTAGCAGGATACCTCTGATCTGCTCTCATTGGTACGTGGTTGTCGTAAATACAGGCAGTTGTACACGTGCATTTGTCATGATTATATTACTTATAATCATAACTAGTGGCTCAACAACACAAGGCATTAGCAGCCAGCTAATATTACTTACTAGTCCAACAGCAAGAAGTCCAGCTCTGCGTCTGTCTTTCAGTCTTTTACTGCACAAAGCTCTCACCAATGACTAAAAGCCAGTCTCAGATTTACTCTTGTCCGGCAGTCTCACTCAATCACCCTCCTTTTCTGTCCTTAGCTTCTTCCATCAACGTCCTCCGTGGTCTCTAAGACTCTGATTTACACTGCCTGTTCACCGGCCTCTGGTTCTACCACGATACCAGCTCTGTTGTGTGACCTAGTGCCATAGAGAGAGTGACGTAGCATGTGATCGTAACCGGAGCGCAAAGTTACATAGTGCAGAAACAGATGCATAGTGAGGACGATAGACACCATTCACCAGATTTCAAGTCAACTGAGCATCAAAATGATTTAAAATCTGTTATTTTATGGATTTATTTTGCACACGTGGCAGTAAATTGCAGGACTAACCCGTTTTTAATTCTTACTTGTTACTTTTCCACTGTGAACATCGTACTCAAGTACAGCTATGCACAAAAGCTTTGTTTCATTTAAATTTAGCCAGTTTGCCATCACAAACATGCCAGTTTGATTTTATTTGCAGCGTGTCATTAAGTCTCACTTGAGTCTCCTGAGATCCTGCTAGCTTCGAATAAAGACAACACTTTATATCATTTTTCCCCAAACGGATGCCAAAAATAAATCACTTCAGCTTTTAGACTGCTGGTCCGAACAATTCTAATTTTCGGATTCAGTAAGCTCACTCATATGTTTTCGTTGCGTATTTAAGTTTAGTAAGAACAGCTTGTTAGTGATCCAAAATGGTCTAATTTTTCATGGCGCATGTCCTGTGGACACCAGAGATCTTAACAGTCTTAATGTGGAAATATTAATATAAAAAATATCTCAAGTGTGACTGCTAAAACAGCTGTAGTCTCAACCCTGGCATAGGCTTGATATTCAAGCCACAGTTAATCAGCAATGGCTGTAGTGTCGTGAAGGGTCCTCACTGGAGTAATGATCTATCACGCAGGCAGACTTGCTGTCATTGTCATAAGAGAAGGCTGCATACAGGAGATGTTAATACCAAACAAAAACACCCTCTATGTCTGAGTGCATCTGCTACACTGATAGACTCACAAAGAGCCCGAAAGCTTCTGATCCGTTTTAGTCCACGTCTGATAGGATGAGACGACAGACAACTGTGTCTTCACCCTCAAGAAGAGACGCCTGACGAGTCCCCTGCAGCCCTGGCTCTACTTGGATAGGTATAAATAGAGCCTTGCAGCACCTCCTCTCTTAAATCATTCTCCTCTCACTTAGTATTCTCCTTACTCCTCCTCCTCTTCTCCTCCCACTCTTCTTGGTCTCATTTTCTTGCCTCACTCCTCTTCTATCTCTCTGTCTATTTTAGAAATTTGGTAGGTACTCGTCTTTTTGAGGGATGGTTTTTAGTAATCACGGGAGGTTATTTGATATCGTTTGTTTGATGACAGCACAGGGGCCCTTGTGGAACAAAGTAAGTGTCCTTCTGCTGCGTGTCGGCTTTTGATTGACGGCTTTTGTGCAAAAATAATGAAGCTCCAATAATAATAATAATAAAAAATAAAAAAAAACGGGAGAGAGAAGCAGAGACAAAGTGCAGCGATGTAAAATATATTATTTGGATGGGAAATTGTGAGCATGAAGGGCAGCCTCGCCTCATTAGCATGTTTTTCCCCTCTATCTTTCCACGGCGGCACCATTTACATCTATTTATGCATCAGGGCGAGTTTGAAATGTATCAAGGTGCTCGACCGTGTATGTGTGTGTGTGTGTGTGCGTCTGTATATGCTTCATAGATACAAATTTTGAAAGAGGAGTTGCTCTTTGAAGCCACTGGGCCAGGAAGTGATGAAGAAGTTTGCAAGAGAGAGAGGATGGCAGGCGCTTTGATGTGCAGAAATAGATAACATTAAAGGCTCGCTGACAAAAAAAAAACACTTTCTGGCCAAGCGTCGTCCTCTGTGACTGGATGGTACAACAACATGGATGAATATGAAGCAGATGGATGCAGATTGAGGTGTCTTTATCCCAGAATGATTTGGAATATGATTTTGGAAAATGTAGACCTACTTTGCATGAGAGGACAATACAGTTCTGGGAGCCAATTTTTTAATTTTAGAGAAATTATTTATCCTTTTTTTGGAGTTAAGCCCTGCATGCTTTCATATTTACCAGATGATGGCCAATGAGTATTATGTCTTTGCATGTTTTCTTTCCCTCTCGCTCTGACGACTCATCAATAAGCTTGCTCATTAAGATGCTTCACATGGCTCAGTCCGATACAGAAAATGTGTTTTGGGGGACGTTATTTCTTCCTGTAGATGCCGTTGATGCGTACTTTAAGTACCCTTGAGCAAGGCGGGTATCAGCGAGCAGCTCTTAGGACTGAGCGAATGAGCACAATCCATCTTTCCCCTGCTAACACTCCCTCAGGCTTTGCTGTGAATAATAATGTGCTTTTATGAGGCTGTATGAAGGGCTGCACAAACTTCATGGGAGTTTAGCTTGTTGGTCAACTTAACAACTATCTTTGTGTATCTACGGATAGCTCTGCCCAGGCTTCATATAAGGCTGGATGGTAGGAAGAGATGTTTTAAATAACCATCATCAATATTTTTAATAGCATTTTGATTGATGACTACCTTTACTGATTTGTTTTGCTCTTGCTGCTCTCATCGACTGTTTTCATCTATTATAGGGAAAGTGCTCTGATGAAACCACTCAGTGGATAAAGAATGGACGTCGTATGCGTGACGTCGCCCACAGGTTTCCGTCGTGAGGCTCTTAGTGTGGTGGTTCTGGCAGTCCTGCCTCTGCCGCCTCCTGGCTAATCTAAAAATGGGCAAAGACGTGGATTCTGTCTGTGGGCCTGAGGCGGGCTGAATGATGCATGGGTGCTCACATAAGCTGTCTGTAACAACACCCACCTGTCAAAGTGGCCACACTGTTAATTCTGCATAACTTTAAGCAAATTCACCCTCAGTACAGTACAGTCATGAACGGGTAAATTAGCTATAGAGACCAAAACTGATGTCTGTACCAGGCTGTAAACATGTTTAGTTCTGCTGTGAAGTTTTAACATAGAGGCTTATGGAGATTGGAGACTTGTCATGTAGCCAGCCTCAAGTGGCTGCTTGCGGAACTGCAGAGGCTGCCACTTGGATAAAGCCCGTTGTACACTCCCTGCCAAGCACCAAACAACAGACCTACACATCCACAGGAAAAAGCTGGTGAACATAGCAGAGTGTTAATCCTTTGGGAGTTGGTGTAAACCAAAAACAGAGCTCAAAGGAAAGTGAACACTGGATATACATTCACCAAAGAATGATGATGTTACTGTATCTATATATATACCATTTGCTTGCAAAAGTTAAAAGGTCACAGGTTTATACAGGTTTAAAGCTGCTTTAATTGCTTTTTTGATTGCAGTGGGACAAGCTGAAAATATGTGGACACCTTTATTAAGATGCTTTGATGGCCAATTTAGCAAACAGCTATTTAATTTCATTTGGGATCATGTTGGAGAATTACAGGCTTGAAAACCAAAACGATGAGTTGTCATTCAGTGGTTATTAAACTCCACTGTTGCAGCTTTTACTTCTACATCCTTCATGAAATCACCACCTCGTCCTGATTTAGCTCCGTCTGAGACTCGTCAATCATCCCACAGACAGCAGACTGACAGCTGACACTCTTAATTCCAGTTTAACTTTGCACCTCAAATGACTTACAAGATCAAATACATGTCTTAAGCACGTCTTTGAAGACTGCAGCCTCTTGGAAACACAAGTGAAGGTAATTGGGTAGAAACAGACTTTTCTTTGTTGTATAAGAGAAGAAAACATGCAGCTTTTTCCTGAAGGTGATCGATGCAGCGCAGTAATTGTATTGACAGTTCATGGTGTTGAAGCTGCACAGCAGGGTTTTCGCAGGAACTGTTGCTGTTATTCCTGCTGGTCCACTGAAGAAACAGGGCCAAAATATTTGAGTACTTATTCCATCGGCTGTGCATGAACCCGGTGAGAAGCACTAGAAGACATCTGGGCATATGGATCGCGAGAAAAATCCATTTATGCTTTGTGCTGCTTCACTCCAGTTTTTATATTTACTGATTTATTAAAGTTCTTTGTGTCTTGAAGTAGATTTTTTTTTTGGTTGGAACCTCAGCTCTTATATCCCTTGACAGCTGTCACTCTCTTCTCAGATGATGATTTGATTCATGTCTGTCGGTTTTTCACAGGCAAAGGCCTAAGGACTGGTATTCTTTTTGCGCTGTCGTGTTTCTTAAACTAAGGCGCAGTCCCTTAAATGGGTCACTGGTTTCTTCCTGCTTTCTGTTGGTTCTTCAAATGACAAGAGCATTAATATATTTTAATGAGCCCGAGTCCCAAGACAACAACACAATTATTCAGTTTCACTTCCAGGCTTAATAGATTAAAATGTTGTTTTGTTTTTATGATAAGAAAGATGAAGATGTTTGTGCCCTTTTTTCTTTCTCCAATAATAGTCTTGACGATGACTACGGCAGAAAGCACCCTGCACATTTTAAAGAGGAGTAAAAGTAACATAAAAAAAGTGCAAGAAACTATTAGTTAAATAATAAAGTTTTCTACATAGCAATTATCTTCTCCTCTATTCATGGCCGTGATAGAAATGCAAAAAAGTCTCTAGAATCTCTGAGTATCTAAAACTTTGAGTTGTGTCTGTGCTGACAGCAGACATGATGAAGCGGGCTCATGAGGGGTTTCATGCAGGGTGGTTTTCTGACTGACGGGTGTAATAAATCATAACAAAAATAATGTCTGCCCGGGATACTGACAGAATGCTGCCTAAATGCTAAACCAAAAGCCCAAAACATTGTCTTTGAGTATTAGTGAATTTATATGGTCCACAGTGTACAACATGACATTCAGTTGTTTCTTCAGAAGCCAAACAGTGTCAACCATCTGCCTTGTTCATCCACGTTTCCTCTCTAGGGGTGTGTACCGCAGCCTATCCAACAGAAATACATGTTTGACAGGTTGCCAGTCCATCACAGGGCTAACAGATGAACAGACAAACACTCACATTTACACCTATTTAAAGTCTCCAGTTCACCTCACCAGATTATGTGAAGAAACCATAGACTGTATAAAATATGGACGTTCCAGTTCTGACGTCACCCGTAGGTTTCTGAAAAGCCATTGTGAAGTGTGTGGTGGCTCTAACCGCCACTATTTTGTGAGTCCTGCCTCTGCTGCTTCCCAGCTAATCCCTGTGAAGATGGGGGCTTACGGAGACTGACTACTTCTGCAGCCAGCCTCAAGTGGCCATTTGAGGAACTGTAGTTTTGTTGCACTTCTGCATTGGCTTCAACTTCACATCCACAGAGGTAGCCATTTGCCCAAACCAGGGCAGTGCTGCAACACTTAGCCACCATACCAAATAATTTGTACTAGGCTATATCAACACAGACATAAAACCTGGCTTCATCTCATAAAACTATATGTACTTATATTTAGTCTGTGAAATCACTGTAAACTTCAGACCGAAATCTCGTTGAATGTTGTGACTGTAAATCATGGCAAATTAAGTTCTTCTAATATGAAGTTCAGTTTTTACTTTCAAATATCAGTTAACACATTTTTGGACATTAGGAGGCAAAAAACCCCAACATAAAATCACCACTTCTCTTCATCTGACAGTTGTGGTGGCTAAAGTGTTAAGCAAATAAGCACGAACAAGCCTCTTAGCACCCATCTAGTTCACACAGAGCAATGTTAGCATTCAGTTGGAGTTGTGCTTTTAGCCACAAAACAAATGTATGCCCAGTTCACCTCTGTTTTGGTCTCTTGAGGAGCCTGTCTTTAGCTTTAGCACCATCTTCTTTGCTAGCCAGTCGCTAGCTGTCTGCTGTTTGGTCTGCTGGTGTTTGGAAGTTAGCTTAATGTCAGTGTTTAAGAGCTTTCCACTCAAACTGTAGGCTTTGATTAGCTGTGACTCCAAACATCACCAATCCATCATGGTGACATACATGTGCTTATTGGAATAATACTAAAATATGAATATACAGTAGGCAGAACATGCAGATACTATCATATATTTATACATTTGTTCATATTTTTTCACCAGACCTAAGTCAAAGTGTTTGCATGAAAACCTGTCACATCGCAAAGTATTCACAGTAGCGTGTTTTTTTGGTTCAGTCTAAGACCTAAGCTGCCCTTCTGCCTGTCAGGCTTGGCCTTTGCGTCTGGTGCGTCTTACATAGGAATATGGAGTATGTAATGGAGTCGAGAGATATTATTATTACTAGAGACGATAGAGAATGAATGTTTACATTGTAACCTTTGGCTCTCTAAATAAAGAAACTATTTCTCCAGCTCTTTAGGCCACTGCAATTCTAAATAATTCCACGCCAGTACAGGTGTGTTATAGGAAACCACAGGACTTGAATGGGCAAGCCGTTGTGTCTTAAGAAGTATCCACATGCCCCCTGACATGCAGGGAGGTAATTCCCTGGACATTTGGAATATATAATGGAGTGGAGAGGCAGTCTCTTCATTCAGAGGACTGAGGTTACAGCCATATGGTATTCCTTGTCCGATGAGTCCTGCATGTCTCATAATTTAGGAAACTGCTTGATATCCAGAACAATATTCACTTGAAAGCTATTGTGCCTTCTGAACCACTTCCCTCCTTTGTTGATTCCTTACGCTTCACTTTATTTGCTTTATTTTATGCTTCATTTGGCCCATTTCTTTCTACTCGGCTGCATATGAATCCCTGAGTCACTGTACTCAGGGACTCAGGGATGTGCTTTGGACTTATTGTCTGGACACAAACTTTAAAAAGTTGTAAGTTTTCACCTGATTAGTACAGTTAATTATGTACCAGTGGCGATTTTTCATGGTTTTCTGAATGGATTGATTTATTTTCTGGACCTATTTTGCTTCTTCTTTATATAATCAGATCACATCCCAGGGCTCAAACCTCATGAGACTGGAGAGAATACTGCGCAGGGAAAACAGCTCTATTGAGGGATGATTTTCAAGTATTATTTTGTCACTATCATGAATTAAATATTTTGTTTTAGCTGGATTGCGGGTGCTCATTACGCACTGCATATTTGAGATGAAATTACTGCTGGCTATATGAAAGTTTAATTTGGTTCATCTAGCTAATTGCTGCGTGATTGATTATATAATTACAGAGTATTTGTTCTCTGCCTGTTATACTTCTGGTTGTAATTCCCTACCCACTGTGGTGCTGCCCTGTGTTTTACAGCTGTCGATCTGTGTACAATAATGTAGTTATCGCTTTGGTACATGGTCTGTGTGTCGCAGGGTTGTACTTTCTCTCCAGCCTTATATTTCCTGATATTTGTTCTGCGTCTGTGAGATAACGCAATGCAGAGAGATGCTCTACTTTCTCTCTGTGGCCTTGAATTCAGCAAACAGCGAGCGCTTGACAAGTACACGCTCAGTCTTAAAAAGAAGATGGATCTAGATCAGACGCATCAATTTTTAACCACATCTCTCATTAGTAAAACATGAAATAAGACCCTTGTAGACACATGAAGTTTCTGCTGATAGACTGCAGTGGGAGAAGAGCATTATCATAAACTGAAACTGTGGCACTGAAAAGTTATTATTCTCCAGTTTTCTTTGCCTGACAGATTTTCAGTTGGCAGATTTGATATGAAATAGTGTTTCAGTAGTTTTACTGACGAAACTTCAGAATACACAGTGGATGTTTTCTAGCATAGATGGTCAATTTTATTCATTCGAAATTGCATCAGGTGAAATATTCAAGTACCAATAGAGAATGTAATAGCATATACCGTTGTCATTGTCAAGCCAAAGTGCTCGACTGTCACTGGAATGAAAACATTGCAACTTATTATGCTACAGGACTGATTAGCTAGCAATGTTGCAGCAACACAACACAGAAAAAATGAACAGGGGAGAAACAATAATTCAAGTCAGACCAATAGATATACACTAATAATTATTCTAGCCACACTCGCTGTGTGGACAACTACCTTCAAATGGAAAACAGAGACCGGAACATGCTAATTCATTTTCAGCCTTTAAAAGACCAACAAACAGGGGTGTCGTTTAGCTTGATCGGTAGAGCATCCGCCCCATGAACAAAGGCCTGTGGCTCCTTCCCGCATGTCATTCCCCATCTCTGTCTTCCCACATTTCCTGTTACTCTTCAGTTGTCTCTGTCAAAAAAAGTTCTGTTTATCCAACACTTGAGGATATTAGCATTTAGTGGTATTGCACACTAAAACTGAGGGCGCTAAATAGCAAAAATATGAATTTCTATGCAGCATTGCTTTAAATACTGACGCCACCTACGAACTGGAGCGAATCACTAACTGTCCTGATAAGTAATGAACTGATTAGGCTATTTCCTGAATAACTCTGAATCGTGAAATACATTTAAAGCAGATAATAATAAGTTAATTGAGCCAGTTTCTATTATCACATAAATTTCACAGAAAATGTCTTCCCTTGACGATAGTTCCAAGGAAATATTTCTGCCAGTTGACATTGGCAACTGCAAACTGGCCCCATCATTCTCTGGAGTGACAGACAATCTGCTATTCATTGTCATTCCCTCATGTAATAGCCTGTTATTTTTTCAGTCAGTTATTTAGAAGTTTAGAGAAATAAAACTAGTCTGAACAGTGAAATGATTCTCCTTAAGTGTTTGCTCCTTTCCAAGCTGTAGATTTAAACAATAACTGGTTGAAGATGTCGTATGCGGTCAGGATTCAAACGTCACCAGCAGACACCGTAACATCACTGCATTAGCGCAGCAAATTCACTCGTCCAGATGTTTGATCTGTGTCCTCTTCATCTCTAGAGGAACTTTTTTTTTTTATGAGACAAATTTATCGCCTCTGAGCTCCTGCTGAGATATTTTCCCTCTTATTTGTGATAAGTATTTTCACGAGAGTGATTAAGCAAACGCTCTCTGTATCTATTCTCCCTCCACAGCTGGAGGTGCTATCAGTCTGTCTGAGGGAGGCAAAATGGTGATAAACAGCCCAGATGAGAAAATATGTGGATTATAAGATGGATCGTCTCTCTGCAGCATGATGGGACTCTTTGGGCAAATATTGATAGTGTGCGTAGAAGAGAACAGGTGCGGTGGGGGCGTGAAAACACACGCGCGCGCACACATACACGCGGTGTGTATAGTACTGTGTGCTAATTGCCCTCACGTTACCTAGATACTGTAGCCATGGCAACACATCTTGATCGTTGTAAAGGAGCTGTAGAACAATTTTGAGGTATAAACTGCTGAGTGTCCATATCAGCTTCTCACGGAGTCACACACTCTCACCTGTGTGATTGTGTGTGTGTGTGTGTGTGTGTGTATTGCAGTCAAAATACCAAAAACCTTACTTTATGAATTGGGATGTCAGTGTGGCGCTTTTAAACAGGAGGAGGGTTGTGCATTTTTCTTTTGACTTTTCCTCAACAATGATTGTGCTATTGATCCAAAGTCAGTAGTCATGAAGTGGAGGAGGCCGGGGACATCAAAATATAATATTCATGCAGTCCTCTAGAGCGAAACTAGTTTTCTTCATGTGTAATATTCTCTTGTGTGATCTTGTGAGTCATCATGCCCTTCAAACTAACTTTGTATGTGTGTGATTAGCTGAACAATCTGGCCATTAAAGTGAACCCCTGCAGTATTATGGCCTCCCGCTCAAATGAGTCACCCATAAACAGTAAGTGGATGATAAACTGGTGAAATGGAGCGCTCAGTTAACTGCTGTTATGAAACAGCTGATGGCCCAGGCTCCACCAGGGTTGTAGGTTGACAGGGGCTTGCTGAACCTAGATACTGATAGACTAAAATAACGATCTTCATCAGTGAATGAAACAAAGAGGAGACCCAAATATGATACCAGTGTTGCTATAACAGCCTGCACGCCTCTGGGCACAAAGAAATATGTCCACAAACTGAATTTTCCTAATAATTTATATGCTGTTGTTTTTTGGGCCTCTTTGGGGCAAAGGTCCTTGAGGACCTCAGCAGTATTACTTGTTTGGTTTTGATTGGGAACAGTAGGTTCCAGTCTATCTCAACACTGTGGTGGCCAGGGTCGAAGAGACCTTATGTTGCCTTCCTAGACAAAATAGCTTGCTGTTGAAGTTCCAATCTGCGTAAACAGACAACAGACAAAACTATGTCTTCAGAATATGCTGACAAAAACACCTGCATGGGTAAAAACATTCTCTCGGGGTGTATAGTATTTGTGGGTTATCTTGGGGTTTAAAGTCTGTCCACCAGGATGAGTTGGGCAGGATGTTAGACTGACTCAGGTACTTATGATGCACCATGAGAGTGTCTCTAATTCTCCTTAGCCAAGCATCAATAAATAATACAGCATAAGATCATCAGAGGCTCCTGAACACTTTCTTCCCTCCTCACCTCACCATTGACCTTTGACTTCAGCAATTTATTTAATTTTCTACAACAATTACTGCAATAACACAGCCAGCTGTTATGAAGCAACATTCATTCATTCATTTGGATATTTGTGCCCACTGGATGAATAAAAGTCTTAACATTCACACTCCTTTCACTCTGTTTGTGGTCTCCACCAAATCCTGAGGAAAATATCTGTTTCTTCAGCTGCTAAATGCTCCACTATGTCCATCAGCTAGCCACTAACTGTCTGCTGTTTGGTGCTGAGCAGGTAATGCACAGCATGCAGGTTTTTGACTGAAAACACTTTATGACCTTCAAGTTTCAGCTAAACAATGAGCTACAACTAGAAGCCCTGTATAGCTAATTCAAGTGATAATTCTCTGTAGGTTCATCAGTACCTGCAGGTTTCTGTAGAGCCGTTATGAAGCTTAGTGTGCTCACTCTGGCTGCTGCCATGTTGGCCGTCCTGCTTCTTCTGCCTCCTGACTAATCCAAAAATTGGCAAAGACATGGATCAATAGAGGACTTGAGGCCCAGCTGAATGTTAAATGTGCACCTTCTTTGCAGAGATTTGCCTCCAATCCCCCAAATCTGGGGTTGAGTTCAGGGCTTGAAGCAAGTCATTCACGTTCTCCCACACCAAACAGGCACAACTAATTCCTTTTTAACCTCAAAAGTTTGAAGCACCCTATTGTCTAAAACTTTTCTGTGTGCTGTAGCATCAAGATCTTCCTCCACCCAGGTTAAAAGTAGCTTTTAACATTCACATAGTACCCTCCACCACATTACTGACCAGCAAAACAGTGTTTTTGCACAAACAGCATTTTAGCTTGTTTTCTGGGCTGATTCAGACAATACACACACCCTCATAACTCCAGCTATCGACCGCTCTCTAGCTTTTATTTGAACAATTACACACTGCTCTGTCACGGTCAGGCCACAGACAAGTTGGCAGCACATGTTTTTGTCCAACAACAATAGTTTGTGGAATCACAATCATTGCTCTGCTGCTTTGTTTTTCCTCGCCGCCTCCCTTTTTTCTAATAAAGCCCTCTGCTTATCACCACCCGCCCACTTTATAATATCGGTTTACCGCACACGCACACCTTCAGCAGGCTGCTGTAAAACTTGGCTCACATGAAGTGATATAACGAAGCTAGCAGGCGGTTTCGTAAGATTCATTAATCTGTGAGGACAAATCGTCTTTTTACTCTCTCAGAGGTCAGAAGGCAGCTTCAGATCTGCCGAGCTGGATTTACTCTAATGACTTGCTCAAGGACACTTCTGCCAGTCTTCCTATCTGTTAAAGGAATGTCTCATTAATCGCCAACTCTGTAGCCTAAATGCTGCTCATTAATGCTTTAAACAACAGTGGCAAACATCATGCAAGCGATCTTACACACTACACAGACTTCATTTTATGATTTTCTAATAATTTCCTCAAAGGTGTCGGGGAAAGAAAGAAGCATTAGACATTTTATTGGAAAGAAAATCATTCATCCATTTAAACCCAAGGTAATATTCAGCATTTGTTCATTTCATTATTCACGTCTATAAACTTTTTTTCTCCATATATGTTGGGCCAGGTTTTTATGTTGAACTTCTTAGTCTGCTACTGTGTTGAAACCAAGTGGCCACCTCCGTGCCTGGGAAGTGAAGCCTCTGCAGACGTGCCAAAAACTGCATCTACTTGAGGCTGGCTACAGAACAAGTCAGTCTTCATTGGCAGCTATGTTAAAATATCCAACTTCACAGCAGAAATAAACATGTTTACAGCTTGGTACAAAAAACAGTTTTGGTCTCTATAACTAAATTTCTTTTTAACTCACATCTTCAAATGATAATGTTATGCAGAATTAAGTGTGGTAAGTGTGGCTGCTTTGATTGACAGCTGGGTTGTCGTTACAGTTGGCTTGTTTGGGCAGCCAGGCGTAATTAGCACACCTCAGGTCCGTAGATGATCCACGTCGTTGCTAATTTATAGATTAGCTGTGAGGCCGAAGAGGCAGGACTGCCAACATGGTGGCGGGCCAGAGCCACCACACTCACGCTTCGGAAACCTGTGGGTGACGTCCATTCTTAATACTAAAACAAACCTTCAGTCTAACACCATGTAAGCATGTGGTTTCTTGCTTCCCTCATTAATAAAACTACAACTTATGTCGGATCAAATATGTTCAGACTAAAAACACTTTTCCTGTCAAGATTACAGTAAAATCCTGAAGAAAAATGTGACGCCTCATCACCGTAACATCTTTGTTAATTGTCAGATGTCAGGTGTGCATGTAAACAACGTCTCGAAAAAGCGCTGTGCAGTTTTCTTGCTTGATGTTGCACACTCAGTGTTTCAGGTGCAGCTGAACTCAACAAAAGACTTTCAGCTGCATAATAACAAAAAAAAAAAAAGGAAGTCCACATTCTTGATGTTCTCACCAGGCTTACGTCAGCCATCTGTGTGTGTGTCTAACTTCTGTCACTTTTACTTTTACTGTCTGAGATGTATTATATCGGCCACATGTTTAGTTTACTCTGCTGAATTAAATGATCCATTTGCTGAGTTTCATATTTAAGTTATGGTGTTCCTCAGCTCCCTTTTGTGATATTGTGCCGTCTCTTTCATTCCCGACCTCCTTCGAGCCAATTCAAACACAACATGCAAGAATGCATATGAATGTGCTCACGTGAATCAATGTGTCTCCCTTAATGTGTGTGTGTGGCCTGTCTACAGAAACGCATCCAGCCCCTCCACCAGGGTAAATTGATGGTGCCAATAGCTTAAATAGCGTTGCCGTTCCCCCCCTTTTGGCTGTATTGATCCTCCCTCCTCAGGGTGGCCGTCCCCAATTAGCAAATGGATCACAGCACCTTGTGAAGCAATTAATTTGGCCTCGGAGGATTTCTTCATTTCTGTTTGTCGGTCCATGTGGGAATATAGATAAAGGCAGTAATGTGGGTTATTATCAGCTGCTTAGAAGAAATTGATTCACATGGCTTGCCAGAGCCCCGGGCAAATGAGCTGTTTGGTACCGGAGAATAACAAGCAACATCTTGCAGGGAGATAGGCCTCAATACCTGAATACTAATGGCACCAAGCGCCATAGAAAACACCATACACACTGAATATGAATGCCACAAAGTTAGAAGTAATGGCTGCACGATGAACCAAATTGCCCTAACAGGTGCCTCGCTCTCCGTTAGAACTGTCCTTCACAATTTACGTACACTACCACTATCCTGCAAACAGGACTGAGTGTGGATGTACTGTGGGCAACGTTTCTTAGAGTTCAAGGTGACATCTTCAGATGTCTTGCCCCAAAACTTTTTAAATTATTCAGTTTATAGTGACACAAAACAGAGAAAAGCAGCAAGGGGCTCCTTCCTAGCTCACCTGGTAGAGCATGCACCCCATGTATCAAGGCTAAAGTCCTTACCGCAGCGACCCAGATTCGAGTCCAGCCTGGGTCCTTTGCTGCATGTCATCCTCTCTCTATGAATATATTATAAAATATATTATAAAACAAACAGTGATGGCATTTTTTGCACCCTTACAAAGACAATAATCAGTTTTCACTGACATTATATTGAGCGACGTCTCAAATGTTTTGTCCGCCCCATAAATGTGATGCGATGATAAATGTGGCGTGTTTAAGATCATATTTTTCTGCCCTTTCATAAGTCCTGCTGCGTTTTCCTCTGGGCGGCCCGGATGGGAACTTGTAGGGTGGCGGAAAAACCAGGAGTGACAGATGAAAAAGGTCACGAGCCGGACTCTAATGCTTCCTCTAACCCAGACGAGCCAACTCTGCTGTCCTCTAAAGGTTGATAAACTCAATCCGTGGTGCCGTTTGAGCGGAGATAAGAGTACCAGGCTATGTTTGGTGGCCTGCCGGGACCGTTGGGACTGGTGTGCTTCAGAGCAGAGAGAAAGTTTGATAGCGACATTGCGGGTGAAAACCTGAGAGAGATTAGTACTAATGAGCTGTGACTCGCTTGTGCACAGAGTGGACTGTTAATAGTGCTCTGTTGTTGTTGCCTTCACAGCGTCTCTCTCTCTCTCACACACACACACACGCATGTACATTTGCACCAGGGGGATTTTGGACTCGAGCAACATTACCATTCTTCCGCTTCATCCTGTCTCCAGCCTGGGTTTTTGTTTTTCTCTGGGTTTTTATTAAAACTGTTATCTGAACGCGTTTACATCGAACAGCTGGAGCTGCAGATACCTGAGGTTGTTTCAGCGAATTTGCCAAAAAAATAAGAGGCTGCAGGATTATAGAGGTTCTTAAGCCTTAAGAAGGCTCTGAAAAGCCAAGCAAAAGGCTACACAGTGTCAAGCAGTAAGCTTCATAAACTAGGCTTTGTCCTCTTTCACCTTCAGCATCTATACCAGAATGTTTTCCTCCATATATGATCAATTATTGATGGGGGGGACCAGCATGAAGGAGGCTGTCAGGGCGCATTTTTCCAATTGCTGCAAGACGAGGGAAAACGTGTGTGTGTGCGTGTGTGTGTTTGTGTGTGTGCAAGAGTGGAAAAATGAAGCAGCAGTCCTCCAACAATTTATCAAGGGTCAAAATGTAATAAAATCAAAGAACAGAGTGGAGGGTGTAAAAGAGGAAGCTGAGTCAGAGAGCCATAAAAGAAGTAGCTGAGTAGCAGAAGAGAGGAAAATTATCACAGTTTGGACCTCTTATACACTTTCTTGTTCTCCACTGTGGTTCAAGGACGCGCTCCTAGAACTATTTACATTGAGGCTGAATCCCAGGTCGATATTTTGGACCTTCATCATATAAATGGGACCAAAAAAAGGTTCTCAGATGGTGTAGAGGCGAAAAAAACAGAGTTAGATAATCATGTTTTGTTTCTCTCGCTGGCGCTTTCTGTTTTTATTTATTTTCTCTCTTATTTCAGTTTTTCACAGACCCGTGTGCCAGCAGCCCCTGTCTCCATGGAAACTGCAGCCGGAGCGACAGTGGGGAGGAGGGGGAGCCGGCCTACACCTGTGAGTGCACCGAAGGCTACGAGGGGGAGAGGTGTGATCAAATCCTATTGGACCTGCCGGCTGCCGACTGGGACCCCGCCACCCCCTCCGCTCCTGAGCTGGCAACCCCCGTCGCCTCCACCACCGCGGCCGCCACTCAGCCACCTCAACCAACCACCATCCCCACCACCACCACGCCAGCACCTCCCACCCTGCAGCCATGGCAACCCAAACCTGGGCAGAGGCTGTTGGTGGTACCGTGGGAGGCAGACAGGGTGAGATAGACTTTCACACTAAATTTAAGATCCTGTGGGTTCTTCTTTAAAATGTACAAAGTACTAATGTTTGTGTGTGTGTGTGTGTGTGTGTGTTTTAGGTGACGGAGGGTCTGCACTGTGTGAGTCCTGAGCTGTGCGAGCTGACATCAGGAACTTTGACTCTGTCTCTGGAGGTCCCTGAAGAGACGGCTGTAAAGTAAGAGTAACATTTAATGATCAATGACTGCTGTCCCCTTAAATCAGGACCAGATCAACCAGCAAGGGGGCAAAATCTAGCCCCATTATGCCCAGTTTCTCTCATCGTGTCTACCCTGTTGCTACTACTACTAATCAGTTGCAGTTTGCACAGCAGACTACAGATGGCAGCTTCATTATATTTTGGACAGGGACCCAGAAACCAGCCAATGCTACTATTGTTAAATACCATCCTGTGACAAGTTTGTTGTGTGTCAATAAGTCTGAGCTAATTTGATTAAATTCACTGAGGAATGCAAACCATGTAAGCATCCTATTGGCTGAAATAATACAGGTATTTATCACAGGCCCTGTCCTTTATCACTTGATCACGTTTTACTGGTAAGCGATCTCTGACAAATGCGTTATTAATTAAATCACCACAAGCTGTAAGCTTGAAAGGCGACTCTACGACACTTCAGAGGCAAATGTCTGCTGTGCAACGAGTTCACTCAAGTCAAAAGCAATAAACATGAAACATAAAATATATACTATTGAGCCTGCATGTCGAAGCGTCCTTGTGCAAGATACCGAACCCCAAATTTTTCCTGAAAGCTGCGGCGTGTGTGTGAATGATTAACTTTGATTAACAACCGAGTGGTCAGAAGACTGGAAAGGTGCTGTCAAAGTACAGTCCATTTACCATTCACTCCCTCGACATCTCTGGACATCTCTGTGACTGTCCTGTTAGTCTTCGGATTATTTTTATTATATCAAATGACACATAACCTAAGCAGAGGTATAATCAGCAAGAATAGGTAACGGTATTTACACGGTCTGACCTGCATAATGTGGACGCAGGATTACTTCAGTGATGTAAAGTGGTCACAGTGTGTTTCCAGGTGCAGCAGACATGAAACTTTCAACCAGAAGTGATCAGTGATGTGCTCGTTCTCAGCTCGGTGTCAGGCGAGGACACAAGCTTGCAGAATCTAACCTAAAAACTGCCTTTAATTTATACACTTCAGCCTGTTTTCTTGGATCAAAGCAGAGCAGGCTGTTCAGTATATCCTCTGCATAATAACCAAAAAGGAAAAAAAAAAATGACAACAGAATCTACTTTGCGCAGCATTTTATCTGCATACTTCCCATGCAGCAACTTTTGCTGGCAACATAACACAGCTTGTAGCCTTTGTAACTAATAACCTTCCGTTTGAATCTCCTCGCGACCCACCTCTGGGACCTGAGATGCTGTATTACACCAGTCCAGGTGTATTCCATCTTCTCAGAGCATGTTTGCTCATAAACAGCATTACAAAAGCTCAGTAAATAAGGGTCAATGCATAATGCAGGAGCGGTGGTCAAGGTGAACGCCGGACATTGTCGGTGCCGCCCCTCATTATAGATGGTAGGCACGACTCAGGGACCTGATCACGATCACAGACTGGGAGCTGCGAGTTAATCAACTGCTGCTGCTTTGTTTTCATTCTGTATAATTGCGCACGACGCCTGAACGTGCACACCGAGACGCAGGCAGTGAAGGACACTTATATTAGAGACACACACGGGCCACTTGGAAATGAAGCAGTGATCCAAAAGTGACATCGATTTCGAGAGGCTGATAATAATGTAATAAAGCTCTTGTGTCCCAAAGGGGCTGGAGAGGGAGAGGGGTCGTCATACCGTGGCAGATAATCTGCGTGTTCAAACAATTAGAGATACAAGCATTTTATACAAACGGTACAGACAACACTGATTCTATTAGTATTACTCATGAGAATATTAAATAATTGTCTCATTAATGTAATTGCTTTGAAACATTAATGAATGAAGTTGTGTGGTGACTGGGCACTAAATCAGTGAGAAGAGCGAGGACCGAGAAGACAATACCAACGCTGTGAAATTAAATGAAGGCTTCTTTTCTAACGGGTATGAATTGCCAAAAAAAAAAAATCAAGCTTCCAAATTGCTCATTTCAGCCTAATGTAGATGTAGTTCCCTCAGATATCTGAGCTCCTCGTGTCCTCCCTCGGGCTGAGCCCAGACACCCTGCAAAGGAAAACTCATTTCACCTGCTAGTCACTGCTAGTACACCATCTTATTATTTCAGTCAGCGCTCGTAGCCTTACCTTCAGGCTTGGCTCCCTCTTAACCTCAACATTTTGGGACGGCCATCGTGCCGATCCACCTGTGACGCTCCAACCTGCCCTCGACCTGAAACATATCTTTTTATGTGCCTGGCAGGCCTTTCCCGAAGGTCTGAGCAATGTCAGGATTTGTCTTTTACGGCTCTAAACGCTCACTTAGAAATTGCCTTTTGGTTAAGATTCGCTAATTGCTGTTTTATCTCAAATGTTATACAAATGTACGGGGCAAGTTTGGTGCGAGTATTTCCTTTTCCAGTAATAAATCAAACAGCTTGTGGCTAACACTCGTGTGTGTTTAACACCTTAACTATTTTTAATCTTCTTTTTCACATCTCTTTGTATGGAGGTAATGAGAACAATTATTGTTCTTGTTACTTATGCAAGCAATCATTGAAACAGATGCACAAAGGCAAGGGCTGAGAGGATAATCACCGGTTTGGTATTTGTTTTTGCTAATATGAGAGTGATTATCTCAGGTGTGGAGGTGAGGTCAGAGGGGCGCTTAGAAGCATTTAATTGGTGAGAGGCTGCTCGGTGTCCCAGTGAGAAGCCTCATTGAAACTGCTCAGCGTCGCTCTCTTTCGCATCGCCGGTCGACACTCTGCCCGACTGTCTCTCTTTCATGAGGACCTCTCTCGTCGTAGTAACTCAGCGTCCACTTAGGAAAACATGACTCTCAAATCTGCTGTTTTGATTTTAGTATGTCTTCATGGCAGTGTTCGGCTGAGACATCGTTGAGTCACACCTGCGGATGTTAACCTTGCAACAGCATTAAAAATTGATAGCTACAGCATCGATACAAAATGAGTCATGTTTGAGTATCAGGTGCCCACCCATACTTGTTTTGTACACTCTCTATTTTTCTCTCTCTCTGTTGAGCCTGCTTCTCTCTCAGTTTCTCTGTTGTTCACTGTTTTGGACAAATTATCCGTGGTCCTGGTGAAATATAGCCTCTGACCACACTGGCTGTATTTCACAACTCCGTTCAATATCACCTCCGCTGAATCAGACCACTGGCAGCCATTACTCACCAGATCTGACCGTGATGCCACGGAGTAACGAACAGGAAGACTGTCCTTCAGTCATCGGTCCTTGAATCAAACATGGGAGACAACGTGCCCATCAGACAAAGATGAGTGGAGAATGGAGCATGTTGTTATATTAAATGTCTTATTTTAGTAACGATTAGATGAAGAAGAATAGACGCTCTGGTAGAGGATTCTTTTATCTTTCATCCTGGTTGTGTTGACATTTTAATGGTGTCTGGTGTCTTGCAAGATGAATCAAGTGTTCGCTGGAAGTACAAAATAATAATGATGCAGACTCCGGTACCATGCATTATTTATTGCAAACCTGCGTCATAAAAGCAGAGAAAGCGCCTGAGAATTGTCATCAATTAAAAAGAGATCACTGCAATTGGTATAAACTTGTGGTTTGGGCCCACGATAATGAGCTTCGCTCTGATTCTTCTCCCTTTCTCTGTCTCTCCATCCAGGGTGGTGGTGAATGCCAGCGGAGCTCCAGTGCTGTGGCGTTTGAATGAAGAAGGTTTCCTCCGTTCCTCCATCTTGAATGGCACTAAGATGTGGTTCCTGCAGGCCCATGATGGACTCGTGGTGCCAGACCACTCGCTGCCCCTGGGACAGAACTACTTCCTCAGTAAGATGCCATTGTCTCAAAGCACATGGAACCACATTTAACAACTATATTCATTACAGGTTTATACTGAAATTCATAACCTCATAATGGAATCACATATGACGAGTAGACCTCACGGAAATTAAATGACTTGAACAGTGATGATTTTGCTATAATGGTTTTAATAAAATTGCTCTTAGATTTTAGCTTGAAGACACAATATGTTGATGAAAATTATACACTGCTGACAGTCCTCTCGTCCTGTGTCTACAAAAGGAAAGCTTGTCGGATTTTTATTCTCATTACTTGGCAGCATTATGTAAGCACTTGAAATTGAATGACCCAGCAATGACACCAAAGAGCACACTAAAAAAAATCCATCATAAAAAATGTGTTAATTAAGGGCATAAAATTACCATGGCTTGACATACTGACCAGCAGACAGATAAAATGCTAAATAGTCACTGAGCGCAATCGCTGAATGATAAATTGTGAACAGTCGAGCAGAAGATCAAATTCACAGACCCGGCGTTTGAATTATACTTTAATTTATCATTTAATTTTAATCATCAACAACCATAAAGAAGCTAAATCGGCAAACATTTTGAAATACTTCCAAATAGCTCATTTACAACTGAGCCAAAAAAACATCAGAGGATTAATGAATTTAAATAAATTGTCTTTACAGTGTTTATTCCTGACATGTCACTGGGGAGAATCACTTAACATTTGCATATGAATCAGAATATTGTATTTGCATATTAAAAAGAGATATTTATGCTGAAATTTCGTCTGTATTTTAATGCTTATACGCACAAACAGACAGGCTGGCAGGGGGGTAATTGGTGTCTCACTCTTTGACTGAAGGGCTGGCTGACCTCTGTGTGTGCTCAACATACCTGATGCTGTTTCACTACGCTGCCTGTCTGTTGACCTTGATATGTCTGCTAACTCTCTGTGGCTGCACAGCCTCTGCTTCGCCTGTGAGCAAGCGAGGGAGAGAGAGAGAGAGAGAGAGAGAGGGCAGATGACATTGGGGAGTTAAATCAGAGGGGAGGAAGGATAATGGAGGGTGGGAGAGCGTCAGATAAGGAGGGAGAAAGACGGGAAATAAGAGATGGCAAGACAGAGAGGGATTAGAGTAAAAGACAGAGGATACAGAAGGAGGGAAGAGTGAAGGTCAAACTGCAAGAGGAAGATGCATGCAAAGCATCAGTAGAGAGGGAGGAGCAGTGACAATGCAATTCCCTCTTCGCACGTCACTGTTTCTGAATGCTCGCAAAGTGCTCTCACAATTTGAGGGAACCGTGACTCTGCAAGGTCCAACAATCGATGTCATTGGGCTGACGATCATTTGGTCAGGGGTGACAGAGAAGCACGAGTTGTTTTATCTGCCCTCCGATTGGCCGAGGAGCCTCCAGCGTTGATGTTTCGTCATTGGTGGGCTCGCAGCTCATTGGCCCGGATCAGGCTAAAAAATGGCAGTTAATATTCAGGCTATTTTTATCCAAGTGCCCATGTAGCTGTCAGCTTTGACTGAAGATATAATAAGAGACGTTCTGAACTTATAGACCCAGAGAGACAAGATGGAGAGGCACACACTCTATTTTGGTCAACGAAGATCTGCCTGCATCACTTCCTATCTTAAAACTTTTGGCCACAGTTTGTCGTCTTATTTTGGCAGACGAGGTGCACTTTACAGGAAGGGAATCATTATCAAGACTAATAGTCTGCAGCCATGCTAGCAGCTCTATGTACCACAGACTGTATGGGTGAAGCATCTCCACTGCCATCTTACACTGCTGACATCATTTGGAGGTTGGAGCTGTGGTATCGTGATCCAGCCCATACACTCCAACTCCAACACGAGTCATTACTCGACTTAAAACATACATCAGTGTGATAAAACAAACAAAAAAAAACGTCTTTGAGAAAAATGTACTTTTTTAGTTTGGCCCATGTTACATCTACTGACATGGAGGGGAGTGGCTTTTTGACATGTACTGCATCCAGCCACCAGGGGCTGATCGAGACGTTTTGGCTCCAATTTTGGGCAGCTGTCATGTCGTCCATCTTTATGCGCAGTCAATGCGGCTGTACTTACACTGACGTTAGCTAAAATGCTAACTAAATGTCAACTTGGTTAGGTATGTTTATTATGTTCATCATCTTAGTTTAGCATGTTAGCATGCTAACATTTTGACATTTAAAAGCCCACAGAGAAGACCTGAGGCTGATGGGTCCTTAAGTCATAAGCTGGTGATGAAAAGTCAGAAGATTACCAAACTTAGGAGAGACCCTCCTGTCATTTCTTTGAAGACATAAAAAACCACATATGTGAATGTCACACAGTATGTGGCAATAAAGAATTAGGAGATCCCTAAAATCACCAGAATTCATCCTCTGGGGACCATGAATGTTTGTGTAAAATCTCCCAGCAATCTGTCTGATAGTTGTTGAGATACTTCTGGACAAAAGTGGTGGACAGACTGACAATGACATTGTGAAAAAGTATGCTTCAAAATGCGGTACATAATGAATGAACAGAAACTCTGTGAATAGTTTATAACACCCTCAACTCTTCTCTGCTAGGTGTGTTGCGTGTTGGCAGTCCCACAGCCCCGGAGGTCACCCTGCGTCTCAACCTGACTGTGAAGGCCAGCAGCTGTGTGGAGCCTGGCAGCAGCTTCAGTGACCCTCAGTGCTCCGGGAAAGGCAAATGTATCACACAGCCTTCTGAGGTGAGAAGTAATGGATATAAACCCGTTTCAACACTCGATATCTTCTCATCAAAAACACAGCTTTAGTATGAATGAGGCACAAAGAAACGGAAATCCAAATGAAGCGACCTCAAATGGACAACTGCTTGTGAGGCAACACACCGAAATGAATATTGGAGCGTGCAGTGATTAATATACAGCATCTTGATGTTTATTTTTGCTGTTTGTAGAATCATATTTCAGCAAACGCTCACACCTCAGTAACACATCAATGATGCAACTGCAAAATAAACAAAAGTTTCCAGATTATTATAACCCAGCATTATTACTGCAGCTGCGTCGAGGCGTCCAGTGATGCCAGCTCCTTTTGATCATTATTCACAAATGTACAGAAGAAAAAAGAAAAAAAAAAACTCTGCCTGGGTCAGTTAGCAGAGAACAGTGCAGAGCACGACAGAAAACAGAGGAACGAAAGCCAGAATAGAAAAACAAGAGCTCAGTGCTACAGATTACAGCAATGCAGTGAAATCAAAAGCTATTTTTTAAATTCAGATTTACACTTTCATTTGTTATCTGTTGGTGATGGGCAAAAACGCAAGCCGGCGGTACAGCAGCACAAAAAAGAGATGTATTAATTGTCACTGTGCGAGCTGAAAAATTAATTCAAGTCTAAAGTTGAAGGTGTTGCAGGGGCGTTTTTTCTCTTTAATCCCACTTTCCCATTATCGCTCCAGCTTGCCATTTCAGGAAATCAAATGGTGTCACTGCTGCTTGTTATTGCATCGTTATCTTAGCGAATTATTTCACAATCTGCAGCCTCATTACTTCTTTTTCACAAGTTTCTCTTCTTTCGATCTGCTGCTGTTCCACCTTCGAGGCTCATTGATTTGACGTGTAAAAGTTGTGTTTTTGCAGAGCACTTTCTTTTGCGAGTGTGAGGACGGCTACACCGGAATCTTCTGCGAGGAGTTCGATGCCTGCCACCACAGACCTTGTCGCAACAATGGCACCTGCACCGACGTCAGGCAGGGGGGTGAAGGACGCAACTTCACGTGCACCTGCCCTCCAGGTGTGTGTGTCCATGAGTGCATCAGGCGTGGTCTTAGTCCTGTAGATTTGTTTGTTTCAGGTCTGTTGGTGATCTACTTTTTCACAGGTATCACAAAAAAACCCATTCCAGATTGTGCAGAAGTAAAAACTGAGACTGAACATCTCTGAATAACAATACAGGATCAGAGAATGCACTGAACCTTTGATCCTGTCAGATTTATTTTAGGACGGGCACTTGAAGCGAGGGCTTTTGGTTGGAAGGTAAATGTCAGAGGTGACCACTGATTGCCTGTCACTTCCCATTAGGGAATTGTGCTAACAAGCCCTCTGTGTGCACGCAGCTAATGAGAAGCAGCATTGTCAAATTCAGTTTGACTGGGCGGCTCAAATCAGTGCAGTCTGATGTCTTATTTCATTTCAAGTTCTGTATTTCTTTTGTAAGATCCTTACTACTACTCTTCCCCGGGTTCACAAAAGAAATATATTATTAACATTTACATGCAAATAATAAAACATGATATTTAAAAAATAAAATATTTAAAAGAAAAAAACATTTTTTAATTTCAAATTTGAATGCAATGCTTGATAGCTAACAGTTTTTCTTTTTTAGTTTTTTTTTTTTTTTAGCTGTGTTGAGTCTGTGAAGGTTTTCAGTCGTGCAGGTCATTTGGATTTCTTTGTAGATCCATGAAGATGTTTCACCTTTGATCCAAGAGGCTTCTTCTTCCTTAGCGCTTGTGACAGCTGTTGTCCAAGCTGTTAGTCACCTGAGGTCTGGTGTGGACGACGGTCATTATTAAAGTCACGAAGCCAAATGTGAATTGTTGGATTTCACCAAATATAATGAAGTAAATGAAGTCGTCTGCATGTTTCCCAGGTTATGAAGGGGAACGCTGCCAGTTGCTGGTTGACCACTGCGTCTCTCAGCCCTGCAAGAATGGTGCCACTTGTTTCAGCAGCCTGGCCGGGCCCAGGTGCTACTGTCCCGAAGGTAGGTAACCAATCACTGTATGCTGGAACTAATCTGTGTGTGAGTGAGAAGGAAGGTGTGGGAGTGCTAGAAAAATACATGGTTTGTGTCTATAATAGAAGTGGCTGCACAGTAATAATAACAGTATTAACATTTCTTTTGCCAGTTATTTAAACATATATTTAAAAATAAATTAAAACAGACATACAAATGTGGCTGAACACAGGCTTAAATTTGTCCTCCAGTAATGTATTTTTCAGCTGTCAGAATCCAGTTTTCATACTCTGCGTGTCTGCTGCGTGTTTAACAGTATCTGTGCCACAGAGATGCTTAATTTAAACCTTCCTCCTCTCGTCTAATTAGTCTTCATAGCCTCAGCGACCCGCATCAGCGTCTCCTGGGAAATCTGTGACCGCAAAAACTTCTGCCGAAACAGCATTTCTCAACGAGAGCACACTAGTTTGCGATTAACACACACAGAGTACAGACAACAGAGAGAGCGTATGCACAAACACGCGCACGTACGAAATGCAGGGAAAACATTAGGGAACAATGGACCCCATCACATAAATATAGAAACAGCAGATGAATATAAATCCTGGCAGGAAGGCTGTTTGATTGTTCCAGGTACAGCTCCCAGTGGTCAGTTCATTCACGTTTTGGACAAGGCCTCAATCACACTGTAACACCTGTAAACCTGCCAAGAAAAACAAGGTCTCCAATGTGGAAAGGAATTTATAATCCACCGGTTGTGCATTTATTTTCATAAAATGAGAGAAACAGCGGTGAGAACCGCTTAATTAGTGCGGGGAGATTTTGTCGAGGGAGTGCTTTTAAAACTGTACTGGGCTTATCAGATAATTCTGTGTTTGAGGGAACTTTTGGACAAGTGATTTCTCTGTTTATTTACAGGCAGCAGCAGATTAAATCAATCTGTCACGCTGCACTGGATATGTTTAATTAATTCGTGAGTATCTTATTAGCGAAAAGTACTTTTTAGAAAACGTGTCAAACTTTGCAGAGTATTTAACCATACGCCTTCTTGAAATGTCACAGTCGGAAAAGCACAGATATGAATAATAAAATGGCTGAATTCCATTTAGCTGGGTCCTGGTATTGTTGGTTCAATGTCACACTGTCATGACTTACTGGGAGTGCAACAGAGCCAAATAATAATGTTATTAGTAATACCTGTGTCTTTTCTACTACGAGTCTGCCGTTAAAGAATCCAACATAAGACAACACGTGGGAATAAACTATATTTTACAAGAGTTTGGAATATTTAGTTCGTTTGGAATAATACAACAAAACCTCAGTAGTACCTCTGCAGTAACTGACCGGGAAAAAGAAGAGCTCCACCCAACTCCAAATGAGAAATCCATAGAAAAGGATGTCTCGACGTAGGTCACACTGCTTAACAAGTGATGAATCAATAACTGAATCAGAATGCTGAACAGCACTCACACACTCCTGCAAGGAAAACCCACACTGCATCAACAAATACACTCATTTTTTTCATACGTCTACTCAGTCGCACTGTGCATTGTGGGGACAGGTTAGGGTTTATGAGGCCGCTAAACGACAGTGTCATTTGTCTGTCTCAAGATTAAAGTGTAGTAATTACGGCTGAGGTTATGGTACGGCTATGAAAAGTCATTTCGGTGTGATAAATCTGTCATATTGTGCATTGTGGTGGACTCAGGTTCGATTTGGGGACAGGTTCGGGTTTATGGGACTGCTCTGTCCCTGACTGTTCCGAGATGAAAGTGTAGTGTTTATGGTTAAGGTTGGACTAATGAAAAAATGGAAGTCATTTCAGTGTCCTCCTGAGTGACAAAAACAAATTAGTATCTGTGTGCATTAGAGGGAGCAGACAGAGAGATGGAGAGACATGTGCATCCATACTGATGATACATCAAAGGAGGGTGATTTAAATGTCCGTTTGAATACGAAGCCTCCAGCCAAATTATTAAAGGCAAATGAAAATGCTTTCGTACAGAATGTTTTTCAGCAAAATGAAAAACAAAATGTAAGAAATGTTCTTCTTGCATCAAAAAAGCCTTCATTAACATTCCCAGGTCCATGAATGCTTTACCCATTCTTTGTGATTAACCTTTCCATATGTAGAACAGGGAACAAAAGGAGAGGGAAGAGAAAGGAGACATAAAAAGTTTGTCAAATGTTAGATCTTGTGTTCTCTGTTGTTTCTCCTGCATTCATTCCCCCTCAGGGCTAAATCTCTGTATGTTTTTTTTTCTTTTTTTAGTTTTGCTCGTGTTTCTCAAGGACAGAAAAGAGCAGAATGCTTTGCAGTAGAATAACGATTAGGGCTTCGTTTGTACGGTAGTGACCTCCATAGGTAAAGAATCGTAAGCACACTGAACCAAACCAAGAGACCAAACAAACACGCACAGAGTTCAGAGTTTCGGATCTGTCCTCCCACTCCCATAAATCAGCTCCAAGTTTCCTTGCGACGTTCCTCCAAAGGCGCAAACAATAAATAAAGTGATGGATGGCATGACAACTCTAGCAGCTGTCATCAGAGATGTGTCAAATCTGTGATCACCCGGCCAGCTATGAGAGCAAACGCTGAATTTTGATTTACAACATCATCAGGTAGGCAGAGATATTTAAATAGATTCACCCTGCAGGGATAGAAGGTGATATTTTCACTCCTGTTTGTCTCGCTGTCAGCAGCACATCTCAAAAAAACAACATTTTTCCAGAGAGAACATGAGCCAGATAACGACTAAAAATGTGGTGTTTGGGAAATCTGTCCACAGCTCGTTATTGGTTTTAGCCCATAATTATGAAAGCAAGTGCCAACAGCGCATCCATACTTCGTTCATCATCATTCATACCATGTGGTTAACATCCAGAAAGTTTGAACTCAAATGGTCACCGACAAGAACGCTTTCATCATTTCCTCACAGTCATCAGATTTCATTTCTTCATGCGATGACAACTCATTGAATAAACACTCCTCCTCATAAACATCACCATAAAGACCCTGGATATAACCATTTTAAGGAGCGGAGAAGTAAAACACGTGAAAGTGCTGAAAGCTCTCCACCTGAAGGGTTGTTTCTCAACGGGCTGTCCAGCTTATTGCTACACGTTGACAATTTCCACGAACATGTTCATTTAAAGGATATAAATGATGTCTCTGGGTCTCTACTCTCTGTCTCCCCTTCAGGTTTTTACTGCGTTCAAGGTAAAGTGATGAAGAAGTCAAATCGTGAATGGCATTAATAATGTGAATTTAATGGATGCGCTCAAGGAAATTTTGCACTCCGACACCTCAGAGACTGCCGCACTTATATTAAGTTTCTTTCGCTCGCACGCGTGCACTTCATCTTCCTCTCTCTCGCACAGTTACACGCACACACACTGACAGAAGAGAAACTGTGAGTGTCAGTACTGTGACTGCCTCCGGTCAGAATTAGCAGGGCGGGGGAGTTAAATTTAAACTGTTAACTGCTTTTGGTGTTGGCAGGTTTGAACGCCTGGAGCAGGAAATGAACAGCCAGGTCTCATGTCACAATGTGTGTGCGCGCGTCTCAAAATAAACAGATGTATAGACAAATAAACACAATACAGAGAGAGAGACAGAGAGATAAATTGAGCTCAAGATGTGGAAGTCTTCTTGAACGCAGCTCCTACGGAGCAAAGCGGAAAGCAAGAGGATTAAAGCATGACAGAACAAATACAAATCATAACATTAAATTTATGCGAGAGCTTGTGTGCATGTTTGTGTGTGTGTGTGGGCTAGCATCTGCGTGTTTGCAAGCGTATAATAGAAAGGGGGGGGGGGCGCGAGAGGAGCTTTGAAGGAGGCAGAGGAGCAGAAAGGGAAAGGATGAAGCACATCGAGGCAGTGGACGCAGAGAGAGAAGGAGGGTGAGATTTTCCCCTGACTGCTGCAGATTACTCCTGTCTCTCTGCTGCTGAATGATAAATGCGCTCCTCACACGGTGGAATAAAGTCTTGCAGATCAATGGGTGCTTGAGAGAGATCTCTTCATTAGCTCAATGGAGTGTGCACTCCTGAGCAGTCCGAGCAGGGATTTACTACAGTGTTACTGTAAATCAGAGGACCCCTCACACGCACGTACCGTGTCACACAGCAAGGTACGTGCATGAACACAGAGGAGTCTCTCTCTCTCTCTCTCTCTCCGCTCTGCAGTACAATGGCAGCTCTCATGGGAGGTGAAGGCAGAGGAGGAGAAAGGGTGGTGAAAAGAGGGGGGGGGGAGTTATTTTTAGATGAGGAGGAGAGGTGAAAGCAGTAGAGGTTTGCAACCTAATGAGAGGAGGTGAAAAAGAAACCAATGGCTTTGACAAATAACCACTCACCCACAAAGAGAAATGGTGTGAATGGGTCTGCACAAAACACACACACACACACACACACACACCCCACACACATGCACATGCACACAAATGCAGACGCAAAGAAAGTATGACAGAGACACAACCGCGCTCTTTCGGAGATACTGCTACGACACAATAGTCAGATATTCCTGCCAACAGCAGGAATTCATCCTCTTTTAAGCTGCTTTTGTCTCTTAACACGAGGAGGAAGGGATAAAAGACTAAAACACTGAAAGCTCCAGGTGATGATTTTGGGTGGTAGATAACGACAGAACCAAACTGCTCGCTGTATTTTATCTTTGATCAGTGCTGTCACCCTCCCCGCATCTGCTGGGCAGTCACGAGGCTTAAAGGGACAGTTTGACGTATATACATGGGGTTAAAGTGTGATTTGGGAGGTGGAGGAACCCCAAGATCTGGTGTAACCCTTTAAACTGCGGTGGTGGGCGAATGTGAGGAGCTTGAAAGCTTTTTTCCGGACTGGTGGTCAGACAAAGAAGCAATTTGAAGATACAACCCAGATGATAATAATAATAAAAAGTTATGAGGCATGTAAAAAATATAACTAAAAACATATTAATAAATATCACTGTTACTGTTACCCTCAGACCACTTGTTATTAAGCATACTTAAGAAGTGCTGATAGGCATATTTTTAAACTCTGGACGGCTAGCTGTTAACCGTGACTTCCAGACTTTATGCTAAGCTACTTGTTGAATCGAAGTTTGTATATGCCACAGCATGGCACTCAAAAAAAATGTCACCTGATGTTTAAGAGTCATTTAATGCAGCACAGACTTTAAAAGCATTAAAAACATATTTATGAGTATGTAAATGTGTTTTTGAAATGTAAAACAAACTCACCATACATTTATGTCTAGAGGTCTTTGCGTGCACCTCTGACTACTAAACCCACACATTTCTATGCGAGCTAAGATGTGGTCTTAGCAGGCAGAAGAGTGGGCACGAAATGACAGAAGAGATGTCACTATGCACCACCTGCTTTGCATAAAAACAACCCCTGCTGTGCCGCTCTGCCCACCATGTTGCAAAGGTTCATCCTTCAATCCTCAAAATGACTAAAACTTGAAAACAAACTGCACATTTGGCACATCCGCCTGCACTCCGCCTTCAGTTCTAAGTGTTGTTTTATGTTTTCGAGCAGATACACTTGTACATAATAAGATTTTGAGAAATGGTATCGGCACCATTTCCATTTTGCCAGAGCTTGTTTTCAGGCATTGTATGAAGAATGTTTCCCACTTTCTGTTTTACAGTTTCCCACCCTTGTTTCTGCTTTACTCCTTTTGCAGGCTACCAGGGTGCTACCTGCGAGCAGAAGGTGGACCCGTGTGCCTCCAGCCCCTGTCACAATAATGGAACATGCTACGCTCAAGGCCCTGGCCCCCTGGGGTTTGGCTGTAGCTGCACAGCGGGCTTCACCGGTCCCACTTGTGCCCAGCTGGTGGACTTCTGTGCCCTGAACCCCTGCGCCCACGGGGTCTGTCGCAGTGTGGGCAACAGCTACAGGTGTCTGTGTGTCCCAGGTGAGCTGCGGTGTCAGCCGTCTCAGTGGCCAATGCTTTTAGTGCAGGCTAAGGGAGCTGCTGACCGCTGATGTCATGGGGCTGTGGGCATCAAGAGCCAAATTTAGACAAAGTCAGTTAGAGGTGGGAGAGCTCACCTCGTTTTTAGTATCCAGATCATAAAAACACTGACTTGTGTAAAAAAGGGATTGTCAGTGTCACATGCTATATGTGACATTATTTCCAACATAGAGTTAGTTTGTGTTTGTTGTGCTGCAAAAGACAATTGGCCCATATTTCTCTGTGGTATTTTGCAGGTTAAATGTGTACGGTTGATTGAAAATGTGATGAGAGGATATCAAAAATCTTTCTCAAAGCTTTTTTTTCCCAGCCACAGCTGATCCAACCTAACACTATCCACATATATTATAGAAAACCATCAAAGGAAACCTGTGGTGCGGGATATATTATTCTTTCAAGCAGAGCTTTTCTGCTTAGGTAATATCCAGCTGTGTTATGGAGGAGAAAATAAACAGAAATATTATGAATACATATATATAGCCAATCAGACTTGGTCTTGGAAGATACTCAATATTAAAGGATCAGCAGCCAAAGAAGAAACAAAACATCCAACAAGAAATGGTAGTCTAAGTCACTGAGCTATTGCTTTAGAGCCTGTGCCCAGTACAGCCATTCAGAAATCTATCCATGGCTATAAGATACCATCTGAATCAATCACTGCTCTAAATCAACCAGCACATAAAGCTTAGTGATAAGTGAAAAGACTGTGACTCAAACATTGGCTCAGACTCGGAGTAGCAGTAAATATCGTACGGCTGAATGATAAGCTATTTTCAGGCGGGATGATCGCAGCACTGTCGCTGACACCTCTGCGATGAACTCAACTACGTCTAATGAAGTCTTTTCATTATCCGTTGTCTTGCAATTATCTTGCTGGGATGGGGAGATGGACGACTTTCCCTGTGGACCATAAACATAATCTGACGCTTTTCCCTTCAGCTCTGTGTTTACAGCATCTGTCAGTCCAACGTTTAAGAAACCACCATATTGATTCGACGCTCACATTCGCATTTGCCTGAAACAGCAGCCTCAACAGATGCTTTCTTTTGCATTATGGCTGTAACCGGGAAATATTCAGAATTGAAGTCATTTTTTAGGTCGTTACCGACATCTGTTGAAAGTTTCGTCTCTGCAGGACATGAATGGATTGCTACACATCTGTTCTTTAACTTATTGATTTGGATTTAGGATGATGTATTTCTGTCGAGCGTTGAGATTTTACAGCTCTTGTAGCTTTCATTGAGTTTCCTAAATATTTCAACTGTGTCGACAGAGAGTTATGTCTTAAGATGACAATCCCATCATGTTCTGCATATTTATTTAAGTGGCCTCACTCTTGCTGTCTGCGTTCGGAGCAGGCGTCCTATCCAATCGTTCGGCTTCCTCACAGCTCTTTTGTGTTTCTTTCATAATTTACTTCTTCCTCCGTCCTTCTTCATCTTTATCTTCCTGCCGTTTTACCTCACCTCATTTCCCTCTTAACCTCTGTTGTCTGGTTGCCATGGTGAAACAGTTGTCTGACAAGTGCGTGTGTATGTGGCTACCAATCCATTGTCTGTGTCTGCGACTATGATGGTTGAGCAGATGTTGCCAGCCAATCAAATGTCTGTACTCAGACAACCCTGTCTAATGGGATTGGTGAAATTGGTGATTTGCAATTAGCATCCCAGACATTACAGCGAACACACACACACACACACACACACACACACACACACACACACACACACACACACACACACACGTACGCACAGAATGTTTTGGACCAAAATTGACCTTTTTTTCATCTCATCAGAAAGCCAGCTGGTGTCTGAAGCATAAGTGTGTGTGAACTTTGTATTTCTGTGTGTGCGCGCTCATGAATACCATAGATTGTCTGCCTGTGTGTGAATATGTGTCGGGATTGTGTAAATGCCTGCTGGCTGTCTGAAAGAAGGCTGCTGGGGAGCTGATATGTAGAAGGATCCCTCCTCCAGTTTGCTGTAATCCAGTTCACGTGAGCAGCTGCCAGCCCACAGAAAGCAGACAGAGTCTTGGAAAGGCACTTGACATTTCCCTGGCATTTCACAGAGAGGACCCTAGAGCCTCTAACTGGGTTCCTCATTAATTCCCCCCTCTCTCCTTCCGCAAACACACGTTAGCTGTGGCCCACGGAGGGTTTGTTGAAACTTTGTCAGCGCCGGGACCCAATTGAGAAATTTAGTCAGTCAAAGTGGGAGAGAAGCTAATGAAAACAGATTGCCGCACCAGACATGTAAGGACTCGAGAGACACCGGTCCTCCGGTGATTTCGGCTCTCTGTGGTAGATGGTGTGAAATTTCTATAAAGTGCAGTGGTTCCGTCTGCAGTGTGAACAGGTATATGAAGGTACATCAAAATGTTAGATCAGTGCATAGAGATGCATTACAAAACCTAGTAAAACAGCCATTACGAAATACACAGTGAGGCGTACGAAACACATACTGTCCTTCAGTCTTTCCTGTGCTTCTAAAGTCAAACAGATACAATCAGCTACACCATATTCTCTCTTACATGCTGTACATTGCACTTCTTTAGCTTCTAAATATTACTGGAGAAACAGAGGAGTAATGTCTGTTGTCTGTTCATCGTGTTCTGACCATGTTTTCAGGCTCATTCTGCCTCAGCACACAGCTGCCATCCCATGGAAAACACAGTGCACTGCATGTCATTTGACCTCATGTCCGATCCATTCAAACACAGCAGCAAAAATACTGTATCAAAAACATATTCATGCACTTATTGGACAGTTAATGTTTAACTGATTCATATCTGCAGTTTACCGGTGTTGTCTTTGTATCAGATCCAAAGATGTGTTCCTACACTGTAGGAGCTCCATGGTGAAATCTCTTTCTGTGCTACACAGGCTCCCAAATAACTCCTTGACACCAGTATTGATGGTCGTAATCTTAAAGTTAGAAAAGTGAACTGACTAAAGGGGGACTGATGAGAATCTCTGATGAGAAATCTCTACAGTAGATATGAGCAAGAACAACGATTTTCATGATTAAAGTCCATTAAAGTTGTGGTTGTTTTATGACATGCATTGCAGAGCACTACCTCGGGCAGTTTTGAGAATAAGTCAGCATACGTCAGCATAGATAATAGAAGTATTAAATTGACTCACTAAGGAATGGAGGGCTGAATTCTTGTCGTGTTTCCAATTCGCAGCCGCTGTAGGCTCTCCTACATGCCTGAAAAGGAAAGGGTGATGCAAGGAGTATGCATTAATATATACTGTATATGTGTGTCCCATTAAGGCTACCATGGGTTATACTGTGAAGAGGAGTACAATGAGTGTCTGTCTGCCCCCTGCCAGAACTACGCCACCTGCAGGGACCTCATCAATGCCTACGAGTGTGTCTGCACACCACAGTTTGAAGGTATGTACAGTATGTGTATATATTTTTAGACGCTGGCAAACACCTGTAAATTAGCTTCACTTCCACATGGACTATCAGATGCTATGTATGTGTGTGTGCAGGCAGACACTGTGAAATCTATAAGGATCCATGTCTGAAGATGCGCTGCCAGAATGGAGGCCGCTGTGAGAGTGCAGGACTCAATGTTTCCTGTGCCTGCCCACCTGGATACCTGGGTGAGCACCGGTACTATGATCAGAGTGAATAGCAGGAGACTAGCTGCCTATGCTAGTATGACTCACATGACGTGATTATAAGGATGAATGTATTATCGTAAAGACTACATTCACACTCTATATACACACCTTACCTGTCCACTCAGGGGAGAGGTGTGAGGTCGACATCAACGAGTGCGAGAGCAACCCTTGTCACCATGGAGGCACCTGCATCGACCAATCAAATGGCTTCACCTGTCACTGTCCACCTGGATGGGTTGGGCCCAGCTGCGAGATCCGTAAGTCATCCTGTCAGGACACTGGTGTTCAGCTATTAATCTAAAACCTGACATGTTTAACGCTACATGCCTCTGTGTGTGTGCGTGTCAGACCTGCAGTGGAAGCCAGCACACACCGAGGATACCCTGACCAACATGCCCCGCCACTCCCTCTATATCATCATCGGAGCCCTGTGTGTGGCCTTCGTCCTCATGCTCATCATCCTCATCGTGGGCATCTGCCGCATCAGCCGCATCGAGTACCAGGGCTCATCACGCCACGCCTACCAGGAATTCTACAACTGCCGCAGCATCGACAGCGAGTTCAGCAATGCCATCGCCTCCATTCGCCATGCCAGGTCAGTGCGTGCATTGGCTGATTCACGAAGTCTTGCACAGTTATGGAAGTTATGTTTTGGCTGTATTGTATTTACACTCAGTGAACTGTCAGTTTATCTCAACTCAAGATCCACTTCCTACCCTTTTCTCGAGAATAGGCAAGTAAATCAGTTGCTCTTTTTGGGGTCAAGGATATACTGTCAAACTCAAGTCAAATTATGAGTCATGGGGAGTATTACTAAGCGTCTGTTCTGTTGCTCTGGTGGAGCTGGGAAGCTTCAAATTTATAACAGACAGCTTGATTTACAAACTGTGGATGTTGAGTTGAAAAGGCAGGGAGGGTCTGGCACTGTATTGTGGGAAGTGTAGGATCCAGC
Organism: Nibea albiflora; assembly: GCA_014281875.1. Classification (NCBI taxonomy): domain Eukaryota; kingdom Metazoa; phylum Chordata; class Actinopteri; family Sciaenidae; genus Nibea; species Nibea albiflora. Next base: position 11,389,489 of record CM024794.1, on the reverse strand, counting down.
GGTTTGAAGCTATAAGCTTGGATACCTCAGACTCTGCTGCAAAGATTTCCTTGTTCTCATAAATTTTTTATTTAATTCATAATGTCTTTTCTAACTATAAACGTTCAACACTAAATCACTTCAGTGACTACATGGGGAAATTGCATCGGATGCACTGCTGATGTTCATGTTTTTTAAAAATTAGATTTGGTAAGAAGTCGAGGCCTGCCATGTATGACGCCACTCCCATCGCCTATGAAGACTACAGTCCTGATGACAAGCCCTTGGTTACCCTCATCAAGACGAAGGATTTGTAAAACACAACCATCCCAGCACATCACAAGCTGTACAACCGCACATGTACACATGTGCATACACACACGCATATATACATAATGTCAGTAAGTATTTCTTAAGAAAAAAAATAACAGCAAAACAAAATTGAATGTAAAGAGAGAGAGAGAAAAAAATAAAAACATACTCTGTAGTTTAAAAAGAACAAATCTGGAATTTGATACATCTATTTTCCTGTCAAAGTCCACGATAAGGCTTTATTGTAGCATAAGAGCATACTTTGCAGTACTTAAGTTATTAATAATGGGTGACACTACCAGTAACCTCTGCTGTACAAGAGTTTTGACTTTAGTCTGCACCAGACTGTCTGTCTGTCGGCGGGGGCCAACAAGCCAGGAGCCTAAATTTCTAAGTGTAAACTCAGCAAACAGTGCGGACAGCAGTCCTTACAGGTGTTGTAGAAATAGGTGCACTCCTCTTGGTGCATACACTGTATCTTTTTCTATATATATATATATATAAATATATATAAACACACAAAAAATTCTGCAGTAGGTTGCCTTACTTTGTGCATGGTTAGATTTGATGTTCTCTCTGCATTATTTTAAAATCCTTTGTACTTGGTTGTCGGTTGTTATTGTTGTTTTTTTTTTTTTCATTGCAGTTGTATTTCTCTTTGTCAAGACTGTGCCAAATATTTTCTTTGGAGTAATTTGTGGTTAGTAGATCAAATACATACATGTATAAAATACTAGTCACAGAATTTTTTCTTTTTAATAATACATATCGTCCTGTTCTTCACATGCAATGGTGTATGAATAGTCAAGAAAGTGGGTTTACTGGAGTACTGTGACCCTACCATCCTACTGTATGTATTTCAGTGATATTTAGGATAATAGGTAGGTATATTTCTCACTGCACAGAAAAATAGTCGGTTTTACTCAGTGTACCTGTTTATTCCAGTGTACAAATTCACCTCTAGTATTGACAGTGTTGAATAGTTTCTGGATGAGAGTTTCTTTGCTGGAGTGACCTCTTGTTGGCTTTAAGGTGGAGAAGAGGGAGGAGGAGGTGGAGGACGAAGAGGAGACCGAAAGGGATGATATCTACTCCAGAATATATGTGCTTCTGTGTCCTGCCAGTTGGAAAGCTCTCTGTGTGTGCAGCTGTGTTGTTCCTCTCAAGGTCAAGCAATGTTTTACCAATAGGCTCAGCTAATCTTCAGATTTCTTTCTGTCATTTTAAACACAGCAACCACATGATTACCTATTATCTATGTTGAATGATGTAAACAATAAAGATCCAAGTGAACATAATCGAGAGTACTCACCTTGTGTCTTATGTGAATTCATGTTGCGGAATTTGCCAAATTCGAAATAATAAAAACAATTTTATCCTATACTGTGTGATATAAGAAGACGCTGACAAGAATAGGAACATGACTAGACATTTGATGCCAACTTTTGCTATTGCAGAGCCCCAATCATACTAATTAAAACCAAGCGGCAACCTCTATGGCTGTGAAGTGCCAAAAACTGCATTTCCTCAAACATCCACTTGAGGCCGGCTACAGAACAAGTCGATTTCCATAAGCCCCCATATAAAAACGTCCATCTTAACAGCAGAAATAAACATGTTTACACCGTAGTAATGTTTACAGAGAGATGGAAGAGGCAGAACTGCCAACATGGCAGCAGCCAGAGCCACAAATTTTGAGCTTCAAAATGGCTCTTCAGAAACCTGTGGGTGATGTCACAAATACGCCATCCATTCTCTATACTTTCAATAGTCAAAATATCAATTTGAACAGATAAATGAACCGACAATATCTGAAAATGTAAGTCCCTATTTTATTTATTTTACTATTTTATTTTAATGTTTCATTTTAGTGTGCAGGGGAAATACATACAGCAATAGCATGAATGTTAACGAATGAAGTTACCTTAAAGGATATTTCCAGTTTATTTTAACCTGCAATATCTCCCGTATATGTGGCTATTGTGGCCCTTTGCACTCACAACCTCCTTTGAGAAATGAGGCCTCATTTCATATGCTTGTCTCTGAGAATGTAAACAGAAAGGGAAGCTGCTTGAAATGACCAATTTGACTAACTGCTCAAGGATCAACATCCAGGACAACTTGCACATAGTTTTGTTTAAATATGTGAGACTGTGAATCGCTTTCCTTTTAGCATGTCCAATATGTGTGCCAGAGCTGTAGTGATGAGAAATGAGTCCCTGAAAGTTTCTGAAATGCAAGAATAATGTTTTCAGGTAATTTATACAGAATAAAGTAGTATTTTATATTAGAGACTGTTAATTGTACAGCAAAACACTGTAATATTTAATGGCATATTTTACGGTCTGTCATGGTTTGACAGTTTAAAAAATCTACAGACCTTTTAGAATATGCAATAAAATACCAACCTTAAACGTGATATCAACAATACTAATGTCCTATTAGCATAAATTTGAAAAAGTTTATACCATATTTATTAAGGTAAAAGTATTTGGTCATTTTCTCACCATAAAAACAAGTTTTTTTTGTTTTGTTTTTTACAGTGTACAAGTAAATGTTATTGCTGGTGGGTCACATGTATTGTACAGTAATCCCTCACATAGTGTTTTACGTGTTGTAACAGCTTTTTCTGACCATATGGGGAGCTGACCGTTTGTTCAAGCCGGCCTCTGTCATTTGTTGTAGTTACACAGCTGGGATCAGTCACATCTTTGGACACATCTATTTTCCAAGTCTGGCACCAACAGGTCCCACTCGCTGCAGCAAAAGTTTTCCTCCTCAGTTGGCTGTGGAGAGCAGTGACCGCAGGAACACCACCAGTTTTCTGACGCATGCTGTCTCTAAGGAGAGACCTGTTGCCTGTCCGCCTCCACTCTTCGTGCCTCCTCTTCCATTTGTTTGAGATCCTTGGCTGTGTATGAAAAAACACGGTCCACCATCAAAGTGAAGTTGTCATGATAGGGGTAATCTGACATTACATTCAGCTTTTTGGGTTCCCTTAGAGGACAGTAGAAAGAAAGTTTCCCTCAATCCTATTAGCACAACCCATGGCGCCAGGTTAAAATAAACTAGAATGTTCCTTCAACTCGAGTTTTGGGTGATATTAAATTGTTTTCAAAGCAACAAAAACCAAGAAAAAAGAGCAAATTCTTTATAGCGTCTGTTTTTCTTGCAATGTCCCAAGGTCATACCCACCAGACTGAACCGTCAGCCGTGGGAAAGACCTTTTATGGAGTGTTGGTAATGTGAACACCCTCAGTGACCTCAAGCTTTATCCAGATGTTCCCCATGTAAACATCTCTAAATACAGACTGTGACTACGTGTCGTGTCGCTCAACACACCTACATATATTATGTGTGTACACAAACGCGCACATACGCACACATCACAGGAGCACCAGATGTTATTGATGGCTCTCACCTTTGCTCAAGGTCTGCTTGGAGGCTTTGTACCTGACCTTTGGCCTCTAAATGCCCTAGGGGGGGTCAGCGCATTCACTGTTTGGGTTCCAAAACACGTCGTCTGTTTCAGAGATTCTGTCTCTCTCAAGGCCACCACCTTGATAAAATGAGATTCTCTCACTGGGCTGTGGTTTCATTTCAAAACCCAGTGGTTAAAATATGTTGGAAGAAGTAAGATTAATTCATTCAATATTTTCCACAAAATAATGGATGATGTTTCGGTGGATTCCCAAACCTCTCTTTTAAAATAACAAGGTCAGGATGGACTGACTGTTTTTGTTACAACTTGTTTTTGAGAGTCTTAAAAAGATCAAAATGTGTTGGCATGACTTGCGGCAATTCACCATAGACTTTATCCTTAGCTGCTTTTGTGAAACTTGGGAATTGTGAGAATAGAGGATTTTAAACTAACCAAGTTTTTATTGCCACTAGCCTCTGAAATAATGCCATGGCATTTATGTTAGGTTTTTATATGATCATTTCCATTTTAACTGCATTCCTGCACTGGCTGGCTACTCTGGTCTGGATGACTAATCGTCTGAGGCCTTGAAGTCCTCTATAATGGTGCTAAATATCATTATGGGTGCCTTTCGGTATCCAGCTGAAAAATCATTCATTTTTTATGCTGATTTTACACTAAATGAATATGAAAATTTGGTACTTGTGAATGTTTTCATCCAAAATTGTCAATAGGAGACACAGCTACTTAATTGTTTTTGCAGCTTATTGCCAATAATAATTAACCATCGTTCTGTGGCTACCTTCTGTGACAGATATCAAACAAAATATGTCAGAATGGGTGAAATAAAAAGGAACCAACTCTTCAGCTTTAGCTGTAAAAAGACATCACCATATAAAGTTGTTATTCTGAATGTGTTAGTAAACAGTTGCCTATTTACACATGTATCTTATAGAGCCAGCCTCAAGTGGCCGTTTGAGGAACTGCAGTTTTTGGCTCCTCCACATTGGCTTCACATCACAGTTATGAAGGTTATAATTCTTATTTTCAGGTGATTACACGCTAATGAAAACATGCATCATATTCGATTTCTGTCCCATCATGTAATTAGAGCCCCACTAAGCCTTTCCACACTGGACCTTTAAGATGACTAATGTCATAATTATATTAAATAACAGCTTATGTAACATGGTCAAGCTTGACCTGTCTTTTGCCTTAAGCTCAAAACCACGTTGTCACTGCCTTGCCCTCCGTCTCACATCGACCCTCTTTTTCCTAAAAGCACCTGAACGCAGCACCACGAGCCGACCGGCCGCACAGAGCAGGTACCTCCACCTGCTGGCCAGGCTCGTAACTACAGCCAGGCGGAGCGACCGACACATCCTTCATTACCCGACCAGTCCAGATTGAAGGAGGACAGAGAGGGGAACAGATGTGAACCGGACTACGGAAAGAGAATAAGCTGTAGTAAAGACAGAGAACACTGATCCTGCTAATATGTGGCAACCCGCGTCGGAGCGATTGCAGGTAAGTGAAGGGCTCCTTGTCGACAGATGAACGGTTCAGCCGTGTGAACAGTTACTGAAACCCGACGTGCTCTGCATGGCTCCAGCCTGGAGAGACTTGCTACGGTTTGTGAGCAGCTACAGATGTTTTGTGAGCACTTGGCTGTTGTTAGTCGTCTTTTAAATGGGCAGGAACCCGCTCCGTGCATTATTTCGCTCATATATATGTGCGTCTGAACGAGTCCCCCATTGGTGAGACGTTTAAACGCACCTATTCACGTTACGCAAGCCGGAGGTACAGTGCAACAATTTGTAGCCCCGCTGCATTTCTGTGCTAATATACGACTGGAGATTGTGCTAAAATGTCAAAGCAGTGCATAAAATGGCCATGCTGGCCCACAGGCCCGCACTCTTTATCTTCACACTAACCTACAGACTGCAACTGCAGGCCTCCTCCTCCTGTTGTCACTCTTATTTTTCCTTCATGTTGTCACATCAGGATGCTTAATCTCTGTTTCCCTCCTCTTTCTGCCCATTACTGCGTTAAATCGCTGGAAGCAGACTCTGGTTAGTAACCTGCCGTCTGAGACCTGTGAAAAAGAAGTGGGGGAAAAAAATATATAAATATATATTAAAGAAACACCGTTAATGACACGTAGTTTGATATCCAGGGGCAAGCCGCGCACCGAGCCTGGCTTCACGTCTCCTGCAGACGTAATGCTCTCCAGATGTCGGCCTGCGGACTGCCTGCCAAGTGAACTTGCACAATCCTCTCTTCTGCCCAGGCGTCAAGAAGATGGAATCACGAATTATTAGAACCGAGAGTTCCGCTGTTCAGATGTGGAGTCAGGATTTGGTGGGGGACCAGAGGGCCATAAACGATCCTATAAACACAAACACACACACACACACACACACACACACACACACACAGATATCTACATGACCCGCTCGACTCTTTGATTAATTCAAACATCCGAGCTGTGACCGTTAATGCCCGCTCACGTGTCGCCTAGCAACCGCGTTCCAGAACTATCGCGGCCAACGGCTTATAATTTATGAATGAGCTGTTGAGTTATTGATTATGGTTTATTGAACACTGCTGGGTTAAAAGAGTGTTTTTTAAAAATCCATTTGGATGCCAATTCAAATTTAAAATACATAAACGTCATAAACATAACTTAGACCTTCGACACTACAAGTGTCACCCCAAAGCCACCGTACATCTCACATTTTCCGTAACACTTGTTGAACACAAGTGTCACCCAAAGCCACCGTACATCTCACTTTTTCCGTGCCTCCTCCACTTGCTTAAGTAAATTTGGGTAGTGCACATGTGAGTAAGTCATTCCGGTCACAAACTGCCAGCTAAACATACACTAAAAGAGCAGTCATGTGAGTGCAAGTAAGGTTGAAATAATTTGAGGTGAAGTTACGTTAAATTTAAACTGGCATTGTTTTTACAGCCATCTTCAATCCACCACTCCCACAGGGTTGGTGCTAAAAACAGAGCAACAGAATTGTTATGTCACGTTAGCAACTTACCCAACCCTTAAAGTCGGTGTAAAGCATAGAAAAATATCCACAGGTTTATGAAATTGGTTGTCAGAATTGTGTACAAATGAGCAGAAATGTTGGAGCAAATGAAATGTGTGACAGAAAATGACATGACTAACTTTGAAACACTCTGAGTGAGATGAATTAATCTCTGCTAGGGGTGTGCTCAGGGTGGCCTCAGCGTGTCATCGAGCCACCCTTTAGGACCACCTCTGGACTGAAAACTGATGAAAGACTGTTTTAACCTCTAACTCCACATTTCAGTAATATATTATTCAAAGTCATTTTCAACAACTATTTCCCAAGATATTTAAAATATTTTGAAAGAAATCTCAGAATTGCCTTTAACATGGTGCTTAACAGTCCATAGGGGTCCAGACAGGGTGTGAACGTATGATTTTAGTTCATTTGGGTTCAGATTCTGAAACCTTTGCACATTTTTGCCTCTCTTTAAGGTGGCACTCTGACTCCACTGAAAGTTTATTTCTCAGGGGGAGCACGACTCATCCCGTGACAACAGTTGGATGGTCTCCGAGCTTTCTTAAGTCTGAGAAAATACCATCAGGGTTCTCCCAGCTTGGCTGTGGAGATTATACGACAGGAAGCCTGCTTTACAAAATGTGACTTTGTAAGACATGAGCATCTATGCCAAGTTAATGTCATGTTGGAGCTATCGTAATCATGAAATTCCATCCAAGTTTTCCACTCAGACGTTTCTGAAAATTCCAACGTAACTTGGAGCTTCTCAATGAGTTGTCCTGTGACGTAAAGGCTCGCTAGTTGTAAAGATGTGAATCGCTCCCATCCATAGAGTTAAAGAACATTGTGGGAAATGTAGGATACAGAAATGTCATACTTACTGGAGGAAAAAAAGTAGATTTATGTGTTTAAAGAAACATTGCTTTTGATGTTCTTGGCTCACACCAGCTTACCTACTGGAGACCAGCTGTGGCCCAAAGTTGATAAAGAGTTTGGCATGTTTCTGCTGTCCACTTCAAAACTATGAAACACTGATTGGCGATGTTTAACTTGATGGATGACTTTGGAGGAGAATTTGGATCAACAAAGTCTGCCTGAGTTGCAGAAACCCTTATGACTAAGGCAGTTTATGTGGACTGAGGCCACGTTGTTTGGATCGACAAAAGAGGGTAAAAAGGGAATAGTTCAAAATAACAGTATATGAATGAAAAACCCACACAGTGAAAAGTGGATATAGCAGCAGCAGCAGCAGATAGTAGAACGATAGCAATACCTGCCCATTGCCTGCTTTGTAACCATGGCAACGGGCATCCTTTAGACGGGTATCCTTCACCTCTTTTGAGTCAGGAATGACGGGGCTTTCTCGAGCTGGAGTCAGTTGATCGAGAATGTACTAGTGTACTGCCGTTTTGTTGTTTTCATTCACCATGGCATCCGTCCATATTATTCTCACTTGGCTGTCCTCTGTTGCCATAGCAACACCTGATGTCTTGCTGCATTTTTGTCTCACTCTCGGGCAGGAAGAGGAGGGGAAAAAGAGAAAGATGGAGGTGTGGGGGTGAGGAGATTCAGGTCGCATCATCGCAATGGCAAGCTGCTTTTATACTGACAATCACTGTGTATGTGTGTATGTGTTAGTCCTGCATCGTGCCTTTTTCTCTCTGTGTATATTTCCCCATTCCTCGCACCTCTTGCTGATCACACGCCCCAAACAGTTTCCGGGGCCCTTCCTTAGCCAGCCAGAGGCCATGTTAGTTCAATGACAGGTTGCACAATACGCAGTGGTCTGGGCGGTCAAACACGCATATATATATATACACTGTGATATGCAAGTTGGGAGGCAGATTAAGCATGCATACACACACACATGACATGCTTCCTTTCTGACTATCCCTAGAGCTACTAAACATGTTTTTTTTTCCCTCTGTCAGCAGCTCTTTCTTTAGCCATGGTTTCCACTTTTGACACTTTAATGTGTATGACACTGACAAACAGGGCTGAGCACATAAAAAGATGTGGACCTGACAGTGCGGAAATAGCTGACTGAGGTCAAACACGGTGAGAACGAGGCCACTGTCTTTACTTGTTGCTGTGGCCATCTCCGCCTGCCTTTATTTGTTTCTACGTCTGTGCCTCGGTCGGTAGGTCGGTCTGTCTCTTTGTCTGGCTGAGGTTGCTTTGTGGCCACAGCTATGTTGTTGAGACTGTGGCCTCAGTGGCAAAACGAATCCACGAGCAGACAGGCACAAAATTCCCATGGTTCTCTCGACTCTTTTTTTTTTTTTTTAGCCAGTACGCATTCGCCTCTTGTGAACAAATGGCTTTTGGCTCACTGGTTTGGCTTCATATATGATGAATGGACATAATCTCCTGTTTGCGGAAGTTATATTTTTTGAGGATTTGCATTTGACAGAGAGCCTTATCCTTCCCATTGGTCAAAATTAAAGTCTCATCTGCGTAATTTAGGTTTTTGTTCTTTAGCTTTTACTTGTCATTTGTAGTGAACATTACCATGGATCGTACTTAATGGCTTTGATTTTCTTTTCCTCTTATGTCTTGGCACCAAAAGTTTGTGCATGTCTTCGCAGAGATGCAAAGTTGCAAGAGCTCGCTTTCATCTACTAAATTTAAAAAATATTAGGACCTGAGCATTAAACAAGCTAATTGTTTTATCCAGCTCCCATTAGGCTGTGAGTTCATAACTAATGGGAGAAAAATGTGAATATCATGCCTGAAATATTTTTACTATTATTAATAGTTTTTGCGACTAAACTTGGAAGATTTGTGAAAATGAACTGGCAACTGTTTTGATAATGAATCGATCATTTAAGTAATTTTTCAAAAACAAATGCCAAACTTTTGAAAGCAAGGCAGGTTCACTTGTAACCATTTATAGACAAGTAGCAGTACTTTCAGCTCTGACTGAAGTTAAAAGCCATGTGACGGTTCTCAAATACGAGAAGCATTTCTTGGTTTTATTGGTTTTATGCTGTTGGTCAACTTGGACTCTGTATTTTGATATATGATTTTATTAAATCGATCAAAGCCAGCTAAGATCGCCCGCCTGTTGCCTCATCTTCCTAATGATGAGTGCATATTTTGGACGTAGTATACACTGCTTTCTATCTGACAGTAGGTGAAAAATGGACCGCATTTAATTTGACCATGTTCTTGACAGCAGGCCTTTATGTTCCCTTGCCCAGGCTCTTCATAGACTATTTAAGATGTTGCTGTGGATTCATTGTCTGCGTCAAAAAGTTGTTGATGTTTTTTTACTGCCAACCAGAGATTGCCACCCCCAGGCTCTGAGGTTTGGGTACTTTAATACCCACTTCCTCCTGTAGAAGTAACCCACCAATCACAACATCCGATCATTGGCCTTCTCCCTCCTACACGCCCTAGTGCTCCAATCATAATTTAGAAAAACAGGTTTTCTTCTGCATAGGGACCTCCCACAGTCCACTCTGAGCCCGTTCAGACATATTTCCCCTCATAAACTGTCCCAGGATCAGAGGGGGAGGCTGTAAACACATAGAGGGACAGCTTAGAAAGTTATACTGCCCAATCCCTTACCATGCAAGGAAGTGCCACTGCATGCTGGGTGAACCGCCTCCTAACCCTCTACCTGTGGGGGACAAGCGTATTCCTTAAGGTCACAGAAGAAAGGATGTGTTTGTGTGTTTAAATGGCGTCCGAGGAGCAAAAGAGGGCAGGGTAGAGCTGGTTGGTAGTCAACGATGCAAGCTTTAAACACATTGTTTGGAAAGAAATGGTTTGTTGGCCCCATTCTGAGGAGCAAATTCATGAACAATTCACTTGATGTGTAACTCTAGCCTATGTGCTGTTTACTCACTGGCAAATGACAGAACAGAAGAAAAGAGTGATTGTACAATCACCCATTCACAAAATATTCCTCTGTTGGATGTGGTAATGTTGGTTTGATGTCTGTTTTCGTGTTGTAAGCAAAATAGTTTGCTCTTCCTTTAAAAGTATGCTGTGGAGTTTTTGGATACTAGTACTGCAATTGAACCTTCTGAGGTCCAAACCTCTTTTCACTCTGTGGTTCAGTAGCGGTGGGCTAGCTAGTTAGCTAGTGTTTTGTAACAGAGCAAATCCTGCAATACACTTACTGAGAAAGCTGCGGGGCATGTACCTCCCCCAAAGATATATGGCAAATATTAGCCACATGTTCCCTAAGTACACTATATACTGTCTGGTCCTGGTCTTGGTCTCGACCCCTCAAAGTCTTAGTCTTGTCTCTGTCTCGATATACTCTGGTCTTGGTCTTGACTTGGTCTCAGTTTAGCTGTTCTTCATTACACTGGGAGAGTATTCATTAGGTTGCCACCTGCAACTCTACACTAGACCTTTGAAAATGGTCAGCATTTTTCGGATTGTGTCCTCGTTTGGTTATAGACATGCTTAAGGACAAATGAACACATGAATGACAGGACACACAGTGCTGCCAATGGTTTCCTACCATTCCCACTGATCAGTGGGTGATCAAGAAATGTGGCAATGTGTCGGCAAAAGACTGGTAATAGGGCTGTTAGCAAGCAAACATGTATGTAAAAAAAAAATCGGCTGTGCAAATGTTTTATATACACACAATTCATTTTAATGGGTAGACTGAACGTAAACTGAACTTTGGTTGACTGAGTTCTTCAGTTTGTTTCTCTCCAGAGGAAGTTTTCCCCATGTCGTCATTGAAACAAATCATGAGATTCTGGCTTCATTTAAAGCTCTGTTACATACTGTCATTAGATAAGTGTCATGGCTGTCATCCTGACCATGAAGACCAACCACCATGTGGTGGCGTAGCTGACAGTAATGTGTCACCTCCAAATTTGTACCTACCACCAAACAGTTGTGTTTATTAACTTATTAATAGCTGTTCTAACGCTGACTCTTTACTCAAATTTCAAGATGAGATGCAGAACAGATGACCTGATAACACACAGCGATGTCCTATCGACATGCTCTCTCTAGCCAGCACCCGGCAGACCTACAACATCTGGTACAGAACTCTACACACTCTTTCATCTTGGAGCCTGCTACATGTGTGTCTCGGTCGGTGTATGCAGATGTGTCTGAGACAGGCTAATGTTGTTGACAAACTGTTTTGGTCTTGAGGTCTGTGTTAAGCTTTACATGACAAACCACGTTTTGAGTTCTCAGGGCGGACCAGTAGCCTTTTGTGCAGTTAAGAGTTGTATTTTTTTCAGATTATCATGCCTTTTAGACACGGAACATCCATCCATTTTGCTTCTTGACATTATTTCCAGCTGTTTTCTACTGTTTTGTCATCATCACATCCTCATAACCCCTATTTTGTGTGTGTCAGTAGGCGTGGCAGAGGTCTGTTTTTACCCTGTTATGCAGTGTCTTACCATGAGATTGACCCGAGAACCTCTTTCCTGTAAGAATGCTCCCTCAGGGGACCAAAAGTTTAACTTACCATCTGTGACCTGTTAAGCTCATCACTGCAGGAGGCAAACTGCACAAAGACACTCTCCAAAGCCTGTCTGCCTCATCTTTCGTGGACGCGATTGTTTAAGTATTTTCCTGGAGTCACATATTTTATAAATGCAGAATTCACAATTATTTAATGTGTGTTTGATGATGGCGCCATGGCAGCCATTCAGAATTAGCTGGCAGCGCTGCATCTGTGTGACCTTGCACGTCCGTCCAATTTGAAATATTAGTGCTTCTCTCAGAAAAAAAAAAAGTTGTAGCTAAAATAGTGCAAGGTAAAGTTGATTTTATACATGTTATATGGGGCTTGAGATCCATAAAATGTAAAAGTCACAGGGAGAAGGAGTTCTGGTAATACTCAGCCAAGCCTTTTTTTTAATCATAACTTTTCTGCATTATAAATGCACGTAAATCACAGGGGTACAGGCTTTTAGGATTACAGTCATACTGCTAAATATGTAGACCTTTAATATGACTGAATGTCATAACTGGCTAACAAACGACCAAAGAGTTTGATTGGATTTACAGCAAGGATAATATATATATAAAGAGTGGAAGCAATAAATCTATCAAAATACGGAATGATAGTAATTAGTAATAATAAGAAAGATCTAATAAAAATGCACACGAACTAAAAAAGGACACAGACGATTGCTTTCATCAGAATCATGGAAGAAGTCTTATGTAATCAAAATAGTTACTGCATGAGCTGCTTAAACATTCAACTTTGTATTCACAGTATACAGTACATCGATCTTTTTCTCATAAGAAATGTGAAGGTGCATTAGCCCAGCCTCTTCAGAGATTCAGTATTTCTTGGCTGTAACTGGAAAATTCAGTAAAAAGTAAACGTATTAAAGACCATTGGCAACCATTGTGAGAAACTGGCACAGACAAACAGAGGCAATGGCAAACATTACAAACAAAACATGCACCCCGAAATCAATAGTTTTAAATATTTGTCACGTAAGTTCTATTTAAATGTTACTGTTATAGCACTGCCCGTGCGTTGATGAAACTACTCAGATAATTCACAAACTTTTAATTTTGTTGAGTTGTTGTTCAGCTGTAATAAAGCTTCGATGTCACTTAGGATGACATATAAACCATATAGAATCTTATTCACTCAGAATATAAGGTGAAAATATTACGGATGGCAACCATATTTTCAGGTAATGCCTGCAAGCGTGCAAGACTTCATGTTGAGGCTTGTATTAAATTCAGTCTAAAGATCCAGACTGGACTCAAAGAGCTCAGGGTATCACTTATCAAACCCTGGCAAAGTTAGGACCATCAGATTTCTGATACATGTGGATTTTGGCAACCCATTAGTACTTCCGTGACTCGCATCAGTGGCTGCAGAGATGAACCTGCTGTGACACTTGAGTCGTAGCCACACTAAAAACAGATCATTTCGTGAATTAGTTTAGTTAGTATTGTGACAACCAGATATAAATATTCAACATGTAGAGGCTTTTGCTAAAATCAAACATTTACATAACATATATGGCGCTCAGGCCCCTGAGTGATTGCTCGAGTGTCACTCTTAAAACAAGGTTGTTTTTCATCATCCTGAAAGAGGACCATTATTTGGAAATTTGAGGTTTTCTCCTGACAGCAGCCATTGTTTAGCATTTAGATCTGAAGTGTAGACAAGACGCTTGTCTTGTAACCATCTCAAAACCCACCCAACCCACACTGGCCTGATGGTGGAGACAGAAAACCTGCCTGGGTCCAAGTTAAAGTCAGAAATAGAATCAATAACAGCAGTAACTTGATGAGGAGACTATTGGGACTCGAGAAATAAAAAACATTAAAATGCTGTGAAAATATTATGAATAGGATTCCAGCCTTACTCCACAAGCGGCCCCTCCGCTCAGGCCTTTTGCTCCTGGTGGGGGGTGGAGGAGTCGGGGAGTCCACCACAGGCTCCCCAAGCCCTCCTCCACCCCCCGACTCTCCGTACCGGGGCCAACCGCAGGAATGCGAGCTGCTGTCAGGAAGCTGTAAAGTGCTGACGCGGAGGTCAGCGAGCGTTTACACACATGTGGCTTTACTTTCACAACTCCATCTTGCTTTTTCTCCTTTTCTCCTTCATCTGCTCCTTGTTTTTTTGTTTTTTCTTGCCTTATCTTTCTCTTTCCCGACAGCCCTCCCCCTCCTTTTCTTTATTATTCTTTCCTCAACATGAAAGTTTTCTTGGGTAGGTGTGCTTCAGGTCCATCAGCTCCATCAGGTTGAATGCTGTACTGAAGGGCATCATCATACAATAGGATTAGACCTGTTAGCTGAGGGCGCTAAATTAGCCTGTGTGAGAAATAAAGTTTTCAGCTACGCAGTACGTCATATTATTTGTGCATATATTATTTCACAGATCTTGGCACATCCTGGCAAACAGGACCCCGAATCTGGTTTGTTTAAAACAAAGGTGACAATAAAGACAATGAAAATACAACTTTAAAACCTCAGAATAATAACATACACAAGGGCAACTCATAGTATTATTATTATAGGGTAGTGGTATTATAATATGGTGTAAATACTATTATTTTGGAGTCGAATTCTAGGTATTTGCAATTAGATTCATGAAATATTGTCTCAGGCACTCGTGAGGCAAACTACAAATCACCAATGCCAGGAAATAGAATAACATAGTCATGCATATTTTGAATTTGGAGAATATGTGTCATGTATTTATGTAACAATATTTGATGCAGCAGTGTCGAATTTAGAAACTGGACACCAAACCTATTTCTTGGATCTGATTGAGGATTTTCTCCTTGGCTTTACCAAACAAAACCAACACTGAAGATTGATGAGAGCCTGCGTTGGCAGGATTGACTGTTTTCATCGTCTGAAAATGTTGACCATCTGTTGCATAAAAAATGGACATTGTGCAGGTCCAACATGGAAAACAGCCTTTAAGTGCCAACGAGAAAAGGAAAAGAAGTGAATGGAAGCATTTGTAAAAGTAATCTGTACTTCACAGAACAGTGGTCACACGGAAACATATTCTGAGATTCACGCTAGACTAGATGACTAGATTAGCATCTGCTATTTTATCTGTGTATGGCAGAAAGTGAGTAAGGAGACAAAACAAATTCAGATATTGACCTCAAACGCTATCAAACGCATTATAATTCATCCTGAGGGGATGGATGTGTGTACCAGATTTCATGGTAATCCATCCAATAGTTGTTGAGACATATCACTCAAACAACAAAGGTTGTTAAAGTCATCAAGAGTCATCCTCTGGGGACCACAAACCTTCATAGCAGTACTCCATATAACAGTTGAGATATTTTAGTCTGGACTAAAAGTCAGCAGATTGGCCAACAGACCAACAGGTCGACATTTCCATAGAGTCACACAGCTAAAAAGTTTGAAACAGTTCCCCCCTACATGTCATCTTTTTTGGTCTCCCGAGGCAAACGTGGCCCAGCCATATTCCGCAGATTTATACAAAACCTGTTGCAAAAGAAACGGCAAAGAAACAGATGAGTATCAAAACGCGTGATTCAAAACACCTGCAGGTGCAGCGTTTATCCCAGCGCATAAGGAAAGATTTCCACTGACTTACTGCCAGTGCTATATGATCTTTGATAATGGAGGGTGGCTGCAGACACGCAGCCAAGCAGACATGCCATTTCATTAGCTGCTCAGTTTTGTCTTGACTGTTTCGAGGAAGCCCAGAAATTCCACAAGGCCAGATCCACCATGTGGTTCTGCTCGACTTCAGGAAACACTGGCCGTGGACTGTAGTATGAGAGCAGGCGACTCTCCTCACTTGTTTTGACGGAGGCAGCGAGGGCAGAGCTCCCTTTATTTGCTTCTTGCATTCCACTTTTAACAGGAAAAAAAAAGAGGCTTCTTCATCTTCGGTTTTCACTACCAAGATTTGTTTTCTGTGTGTGAGGGTGCTTTAAAACCCAAAATACTCCTGCCTTTAAATTTCATGCTGGTATGTTTTTTTACAAGTCAAACAAAAGCCTTAAACATAATATTCTGAAACCTTTTCTTGGTAATTTAACCCTTTGAGCCTTGTGAAAGTTTTATAGCGCACCAAGCATTTTTTTTTTTTTTTTACTATTGCATTTACTTGATTAAATCTAGTATATTTCTGGACTGAAAGGTGGTGACACTCATCTATTATTCTGTACTACACACCTATAAATGACACAAACACTAAAATGCTGATGTTTTGGCGGTTGCATTTTCGGAGCCTCCAGCGGTGTTAACAAGGAAACTACAAATGTTAGGGAAGTAGCTGTCTGGTACTTTCTCTAAGTTTGCCTAAAGTGTGATCAGTGTGTGTTCCTGTTGTGTTTCTCCATCAGCACTTCCAGACCATGCTGAAGACTAAGTTAAATGTGCTGACGCTGAGGAAGGAGCCGTTGCCCACGGTCATCTTTCACGAGCCCGAGGCCATCGAACTCTGCTCCACCACACCGCTTACAAAGAGCCGGACCCACGCTGGATACAAGGTAGGATCACATGAACCTAATAATCCCTAAAGCCTCCTCTGTTCCTGAACAGTAATTCTATAATAGCATTAATATAACCATAATCCAACTGTTTCCTTTTCTTTTTGGTTACACGTGTTTAATTCTTTTCCACTGCGCGCACACAGACAGAGTTTTTGAAGTTTCTGCGTCTGAATCACTTCCCCAAATAATTAATATGAAATGTGTGTAGGCGGGCACCTGTGTACTGTGTGTGTGTGTGTGTGCATGTTTTGTGGCATGGCTTGTTTTCCTTCCTGGTTCTGCTTACTGTCAGCTGCAGAATTTAATCTAATGAGCTGTTTGACTTGCAGCTCATTCTCTTTTCTCCATCCTCAAAACAGAAAACAAACAGGCATACAGATTAAAATAGCAGCCAGCCGCACACACACAACCAAGTAACTGAGTGTGTCTTTGTGTGTCTGGGTGTGTGTTCGCCCGCCCTGTGCCACACCATCGCGAGCATAACAAATAAACCGAGCCGACTGTGGGCACATGTGACACGACTTCAACTCACTGTGTGGTCATGAGGATTTTGTTTTGTACGTTAAATGTTGTTTTTGGTCACTCGCGCTGTGCAGCATTAACAAGCGCGTTGGAAAAGGAATTGAAAGTTTTCCGTCTTAACTACTAAAATAAACATTTCATATCTGGCAGTCGCCTTAAAATTTGAGGAAAAAAAAAATGTCCCTCTTGAAATTATTGCCAAGGAACACACACACACACGAAACACACAGTATCCATGCTTGTCGCTAACATCTGTGTTGGGTTGGATTATTGTGCAGAAGAGGAGAACAGGAACGCACACTACCGCGTACCCGCAGTCACGCGCACACAAACGGGTACATATGTATGCGTGTACGTCTTGAATTAAAAAAAAAAGTTCCTAAGGCAGCTAAGAGACCGAAAGCGCTGAGTCATCATCAACACTTCCCAAAAGCTCCTGAAGCTTGAACATGAAGTGAAAGTCAGTAAGACGACCTGAACTGGCAGAGCAGAGAAGTTTGGTCTGGCTGGGAGAGAAACACAAACGTAGACATGGAGACAAACAAGTCCAGCACCAGCAAGGTCAGTTAAAAATGGCAAAAATGTTCCTCTTGTTTTGTTTAGTGTTAGCAGTGACTAAATCTTGAATAGCAATATGATTTATTATTATTACAGGTTATTAGGATTAAGAAGGGAGCTGACAGACTGCAGTTTCAAATTAAAAATGGATAAATGTATTCCTGATGATGTAACATTGTTAAGCTGGTTTACTACAAAGCTTTTCACCTGTTACACTGCTGCTTCTTCTTGTCCTTGTGTCTCTTAAAGACAGCCATCATGGCTGCCAGCAACAATAAAACCAAGTTAAGTGCAGCAGTCAAATTGATTATCTGTTTTCAGTACTGTAACTCAAACCATACAAAGAGAGCTGTGAAATAACACTTCACATTCTTGTCATTTTTTATTTATTAAATGCAACACTTCATCATGCCCATTTGAGTTGGTAGAAAACCAAAGAATCAGCAATTTTTTTATTGTGTTGCAATACCAATGATATAGTTTCATGATGACAATATTGTTCCTCTGAAATTTCCAGAATGCATCTACACTCAACATCCTTCCTCTTTTCAAGTAGCACAGTGTTAAAAATGATAGTTGGATCATCTTAAGCTTGAAGATACTCCACCCTTTCTCACCCCTACCAACACCTTGAATTAAGTAATTAGACCACAACTAGTCTTTCCAAAATAATGTCTGAACCACTGACAGCATAGAGAATGGACAGCGTGTCTGTGGCGTCACCCACAGGTTTCTGAAGAGCTTCAAAGCAGCTCTTCAGAAACCTGTGGGTGACGCCACAGACACGCTGTCCATTCTCTATGCTGTCAGTGGTTCAGACATTATTTTGGAAAGTGTGATCTTGGCAGTCCTGCCTCTTCCGCCTCCCAGTTACTCCAAAAATTGGCACAACGTGGATCATTGGCGGCCAAATGATGCCTGGTTGCTCAAACAAGCCATCTGTAAAGGCACTCACCTGTCAATCAAAGAGTTCATGCAGTTAAATACGCACAACTTTAAGCCTTAATATAATAGAAATTCAAACTCAGTACAGTTGTCATGAACAGGGAAATTAGCTATATTAACGTTTTTTTGAACGTTTATTTCTGCTGTGAAGTTTTGACATGGGGGCTTACGGTGACTGACTCGATCTGCAGCCAGTCTCAAGTGGACGTTCGAGCAACTGCAGTTTTCACTGCATAGGCTTCACTTCACAGCCGTTGAGATTGCCACGTGGTCTAAACACACACTTCTAAAACCTGTACAGTATGCTAACTACTACAACCCACAAGCTAAGAGACGTGGGTCGTAGTAGATAAGTACAGTGAAGTCATATTCTGTCACAGCTTACTGACTCATTACCATCCCAGTGGTCAGTGCATCCAACCTAATTGTTTTAAATACCAGTCATGCACTGCACAGTGATTTGTGGCAGACAAACCTCTCCTTCCAACTTGGAAAATGTTTTGCCTTTTAGATGGCTATAAGAAGCGTCCGGATCTAACCAGCTGTCTATCCAAACTAAACAGCGTGCACGGTTTTTCCGTGGGAATGAAGGCGACAGTGGCACACAGCATCCTCTTGTATCATCCCACTGGCGATCACCGCCATGATAGAAGATAAATATTGATATATCACCCGGGTGCCCGCTGCACTGAGCTGGTCTCGGTATTCCTCTCTGTCTTGTGTGAATCCCAGCATCCACTCGCCGCCCCGCTCCTCTTCTGCACTCGCTGCTCCTCTCAGTGAATGCCAAAGCCACGTTGCCATGGATACCACTATAGCTATTCAGCGGAATACCAGCCGCACAAAAAATGAATTTCCCTCATCTGTCTGCGACCTCCTTATTTGCAAGTCTGTCTGTCTCGCTGCCTGCATCTGTTGGCTTGTGTAACTTCCTGTCTGAGTCACTACCTGCCTGTCTGCATATCTGTCTGCCCACCTGCTTCAGCAGCGTTGCTTAGACCTCAAAGAGACGTGATTTTTTTTCTTTTCAAGGGAGGAAAGCGAGGAAACAATTGCCTTTCTGCACCATTTGCCAGCCTTTCTGCATGGATTTTTATATGCTACAATACAATATAACACCATTTATTATCCTCATGGAATGTTTTATATTCCCTCTATTTCATTTCTCACCTCTTTCTCCTTCACTCTGTTCTTTCCCAGCCCCCAGTTGTGCTCCCCGTTTACAGGCAGGCAGGAAAGCTGGCTGAAGGCTGCTGTCCCCCTGCCAAAGCTAACAGCTAGCAAGGATGAAAGGCCACCTCTCATTGCCCTGCCTGGCCTGCTGCTGTCAAAGCAGTCCACTTCACTTCCATTGAGAAAATATGTTCAATGCACTTTGCAACCACGCCAGCTACGCAGTCATACTCCACGACGATGGTGAAATTACTTTGGAGCCTGCTCAAAATACAACTCAGCTCCTCACTTGTGATTTTGTTGTGTCTGTATTCAGACTGTCCTCTGCTCTCCAAGCGTGCGTAGGCAACTCTTCTTTCATGCTTTCCTTCTTCAAACGTCTCAAACGAAGGAATAGATGCTTCATTTAGACTTTTAAGTCTCTCCGTCTCGTCTCCTCGGAGTCTGCCCGGCCAAATTCATGTTTATAAATGCATGCTTTTACGTGCGGCTCCTCGGCTACACACTTATAGCTTGCATACAGTAAATGAGCACACAAGTGTCTGATTCACATCTACCTTACATTTGTAGCAGCCCGGCGGTGAGACAGCGTGTAGACTGTAGAAGTGTTACCATGAATTTGGAGTGGAAACTACTAACCCATGGTTCACAAGAAACTCACTTCGCTAAAATGCTGATGAATGCTGATGTTGAAATTGTCAAGGGTAGAGGTACAACAATGAATGAATCGTGAATGACTACCTGACAGAAAAATTATTGATATTGACGGAAAGTGGTTCATATTTTATAGCACTGATTAAAATGCAAAATATTTCCTAGTTCAGATTGTGAAGATTGCTGCTTTTCTTTTTCCTATGTTTTTGCTCTTATGTAATTTTGGGAAATATCGATATTCACTGTCTTAGTTGAGAATATTGATAACCCCTCTCCAGAAAATCCTCTAAGTACAGCTTCTTCAGCTGACTGAATGGCTTAGCCTTCTAGCTTAGCTTAGTAAGTAGTCTGATTGGAAGTCATCAGGCTAATTAATGATAATAATGAAGGTGTCACTGTAGGTAAAGTGTAATTGCAACTAATAAGATTAGAGATGGCTGAAGTCCAGTCAGCTGCTTCTCCTAGACATAAATTTACTCTTCACACTATGTAGTGAAACCAAACCGGCGATGCGACTGTGTGATTCTCCCACACTGACGTCACTCACACCAGCAGCCCAGGGCACGCCGGTCCTACCGTGTCTTTATCTAATCTGTCAGGCTGAGGGCCTTTTTGTCTCTCTGCACTTGGTAGTCTGATGTCAGTCAGTGTGCTGGACGTACCATCACTTCTTCTGTAGTGAACAGAGAACAGAACACACAGTGATGACATTTAGATGATTAGCAACCTCAGGGCTGGAGATGACCAGTCCCCTGCTGGATGTGTGTATGTCTGTGTTTTTGTCTAATGGAGCCTTTGTATCAGTGTTTGTCTGTACGTGTGTGTTTATAGATTAAGCCAGGGCCGCGTTCTCGGCATTGTAGTCCTGTCTTTACTGCTTAAAGGGGAACTCTATTGGTTTTATCCATCAAAGGCTCCAGAGGGAGTCTGATCAGTTTCCTCAAGTGATGTCACTTGAGTAAACATAGTTTAGAGTTTGAATCTGGGCGTGTAGAGTGAAGAGGAAGTGATCTTAACAGATTATTAACATTTAAAATATTGGAATGTGTGTGTGGATTTTTAGCCTCTGTAAGGTGTTGAAAGGCAGCCTGGATTCTGGTTCAGGTTAACTACTGTAGGCGTGCTGTCTCTGCTGGCACAGTTACTCCAGACTAGGCAACAGTTCAGGGCTTTCCTCAGATCCACTGATTGACCCAGACTGTTCCCAGATAAAACTTTCTGGAGAGCAAGCGCTGTCTCGGTTTTAGTCTTTTGTTGTTTGTCTCACTCACTTCCACTGTTGTACCTGTTATCTATATGACGGGAGTGAATAAAACATCTCACTGGACTGCTTTGTTGAAAACCAAACTGAGACCAAACACATGCTCAAATCTGCCTCGTGCCACTGAAGTATTCTCTGTTTACGCAGGTGTGAGCGGAATCACAATGACCTGATCAACATGTGATGTCTCTGCTGTGACTATGTGTACTCTGTCTCCTTTAGCATCATGGTAGTGTGGCACAAAACATTCTCTGTGCAGAAATCTGGTGTGGACTGGATGAACCACGAGGTCGTCCAGCACATGATCCTGTTGGACGTGGTGATGTTGATGTACAGCAGTTGCTGTATTTGTATGTGCCTTGACTAAATAACACATGTTGGTCAGGAAAAAGGGGTCGTTAATGCCTTATTTTTTTCATTTGCATTGCAAATTTGTGTGGGCGAGACCATATTTTGTGGCCAGGAATTTAAAAAGTAACTGGCACCGGTGTCACTAGAGTGGAAAGTTAATGTGTGTAGCTCAGCTTAGACAAATTTTAATACCAACATTTGAATATGGAGAATCTTACCCTGTAGCGGGCTGTATGTAAGGGGCTGGGAATGTGAAAGCGTCTTTCATATACACTGAGGTGCTCCTGTCTTGACTTACATTGAAACACTCAGACTCTGTTTTGTACTGCTGCACACACACGCACGCAAACACACACACACACACACACACACACACACACACACACACGGCATCGTCTTCCCACCGCGCAACACAAACAAGCAAATACACACAGCACTTTTTAAAAAACCAAGAAAAAAAACCTCATCCATCTTTGCATGCCGTGGCAAGCTGAGCCAGCTGCACTGTGCTGATTCAATAAGTTTAGAGGAATGTTAACAACCTCCTCAGGAATGCTGCGTTCCCAAGCAGTGGATTCCCAGTCAAGTTGGGGGGATCCAAAGGCAGGGGCCGACTGAGGGAGGACGCCACGACGCCCGGGGGACGGTTGTGTTTTATCTATAGAACGCGCTTTTTTCATTTTTATACTGTGTTCATACTGTCTTTATCCTGGTGTCACGATACTGCTTTGGATTTATGGACCTAGTATTGTACAGATTAATCAATATTAAACACACACACATTGTTGATGTTAAATCCATAAAATTACGTCCCAGATACATTTTACAGTTGAAATATGAATTTGTTGGGTGTTGGTTAGCTCAATTGGGAGAGCATCCGCCTCATGTACAAAGGCTCAGTCCTTGCTGCAGCGGCCCAGGGTTCAAATCCGACCTGTAGCTCTTTGCTGCATGTCATTTCCTGTTGCTTTCTCTCCACATTCCTGTCACTCTTCAGCTGTCTCTGTCAAAAAAAGCTAAAAAATATCTTAAAATGTTCTCCGGCAGACAAACTGTGTAATATTGGCATTGTAGTTACCTTAAAAGTTACCTTAAAAACCGGACAAAAAATAATCTTCCTCTCACGTTGTCAAAATCTAGAAGTTAGTGATCAGACTATTATTTCAAAGTCAAATAATTAATTTTACGATCCATCAAAAAAAATGTTGATGTTTTTGTCCGATGAAACAGATCTGATATAATGTGTTCATTTGTGAACTGTTGTCTGAAATGTCCGACCACTCCTTTACCATAAGTTCGTCTCGAGCCTTGTAATAAACCTAGTTGCATGTTTACTTTTGGACGCTGATAACAATGATTGTGTTTCTTTTTGGCAAACAGCATGAAAACACTACTGCCAGATGCAAATCTGAATGTTTCCAAATACTCAGCCACTGAGGCATGAACAAAAATGTATTTTCACGCTGACATCTCATCTTGCGCCATTTGGAAAAACAAACAAACTCTTATTGGTTGGATCAAAATGCAGCCGACGGGGGGCAAAATAGAAAACAGGCACGTATCAGTGAGAGTGTGTGTGTTTTGTCTGCGCCACCACTTTGTCCTTGGACCGGTGTCTGGGAAAGTGCCGACTGCTGAAACGAGCACTTCCAGAAGTGTTGCTGACTGTTTGTACCTCCACAACACAGTCTGTTCTCCAGATCCGATCCAACAGGACCAAAGTGCTTTCCTCAACAACTGCCTCCTTGTTCCTCACAGCCCCTTCTTCCTGTCATCTCAGCCCCTTCTTTCTGCATGTTCCCAAAGCCTCTCCGTAGGGACAGGTATCTCCTCAGTGATTCCTCCGAGTCTCTCTTCCTCCTCCTTCTCCTCCTTTTCCCATTCCTCCTCCTCTTTTCTTCTCATCCCCGGTGTTCCTTTCTCTGCTGATAGCCCAACCAGCTGTAGCTCCAGCAGCAGCAACAGCTGCCCTAGCTCTACACCTCTCATGCACACATGCATGCTTGTGTGCTTACACACGAATACAGACTCTTACTGACACAGACAGACACACAGACAGGCCCTGTGTCTTGTGTGTGTGTGTGTGTGTGTGTGACCAGGATGTTCTTTTCTCCCTTCCCACCGACTTACTTGCTGGGCTGCGGATGTTTTTCCTGTCTCCCTCTGTGTATCCTTTCTTCTGTCCTTCTTTGCATTCATTCACTTTCTATCAGCGTCTCTCCATATGTTCACAACAATAAGTTTCTCCGTCTGTCTCTTCTACCCTGCATGTCTGTCTGTTTTCCCTTTGTCATTGCATAATTGTGGCTTTTCATTGTTTGGTTTGCATCTAGTGATTTGTCAAAAAAAATGTTAAATGTTTAAAATCTCTTTGGCCTCATTTATCATTAAACTCAGAAAGCATTGTTACTGCCATGTACTTAAAAACACTGGCGGCAGGATGGCTGTGTTTGGCATCCATTAGCTGTCTTTTGCAGTGTTGTAAACATGCACAGACATCCAACAAACTAAAAATTACCGTACAGTATGTATTTGCACAAACCTCCATGATTATTACTATACATGTGTCCAGTGTTGGGGATAAAGTGCCACAAAGAAACGCTTTCAGATTACTGTTTTCTTCCCGACAAATATTTTTCTTTTTCTACTTTTTGGATGGTAGCTGTGTGCTAGTGGATGGTGTCAGCGTGGACTGTAAATTACAATAATGTGACGTAGTTATATTACATTACCGGTGCAGTTAAAGTTGAAATTTGTTCAAGAAAGCAGCTGCAGTCACTCAGTCTGTTGTCAGGCCAGCTCAGAAATAGCCAACATCAGTAATCGATGAATTCTTCCCCTCTAAAATGACTTGTATCTTTATTTAAGCTGTGGAAGCAAGTGTTAACGTGTTACACACTGAATCATGATGTGCGATACAAGCCTGTGCTTTGTTTTCATAAAGGCAGCTGAGCCGGCTATCAGGTACCATCAGTTGTTCAAATAATTCAAGTTTTTCGCTTGCAGTTGAATTGAAAATATATATAAGTTTACCCAGAGTTGACCTAGCTGTAAAGGTTTTGCTATAGACTAGGCTATGGAGTGACAACAGAGTCGGTAAATGTTTTCTACGTGCCCTTTGGACAACATAACCAACATTACCAAGACGGCTTTGAGAACATATTGTTAGACCAACTTCTTGGGAACAACAGCAGTGACTCTCAACCTTTCTTGCTTGCGGCGCCTTAAACTCTTGTAATATCCACTTGTAACCTCATATTTTGTTACCATTGGACAGAGCCACACTAGCTGTTTCCAGCCTTTGTGTTAAGCTAAGTTAGCCGGCTCTTTGCGGTAGTTTTATATTCGGCGTACAGACATCAAAGTGTCATCGGCCTTCTCATCTAACTCTTGGCAAGAAAGGGCATTTCCTGAAATGTGAACGTTCCCTTTCACTTCTTACAGCATGTGTAGGCATGCTAGCAGGTTTACTGATGACTGCAGATATCTCTGTCGGCCATGTTACCTTCGACTTGCAGGTCTGTCGAGAGTCTCTCAATGCAGGAGGGAGGGAGAGAGAGAGAGAGAGCAGAATAGGACAATATCCTCTATAAGCCAAGAGTCAGTAATGGTGGCCACATGTCTTGCCACACATGCAAATGTTTAACCATGCTCCTCCCCTCTCTGTGTCGCACTCACAAACACTTACACTCCATTTCTTTGTTTTTGTCTCTCTCAGGTATCCATACTGTACACATTTAGCCCCCCCACCCCCTTTTTGCAGCAATCCAGTGCATACTTTAAACTTGAACTCTCTCCTTCTTCTCTCAGCCAGTCTGTCAATGTTTGCTCCATTTCTTTTTTTTTTTTTTCCATAGCATTCCTTCTTTGCAGCCCCCCGAGGCCTTCATTCCTGTAACCGATCTTTATTTCAGTCGCTGTATCGTTTCATATGGAATCAATATTTTCAGTCTGTCTGTATAGAACTGGCGATAGTTAGCCGGAGAGGAGAGCACAGAACAGAAGAGGGGATGTGAGGATAGAGGGAAGAGGAGAGGTGAGGAGTGGGGGTCGGAGGGGGTGATGGGAGGAAGAAAAAGAGAGGAGAGAGTGGAGAGAGTGGAGGGAAGAAGAGACAACGGAGTTTCAGAGTGGAGGAGAAACACATGGAAAGTTGAAACAAAGGGGAGGACTCTGTAAATCTCTGGATTGATTTAAGCTGGCTGCCTGTTTTGCCAGCACTGAGACGACTGGTGAGCAGGCCGCCAGAGCAGAGGACAGCAGATGTGCTCTGGTCTGGGATGGATGGATTGATGTATCAATTTTCTCCACAGCTTGATGTGTAGAGATGTGGTGCTCGAGTGGGTTTGCTTCACACTCTCCACAAACACTGACTCATGCAGGCGTCTTTAGTTTGGCTTGGAGCTCCTGATTTCTGCACTGTCAGTGAGTTCAACCTGAAACATGTCTCTTCCCCGTCTGCAGAATTTACGATGGTTTTAATGTCTCTTCATTGTTCCCATCAAAATCGATGATTTGTATCTTTGGAAACGATCCTGGCATGCTCACAAAAACACACACACACACACACACACACGAACACACACACACTGTAGATGTTTAAAGTCACACACTAACTTGTCTAAGGTCCACCTTGTCTCTGCATTGCTGCCCAGACTAGAAAATCAAATTAATTAAAGTGGTTCTACTCTATTAATTTTTTGTAGCGTATGACTATATTGTGTCTTTTGTCAATATGTTTGGAACAATCAAATACAAAAAGGTTTTGAGGGACAGACCTGTTTAGGAGGCGAGGAGCTGCTTGTTCTTTCCTGTGCATTAAACAGTTCCTGACACAGTCAACTGTCAAACGTTGAACCGTTTGCCTCCAACTTCTTTGACCGAAAAAGACGATTTTCGTTGATATTGTGACAAACGACTTTGATTAACGGCTGAACATTTGATCGGTTAATGAAAAGCCAAACCACGATGGGCCTGACTGTCCAGATGAACAGTCCACAGAGGATGTACTTTAGTAAAATATAGTCATTTTGTATGTCAATGGAGGGCAGACCTCCTTTCTAAAGTAAATACAGTCCTATGTATTTATAAGGTACTCTACATATGTAAAGTGAAACAGCTGAACAGTTTTCTTCTCATAAAGAGTGATCCAGCCAGCACACATCGAACCATCACGTTACACATATATGACTGACTGAATGTGTCATGGGTGGATTGAATTTAGGACAGCTTCGGTTGTCCTGCGAGAGTCCCACTGGTCTGCAAAACCTCAACAAAAACAACCGCGAGAGGTGCAGAGTCAGCTTCTTTGATTTGTGACTTACAGGCGACGTATCGGACGTCATCAATGTGTGTATGTCAATGCCACATGTCCAGTTTCTTGAGGACTGTCACTCTACACTAATTGAGTGACTTGTCGGCTCCAGGGAGGACAATTATCTCGTGTATGTCCGTTATCCTCGCAGTGGTATTTCTGCCTCCGGTGATAATGGTCCTGCCCCATGGCCAAAAAGTTTCTCAGATTGGATTTACACTAAACTTTCCTGCTAAAATATTTTGCAGCAAAACACTACATTGATAACACAACAAACATGAGCCGCAGCTGTTATTTGCTGATGACGGCAGTATGTTTAAGCAAAAGTCTACTAGTGCATGTTTGGCATTTCTTTTGACGCTAACCAAATAATATAAAAGTTGAACCTGTCTGTCCATCGGCACTGATCAGCCGCCAAACCTAATAAACTCCACATTCAGTTGCACATTCAGTGCGTCTGTGTGTTCATAAATGCTCCAACTTTCCTTACACAGATGCTACGTTCACATACAGACCACAGTTTAACACCAGGTGTAAATGGGCTCAGTGTTGTCTTAGCCCAGAAGGAAAGAAATGCCAGCACAGTTTAAGTCGCGATTCAAATACTGAAAACCCAAAAAAGTTTTAGTGGCGTGTGTTTATTTATTTATTTATTTATTTTTATGAACATGGCCTTATAAGCATTTTTTTTTCTATGTCTATCCTCCCTCATCGTTCTGCTCGAGCAATGTAACAATTTCCTCTTCAGCTGCATGTTTGGTTTGGACTTTGAAGAAACAACCTTTAATGTTTACTCAGTCTGGTGACCTCCTCACCTCACACGCCTGTCACTTATCTTTCTTGACATTTACACACACACACACACACACATACCTGCCTTATACTGGTTTATTTTATTGTGAAAGTGATACACACAAATTTAACATTCAGCCAAAACGGTTAAAACTGGCCAAATGGTAAAGCCAAGACTAGATGCTGCTCTGATAATCCAGTGATTTTTCTTCTTTATCTGAGGATTAAATTTTAGTTTTTTGACTACTAAACTTTCTTGACCTCTCCACTATGTCAGATTTTGGTAAACGCTCCCATTTTCTCCTTCCTTAATAAGTCCTGTTGATGATTAGTAAAAGCTTTTAAGCTTCCTGTGGATTATTGTGCACTTCAAAATTGTGGCGGATACGCCAGTCACTAATGATTGGTTAGTGAAAAATCTAACCGGGGGGGGGGGGTTCCTCATTCATTCTGAATATCAACCAGCTGCAACTCTTCACCAGACCCTCTTTGACGGCTCTTTGTCCCAAGTTGTGAACATTATTTAACCAGGCACATTAACTAGATCACTTCCGAATTTCCTAACGCCAGAGGCAGAGCAGCCGTACATAGATTGAGAGCAAACGTTAACTGGCTTTTTTGTGTTTTGGCGTGCTCCCAGTTGCTGTAACAGAATCAAACCTGGCAAAGAAGTCAGCCTTCATTCAACAAGGAAGCGAGCAATCAGTAGAAACGATCGCAGTTTAACCAAGTAACTCAATATCAAAACAGGAGAGACAAAGAAAAGACGTCCACAATGAGCCTTCATTGCCGTTTGACATACAAACAGCACACTGTGGATGGTTGATATATCTTGGCACAGTCTTTGGATTTGTTGGCTGGCTGAGTGATTGACCGCCTTTTGGCTGCGAGAGGGTGTCAGTGTGGTTGACTAGCAAACCGCCTTGCCTCCAGGCTGCTCCTGCAGACCTGTGGTACTCAGTTGAATGATGGATCGGGTGCAAAGGCTCTATGTCCCACCCCGTGGTCACCGCTAATGAAAACCAGGCATGAGGAGGCAGCTGCTTTCACTGCCTGGACCTCTTACCGTTTGCCTATAGGAAACTGGCAATCAATGTCATGTCACGCTGCAATCAGGGCATTTCAGGGGCTAATCCGCCATAGTGGTAGCATAGTTATAGCATGTAAATACCCCTGAAACCACAATATGTTGGAGTGTTTTTCCATTTCTGTTAGTACATGGATTTAACAAACGCTGATACAGTGTATTAATAAGTGAGCTTTTGAGGACTTGATAGATGTTTTAAATGTTTGGACAACCAAGCTAGCCATTTCCTCGTGCTTTTTGTTTTCATGCTAAGATAGGCTAACCACCACTTGGCTCCATCGGCAGATTTATGACACAGACATGACATGAGAAGTGAAGGGAGGAACGATTAAATGTTTGACTATAATGCATTTTCCAGGGATACATTTCTGTTTGTTTCTTTGTCTACCCTCCTGTTGTGTCGGTTTTTATTTTAAAAACAAGGTTCTCGCACCAGTTCTTAACATTTTTATAGCTTCGTGGCTAAACAAGAGGTCAGGGGCCTCGAGCACTGAGAGACTGGCTGACTGTTGTACATGCTTACTCTCAAAGATCCCATTCAGTCCAAATCATAGCAGAGAATGAGAGTAGGTGGACGCGATGGTGGCAGACTAAACAAAATTTGCGAAAGAAGGAAGAGAAGCAGTCAGACCACGTGATGAATAAGGCTGGACCCGATCCTCTGCTTTGTAACATCTCCTGGTGGACGTCTGCTGTTGTCAGATAATAAAATGTAAGACTAACAGATAATAGTTCCCGTACATTTTTTTAGGGAATGTGCTGTTGAGCCTGGCCAGACTGTCTTGACACTGGACAGACTGAGCCATGTATCGAGGCCACATCTTTTATAAATGTTCCAGACCGTTATGTGATACACATCTTTCCTTTAGTATTCACACTCATCAATGCGCTCATGTTATCTGCAGCCATGTGTCAGATGTGTGCTGCACGTAAGCCAGCTGTAATGAACTCTTGAGAGAGAGGAGTATTCCCCTGCCCCAGTATAAACACAGACAGGAGTGAAAACTCTTTGAGAGTTTGACTCGTAGCAGGCTCCTCCTCTGTGTATTTTTATAAAGCTATAAAGAACACCACGTAGAGAAAGCGCACAAGTCAGCCATTATTCCTGGACCGCTCTCGAATTGGCCACATTCCCAAAGAAAACTCCAGCTTTGTTCACTTCTTGACTTTCTCTCTCTCTCTCTCTCTCTCTCTCTCTCTCTCTCTCTCTCTCTCTCTCTCTCTCTCTCTCTCTCTCTCTCTCTCTCTCTCTCTCCTCTTATCCCTCTCCATCTCCTCAGTCTATCGCTCTCCTGGTATGCGGTGTCATTACTATGGTATTCTATGGTCCTTGTTGCAGCCACAGCTCAACATAGTGTTATTTTTCTCTTTGGGAAGTAGCACACACACAGCCTTCAGCATGTCAGCACGGTAACCACAGAAAATTAGAGCAGCCTCTCACCACCACTACAGAGAGACTTAAAGCACCCTGTTTTTTAAGGTTAATTAACCAAAAGATGTACGCCGAACACGGGATTCATTAGTTCACAGCGAAACATTATTTTTTCAATTTGCTCCACATTGAGTACTTTTCATGTAGTGATGTCTTTAATGAGAACTGAGATATTATATTTGTTTTTGAAGACCTGTTTAGTCATGATTTGGAGCATCCTCGGTCCTGATAACGAGCTGCCACATACCCTGGCGGTGACTCAGCATCCGTCGTATCTTGATGTAAAAGTGGAACATGCAGATATCAGATCTTTGGTGGATGCTCCTTTATATGGCGGCTAGGTCAACACCGTTCTTTGAGTCATATCTGTTTATTCCATCCCTTTCTCGGACGACTGTGTTTTTTGGTTTTTTTCGTCCGTTTACATGTTTCCACAATTTCTGAAAATGTAATGATGATAAATACGATTTGGAAAGTCTTTGTTATAAAGTCCAAGTGAAAATCATTTTTTTCTGTCCTGCAGATCCACATGAATTTATACGTGCTTTTATTTTTACCTACCCGGACTACAGAGCTTCTCTACCAGTCACCAGTACAAAGGCTGCTTGAATTATAATTGGCACTTATTTACACTTTAGTCTTATCTTGACCAAATTATATTATCTTTCTCATTTTAAAATGTTTCTTAAAACTTTATTTAACTATGAAAACCTGGGTATTTAATATTTCTTCATCTGGTTGTACCTCTCCACTTTTGCCATTGTATGTTTTTATCTTCCTTTCAACAGTATTTCTCGTTTTTATTTGCGTTTGCTTTTAGTTTTTAACTTTCCTTGCAACTTTTTTTTTTTTTAAGAAATATGCTTTATAAATAATAGGACAGGGAGCAGACACTTTATCTGGGTGGCAGGATTCTGTTTTTCCATTTGCGGCTGTGATTCTTTACATTTGGTGCAGTTGCAAGCATAGCTCTATATTTGGTTGCATAGAAAAGATGAATCTAATAGTATCTCTGTGTGTCTCATTTCCTGCAGGTGGCCTACCTGGGTAAGGTGACCATCTCTGGGACCCAGTTCCTGTCTGGCTGCACGGAGTCGGCGGTGGTGGGTCTGGTGGAGCGTCGCGCCCTCGCCCAGCAACAAGGCACCTTACCTGCAGGCAACTCTCTGCTGGAGATTCGGCCCTTCCAGGTGCGTCTTCACCACTTGGACGAGCATGGTGAGGCCTCAGTAACCATGGACACCTACCAGGTGGCGCGGATTGCCTACTGCACAGCCGACCACAGCGTCAGACCCAACGTATTCGCTTGGATCTACCGAGAGATCAACGACGACTTGTCCTTCCAGATGGACTGCCATGCGGTGGAGTGCGAGAACAAGCTGGAGGCGAAGAAGCTGGCGCACTCAATGATGGAGGCTTTCCGCAAGACTTTCCACAGCATGCGCAGCGATGGCCGCATCCACAAGAGTGGCTCGTCGGATGACTTTGCCGAGGACTCATCCACCCCTGAAGACTCGACCCCAGATGACGGTTGAACTGAAACCCGCCTAAACTCCTGATCCCCGTCCTAACAAAGCAAGGGGTGACTGGAAGGATGGACAGATTACCTGCTCTCTCTCATTCTCCCCTACTATCACTTTCTGTTATCAATTTGAAACAAAAGTAACTGACCCTGTGAACCAACACGCCCAGGATAATGAAGTAGCTTTGAAATACTGTAAAGGGAAGGTAGATGAAAAAGGAGTTACAACACATCTACATTTACAAACAGGAAAAGCAAAGTGCTACCACATTGAATAAACGGTCCTCGAAGACCCACAGGGGCCTTCCAAGCACCTCTGTAAACGCCCGCAAGAGATTGACTCACCATTTCCATTTCCATTCTCAACCACTGTCACTCCTGCGCCCAGCAGAGACACTGTTTGTGGTTCTTAAGCTTTTTCATCTAGGAAACAGCAAACCGTAAGTCCCTGTTCTTCTGACCCCAGCTCATGACAACCTATTGCTACTCTTGCCATGTAGGGACCCAGCAGAAACAGCCGGGTCCCGACTCAGAGTTTATGAGACTGTTGGAGCACATAAATTCTTTAAATGTTTAATTATGTGGATCTCTGTTTCAATGCCTTCGACCTCGGTAATAGCAAATGAGGATGTGAAAGAAAAGATAAGCCTTTAAGCACTATTCATATCATCACTAAGGTACCTTAGTCCAACCCCAATTTTTTTTTTTTTTTGCTGTGGCATGGCTGTTACTCAAGTGGATGACGGAGCCAGAGCTTCTACTGCTCTCTCTCTGTTTAATAGAGTACGTGTAAGGCACCTGGGAGAATAAAGGTGCTACATAGATGTTACACTTTAAAAGTTCTCACTGGGCTGAAAGCCTGGACCTGTCTTCGACACCTTAAACACACACATCTGACTTCTGTTTTGAGTATACCAAAATTCAGGCTGGATTTTGCCTGTCAGATTATGTGCCTCACTTTCCTCTCACATTAGTTTGGTCTCTTACCCAGGTCCGAGTGTGTATGTGTAGCCATGTGTGTGTGCGTGCTGACTTTTTGTTTTTGTTTTTTTTGTGTGTGTGTGTGTGTGTAGGTGTAATTGCTTACTTCTGTACTTTGTGTATATGAATGTACACGCGAGTGCTTGCATCTCTGTGTGTGAAAGAGAAAAGAGGAGGAAGATTAAGGGGGGAGGTATTGTATGATTAGCTGGACGTGAAGACTTCTCATCGCCCCGGAAGCATCCATTTTTGATGCTTGAGGAGGCGTTTTAAAATCAGACATGGTACTGTGACCATTTTGCCACGTTTTCTTACTTTTATCTGGTACTGAAATGAAAAGCATGAGAGTCTGAATGTGCGAGCCGCAGAGGTTTGTGGGACCCCTACAAGCACAGCCGTCCAAGATAACGACTGACACCTCCCGGCCTCTGCTTGAATGTATGAAGAGTCCGACGCGCTGTGAGCACCTCGCACCGTCTCCAGTCATTCCACACTCCCGTGATCTCCTCATGCTATCGCAGACAGCTGTAAGGGACAGTCAGTGACCGGCTTCACTCTGCTCTGCTGCCCTGCGTCACCTCTCCGAGCGACCGAGGCACTGTCGTGGGGGGTGGGGGTGGGGCGAAAACTCATCAGAGCTCCACGCCACTTTCTTCTTTTCTAACTGGACTGTATCGAACAGACTGGACGCTATCAGTGGTAAACGGTCCGACAGATCGATCGGGCGGCTCTGGTCAACAGACACAGGCACACACATACACACTCAAATATACACACCTACATACAATTATACATATGTACACATACATTGTATTTGAATCTTGCTCAATAAGCTTATGTAAATACAAATGTATCACTTTCCAAATATTACAGCATAAATGTTGATAGCTATTTTAAATAATAAAAAAAAAAAAATGTTGAGAACCATCGTATGATACAGAAACAGTGTTATAAAGCCTACTGTGAATAATAAGTGGAGAGCCTGATAACGTTGGCTGTGTGTGTATATGTGTGTGTGTGTGTTTGGAAGGGATTGTATGAGGTGGGAAGTGTGGTGAGGGGTGTGTATGGACAGGCCAGAGGGGGGAGAGTGTTTATAAAAGCTGTAGATTACTGTGTCATGTCTGTCTGAAAGCTCAGACGCGCTTTAAATGTTTGACAAATGTTACCTTAAGTGTTTTCTATACAGTGTTTGCAAAGATCAAGAAACAATTGCATATAAAGTATTTACCAAGACCGAGCGTGTGATGGTCTGTTTTTGTCCCGAATCCACATCTCATGTCTCGTTTCGTCATCTGTTCTCAGCTGTCACCAGATCCTGGCTGAAAAGAATTGTATTTTTTTATTTTTTAAAACTCGCTGGATTCCCTGCTGTGGCTGCGTGTGGGAGGATAAATACAAAGCACGTTCAGTTTCAGAACAAACACAACGGGTAACCAGATGATGCTCTGACAGGGTGCCAGGACACATGTAAAACATAACCCCGCAGTCAGTTTATCCTCCGCACACACATGTTGAATACCTAAATGTGGCTCTCCTGAAACTATTCAAGATATAAAATCTGCGTGCGCTTTAAGAAATGTTTGGACATGACCTGAAGCCACAAGCTTGACACAACAGCCATTCATTCTCTGTTTTCATGGGGATCATAAACGGCGAGTGAAGCTGGGGTTTGAAATATTTGTCTTACAGGCTTGAATCGTGAACAGGTTTGGGCGCCTCACACTTCTAGCACAATCACTCCCCCGCTCTCCGTGTGGTCACGATGCCCTGAAAAAAAAAAACCCCTCATAAACATAACTTTATGGCATTTCCAAGCATGTTTCACTTTTAAGTGTGACACCACTTCTGTCCATCCTCTGAAGGAGGCTTTTTTTATTTTTTTTACTCTCCCATTCTTCACATTCCTCTGCCTTCTCAGATCTTTCTTTTATTGTGTTGTTGTGCTCCGGCCTCTCGTCTGCCTAGAGTGTGGCAACCCCTTTTCCTCTTCAAAGTGCCCACATCAATAACAAGATAACTAGCTGCTCTCTGCTTCTGTGGCTGGCGATCATTTTGCAGCTTAAGAGCTGCAGAGAATTGGAGGCAAAATGGATGCTGTGAAGAATGTAAATGTGCGTTGAATGAGAACACTGCCTCCCTCTGGCAAGAAGAGCTACAGCTTCGATTTTTTTCCCCCAAAGAGGCCTTTTCATGTTGTCATAACCAGTCTAACTCCTCATGATGATAATCATTACTTTGTATGGCAGCAGGGAAAAAGGGTTGTCTTGCTGTTACATCATTGGCTTATTTAGGATAAAAAGACAGTAACAGAGGCTGAATTTTGTCCACACCAAATGCATATTAATGTGCGCTGGGCGGACGTCATTTCCTAATTATCTCACTTCTAACTCTAAGTCTTGAACTGTGAATAATTTGACCACAATACTGATGGTCATCTCTGCACTAGAGGTTTTATAACACTAAGTCAACCGTCGGTCCCCGTCTTTTCCAGCTCACTGTACACAAGCTTCGCTGTTTAGATGCCTCTTTGTGTTGGATCTCTGCGGAGCGTACACTCTCTCCGATTGCTTTCCATTCCGCTCTTGTGTCTGTCTGACCCACTTCCAGAAGTGCATCAGCACAGAGGGGCCCTGTGGGGCCCAGAAAGAGGCCACCCCGGCAGCCTGCGTATGTGCTCCACTGAGGCGTCAGTCAGTCAGTAAGCTCACAATACCACTCTGTTACCGCTCCAGCTGGCTGCTCTTCCTCCTCCAAGTCCCAGAACCGCCTGTCTATCCACCCGCCAAGGGCCCACACGCTTGAGGTCCGGCTGGGGCGGGGGAACGATGCCAATACTGGCTTCTGATCAGGCTCACTATCTCTGCTTTACTCTCTTTTTCTCTCAGCCGTCGCTCCCTAAGCAGGGGGCCCGGGCCTCTTGGAGAGAGAGTACTGTAAACATATGTGTGTAACATATGTGTGAAATGGACCAGGAACTGTACACATTCTTTCTGCCTCTGGCTTGACTGTTAAAGCACACTATAGATTGGATAAGATGCAAAGAGCTGTGCGGTTCAACGTGGTGAAGCAATATTAACGTGTCAAACATGCAAAAATGATTTGTGGGGAGTAAAGTATTCTATTGTAAGTCTAAAATAAGACAATGACAAAAAAAATCTGCGCTGAATTAGCAGTGATTGTTATAGATATCTACTGCATACAACCACTGCTAATTCAGTGCAGGCATTACAGCCATTTTTGTGCAAGGACACATTTTCAGTCTGGCACGGGAGCTGCATTTTTGTCGTAATCGCAATGTAATCAAGAGGAAACTTTCCATCAATATATTGAGAAAGAAAAATTAAAAGTCCAGTGTGTGAGATGCAGGGGGCTCGATTTACATCATACGGCTGAAATTGGAACATAATATCCATGACTATGTTTTCATTAGTGCATAATCATCTGACAATTAGAATCATTATGTCATGGCTCTCATATCTACAGATGCCACAGGTCCTCTTCCATGGTGTCTGTTATGTCGAACCACCGTGTTTCTACAGTAGCCCAGAACAGACAAACTAAACATTGACTCAAGATATGACCTTTAACAGCCACCGTAGTTCATCTTTCAAACTAAAAAAGAGAGGGTGAGATGAGCGGCTGCCATCTAACTGCTCCTTTCAGTAAACATTTACTGCTACAAGCTGACAAAAGCATATTGTTATGACATAAAGGGAAAGGGCAAAATTGAGAAAAGACTTGCTCCTTTTAAACCCATGAAAACATTATTGATTTATTGTATAAACATTATTCTTCATGTGTGTCGAATTGTTTGTTTGGCTGTAGACAAATTCCACATTTGTGTCTGTCATTATTTTTCCCTTTAAAGCAAATACATAATTATTTCCAGGAAACTATTGGAAAATTATTAGGAAAATACAGACATGTCAAATGAAGTATTACCAGAATATAAAAAGAGAAGTAGAAGCTCAAAGTAGTGGAGGTAATGAATCCACCAGACCTGAGGATGAATGATGTAGAGGACAGTCTCAGTTAGATTCTTTCTCTCTGACATGCAAACCATTTTCTCAGATCACGTCTAGACCCCCTCTGATCCCTCCTCTTGGACTGGTCTCTAAAGTCTTCATATGATTTAAGATTCCTGTCATTATGAAATGTGGACTGGAATGAAGGAGGCGGGGGTGGGTGGTGGTGCGCCTGCCCGTCACAAAGCTAAGACTGCAGACTCTCTGTTAACCTAAGCCCCGAGGATTCAGTGCACATCTCTTTTGTAATACACTTAAAGTCGCATCCAGATGAGAAGTTGTTCTGAATCCCTGGGGGGCAGGAAATGTCTGGACTGAGATCCAGGAGCTGGTTGGCAGGAACAAAGGATAAGAGAGAGAGAGGAAGCAACAGGCTAAAACAGATCCAGGAGGACGAATGTCAGTGGCTTTGTCTGTAAAGTCCTGTAAAGTCACTGTTTTGATGCTTTTTCTATTATCCGCACACCTGTTACTGTTCAAAATTTAATATCAGTAAATAACAGGCTGAAGATGTAATAATATATCCGAAAGCACATGGCTTGTTTTGATGTGTTCTGACATGCTTAAGAGATGTTTTACACGTGAAAAAAGAGCTTCAGCAGATACTATGCTTTACTATGATGACAGAGTAGTCAAACTGATGTTTCCATCTATTAATAATTGTGTCTTTTCCGATATTAAACTGGGCACAGAGAATGTGGGGAAACACTACACTGATGATATCTTGTTGACAAGCAACATGTGAGTCCAAATACGCGCTCTGAGGTCTGCTCTTATTATTTTCACATTAAAGGAATAGACAGGCATCTTAGGAAGGAGGCTTGCTTTCTTTTTCCCCATGAGAGTTAGATGAGAAGATCGATATTGCTCCACCGCTGAAAGATGGTAATAATCTTCTCTTCTAACTCTCAGCGTGAAAGCGAATAGTTATGTTTCCAAAAATGTCAACAAAAAGTCATGACTCCATTTTGTAGCCTCTATACTGAACGAAGCGTAATTCATCCCACTCTTGTGCATTGCTGAGCAGCAGTATTTGTCTTCTGCTTTATCACGAGGCTGCATGCTGATAGACAAAAACAGCTCTGGACGGTTCAAGGCCAAAGACAGAAGGGAGTAGCGTGAAAGGATCATGCGAGGAGCTCCAGAGTACAGCAGAAGGAAATGGAAAGGAATGCATGTGGAGAAAACAATGGGATGAAGAGGTGACAGGAGTGAAGGGATCTGCTCGGGCATCTTGCACCCAGATGTTGAGGCAAGAGTTGGGCAATCCAAACTCTGTCACATCCTGCTGGCTGGGCCAAACTAAAAGCTTGGAAAATAAACAACTGACCAAACTGTCTCATTGCTCGTGAATGAGGTCACAGACACAAATAGGTCGATGTCTAAGAAAACACGCGCTCTCCTAAATGGTCTGAGTAAAACTGAAAACGAGACTTCGTGCAGCTGAAGTTACCTTCTTTGTCCACGTGGTGTCATCATAGTTCAGCGTTTAAAATCACAGCGCTCTGCACACGAGACTTCAGTAAGATTGCAGTAATGGGATTGCAGTCAAAGTGCTAAAAATATAACTTTTTGCAAAAGCTGCATTAATTGTTGAATTTGTTATAGTTGACAATCTAACTTATACTTTGAAGAGAGATATGTATTCATATTTCTATGAGTATAAGACAGAGTAGGAAACTGTATTAAAAGGAATCCTCGCTCTCTCTGTTTCTTGCTTTGTTTTAACCTTATGACCTCTTTGTGTTTCTTTAAAGTAAAGTATATAAACTTAGGCTAAAATGACTGAGGTTAGACAAACACGGCCTGTGTGAGTGGCATCCCATGGAATTAATCTAAATGTTAGAGGTGCCAAGAGGATATTTGAGATATTTCAGTCTCCCCTCCATCACTACAGGGTTTCTTTATTGAAAATGTCATGACTTCTGGATGGATGCCTGTTCACATTTGCTTCCCTTCCGACATGTCAAAGCCTTCGAGAGGAGCACTAAGATGAGATCACTGAGCATTGAACACATATCATGGTGGCAGATCACGTATACGGTTTTGAAATGCAGAATTCAGCATACAGCCAGGTCTGACCTGAAATATTCACCGCCTACATATGAAGATGTAAATAATGTCCGTTTCAGTTTGGAGGCCATGCTTTCAAGATTAAAAAAAAAATCAAAAAATCTTTTCTAAGCAAACATCAGCCGAAACTGAAAAGAGAGCGTTTCAGCCGTGACATTTCCACTGTGCCTTCTGAAGTTGTGGACTACCTGTGTGGCTCAGCTGGTTTAATCCTGAAGCCCAAACTGCTCTGCAGGTTGTTGGGAAGGAGGGAGATGAACTCGCCCATCTTCGCACACACACATCTTCAGAACAGCTCTGAACACAGCACAGATCTCACAGCACCGTGTTATCACTTTCATCTGACTGTGTGTGTGTGTGTGTGTGTGTGTGTGATGGTTGTTTGTTTGTGTGGAAAGGATTCATAACCTTAATCCATGATGGGAAAAGGATTTCATGTTTGCCGACATATTTAATGCATACAGCAGTGTGTGCACTGTCTGACAATGAGATAATGTGGTTTTCTATATTGTAAGTGCTGACGTGAAACCTCTTGCAGAGGGAATAATCTCATAATAATGACATTTTGAGGTTGAGTACTGTGTTGTCCAGTTTGTCAGACTGAAGGGCGCCATGTACAGAATATGGCAGAAACTGAAATTCATCATGCGTGACATGTTGAGAGAAGGAGGCGAAGGGGTTGCAGTCAGCATCTACACTACACTAAATCCTTCTCACTGTTCCCTTTTCGAGTCTTTTCAAGGTCTGCTGCGTTCATACTGTAGCAATGCAGATTTAACCGACAGCTAATTGGGAAATTAAGATCCCTCGAGAGATGTAAGGACTCATCAGATGATCTGTGTTTCGATTGCAGTAGCAATAATAGTAGCGGCAATGGCCTTTTGCTCAGCCGGTAGAGTGAGCATCCAGTCATCAGATGATTGGTGGTTTGTTTCCTGACAGCAGCTACAGTGGCTCAGTGTCTGTGGCTTAACAGGCTGAGTGGAACTAGTTGTAGTGGCTATGTTGGCTGCATGGGCACAATTCAATTCATTATGTTATGATAATAGTCACATCTAATTACGGTATATGAGCAACATGATCTGTCTTGTCATTTTCAAACAGGATTTTGCTTCACGAAGCTCTCAGAGGCAAAAAGGTACTGTCAGTATTCACTGGTGACGCCAGCGACTGGCACTGATGCAGGATCTGTGATGCACCTTTTCTGCTTTCATTCACACTCAGTGATTATTTGATCTTCTTGAGTGGCAGTCAGTTCATCTCATCAGGGTCCGTACGGGGTCCTGCGTGGGGAATCACATCATGGCCATTCACTTTACAGCCATCTGGTCAGGGTGAGTCCGCAGTGAGCCAAGAGTACAACAACACCCCAGCGATCAGATACACAATGATTGTTGTTCGCAGCTCTGTCAAACGTTGCTTATCGTCTGTCCGCACACTTTGTTGAGGGTAATCATCCTGTCACCTCTATTCAGTACACAGGGACTGAAAAAGTCAGAGGTCACTCTTTGTAGATGAGGGGAAAGTCCCCGACTGTGCGATTGAAATGAGAAGCAGACTGAATTTATAACCTCAGGACGCTCCTGT
This sequence comes from Nibea albiflora, assembly GCA_014281875.1. Taxonomy (NCBI): domain Eukaryota; kingdom Metazoa; phylum Chordata; class Actinopteri; family Sciaenidae; genus Nibea; species Nibea albiflora. The sequence goes on along the minus strand of CM024794.1, from coordinate 11,348,494 downwards.
CAGTCTCAATGTACTACACATGACAACGGGCCGTTTTAGTAATCGCTGATTTCAAAATGTTACATTAGTAACAGCATTAAACAGCATGTGATTTGGTACAGTTGTGAAACCTTGTGTTACACCGACAGAGCTAAGTGACTGCAGTCATGAATTTCAATTTTATTGAAATGTTTTAGTTAAAGTGAACCTGAACCGTGGCTGCAGGTGAAATTTAGTGTAGCACTAGCACAATTAGAGTCATAAAGTCAGCAAAGTGACTCATTACAGTCCATCATCCAGTAATATAACGTTTGCTAATATTAGCTAACATTAGTCACCGTAAGCTGCTGCTCATACCAGGCCGAGTAAGTAAGTGTGCTTTATTTTTTCAGCTTGTAGGAGGGAAAATGTGTTATTTCATCTTTCAGATGTTACATGTACAATCACAGTATAAAAATACTCCATTACAAGTGACATTACAAGTCCTGTGTCAAAAGACAAAACAGTGTACAATAAGTACCAAATATGTCCCATTTTGCAAGCTGATCAAATGTTATATGAGTGAAATCGGCTTTTCCTCCAACATTTTCTATACATTTACAGCACAAATAAAAGGTGTATTTCTTATACTGAAGCTAAAATGAATTTAACAGCTGTCACTTTGTCATTCATTTCAGTGTGACACGCTAACCGGCAGCTTCAGTCATCAGCTGAGGAAATCCTTTTATTGTCTCTCAGACACTTCGTCTGTACAGTTCCTATCGTGTCTGGTTTGTGTATCAGCATGACAAGTTATACCAGTGAGGGCTTTTATAAACCTGTTTTTCTTTATTACAGTCAGCTAATGCAATATCTCCAGCAATGAGGAAATTAAGCTGTCTGGTGTCTGCAAAGGAAAAAATGACATCATTACAAAACAAAACAATTCTGCAGCCTGAATTATTATTCTGAGTCCTTCCTACATCGGGTCCACATTTGGCAGGAGTTCTTTGCAGGTGATCTTGTAGAAACTCTTCGCATTGTGAAGATTCACAGTTCCAGTGATGCAGCATCGCCTGAGAAAGAGATGGTATATGAAAACTGAAGTGCCGCAGTCTCAACTGAGGCTCGCATTACTGCAAACCATCTGGCTCAGAAAAAATATGGCTCACACATGCCGAGGGATTCGCCCTTCAAAGAAACAATACATGTCCACTTTCAGTAAATAAAAGACTCTTTTGAAAACCTGAGCCAGCCCCAAGCGGAGAAACACAAAACAGAAGAGTACACTCACTGTGAGAGGGTGCGAGGGTCACAGGTGAGCAGTCACGCTGAACATAGTGTAACTTTTCTGCCATGAAATAACAGATTTGAAATCATTTTGATGCTACACTGACATGCAATCAAGTGAATAGGGTCTCTGTCATTCCCAGGCTGCGTCCCGTACGCCTGTTCTTACAGTATGTCACTTAAGGTTTCATGTAAAGCGACAAAACAAGTCGCACACCACCAACTATGTCACTGATTTTGATGAAACTGGATCATGTTTTATGGAGAAAATGTGTGCTGGTGTCCTCCTGCTGCTCTGACTCAACTCTCTGTGATTTACAGAGTTTCCTGATGGACAGTGAAGTGAACTGCTGCAAACTGTAGCAGCTGTTAGCTGATGTTAGCTCAGTTTGTTAGCCGGGCTGCACAGACTGTGAGCTCAAAGCACCGGGGGAGTGTTTGTGTTTGTACCACAGCCGTTTTGGACCAGTGGGAAGTGGAGGCCTTCACCACACTTTATACTTTGTCTTCATAATGGTGTTATGATCTTGTACTACACAAATAAGGGCTCATTTTACTTAATGGTGGCAAACAGAATACAGCAATGACACTGATTAATTTCATTAATTTGTTACTGGTCAGAGTATTGATTTAGTTTTTTCATTAGCTCTCTCTCTATTTTCCCTGGAGGAACCTTAAAATTTCATTGAATGTTTTCTTCAGGAGTAAAGCCTCTGTAGAATATTTACAATTTTCACTCTGTTAAAAGAAATGGTTTATAAAATTCAACTTATTTAATGAGAGTGCACTGAGTTTACACCTGCATCCATTTGTTTTTGTCAAAGTAAAAAATCAATTAAAGGGATGAAAATCAGATTTTTGTCTGAATTATTAAACAAATAACTGTGTTTGGGACTGCGTGTATATATGTGTATTCCTATGTGTACAGTATGTGTGTATATGCAGTGTACATATGTTATATATATGTTGTTGTTTTCTGTTGGTGTTATTGTTACTCTGCGCCTTTATAAGCAAAATTAACCAAAACTGGATCATCCTTTTCCCGAGTTTTTACTTTGAAATAAACTCACATTCGTCCTTAACTTAAGCTTCTCTTCTTGTGTCCTGCCATGTGACCACTTGATTCATCTTCCTCTCTTATCCTCAGCATGAATCCATCAAAAATGTCTCTTTCCATACCTGAACAGCTACATCAGTCTGCAGTCACGAAGCCCCTGGTTCACTTAATTATCCTCATTGGTTGCTGGTGATCCCAGGCCAAACAAATCTTTATTCGACCTGACCTCATGATTTGCAATATTCTCAATCAAGTGTTTGCTTGGAAATGTTTCTGGGGTCTGCTGATTCCAGGAGCTAGAGCAGATCCCTTTCAAAGTCTTCATCAAAGAGCTAAATACTATGTTACAAGTACAAATTATTATGTTTGCTGTAATAGCTTGTGAATTTTAACAGTGAAAACCATGAGAAAGTTTTGTAAGGTGAAAGCTGCAAAGGAGGTCAGGAGCTCGCAAGACTGTTTCCATCAACTGTCATCGGAAAGGACATTCTGTTGGTCTGTAACCAGACACCTTGTCAGTTGTCTTTATCCTTTCTTCAAGGACATCTGTGTGTGTGTGTGTGTGTGTGTGCGTGTCAGAAGTTCGTGGATCGTCCCCCTCTGGGTTATCTTGACTTGCCTGTCATCATGTCACATCCCACCACAGCTCTGCTCTTGGAAAGGCAAGGCTACAGGTGGTGCTTACATTTACATTACATATGTGTGTGTGTGTGTTTGCATATGTGCATGTGTGACATTGGAACCTTAAAATATCTTTTGTACCATGACCACGTGCCAGTAATGATTAGAAACATGCATAATTCCTGCGGTGTGGATAAAAGTCCTCATTGAGTTCAGTAACAGATGACCCGCTGTGAAAGAGACAAATATCTCCAATTAGGTCAGGATGCTGTGTCCGTGTCTATTTTGTACCACTTACCAACATTTATATATTCAAATACACAGTTTCACCTCTCTCTCGCATCCGTCATGGATCAACAGATTGTATTGTTAGACTTTTGTCCTATAACCGTGAGTGTCCTTGAGCAGTTTTGACATTACATATGACTATTTAATGAGACATTGTCCTTGGACTTGTCTCCAGGCATCACAGCTCGCTCAACACATGAATAAATAAGGCACGGAAACTGCTTCAGGGGAGGTAGACAATGACAGGAAAATACAGAGGTAGCACTTGAACCGAATGGACATTTCTCATGAATAATAATACGTCTTCGTGGATAATTTAGGGTATACAGGCAGAGACAAATCTCCCATCAAACAGGAAAGCCTTCTTCACCTCTGGTGGTAATGAGAGGCCTCCACAGCTACAAGGGAACCTAATACAGAACTCTAGATTGAAACAGTTGAGCCGCTACAAGATTCTCAGCAGCAGAGATCGTTTGTGTAAGCCCAGTAAGGCTGCAAAATAAATGTTTCATGTTTTGCATATTTTTGCACGGAGCCATTGAGAGTTGGGAATGTCAAAAATTCTTAAATTAAACCTGAAATGAGGTATCATATTTAGCATGCTAGACAGCTTGGTTTACTTTCCAGCTTTAGAAATTTTCCACTGGATATAAAATAAAAGAAATGTGGCTACTTGAAATATGCTGTGTGTTAAATTTTGTTTTTGAGAGGGGTAGTTAGACATTTTGGGAAACATTCTTATTTGCTTTCTTACTGGGGGTTAGATGAGAAGACTGACACCACTTTCATGTCTGTATGCTCGATATGAATCTTAAGCCAGCAGACGGTTAGCTTAGCTTAGCACTAAGACTGGAAACAGGAAGTAGCCTGGCTCTGTCCAAAGGTAACTAAATCTACATACTGTACTATACTGTGTCTAAAGCTCATCAGCTCCACAGATTTCATTTCATCGTTTTGAAGTTGCCAGGCAACCAGCTGAGATTCCTGGAAGATTATGCAACATATACCACGTTCATTAGTCAGTATTAGAGGTGTTGGTAGGCTCATTACTTTTGGATAGAGCCAGGCTAGCTGTTTACCGTATTTTTTTATTTTTTTATATTTTAACACCTCATATTTACTGACATGCAAATACAGTATCAGTGTTCTCATTGAATATTAACCAAGAACGTGTTTTTCCTTTAATCTGATACAACCAACACAAAATATTACAGATTTCTAAATATGTGCATGATTATTTTTCTTTGGTAACCCCAACTCAGGTTTTTAACTTTTTCCTGTTCTGCAATTTAAGATATATTTAATGTTTTTTAATGTATATTTTAAATGTTATATTTACACTTACTCTATTTTTCTTATTGTTGTTGTTGTGTATATATATATCTTTAAATATATATTTCATTGCAAATCCAAATGGCTATCCAAATGAGCCGATGTCTGTGGCATATGTAGATGTGTAGTTTCATGGGTTGAAATGTGGACAGAGTGCAGTGCCAGCCGAATATAATCACGTAACCTTAATCGAGAATATCTGTGCGATCCTCTCCTTAGTTTTACTTTGGTTGACAGCCAATCTCCACTCCTCACTATACTTATTTAATAATACTGGATTTCTCCCTCCTCCTGACCTTTCTCTGTGATTACATCACAATTCCCCATCAGTGCTCTGACATTTCCTTGCCTACCCTCTGTGTTCATTACAGACCTCGTGGGAGCCAACAACAAGGCCAGGGAGTTCAGAGGCCAAAGCAGGTGGTTGGCCTGTGATTGAATGGTGATGGCATTGTTGAAGGAAAGAGAAGAAACTCTCTGATGTCCATGTCCTCACAGGACACAGGATGTCAGCAAGGTACAGCATATACTGTATATGTACAAAGATCACTGTATTAGAAAACAGCATGTCCAAAGCACAGGTGGAAGTGAGCAACCTTTGATCGTCTAAGTTATTCAGTCTGCGTTAACAGAGATTGTACTACTAACCATTTATACATTAACTAATCCATTTCTGCAGCCATCACATGTGCTACTGTTGGCCTTTTGGTTGATTCTGATGCATGAAAATACAAACATGATATTAAATGAGTCTCTTCTGGTGGTTTTGAGTCACATCAGGATGGCTCGACCCAACAAACCATGACAAACCAGATTGCCTCTTCATCAGCAGCGTTTAATGATGTCCAACCACACTGAATGATGGTTTGAGCGTTTACCAATACTGCACCAGACAGATGGATGTACTGATGATTTAACTATAAAGCCCCATGCATACTGGCTGTGAAAGCGTTGGAGCTGTGTGAATCGAAATGATTTAGAGAAAGCCTGATCGCTGAAAAGGAAAGTGTGTTTATGTTTTGTCCTTTAACAATTTGACCTCTGTGTCAGTGTGCCAGTCATTAGGCGTAACTCAGCATGTTAAATCTATGAGTTGGGTCGTATACACCGCATCCGTCTGTATTATTAATCGTCTCTGCCTCAATGAGGGCAGTGCTGTAGCTCCCACAGTGAGCTATTCCTTTCAGCGAGGGCTCTGTAAACCACAAGATACGAAACACTGGGCCAGCCAAGGTCACCCTGACTGCACATACTATCGAACTATCACGTGATGATGAGCATTTAAATCAAGGGGCAAAGCTGTCGAGGAGACAATCATATATAGCCCAGTTGATGAGTTTTTTGGCACGTTACAAGCAAAGCAGGCTGAATTACAAATGTAGTTTTGATGACGCATTTGTCAACAATTATAATGTGAACCAATGAAACAATTTACGTAGATTTCTTTTCCCATGTGAGTGTAAATATACTGCACTTACTCGTCTGTGAAGTTGCATAAAGTCTCCATTCTTAAATCCTTATATGTATAAAGATGATGATGGAACCGGATAACATATAGCCAGATTGCCAAAAAATATACCTGCCATCTATTATATTTAATATACCAGGAACAGGACTACGTGGGCAAAGCAGTTTAAATAAAAGTATGCATCATTGGATGATAGGAGGTTGTTTACAGAGGAATTTTAATTTCACACTCAAAAATGGATGTTTAATATCAGTATAATTATTACAACCTCTAAATATGAATACACTGATGGTTTATCTTAAATGTGCAGCTTAAAATGTAAATGAACAGGTTGGTATTTAATTCACTGTGTCATTCACCTCACATGCACTTTGAATCTGTGGTAAATAAAACCACTCTCTGGTTTTGTGCACCGACTTGGTACCAAAGCTACTGTACCAGGAGCCAGGCTTATATTTTATGCCCTGTGTGGTCCTTGATAAGGGTAAGAAATGGAAGAGTTGATGGGATGTGAGTCATGTCTGGAGAGAAAAACACGAGCGCCAAAAAAAAAAAAAAAAAAGAAGAAGAAAAAATCCCTCACATCCTCTCTCTCTCCGTCTCACACTCTCACGCAAATTCAAAATGCATACACTCGAGCACAGTCGCACTATCTTGAGAAAGTCGGACTCTTAAGTGCCTGATTTGCCTCCAGTCTTCGGTGTCTTGGTGTCAAGGGTCACTCACTCATCCTCTACGATGCACCAGAGAGAAATCATGCATAGCCGCAAGCTAATAATGAAACGATTGGTTGGCTTAGTGATAAGGAGGAGATATACTAAAATACCCATGAGCATACTGCTACTTTACATAAGAGCTTAAAGTTAGTATTCATAAAATGTAATAAATGGAGAGGTGATCCCAGTTGGTTGAGTTAATATACATCATCTAATGTAGAAGTGCAAGAAATATACAGTCAGCTGAACATTTTATGAACAGCATCTCTTTAAAATTCTCATAGAGTTAAAATATAGAGGCTGTTTTTGATGATGTAACCTAACCGTGGCGATAGGGACTCTGTGTCACAGACAAACAAACTCGCTCAAGGCACAAAACCAGCCACACCGTAGGGCATTTTCTGGTCTGTCTGTAATTCACTTGCCTCTGTCAGATTTAGCAGATGTTTATTCTATTGCCTAACTTTAGATTATGCTCAATATCCTACAGAGTTTTGACAGGCGAAACAAACAAATACACGGGCGTGACACCGGGAGACAGCTGCGTGAGGCAGCCAGAGTTTGAATTACAAAAAGAATTTATTATTTTTTGTTTATGTTCACCATTTACGTTTAACATGGCAGTGCGCTAATGTTTTCTAATTAGCATCAAACAGTACAGGTGAGAGTGGGAATGTCTGAGACAAATAAAAATCTGAACTGATGACATTGCGTGTGATATGGAAAGATAACACTGTTTTGTTTTTTTCCCCAGTCCATTTTATAGCTGTTGAGACATTTTGCCCGAAACCCACAAATGTCAGGTGCTTGAGGATATATCAGGAAATGTCGCCAGAGTTAGTAGTACCAAATTTTACATCAAGCAGTCTCATAATTGATGAGATAAATGCTGAAGCCACGAGCGTGGCTAAGACGCAGTAGCTCTCAGAGCACAGAGATAGTTGTGAACTCAAAGGATGGTGCTGGGCGCAGTGCAGAAAATGAGATGAACCCCAACTGCTTAGTGAATCAGTGCAACACATTAATAATCAACAATCTTGAATGTAAGAGCAGTGAGAGGACATCTACAACATCTGGATCTCCCCTGCCTGCATGAAAGGTTTGTGAACTGCATGTTTGTCCGTTTGTGCAGTCTTTGTTTATCTGCCTCAAACCAGCCAGTGCATCAATTGTACATTAGCTTTAGGCTGGATAGAAACAAATCGCCGACTGTGACTGTGGGCTCTTTCCTGTGTGTTTGTGTTCACCTCATACTCAGACTGGACACACCAGAAACTGTAGTTATTTCTGTTGTTATTAACCCCCTTGTTTTTCCTTTCTCTCTTTGTTTGTGAAGCAGATTGATAAAACCCCTCGAGCTGCAACATTTTCGGTCACATCTTTGTGTCATTTAGGACCACCCCTGGTGTATATGCATTTTTGCATCTTCACATTGACTTTGTACATTGACAGTATAAAGAATGGGCAGAGCTTGAGAGACGTCACCCACGGGTTTCCAAAGTGCTGTTTTGAAGCATAAATATGATCATCTAAATATCGGCAAAGACGTAGATCGTTGACGGACCTGAGGCAGGCCAAGTGACGTATATGTATATTTGACCGTCCATACAACAAATATACAGGTGGATTCTACCTCTACCTCTTGTAGGAGTGACAAAGCCTTACCGACTATAGGGAACACAACACACGAATAGCCATTCATTTTCCAGCTGAGTGGTGCAGTTAGCCCTCTGACAGGCCAGTCATCCACATGGTTAGAAAGAGAGAGAGGGAGAGAGGCTAGGAGCTAGAGGCGGAGGAGGAGAAAGACAGAAAAACTGACAGAGAGAACGCAAGAGGAGGGAGAGACCTCAGCTGAAGGGTTAATGAAGTCCAGCCATCCTTGAGGGCAGATTCCTCATCTCTTAACGAGCTTGCACCATCACCCTCGCCAACACTCCACCACGCCGCCCCCCCTCTCCTGCTGACTCTCACTGCCACCAATCACAACTGATTACTGTTTCTGAGTTTACAGCCCCAGGTACCCAATCATTTGTCAAACACCACTTGCATAAGGAAGTCACACACGCACACAGACAAAAAAACAAACAAACACTGAACTATTTGGTGAGAATGTGCAGAAAAGCTTAATGTGAGGAGGTTATTCAAGGCAACATTCGCTTTAGGTCTAACAGAGCTTTAGCTGAACTTTTAAGAAGGTGGAGAGGTTTATGACCAGTGCTGTGATGCCCTGAGCCCTAAATCTGTGCCTGAGATTATTTTGGTTTCTCTAACAGCTCAAAAAGACTTTATTATGTCTGTTCACAGGGTACATTCTGCATAACAGGGCTGCACGTTTAAAATAAAGGTCAAGATTGACAGCAAAATGAAAGATTAGCACTGAGAAAGACAAAAACATCTGCAATAATACTACATGGAGGTAAGAACCTGACTGTCAGGCAGACGCTGTTCGCTGCACAGCTTCAGTCACACATGACATACTCAGGTTGATGTAACATATATCAAGCGCACCCTTTGCAGTGAGGCAGACCTTTAAACTGCATGTAGTTTGTTCTGCACGTGTAGCATGTGCTGACCTCAAATACTGCACACCGCCAAGTTGGCACCCATGTGATGTGGGACCAACAAAGCATGAGCACATGAGCAAGGTAAGCTGCTGCTGCTGCTGCTTGTGCTGGCATGCATATTGTTAGCTCTGTCTTGTTGTTGTGTGTTTAGCAATGTAAGCTAGCTAGCTCAGCAGCTAGCAATACATTTCAGCCCAGACTAAAAGTGTTCGCTAATTGTTCTGCTTGTGTTCAGTGTCTTTGCATCTGCTGGCTGATATATTCATCTCCTTGCTGCTTCTACCTACGGGTGTAACATTTTACATTGTTGGCACGTGCTTGCATTGTGATGCTTTCATGCTATGGTGTGCTGAAATGTGATTCGTCTTGTCTGAGTATTCTTGGACTCATATGAATGTAAACATGAGCACAGCCCATTCACATTATTTTCCTGTAGTACTGGCTTCATGAGAAACTCATCATGGTTTTGTCATCCAAAGTATATTTTTCCAATAGGTGTATGTAATAGCTTGCTAGCTTGCTTTGTGTGTCTTCATGATTTCATCTTAATTGTTGAGCTCCTGTTTTATGGTGTAATATTACACTGCTGCTTACCCTCAACTGCACTCATTACCAATCTCACCTGCTTATCAGGCTGCATAACCTTCCATACAAAAAGACTGTCTGCTCCAAACCGTGATTTTTGGGCATTTTAATACGCTGACCCTGCTGTTGCATATCAGCTTATTTCATTTTTAATATCTCAGTCCTCTAGGCAGTATATTCCCCACAATAGTTGGAGGTGCTTTTACTGGAAATGACCACATGGCGGCAGTACCCTGGCCCTCACAAGTTCAATAGCTCATAATTGCTGCCGTCATGCTTCATATTTAATGTGGTTTTGGGGTGGGGGGAGTCGATTAGCACCGTTTAATCTATGCTGCGCTGAGCTCGGGGTTTGCTTGCGGGGTCACAGCCTAGACACCAAACTTAATCTCAGTATATTCAGCATTCATAAAATATATCTGTTCCCTGTGAGTCGGTTCACTGAAATGCACTGACGAACATGAAAGACACAAACAAGAGCACACACTGTTCAGTAATAGATGTGTTCAGTAGATGTGTCGAGGCTTCAAAACAATATTCCACAAACCAACGGTTGATGTTGTGGTGGGTTCACTTCCAGACTGACATGAAATGAAACTTGGTACAGACGATTTTGGTTTCAAGCAGATCAGTCGCAGTGACTGTGGTGATTCCCTGACTTTTCCTGTAGTGCCAGCAGCTAGTCAAAGTTGGCACTGTGAAATACTTCAACTTCATTCGTACATTTGGTTTCCAGAGGATGTATCCTAATGACTTTGGTGATCGGGTATTTTTATGCCTTTTATTAGTGGAGTACGGAGAGATACATCAAAGTTCCCCAGCTGGACTGGAAATGGAGACGTATCTTAATCCCTAACTGCTAAATCAGTGTCATTCCCAGCTTCAGTTGTATAACATGTCTAGTGTTAATCAACATTAAATTTGCGGGTTGTTTTTTGTATCATATGTGTTGATAAATTAAATATGTTTTTGGTTTTAAACCAAGCAATTTCAGACCCCCCCGGCTCTGGGAAGCTGCAACTGCTTTTTTTAAAAACTAATCTCAGATGATTGATTGATTTTAAAAGTTGTTTTGATTAACTCGGTGCGCCGTTGTGCCTAAATGCAGTCTCAGAGAGCCACTAGCAGGATGGCTATACACTCTGTCTGTTTAATGGTTTGAGTATAATCTTAAAAAGGTTAATGAGGACTGTCATATTCTTAACGGTCCTTGAAATAAGTACACAGCTTTTTCTGTCCAAAAATAAGTTGTTCGCCTTGGCATTATTACATTTCTCTCTAAGAAGTTGTCTAATCGCCTACAAAGATTCGCTTGAATTGACTTTTGGTAAACAGGACATCTTAACTTTATAGTTCCGGCTTTTAAAACCACCTGCATGTAGAGATATCTACTGTAGCTTTACATAAAAAAGGACAGAAAAAGAAAACATGCACAATAAAGCACGATTTATATTTGTGTATTTATATCAGACAGGTTTTCCTCAGCGCGAAATCAAGATTCTTTTGTTGCTTTGCATTGTGGAAAGCAAACTACAAATATATCACAGCTTTTTACTTCTCACAAACGCAAAGTTCCACTTTGTCCTTGACCTAAAACATTTAAATATTTTAGTCTCAGGAGCTCGGCATGATCTTGGGCAGGTTGTATGTGTGCATGAGTGTCACGGTATTATATTTCATTGTAGGAAGTCTCTCACTGGAGAATCATTTCTCATTTGTCTTTTATTCTTAATGTTCTCATTAGAAATGAATAAAGACAAACAAGTACACAGTCAACCGACATATTTACTTGTCCGTGGTTATTTGATGCAGTCAAATTAGGTCAGTGGAATTATAGTCGGTGCTGTTTAGAGCCTCTGGCCATCTTCTGCTTTATTAGAGGAAAAGTTTTCTCTTGTTTGTTTCCACAGCTGGTGTATGCCGCACCGCTACCATCAACATGGATTTTTTTGCATCATATTAAATGCATACAATATTCATGTTTTGAAATGACAGCTTGGAAATTGGAAATTTAAAATCATGTTTTTCATAATCTTGCAATTTGTGGCCAGACTGGAAATCTTCTCCAGGAAGGCCAGAAGTTTTTGGAAACATGATGGGAAGAAACACCTGAAATTGATTTTTAATAATTTATTCCAGGGTATTTTTTTGTGTGTGTTTTTTGTTCTGCACTGTGGCATATACCTTCACTTACTTTAATATATGTTGGTTGTGAACTTTGTTTTCCTCTTTCAACTTTCCTCTTTCCCAGTTTCATTATGGACCATTGTTATTAACCTTGTCAGGCAGATCACTTGCCAGATCACAGGGTCGCACAAAAATCCATCGTGTTTCTCTTTGTAACTGCACCTTTGGACAGCTTTTATCTAATTGTCACTTTTAGCAATACCACTCTGTATTTCAATATAAAAGGGAACTAAAAGGACCAAAACAGCAGGAGCTGTCCCGCCCTCTGCTGTGCACACCAGTGGTTTTGTCTGAGCCTGTGTTATAAGACTTTATTGGGTTGGCTCTACTGAGTGGACTTGCTGTGAAAAAGCCTCTGGAAATGCAGCCCCACAGGGAACGCCGACGGCAAGGCTGGAGCGGGCATACAAAGTCCAAGGACAAGTCAAAATGGTTACGGAACACTGAACTGACATCCAGAAATAAAAAGTCAATAAGTTATTATTATTATTACTATTATTATTAGCAGTAGTATTTATTTTTTGTAAAAACGCTGCAAATATTTTGCATATTTGGGGTATTGAGTTTCATGAATAACACATAAACCTTCACTGTGTGTGTTTTTACCTATAATGGATCTACTGTATGTGTCTAATCTGACCTCCACAGCCCCCCTCCATTACCATGTAACTATATTATTTTCCTCAAGGGTGTGACGCATCAGTGCATTGCGGAGGCCTCCACTCGACATCCATGAACTTACTCAGGTCTTTTGCCAAGGTCAAACACCACCGTATGCTCAGCTGGCTCTGACTCATGCCCTTTATCACCTGAGTAAGTGTGGCCGTAACCAACAGCATCTTGTGCAGCTTTTTTGTGTTATTGTCGACGTGTACCTGTGCACAGTGGTATTGTTGCATCTAGGATTTAGCACATTGTCAACCTCAGAGGAGCGTTGCGTTTCTGCAGATCGCTTTACAAATGCAAACATACGACGCACTGCATGGAGACTGTGAGTGTACCACCTGCTATATGTTACCCTTGGCAGGCTTTCACATGACCTTTGCAGCATGCTGCTTCCTGGAGATCACCTCTCAGGAGATCTGTGCTGCTACTCCTGCAGTCTGTAGAGGTATGTTATCAGGCTAATTAATTTTAGCTAACCCTATCTGCGTCCTACACACTGTTAGACAAGGAGCAGGTCAGCACTTCATATATAAACTGCGTGAGCAGGCAAATGTCGTCAGTAAACACGTGTTAAATGGGTGTGTATAGATTCATATTTGGTCCTGGTGCTTTCTCGGGTCTATCACTGCCGTCTTTTCATTTTCCTTCTGCAGCTTTTTCCTCCTCCTTCCATCTGAGCTCTCCCCGAGCAACACTCTGGCTAATTTTGGATTTTATTTTACTGCATGAGACTTCCAGTGGAGGAGAATTCACTGCTGCGTCCTTTTTAGCGGACTGGAGTATTGATGTGGTGTTTTCAGGGCTTCATTCATTAACTCGTACCACCTCCGGTCTGTTCTCACCCCCTTTAGTTTTGCCTTCAGCTCCTACGAGGAAATGCAAAGAGAGATCACACATTATAATTTTAAGTTAGCTCACGAAATTTTTGATACTTGTTTTGGTCCGTCATTGCCCCAACCTTCCCCTGCAGGTTCCCGTTGTTCATAGAGGCTTTACAGATATTAAATGGAATATGCTTAATTGAATTGAATTCCTTGCTTCCTAAAGACTCATTGGACAGTTTTGACTCTGCACCTTCAGCTCTTCACTTCACATTTCTGTCTGTCTTGTATTCAAACTTGCACTACTCCCACACCCCAGCTTATATATATATAAGATTTCAGTGCTATGGCTACAGTCCTTGCATACTAAAACTGCACATGCTGTCCATACTGTGTGAATGTACGAGCAGCAAATGGACAGAAGCCGTTAGGCGGCTGGCGTGGCTCCAGACCGTCTTATCATCAGCCACTCAGAGAGTCAGGGGCTCGGTGGATGGATGGCACATAACACCTACTCCTAAAACTGTCCCATGATGAATGGCCCCAATTATGGCCATGACCTTTCTCTTTGTTACACACTCTTTCTCCTCGATTCCTTTCATAGACTTTCTGTTGGTCTGTTTACCTTTCTGTCTCTTTCACCCACTCGCTTTCAGACATCCTCGGTGTTGGTATTTACTTATTTCCTTGTATCTTTCTCACCGTGGGCCCTCAGAAAATCCAGAGACCCACTTTCAGTCTCCAGATGTGGTGCTCTGGCTAGGACAGTTGGCATCTGGCAAGCTGATTCGTGTTTTTGTTGCTTTGCTAGTGACTCCTATGTGTTGCTCATGTGGGGAGAAAGTAGTAGCAAAAGTAGAGCCCAATTTTAAAAACCAATCACACTCCCGGCTTCATGCGTTGTAAATTACTGTGGTTCCCTGACAGCTTTTAATCTGAGAAACAGCTCCTGCCTGGGTCACTTCACCCAAACAATTAGACCTAAAGGTAACGCTTGTCTCATTTACCCACAGAGAAGCCATTTACAAGTCACCATCCCATTTATCTATCCAATTAGCTTCACCTGTACCACGCTGCTTTCATCTCCCTAAATGCTGATGCTGAATTTAAATTGGAGGCGGTTGTCGTCGGCGGCGGCGGCGCCATAGTGCTGGCGTGACCAATAAAAACGGTGAGTAACATCGTGTCACAGCAGCAAGTGTACATCGATGGCTCAGAGAGACAAAACATTTTATAAATTTAGAACTTGAGGTCAAGTGTGTGTGTGTGTGTTGACTGCAGAGGTGTTTTTATGTTTGCCTCTTTCCAATAATTTTCTGTGTATAATCCTGGATTAGAGGTCCAGTGTGTGAGGTTCAGGGGCCTCTATTTACAGAATACGGCAGCACTATGTATAACTATGTTTTTATCAGCATATAATCACCTGAAAAGAAGAATTGTTATGGTTTTTGCTACCTTGGAATAAATCTTTCTACTGTTGCCGCCGGTCTTCTTCCGCACAATTACACAACACCTACAGCTACACCACTAAATCCTACAGACTAGCCCTTTAATTTAAACTGTGTGTGTGTGCCCAGATGCCTTGTTGTGTTGCTGAGGCACTTTGTCTCCCTTTCTCGGTATTCAGTTCCCTTTCTCCTCTCTTTTCCTCTTCTTTCCGTGTTTCCCCCGTTGTCACTCCCCTAACTTTTCTTCCTGTCTCTCTGTGCGTGTTATCCCTCTGGGCAGAGGAAGACAGATGTCTGATGGGTTTTCTTAACAAAAAAAGACTCTGGGCGAGAGCTGCAGCGGATGAATTGGATGATGGGGCTGAAGAGTGTTTTGGTCTGAGTGTGGCTGTTTTCAACATTTTCCTCTCCGCAGATTGACAAAAGTCATGTTTAGTTCACTGAAAAGAAAGGAGATAAAGAGCCCATCTTTGAACTTGAATGTCTCTGGCTGAGAATGGATCAATTACATATCAAAAAAAAAAATCTTAATGGACCTGTCTGGTTAGATAAAAGGTAGAATAAAATGGAAATAACAGAAATACACATCCTTTGTGTTGTTGACAATGCTCCCATTTGGATTGATTGATAAGAGCTGTATTCATTTTGGGGAAACATGGCTTTGCCGAACGAACCGTAACACTCTTTTAAATGAGGCCAGATTTTGGAAAGATGATCTGTTGTCCTCACTGCGAGTGAAAGAAATAGTCAACAAGCCATCCAAAGTCACCTGGGTTTTGTTTGAACTTAAAACTGGCACCTTCACAGTGAGGACAAGAATTTTGATGAGGTTGTGTGCAGTTTCTGTGCAAACTGCACACAACACCATCTCTCACTAGCTTGTATCTTGAGGGTTGGAATTGTTGAATGGGAAAAAAAATGTTTTTTATATTTAAGGTTAATAAATGAATAAATAAACTATGTTTTTTATTTAAGCAATATTACATCCATGTAATGTAATGTAACAGTGATGTGCTGAGCTCCATAAGTGTCACTGAAGTTTACTGACGTTAAACTTTAAATCTAAAATTTGGTTCAAATTAATTTTTGTATAATGACCTGAAAATATGTACCTTTATGTTTTATTACCTTAAAATTAGCCAAATTTACCAATCATCATTCATGGAGTTCATGCCAAGAAGGACATGGTGAAGCAACTACACCACTAGATGCCACTAAATCCTACACATTCATCAACTGCACTAACTCGTGCTTAACTAAAACTGATCTATTCACAGTTTATCATAAAAAAATGTCTCTTTTCTCTCTTTACTCTGAAAAGGAGAGTAACAAGCAAGTGTACTTCGTTACATGCACTCCTGGTCATAACTGTCATGGGTGTGTGTTTTAGAGGACACCCTCCTCTCCTGCATGGAAAGACGCATCGCCTGACTCATCCTTGATTATTTCTTTAATCAAGGTTTACATCAAAAAGAACCAACAGTCTATCTTTGCTTTTCTTTGATACACAGAGTACAAGTGAAGCAAATTTAATCTTGCCTTATTGCTGGATGTCGTACTTCTATAACAACAGTAAGGGAAACTGCATCTTGCTGCATGCTTCTGGATATGGATCTATTTACATAAATAATTCACAGCCTTATGACGATGGGGAGGTGACACAAAGCAGCACACTTAACATTGAAGTCTTTTTCTTTTTTAAGTTTGGTCCAATATGGGTTAACTCTGACGACCTCCTGAATGATTGATCATTCTGGTGAACCAAACCTCGTTCTTATGCTCTCTGATGACGTTTAATATGCAGGGAATATATGATCGAATCAATATGTCTGAAAACAGTCGATTTTGGTCACCCGGCGTACTCTGTAGTGGATGAAGCATGAAATAAAGCAAAGTACCTGAAATAAAATCACAGAAAAAAAATGACAGATTTTTGAAAATACCCCCAAAGTACAAGCACACAAAAACAACATCGTTACACTAACGAGTAAATGTAATCTGTTAATTTAAGCCCTGGGGAGTGTGCAAGAGGGCATATAAGGTGCGCTTACACCCAATTAATCTGCGTGTGTGTTTCAGAGGACGCAGGGGAATTCAGCCTCGTTATGTCTCCACTGTGGCACGAAACCAACTGGAAGACTCTTTGCACATTATCTGACTTACTGATGAAGGGGGAACTTTTTTTTTAGATGTAGGTTTACATAAAAAAGAACTGATAAATGTTCACACTTTATGGCCCCTGAATTTAATCTTGCCTGATTGCTGGACACCGTACTCCCATTAAAACCGCTGTGTTCCTTGCCTCTGGCTATATCTGGTGCGTGTGAATGAATCTATATGAAGAATTCATATCTGCATGGCTTTGTGGTGATGGTGAGTAGACTCCGAGCAGCATGCCAAATGGATAACATTTTACTTTTGGTCACTGCGAAGTTGCACAGCATATCCTGCTCGACTGACCCTATAATTAGCGTTAACATAACAGTTGCTGACTCTCATTCTGCTTCAATCAATTTGTGTGCACCTTTTTTGAATGAAAATATTGAGGCTGGAGGGGAAATGGAATGAGAAAGCTATGTTTTTTTTGATTGCACTGAGGGGAAGAAAAAGCTGGTAAATCAAGGCAGGCTCGTGGGCAGCAGCTGAAGTTTTCTGATGCCCAGAAAAACCCAGCTGCGCACAGGCCAAGCATATGTGATAGTGGTGGGTAGCCCCCCCGGGGGTATTTGTGTGTGCATGTTTAACCTGACCTCAGTCTGTTGCTGTTGATAAAAAATGCCTCTCAACAGCTCTGGTTGAACAAGGGTTGAATTAGTTCCTGGCTTCCCTCTCTTGGGGAAAATGAATGATAAATATCACAGGACGCCTCGGGTCTACATGTCCACCCACAAAGGGAGAACAAACAAACTGAAATATGAAAATATAGAAAAAGGAAAACAAAATGATTTTTGCTGTCATGACCTGTGAAGATGGTGTCCAAGGACACATTGGAGGGTGGACACTTACTGTGTCTTGCTCCTGTTATTTTTCCAGCCAGGTAACCTTCTGATCACAAGTCTGCCTCTGCACCCGGCCTCTGCAGGTTATCGCCATCCCTGAATCCATTAGTAATGTCTGGCAGGTTGCCAAGGTTTGAGCTTGTTGTCCTGCTCCACTGGCCTCTGTGTCAAGGACTAGTCCTGTTAAGAGCTCATCATACAGCCCACTAATCTACTTACACCGTCATGGTATGCGCGTAAATGTGTGTGTGTCAGAGAGATTTTGTATTTGTTAGCTTTGACCTGGAAGAGCTGGACAAAGGAATGAACACTATTTGTTTACATCCTTTAAGTTGACGTCCTTTACGCGATGAAGCAGACTCCTAGTGTCTGTTATAACTCAGGTAGCTTCATTACCATAATACGCGTCTGGCCTCATGGTGGCCTGCTCCACTATTCCATAAAAACAACACTTTGTCACTGCTTCCACACTGCTACGTAACTGACTGTAATTGACTAGAAAACTATTTGCATTTTTCGGCTATGTTCTGAGCCAGTGAGGTTGGTGGTTGGGGCTTGAGGGCAGTTGGGTACTTTTGCTGAGGTAGGTTTTAGGTGACATGTCACAAGTAGTGAAGTAGTTTGTCTGAATGTGTTGAATCCCTCACTATGTCAACTCACTGAGCAATCAGATGCAGTCCTTTTGAACAACAAATATATATGAGGTAGAACAACATCAGACTCAGACTTAAACTATGAATCAACAAAAGTTGATGGCAGGTTGTATCTCTTAACAGTCACCTCGCACCCCTTTACCAGCTATCACCAATTCATTTAAGTCCTCAAACTAGACACGGGGGCTAAATTGGGCCGCGGTGATGCGGGGCTTTGCCTCAGCACACAGGCTGCAAAATGTAATTCAGCAGAACTAAGCTCCGACATGCGAATCATCAATCATTTACATAACTCATATGTTTCTGTTGGGGACATGAGAATATTACTTACACGGCAACACTAAACTGAAAGGCTATTCGTTTAGACTGTGTACAGGTTGACTGACAGTCCTCCCACTCTGCTCAGTCTTATCCCAAAATGATCTGATCAATGTATGTGGACGAGTTAATGTGATACTGTAATTATTAATTATTGGTTCGCTAGACAGTTGGAAAAAGACAACAGGTCCACGCCAAATAACAAAGCTTAATTTAACCCCTGCTCAGTGTGTCAAACTCTCCAGTGAATACTTGCTGCCTAGCACCCACTCTACTCAGCAGGGATTAGGCACACACACACGCACACACACACACACTCTCTGTCCTGAGCCTCAGCGAGAGGTTGTAGCGATAGAAGCAGCAGGAGAGCAGAGACTGATTTTTATAAAAGTACCGTTTACAAAGAAAGAGAGAGAGAGAGAGAGCAGCCCAACCTCTCTCTACAAAGGCGATGTGATCGACCCTCATGATCGCGGTGAGTGCTTCTGACCATCTTGTGATAATACCTGTAGCTGTTTGATGTACCTCCTCTGTGGATGTCAACAATGGTGTGGGTGGTGGGTGGGTACACATTTCTTTCATATGTATGTGTGTATCAAAGGTCTTTCGGATCAATGCTGCAGTTGCTTGTTTTCTTTTCTTGCAATAGCGGCTCCTCGCTCCCCGACGGTTTAATTTGAAATATTTGTGCAAACACAGCTACGCTCGGCTTGAATTCACTCACATCCCTGTTGCATGACATGAGCGTTGTGTTGACATATGTTACACCGAACCTCATGGTTCTACGCAGCTGCTTGGTCAGATACATTTGCTCAGTGTGCAGCAGGTATCAACACGCTTCACAGCACAGGTTTAACTCAGCGCTCCATAACTTGCCTCAATGATCTCCTCATTTGTTTGTCAGGAATTGTATTTGTAAGATGTTTCTATGCAAAGCGGAGTGCCGGGTTAAGTTTGCAGAAGCTTGTGAGACAGGGAAAGCAGCTATAAGGCATGCTGAAGACTCACACTCTCTCACATGTGGTGGACATGAGGTGGCTGGAGTCATCAGTCAGTACACGAAACTGTATTTTATGCACCCAAAATGCATCTTTGAGGTGGGAGGGAACATTTTTATCTGTCATGTTACAGACTTGTGCTGCAGGAATCAGGACGTTCTGTTGCATCTTTAGCTCACAACCTTGCATTTAGACTGCTCAGTCCTTAAACCTTTCCCAGGTGTATTTCAGTGTTTCTCACCACGATGTTGTAATTATCTAGCGTTTTGCTTTCACTTTGAAATTCCCGTGTTGTAGCCTCAGTAAGAGAAGAGGCTAGTGTGACTCACAGGAAGTAGGCCATTGTTTTTTCCTGACAGTGGCAT
Source organism: Nibea albiflora (assembly GCA_014281875.1). Classification (NCBI taxonomy): domain Eukaryota; kingdom Metazoa; phylum Chordata; class Actinopteri; family Sciaenidae; genus Nibea; species Nibea albiflora. The sequence goes on along the minus strand of CM024794.1, from coordinate 11,328,157 downwards.
TCTCCACCTCTTTCGCTACGAGCACGGTACCATTTTCAAAGTTCTTTGTTGCAACATGAAAGAGCAACACCCTCCAAGCTCGCTGTCTACACTATGAAAATGACAAGTAACCCTTACCCAGGTCGCTAACAGTACAAAGCTAAACAAGCCAGCAGCTGTTGCCTTCCTTCTTTTGCAGGGATTTAGCTCTTTTAACGCCTCCCCACGTCCAAATGTTCCACCAAAACAAGTCCCTCCCCTCCTCCCGACACTATTTTACGCGGGCACAGTCACTGCATCCTCCTGGGCTTAGTGCTGCTCAAGATTATAGCAGACAGCTTTAGGAAGATCTTTTAAAAGACAAACGAGGCTAAGAGTCTTCAGCCACAACAGTGCTTTGAGCTAAATGCTAATGTCAGCATGCTAACACGCTCCTGTCAACATGCAGGTCTAATATTTACCATGTTTGTTACCACGTGCGTGCCAGATTTCATAACAATCCATTCAGTAGCTATTGAGGTATTACTAACAACGGCTAACAACCGCATGGTGTCGCTAGAGGAAAAGTCACAGGGGTTTATGTATATACTGTATGTCATATCATACGTCATATTTCAGTAGTTTACCGGTCAATGGACAGACTCACATTGTCATCCCTGGAGCTACACTGTTTGATTGATGACCTTCAGTGCACACGTTGAATATGCATTGGATATCCTGTTTGTTTATATCTCGTATAAAAACTTTAGCAGGAAACTGAGAATTATATACTGTATGTAGTATGGATTTAAGACAGGGCATACTGTTTGTCTCTGCTGTTTTCAGTAGCCTCGGCAGTGCAGAGGGATGACCTAGGAGGAGAGTGGATTGCATGTTTGTATGGGTGACGACTGCTGTTACTGTTTAGCACAAAGAGGAATTATGGGGGAGCTAACTGGATTGGTGTAAGGCGTTTTAGCTGGCTTCCTGCAGCTTCAGAGGAGGAAACACTGACACCTTTTTTTCTCTGTCTGTTTTTTCACTTCAGTGAATTATTTTAGCTCTAACATTTGAGGAAACATTTTCAGCGAGCCAGTTTTATTTTTTTTAAAAATCTGCTGTTTTATTTCTAACATCAGTGCATCACACAATGAAATACGAGGAGCTTCAGAGGAGGATTCAGAAAGAACAAAGCTACGACAGAATAAACCTCGGCAGCGTGAGAATAAAGGTTGTAATGCTTGTAGTAATTTAATATATTAAATATTTGGACTGTTCTCATTGAAGGCACAATATGTGGAAAGAAAAGGATGAGTTATATTTACAGGAAAGAGAGTGCGAGAGAGAGGAAGAAAAAGATTGTGGCTGGCCTATACTCAACTTCCTCCTCCACCCACAGCACATCAGGAATTCAGGACAATAAGGTGGAGAAAGTGTTCTTTTAATTGAAGCTCCCGAAGGCCAAAGGTTCGGCTTGTTCACTTCAGATTGCTAATATTGTTCCTGCGATCTTCATCCAAGCGAGGACTGCTTGATTTGCTGCCTCACTGCTGCTTTAGGAAAACTTCAGTGGTGCAGCTCACAACACACACACACACACGCACATGTTATCTGATGCCACCGAAGACTATTAAATAAAGCAAAGACAAACGTTTGCGCTGATGACACATGAATGATGAGCACAATCACACTCACAAAGGTAAAAATTGACTTTGGGTTTTAATTTCCACTTTCCAGCAAAAGATAGTTGAAGTTAGGAAAGCTGTTTATCTAATGTGGAAACCAAATATTAAATTTGATTTGCTTGTATAATTAAAGAATATATATTTTGTAGCGGCAGCCCTGATGCTGCTGTTGTTGTTTTAATACGACTTTATGTATCTTCTGTTTATAGATATAATATCTCCAAAGTACCTTGTCACAGTATTAAGCTATGTCAGTTAGTAAAATGTTTAGTTTACCCTCCTGTGACAGTGCTTCACTTTTACCTGTGGAGTGTTGTGTCTGGGCTTTAAAACGCGATGATCACAAGGTGTGTCACGTCAGGCTTAAAGCGAATTAATGCATCTGTCAGTGCAACCTTTACCGGCATAGTTTCGCTTCAGTTTTTGCTGCACACTTCACGCCGGTCTTTTATCCTGTGATTGTCAAAAATGCTGGTAAATTGTCTCTCTCTTTTTTTTTTTAACAACCTCCAACTTCTTGACTTGCGGCACACTTGTAACCTCGATGCTGCAAGAGCAATTCACAGCAAACACTCACTGAGCAGCCGCTTTGTCAGAAATACAACAGAAGAGTAGCTGGTCTGTCTGTTTACAGTGCTACCAAACAAACCAGTGCTGTGTTAATAGAGTCGGTCAATATTTGTCCTTCTGGAGCAACACAATCTGTTTCCACGCCGCACAGAGCACACAGAGAGTTGGTTACCTTGCTGAGGAGCTGGTTGCCCTCAGCTCACCGCGGCTGCTCCGTCCGTTATTCCTTGACATATTTCAACACATTCGCTGTCAAAAAAATACTTAAAATGACCATTGTGCTGTTTTTGTAGAGGCAGTCTTGATGAGCAATAGTGTGGTCAGCGTTAAAGGGGGATGGTTACGGAACAGATCAACTGATTACCAATTGGACACCTGATTAAAATGATGTGTATTGATTTCTGCATTAAATATATAATAATACGTCATATTGATGACTGAGCTCAGTGCTTTTGCTGAAGACCGGAAAGCAGAAAATGAAAAACCTACTTAGTCATTCCCACAATAACTCCTGCAGTTACAACAACTAGTAGTTTCTCTAATCTTCACAGGAAGCAGTAATGTGCAAGTAGCATAATGAACCCCCTGGCACAATTATAGAGCTGGGAAATTACTGACTATTCCAATAACATGCTACCGTACAGGGTAATATAATGTCCCTTGCAGACCTCAGGAACAATGAGTTAATAATAGTTAGGAAACAATGGCATCTACATCACCAGTCCACCCTCTCTGGCCAATTTCTGCTCCCTGCTGCAGCGCTCTCGTACTGCTCTCAACAATGGAAGATAATGACAACAGAGCACGACAACAGAGTACTCTTTTAATCACTGTCCTGCTTTGTCTCTCACTGTGGTTCGCTCTCATCTGATTTCCCTCTTGCCTCCCTTTCTGGTTACTTATCTGTATCCCTTTCCCTGCCTTGCAAACACACACTCTTACGCACAGTCCTGGACATGAAGGGGGGGGGTGATAAATTATTCAAACTCCTGGCAGAGAGTGTCGACATTGATGAACACAAATCTACAAGCCTCTATTCTCAAGTGTTTATTTCCAGACTTTACGGGACTAGATCTGGTATCTCGGATCATCTCGTGTCCATTCCTGGAGCGTGAAAAAAGAAGTTTAGACCAGTTTAAATGAAGACAAAGATCCAAGAACCCCTCAGATTAAGGCAGTGTGGGGTTAACAGACTCCAGGCAGCCACTGATTATAGTCATTTATGGTAGAATTATTCACATATACACATTTAAACACCTGTGCCACAATTAGTAGTTTACAATGACTCAGGTTGCAACACAGTGGAAATTATATGCTTGTACTATGCTTTCAATTTATTGTGTTGTATCTTGTGTCTTATAGATATGATTAGATGTAATTTATTATATTTCTAGGGGGCTTTGCAAACCCTCATCAGTGTGTTTATGTTGCATGGTTTTTCTATATGTCTATAACAAGACGCTCCAGGCAATTCACGCTGGGCACTTTGGCAATACAAAATGCAAACTCAGGGCTTGAGGTCTCCCATTCTGGCCGGGGAAGCATCAAGTGGTATCAAGATGTGACAGAAATAAACTCACTCCACATGAAACATCACAAAGGCCGTGGCAGATTCTGGAGACTGCCTTGTTGTCCAGATGAGGTCAAATCAGCCAACAGACCCCAGTGCTCACAAGAGTACAAAAAATGTGGAACTTTAATCGTACAATCGTGTCCCTGAGACACGCTCAGTTGAATGGATTTGTAGAGAAGAGTGTGCAAATGTGGACGCAGATGGCTTAGACCCATATGTGTGCTTCAGGAGTATCATAACACAGCCAGGAGAGTGTGGATCATCTGCTCAGATGCTAAAGGGCAGACGTTTGAAGTCATTTGGGGGTAAAGTGGAGTTTGGCAGGTGGGGGAACCCTTTGGACTATGGTTGGGGTGTTCGCTGTGACACAGTTAAATTCTTTTTTTCCAAACCTGCTTCTTAAAATATGAGTTTTTTTTTTTTTTTTTTAGAAGTACAACTAATGTTCATGTATATTTGGTAGTGTTGTTGTTCGAGCTTAGCTAATGTTACACCACAGCTACCATACATAAATCTTTTTCAAAGCTCCAGCCGTCTTTTTGTCCATTGAGTCTTAAAGTAGTATAAACACACGTGGCTGCATCACTTCTTCAAATCTTTTTAGATGCATGCAAAAGTAGACTTCTCGATTCAAAATTATACACTAGGAGTATACACTAGTACACTAAAAGTATACGCTAGTATGGCTCCTCTAGCTAGACAGGCCCTCTGTGTGTAGTATTATGACAAAAAACATTTAAAGAAATAATTTATACAGAGAGGCTTCACTGCACTGAAAACATACTGAAAACACATATTCCCTGTATTTTTAGTAACTAGCCGGAGGTCAGCTTTTTATTTACCATCACACAGTGTAGGGTGGTAAATAAAAAGCCGACATGCTCGCCATTCCCCTTGAACTCACCCCCATTTAAAAAGAAGAAAGCTTAAATTTTATTTCATCTCTCTGTGGTGTCACACTCATAAGCGGAGGACATTTTCATTTGGCTGCTAGATTCCCTGAGGTTAATTTAGCTGATTACCTAACAACAAAAACAAATCCATTCTATTGCACAACTTTGACGACGTTGCCCCCTCCATCTGTGATTTTCTGTTCGAGCAGCCAGCGATGGGGAAAAACTGCAAACCAACAGAGAAACTGTTTCAGATGCGAATAAACGGATGCCTGAAGGGACTGCTGCCACTACAAGAAGACAGCTTACATACCGCACAAACATGTGGTGGTTTGTTTGAAAGGGAGAGCCATTTGTCTGAATTTTAAGTAATGTTTATTAAATTAATTGTTTCCAACATTTCCAACACCTCTGTTAGGTTTAGACTACTGATACAGTCTGGTTGCACCAACTGCAACTTGGACAATTTTGAAGCTGTTGATGACCATCTGTCCTGTGATCACCAATCCTTATGCATAAAACAGTTAATTTTAAACTCCTCCTCCCTCACGATCACATGAGAAGACGCCATTACTGTATCCACTGTAGATACATGGCCTATGATCCAATGATCAAAAATGATAGATTTGACATGTTTTGATCTTTTACACCAATTTAAGTAGGAGTTTTGTTTTTGTTTGTTCTATTTCAAGCATTATAAATCAACAATGTTAAACTATGGGCAGCGATACATCAGGAAGCTTTTTGGCAGCCTCTAAGAAGGATGCACTTTTCACTGAAACGCTGCCATTTAGGCATTATGTCCCTTGATCCTCTGGTCTAATCTGTATAATCTGTCTAAATCCAGCATTACTAACAAAATTGTATGGCTGCCCGTCCATGTGAACGGACAGTGTATAGCTTCATGTATTTCTTTGAACGGGAAGTTATAGTAAGTTGCAAATGGGCTTCAGAGTAGTGTTGCTGATGTTTCCAGCTTTGTATCTTAAATGTCCAGTGTGTAGGATTTAGTGGCACCTAGCAGTGAAGATGTAGATTGCAACCAAATGAACACCGTCCCACGTCTCACCCTCTCCAACCAAGCATGTAGGAAAAACGCTGGCTGCAAAAGTCACATAAAAAAAGCTAGGTCATATCTCAAACAGTGTTAGGTTTGACTGTTCACAAAAATGGCGGCTCACAATGGTGGACTATGGAAGAGGATTTGATCCAAACTTTTGTGTAGAAGTGTGTGAGTCTCTCTCATCCCTGCACACATATACAGTATATCAGCCACAGGAGCACAGAGACTAATTTCTTGACAGCCATATTGATTTCTTTTTGACAAATTTCTTTCTGAATTTGGTTTGGATGTGTGGTTAGCTGAAGCGCTGACTCCTGCATTGATTTTCTGATTATGTATCAGTTAATCTATATATGCCAACTGCCCGAGTACACAAATAACATTTGACCAAAATCTCCATGGTGCAAGAAGAGAAATTGTTATTAATGTTATATGTCACCTATCTTGAGGTTGGTGTTTTTTTGTTTTTTTAACCCGGTATCATCTGAATGTGAACCCTGTATCCTGGCAACGGGGGAGAAGAAGACAGGAAAAAAGGGTGCATTCAGAGGTGAAATGGTCCCTCACAGGACCATCCATCATATGCTCAACTGCGGATGGGCGGGTAGCGTATGTGTGACTTTTCTCATGTGTGTCAGCACCATATGTTTGTGTGTTTTCATTGCGCGAATATATGCGTGCCTGCTGGGGGACACCACAGTGTACAGAGTGCACAGGGGTTGTACAGGATGCTGTCAGGACAGCGATGAGGATCCACCAGTATGAGCAACAGTTTGACAGCTGACATTCTCCAGAGTGCAGCCAAATGGACGGGCAGGCATAAACAGGATAACCAGCCCAGGCATGCTAATGAGGCATGAGCTTTAATTGTGTTTAGATTGACAGTGTGCAGTGTCAAGCTCTAATTTTGGGGGGTTATTACACACTCCGTGCAGCACTCTCATCATTATTGCACATTATTTTTGACTCAATGGTTTCTGCTGAGGAATAATCGTACAGGTTATATCTGCTCGTATGAAATTGGAGGTCCAAAAAACGAAATATTGGGCGGGTTGGGTTTCATTGACATTTATTGGGGGGAAATAAAAGCACAATGGAAGCAAATGGAAATAATTGATGAAAACAGTATTGATGTTAGAGAAGAGCACTGGCAATGTCCATTATACTGATTAATAATAATTATACTTAACTGATCATTTGCCGATCCAATCATAACTAGGCACAGCTTTGGATTTCTCCAAATGCTGAGGAAGCGGGAACTCTAATAAGAGCGATTATCCGAAGGTGGTGTCTTTCTCTGGGCTTTCGAAAAACCAATACAGGAGAATAAGTGTAAGGAATGGATTACACAGCGTTTCTCTCTAAGCCGATAGTGACGGTTGACATTTCAACTCTCAAAACTGAAATGAGAAGCCCGCTTTTGTCTACCTACGCTTGAAATCAAGAACATATCGTTTCAAAAGCTTGAGTGGTCCATTTATTTATTAAGCCCCAGCCAGATGTGACATATTCAGCTTCATCGGCATAGTTACAGTGTCTACAGGGGAGCAGCCGTGTTTCTTAAAGGTCCTGGCCATTATTTGAGAATTGTAATCTTTTAGTGCCCTAAGACTTTCATGTTGTTATTTATCTAACACGTTGTATCTAAGTGACTGATATGTCTGTGTTTCCAGGATTTTCCACTTCACAAATCCCCAGCATAGCAGTCAGCATTTAGACGCTGTTCCTCCTGTGCATTTCCACTGCATAAACAGGGGCGATTCATCCCGGGTCATTGCTCCTGTCCCTTTTGTCTGCCTCTTACTTCGTATCAGCTCTCAGGAGGTGGCAGAAAACATGCTGAAAAGAGTGTCAAAGTGAGGGAGGGAGGGAGGGAGGAGTAGAAAGGGAGGGAGATGGAAGGGAGGGGAGGAGGGTGAGAGGGTGATAAGGGAGGGGAATGAAAAAGAGGAGAGGAGTCAGAGTATCTGAGGAAGCAAGAGGGAGACATGAAGACATAAAGAAAGGCAGCAGAGAGATAGAGGGACGGAGGAGTAGTAATCCTGTTGGAGAGGGGGAGATCAGGTTGGCAGTTTGGTGCTGTCACTCTGAGGAGATTTTCTTCCCTGGTCTTTGTTAAATCGTACAACATGCCATAGATTTCCTTTAATTGAATCCTCTCGCAGTCACTATTAGCCTTTTCTTTACAAAGCAGGCTCATCACAGAGCTTATCTGCTGTTGCTCTCTGGGGAGCGGCAGGACATTAAAGTGTTCATGGTACGGCACATGTTTATTTGCTTCATTTCAAGGGGAATCTTAGCGCAGCTGGTCAGCTGACGCAAAGATAATCCACATCCACAGCAGCTGTTCTAATCTAAAGTAGCAAACATGATGCAGGGACGTGCTGCTTTTCTCTGTTTAATTGATTGGGACAAATGGAAAAAAATAATACATTTGAAATATCACTTTGGGTCTTGGAACACTATTTTGTGTTTTTCATTTTATGTGCCAATTTTATCTTTCAGACATATCAGCATCCGCACCTGTGTCCGCCGTTAAGCAACAAGAAATTTCAGCACAGATATTAATGGTAATTACTAAGTAACACGCTCTGCCCTGTACATATCTTTGCCACAATCCTTCATTAATTCATTAAAAACCTGTAAATAAATGCCAGTTTATTGTTTTACCTCTCGACAGTGATTCTGGTATGAGGCCCTGATGTCATCCCTTCCTAACACAGTTCCAGTGTGTGTGTGTGTGTGTGTGTGTGTGTGTGTGTGTGTGTGTGTGTGTGTATATAATTTGTATATGACTTTACAGTATATAGATGTTGTCAGTCTTCTCTTGTAGAAATGGGTTGAGTCCACATTTCTTCTCTTTGTTTCTCTGCTTCTCTGTTTGCTAAAGGATATGTGTGTTTGTAGTTTTCCGCTGAAAGAAATGTTTCTGTGAGAAAGATAATTTCGTGAGTTGGCAGTGTCCCTCAGTGTAGAGACAAATGTATTTTCACATAACAGCCAATGCCTGAGTCTCAGTCCCAGCAGTGGGTGTTGTGGGATGAGTGTGGCCTTATCATAGCTGGCCAAGGAGCCCCTGGATCCCCTGGCTCATCACCCAGCAGCCGATTACCGTCTCCCTGAATCTCTTCATTGTTTTCTATTACATTGAGGGGCTCGCGCTGATAAAAATGATGGAAATTTCAAAGTCCATGTTATCGTACAATATACTGTATAGTTAAATAAGGCCGCGGGACTTGAGGGAGACTGGTCAGTAACCAAAAGTCCCAGGCGCCTGCTCTAAATAAAACACTGAAACACAAAGAGTATGACCTCCCTGTAGAATGTTGGATAAACAAAAAGGCAATTTTCCCAGTGTAGATCAATACGATATAAAACATTTATTTCCTTTACTTGTCCATGACATTTAATGTTGAGTATCTGGTATGGATCTGGATTGTTCAGGTTCAAGCTGTGTGTGCTGAGACATGACAAATATCTGAAAAAAAGTCCTTTTCCCGTGGCGTTGCACTGTCTACAGTAAGCCCAACTGTGCCGAGCACCACAGCATATTACACATGACGTATGACGGAAGGGAATACTTACAGGTTATAGTTTTTCTTAGGTGATGTGGCATAAACACGTTTTTTTGCTCACCCTGTCTCCAGCAGTTTTTTACTCCTTACTCCTGTCTGTCCATCTGTCTGCTTCACCACACCAGGGGCACGCTGACAGCTGTATTCTGTACTTGTATAGGGCTGACGTGCCATTCTTTAGGAGAATAATAAATATTTGCTTTGGAGTCTTTTTTTTTTTTTAGAGCCTGCTACCCTCCTGAATGTCCGAGTAAAGTACTTTTTACAGTGTAGGCTGAGCTGTGCTTCTTTTCTCTGCTCTTGGTGATTAGCTCCGTTTGTCATAAGACAGTGAGAGAGAGACGTGAATGAGGCTCTCACAAGTGTCCTAGATTAATGGATTATAGATGAATGGGCTTTTTCCCCCACTTGGTGATAAATGAAACACTTTATTCTTTTACTCTACTGCTCAGCCCCCCTCTCTCTCTCTCTCTCTCTCTCTCTCTCTCTCTCTCTCTCTCTCTCTCTCTCTCTCTCTCTCTCTCTCTCATACACACACACAGTCTTTACCTCTGTGCCTCGCTCTTTTACACCAGTATGGAATTGGATTTTTAATCTTGTTCTATGAAGTGTGGTCTGTCCGCTTATGGCTGGCTGCTTCCAAACATATTGCATTAGGAAAGGTCATGGCCCCTAGCTTGACACCAAATTGTTGTTGGGTGGGGCATCTCATGCCACAACTCTTTCCTGTTGTCACTCCTCCTCTCTCTGTCACCACCTGACTCCCTAATGCACTCACACGGTCACCTTGTCTCTTCTTACTTTGCTTCCTTATACCTGGGAGACACCTGTCTGTCAGAGGGAAATTACATTCAATTCTTACTGACATGTCGGTGCCCCTCCTGTGTTTACCTGACGTTACCTTTGTCTCTTTTTAACTGAAACAGTTGATGCGATATTTTCTCTGTTAGTTGATTCATTGTTTAATAAAATAGTAAACATTTTATATTATAATTTCCCCAAGCCCAAAGCGGCATCTTAAGTTTGCTTGTTTTGTTCGACAAACACCAAAACCAAAGCTATTCAATGCACAATTATATATGAGATTCGATTTTAGGTTCGATTTAAGTTAATGGTCATTAGAGTACAAGTACTGAGACAGCAAAATGCATAGACCGAGCGGAACTAGCAAATGTTTGGGATTTCTGCTTAATAAATTAATTAAAGCCCCTGAAAACGTTGTTTCTACTCTCAAACGTGCCCTGTGGAACAAACAAAAGTTATGTTTACATATAGTATTATTTATCAAAATGGAGTGTGTGTATGCTTGAGGTCTAACAAATGCATTCAGAGCATTTATATCCACATGAAACGTTTTTTTTTCCCTTGTATTTTAAATCCAGCATACTTCCAATATCCTTCATGGCCTGCAGTGTCCACACTCAGGGACTGTGTGTATGTGTGTGTGTGTGGTGGGGGGGTGACTGCCATTTTCCAACCTCATTAGGTCAACAGCGTTAAGGGTCCCACAGAGCTGAGAAATTACTATATTTAGCTGACAGAGGGATTGTGGACATTGGTCAGCATGACAGACGGATGACAAGACTAGCGTGCGGACATTGTTATTCCACAGGGAACACGCAAGCCATTCCTCACAGGGTCTGTTAACCAAAGAAGAGTCTGTCAAAAAGCATCATGGCCAGGCCACGACAAATATGAAACACACGTCAAACAAGACACACATTTAAATGAAAGAATGAATCAGCTGTGATAGAAAACACGACCAGTAGAACGGTCACACAGGTTGTAAACAAACCCCTGCCAATGAAACAAAGTCAAACAGTAAATTATAACCCAAAGTGTTTAAAAAAATCTGCTGCTACTTACTATTTTCCTGCGTCAACTTGACACACGTAACAGTGTCCCTGAATGATGAGAGGTCATGAGCAATATTGCCAATCTATTCACTTGTTTTACCAAAAAACTAAAATGATAGCTAATGTAGCTAAACTGCTAACTTGACTACTTGTATAGTTGAACATGAGCCATAACAAATCAATCAATCTAACCGTCCACCAGAAAGCTAATCACTGCTATTTCCTACAGACTACAGTTTTAAGCAGAACCTTTACATATTCTGCACGTTATTCCTTTTTTTTTCTTGACATGATGTTTCGTGGGTTTTTCTAGATGAGAAGTTTTGGCTAAGAATAAACCTTTAAAGGCAGAAACGGAGACAAACAAATGGTAATCATACAAGAGACAAGAGATGTATTGCTTCTAGGTGTGTTTAAAATCGCTTTGGTCTTAGTGCCGATGTCCCTGCACAGTGGGACAGAGTAAAAGATAATATAATTTTCATAGTTCACTCTGAGGTTTACAGCAATTCATCATTTTATTTCATTCTCTCTCCGTTTTTTTGGTGGGGTTTCTGCTTCCTGTGAAAAGCACGTACGCTAAGTGGAGCAGGGGAGCATTAGGATGGAGTGCACAGTGAAATAATATTCATCTGTCCTCCCATGCATGCATCCAGCAGGGACGGACTTAGCTCACAGTGGAGATTCATCTCGGATTGTGTTACATTTATTTTCTTAGCCTTGCACCCAAAATGATGGCTCTCTGAAAGAGAGAAGAAAGGGAAAAATGATGTGTCGAAGCCTTTGATTCTCTCCTTCCTCTCGCTTTTGTGTTCAGTAAAGCAAGGAGGGATTCTCATGAAAGCAGATATTTGAGTAAACATGAGCAGTTTTATAATATTTCAGATGTTTAATTTGCTGAAAAGAATTGAGAAACTTCAGCTTAGCTTGGTTTTGCTCTGCGCAGTGACGAATTCTGAAATAATTAGACAATTAACCAATGAATTAATTAACCAAAAATTATCAACAGCACTTTTGATAATCAATTAACTGTCTTGTTCTTGCTTCTCAGCTGTGTGGATTAGAAATCTTTCTGTTTTACCGATGTAAATGAAATACTTGAAGCCTTTGGACTGTTGCTCTGATAAAAACATGCACACATCGTGCGTTCAGGGATCTTTTCATGTACATCTTTCATTTTATAGATTAATATGCAAAAAACAATCCATTAATCATTTAATTAGTAATAAAAAAAAAAGTAGCTGCAGTCCCAGTGACATGTTTACCACTGGGATCAGCACAATTCTGATAAGTTCAGACATAATGGTTGTCGTCCTTCCCCGGGAAAGTCGTGTTATTTAGAAGCTATTTTGGAGAATAATTATCTTTCACTATTTGTGAACTCATGGCAGGTAATTTAATGTTACAGATCAGGCAGCTTGCTTTGTGTTGCCTGCAGTGTACCCCCAACTGACAAACTGCTTTAGTTACTGGCGTGCTCAGCCCTGATGTGATGAAATATGAGTCAATGCTGTCTCTCCCGTTGATTGCTGGAAACTGGACTGATTTAGACCGTGTTAGTAGCGTATTAACGCCCACGTCCTCCTCATTGAGTGCTATGTCTAATTCATTTTGGATTTGAATTACAACTTGCCACCAGTGATTTTATATAGTTATGTTGTAGCTTTTGGATCAGTCATTATTTTCTCATTACAACAACAGTTGAGTTGGTGAACTTGAGCTTTATCTGGTATTATTTCTAAATGTAAAACATTTCTAGCTATAGTAATAGTCTCCTACATATGGTATGGATATTTTTTGATTATATTCAATGCATAACAATAACAGTACAGAACTGATAGACTGTACAACACCAAATACCAAACAGTGAACACACAAACCTCAGAAAGACTGTCGAAGGAGTGATTTGGATGAATTTTGAGCAGATTATTTGAATCAAAGATAAGTTTCACTGATATTTTAGGCACTTCTTATACAATTCTCTGTCTGTATTATCTATTTTTAAAATTTCTAACAATCATACATAATTGGTTTCCTTTTTTCATGAATTAATTGTTTTATTCTGGCTATTGCTCTGTCCAGTAGTTGTTCTGTAATATGCAATCTATCAGACAGACACACAAAAGATACTGGACACCTCACCTCCCTGGCAGAGGTAACAAGTGGCCATTCACATACTCTTAGAGAAGTGAAACCAATCGAACTGCTGTGTTAATTGTTACTGGAATCTTGTAGGACCTTCACAATAACAGCGAATTAGGGCGGACTAATAGGAAAACAAGCAGGAAAGAGAGAAGAGACAAATAACAGGCGATGGCAGTGAATGTGTGGCAAATCTGATTAGACTTGTGTAACTGTGTGAATCCTGCAGTGCTATGTCACGTGCCACTGATCATTAATATGCACTGTGGAGCTACATAACAAAAGGCCATTGCCAAGGCAATTTCATTTCCTAAGCAGCCCCTCTGAGGAGTTCATTTCAAATGCCCTCCAACCACAACTCAGCCTGAATTGCATTTGGAGGGAGAAAACGGCATGATTGAGGGGGGGAAAGAAACATTTCAGACTTGCCACCAGTTAAAAGGCAGAAATGACACAGCAACGCTGAAAAAATATTAAATGTCATGAATACATGATTTCCTCTCCAGTGTTGTACTCAATCGCTGTAAACCATGGCTCAATCGGTCTCTTCGATGGAGGAGATCGTCCCGCCTGTGGCTACAGTCATGGGAGCCAGAACAAGGACTTTTGTTACGTTTTCGCTACGCAGACATGCCGCTGATATACACTCATATGGAATGAGATTAAGTTTGTGGTTTTCCTTTTTGAGGAGACGTTGGTGTTACAGACCTTACAATGAACTTTTGAGGGCTCCCTAAGTGGATAAATCGAGAGCTCCTTTAAAGGGATGGGCTTTCACTGTAAAGAACATATTTGCCTTTTTCATGTCTCTGTATTCAGCACAGAGCTAGCTGTTTAGCCTAGCTTAGCACAAGCATTGGAAGCAAAGGAAAACTGCTTTCTGGCTCTGTTAAAGTAAGCCTGTGAGAGCGAGATCATGAAATCACACAAGTATCCATCTTGCCGGGCTACGGACCAGTGAGCTGGCAGCTACAGCATGTAGCTTTGGGAGTGGTTTAATGCTAGGTGTTTATCCCACTTATTAGACAATTATTCACTAGAGTTTAGAGTTTTACACAAAATATGAATTTTAAAATGAATTTATTTTGCATCTTCTTCTCTTCAATGGTCTTTTAGCTGTTGTCTGCTATACAGAAATAGCGGACCGTAGTTGACTAATCAAATATTCAACAAATTTAGCTAGCTAGCTGGTTCGTGTTTCCAAGATATAATGGTCATCCTGTAAACCTGCCTGCTCTCAGCTGGCTCTAAGCTCACTTTTGGTTGTTCACATAGAGGATAGATGACTAAAGGACAGTGACTCTGACGGTGAGAACAGTTTGAAATGGACTTAGCCGGTTCAGGGGGGAGCAGAGCACAAAAGGCAGCCAGAGAGAGTGAGTCTGTGGAATCAATGGTATTTTAATTAAATTGATATGGTGAGGGAACAATGCAGTAGATCACCGGTGCTGCTCTCCATGCTGCTGATAAGCTACCTTGCCTGCAAGAGCAGAGGTTGGTCTTAATCCAACATAGACACACACACACACACATGTACTGGACGTGCACATAAACACACACACATGCTCAAAGTCCCTGTCTCTGTGCGGCAGTAAAAGAGCTCAACACGTGAGTTTTCAGGCATGCCAAGAGAAGCGAGGAGTGAAGTGCTAAACGGGAAAAAAGAGAATTTGGGTAATTACATCCTTTGCCATCTCTCTGCTTCACTTGGTCGTGGCACTCGATGGACGATGGGTAATCAGTGGCCTTTTGAGAAGACATTGTGCAGTCACTTTGGAGCAACAAATGACAGATTTAAGTCCTGAGTAAATTGTCCTTTGTTACTTCTTACCTCGATATTTTCTGGAGTGTAAAATATGTGTTTTTTATGAAACCTGTCTAACCAAAAGCTTTCATGTTTTCCTATCCGTACTAATATTAGCATGCAGCAGCAAAGAAAAAATTACCACCTGTCACAACAGTCAGCCAGCTGAGGAAATGCTATTTATTTTTTGTCCTTTTTTCGGGAATCTTTTTTTTTTTTGTCTTTCTTCCTTTTGCTAGGAAGAAGGATGAAGAGGGTTGAGGTGGTGGGCACCGGTGTATTTTGCCTGCGTGAGTGCACCAGAGGAAAAAAGCCTAACCAAAAGGCGTGCCTTTTTAGTAAAAGGTCAGAGTGGGCTTTTCTTGCTCCCGATGGATTTGGCGTCTCACTCAGGAATAAGGAAAACAACAAACACACTTACTAGGGTGACTCACCAGGCTTTAAAAGGAGATTAAATTCATGTTTCCCCCTCCTTCCTCCTCCCCTCTCTCTACCCAGTAGGCAAGTAATGGTGCTATCTCCCCGCAGATTGGGGACATTGTCTTGAATGTCCTGAGGTGAGACTGTCATCTATTGTGGATGAAAGGAGCTATAGATACAGTATATAGGCAATATTTAAAATCTGCGAGGAAACCCCGCTGTTATACTAAAATGCACTCTTAAAAAAAAAAAGCCTGTGATATCTTTCTTCATTACTGCTAAGAGGGACCCATATGGGGAGACTAAGTGGGGTGAAGGCAGACACAGTGAAAGGTAACAATGTAGAGGAGCCAATACATAAAAACAACCAGTTATCATTTCAGCCCGTCCTTGCTTCGGGTCCAAAACTGATGACCCCCGCCTCAAGACAGAGCATGTTTGGAAGCTTGAAGCCTCCGAAGATCCCCTGCAGATTGCTTATTTCACGGCCCATGTGCATGATTTCACCGATGCCCTCGGGAGCGGAGAGTGTAATGTTAAATGCAGCTGGCTCCTCCATCCTCTGCAAGTGCTGCCTCCATCCCTTCCTTTAACACAACCCGGCGATACATACTACTGCTAGCTATTTCACCTGTTAATTCAAGATTTTAATAGCTTGTTGGGGCAACTGGAAACCCAAATTGACAAAGGCCTTCTGACTGCGCAATTTGGGAAGAAGTCAGATGCAGAAACGGCATAGGGAATCCGGTCGATTTTCAAAATAAAGCAATCAAACTGCCAGTTGTAAAAACACACAAAAAGGAAACAAATTAACTATGTAGCATATCTCTGGTAACCCTCTAACCCTAACCCGCTTTTGAAACATCCCCGGTGGGGTTTGAAGTCTGTGGAGGACAGAACAAAACAGCGTTGCGGCCGTGATGTGCCAGAGACGTTTGTTTATGGGGCTAAAACATGCTTTTCTGCGCCCTCGTTCACACCAGTACATCGCTAAGCTTCCTGTCAGTTGTCAATCAAAATGTGATCTGCCTCGACTCCACAGCCAATAAAAAATAATCAACAGCAAAATAAGCTATTTTTTTAAACTAGGCTTTTCTAATAATTATTTCTTTCCATTCAGGTTTTCTTGGATGCTTACACTGATGCTCGACTTCGATCATATATGAATTTTTAGTATTCAAAACCACATTTCCAGAGGCTTTAAAAAAAGCATCAGAAGAAATTCAAAGCTCTCACCTCCACAGTACTGAGCTTGTGTATTTTTCTAAGGGAAAGGAAAAAAGTCAAAAGTAGCTCTGAAGTCATTTCAAGCCTGTCTTTGCCCGCACAGATAAAAAAATAAATAAAAAGGGTTTAGTGTGCAAAAGCAGGCTCAAATAAACTTCACTAATAAAGTTGATTCATACTCTGCAACAACTCTCACTCATATTCTTGAAATGACATCTCTTGAATCTCGATCCATCACGATGGACTGCTGACACGGAGGCAATGCAGGCATCACTGACTGTACTATTTCTTGAGACGGGAAACCCTTCAAAGAGAGCCAAGTGCTAAAAAAAAATTGCACGAGGAGTGAAAAAAGTGTGAATTCAACACCGTTGTGCGTTACAAACACACACAACGGATCAGAGGGTTACGTGGTTGGCCAGAGGACTGTAAGCAGAGGATGACATACAGGTGAAGACACTAAATGCAACATGCAAAAAATGAGAGAAATGAGGAAGGAACGGCCGAGAGCAAAGAAAACAAAATGAGGAGGTACAAGAAAGTGGATGAGACAGACCGCAGACAAGATTGGTGAAAAAGAGGAGGCTCAAAGAGAATCAACAGGCAAACCCAGCACAGCCAGCGAGGGGGAGAAATACATTGGCAACGGGATCATTTGGGTTTTTCCCTTTTTGAGAACAGGAAGCCGTTAGTGACGTTAACGTATACACTAATGTGAGAAAAAACACCTCATCACATTTGTCGATTTTCATTGAAATGTATGTTTTCATGTCTTTGTTTATGTCAATTTGATCCTGTGATTAAGACCTTTTCCACCAAAAACAACCTTGGGCTATCATATCTGTTTGTCACAGCTTCCCCCATCCTTCCCTCATCAGCTCGCGACTCAAAATCAAAATTGCTCTCTTCATTTCTAATTGTTCGTTATGCTCTTTTAACCGCCTTCGGGATCTTACCGGGCTGCTCATCACTACAAATTGGACTGTGAGGTGTTGCAAATCTTTCAAGGAACATCAGGGTCAGTGTGAAACGGTGTCAGTGGTCCATGTGGTGGCCGCAGGTCTTCTTCAAAAATTATTTGATTAAAACAATTCCATCATCTTTCATCATCATATTTTACCTCATTTGCAGGCCACCATTTAAAATACAATTTTAATCCAGTCTAGCAAAGTAGCAGCTGTTTGTCTGTTTTCGTCTCTTCGCAGCATGTGATGGTGTCAAAACCGTCGAGACATTTCCCTCAAACTCTTGTTGGTGCTAGAGGAAAAGTCAGAGTGTCACAAAAGTATAATTCATCCCCTGGTGATCATTAATCATCATTAATGTCAAAATTTAATGACAGCTCATCCAATAGTGGTTAAAATATCGCTTATATGAAGAAAACCACAGAGCAGTGCTGAACAGACACGACATCATCTAAAAAAAAAAAAAAATCAGGGATTTGTAAATCAGCATGGCAAAAGAGACACAGTTTATGATAAAGCTAGATGGGTTCGATTATAAAAAAAAAAAAAAAAAAAAAAAAAAAAAAAAAAAAAAAAGGTAACGTCTACAGTTGCACATTCAACTTATTTTCAACTTAAAAAACAAAAGAAATAAAATAATTCATAATTCAATTCATAAAACCCAGGTTTTTCTGTAGATTCTGAGATTTGTAATTCATTGACAGCTTATTCTAAAATTTTGCATGTCAGAAATGTTGAATAAACTGCCTGTCCTTATTCTTTCAACGGCGTGATTTCATAGTTGTAAAAGTGTACAACACACCAGAGGTCTCAGGATGCTTGCGTCTAGTATTCACTTTTCTTGAACTCTCTGTGCATCTCTTGTGGTTGTGTAACTCAATTAACGGCTTGTAGTGCCTCTCACTTAATGGCTGCATCTGATGAGGAGTTAGTGCTTTGTAAATTGGCTAATCATCAGCCGCTGCATTTCTATGCAGTCTAACAATCTATTAATTAGACTAATTGTCTCTTACTCAAAATGAGTATTTGACATACAGTACAGTAAAAGACCCTTTAGTGTCTGACTTGTTCAGTCGAATACAATTGTAGTTAATTAAGCAGAAGTGGGATATTAAAGGACCGCGAACATGACGGTCACGGAACACACAGGAAAACCAGACGGACCCTGTGTAGAGCTATAGTTGCATATTATATTCCATTTAATAAATACATTTTACACACTAGATACCAATACAAATATGTTAAATGTTTAATGAGTTCATTCAATGCAACCTACGTCTTCATGTAGGCTGCAGTCACTTTAGTTAATATGCTTCATGGCTCAATTATCGGGTTCTTTTCGAGAGTGTACCAAGTGACCCGTGCAGTACAGGTAAAGTTTCAGTGTGCAGACGGGTCAGGCTGACCGTTCATTGATCTATGTCCGTGCCTCTGCCTCTGCGGGAGGAATGCAATGCGATCTAAGCATATGCTTCATTTTACCATTAACTGTAATTGGCTCTGAGTTTCATATCGAGCAGCTTGTGGTGACAAACATTCTTCCGCCGGGAGCAAAGTAGACAGATGCTGTTGGTCTCTCGTTCTCCCTCTACATCTGCCGATCACTGCTTTATGTGATCCTCTTCTGTCTCTCTCAGCTTGTCTCTCTCTTTCCCCCTCAAGTCTCGTTAAGCTAATCATTCTTTAGAGCACGATGACAATAAATGGAGCAGATTATAGACTTTGCTGGAACTGGCAATGATGATCAAGTCTACGAGGCAAACCATTAGTCACACTGAGAGATTTGAATTTGAATTTTAACTCGACACAGAATTTACTGTTTTGTGTCGGGCTGTCGATCTGATGCAGTGCGCCCTTTAGTCTGCACTCCTTGTTGTGTGAAGAGTGCATTAATATTGATTCTTTATTAATATTAATCAAAACAATTCAAATAAATGGCAGGCAGTGCGTAGTTACTGTGCGTTAGAGAAAACATGTCTGAGTTACTGTCACAGTCTTATTCTGCAGTGTTACTTGTATACAACTCATCTGCAGGAGCAAATATGTTTTGCAGGAAATTAAATGCCACCTATGTTCATCAGCATAATGAGGAAACATTAATATCGATCAGATCTGCAAAGTGTTCACGTCAACGAAACGTGTTTATACTTACAATACAACTTCACCTTTTACTGCAGTATCAAGCGAAGCCGTGTGAAGAATGGATCAAAATGGTTACAGTTTTTATAGTTATGACGATCATGATCTTCGCTAAATCAACTGACTTGAAGACCGAACTGGTTGACTTTTTCGATAATCTTTCCCGATATGTACAGATAGTTTAAAAAATTAGACATTTTGGGAAGTACACTGCTTTGTTTTCTTTCTCTCCTGTCTGCGTGTTTAATATGAAGCTAGCTTAAATAATCTGGCTAACATCGCTGTTTCTGTTTTTTATGCTAAGCTAATAAGCAGCTAGTAGCTTCATATATACCATACAAGCATGAGAGTGGTATTAATCTTCTCATGTAACTCTCAGCAAGAAAGCAGATGAGCATATTTCCCAAAATGTGTTTGCTTTAAGTAGACAGTGTTATAGCATAAACAGAACAACGCCCAAACTTTGACAGTAAAAAACGTGTCGATACCTGTATGAACACATACTGCACTAGGGATGGGAATTGATAAGATTTCTACGATTCCAATTCCATTTTCGATTCTCTTATCGATTCTCATTTGGAAAAAAAGCACAACAAACAGGTCGATTAGCATCTTCTTTGGTTAGTTTAGAAGTAACATGACTCATGATTAGCCAAGGACATGCTAATGTTGCTGCTGCTGCTGGGCTGGGATTCAGTAACATTTTCGAGCGGTTCGAAAACTCAACATTCAGTAATAGTTATCGCAATTGGTAGTATTTCTCACTTTGATGAAATATCCATGTTACAAGTATTTCAAGTTGCCCTGTTCTCATCTTTTCTCATGAAGTGTAACCAAACTTACAAGCGTTTGTGCCGCTTGGGCAACATGTTTACTGTTGACTGCTGGCTGCACTGGAGTCGCCACACACATTGCGTGGTTTTAGCGTAAGCTACGCAACGCGCATGGTTGAGGGAATCGGAACACTGGGAACCGTTCTTTTAATTTTTTATCCCCATCCCTATACCGCACATAGTTGCACATACCGTATAAACTGCCGTATAAACTGGTGTCACTTTCATTCCCCTTCTTTCTCGCTTATTTCACACAAAAATGTTTATTTTCACAAACATACTCCTCATTTGCATATGCTTATTCCTTCTATCTCCACCTGATAACTCTGTGTGTCTAGTTGTGTGTGTGTGTGTGTGTGTATGTCACCTCTGAATTTGAACAGTGACACAGAGAGTCTGGTTTTCAGATCAGACAATAAGCGTGATCACACTGTTTCAAGAAATAATGGAACAAAACCAAGCCCCTCCCTCCTCCCTTGTGGAGCACAAACTCACTTAAGATCTCACTGACAGTTTTTGCTCCCCAGCTAAATGCTCACACAATTGATGAGTCAGCCACGATACAGAAATAGGGCATTTTTCACGTCTTTTTTTCTCTCTCTCGCTCTTTGTATCACACATCTTGGATAGAAACTCTGCACATTGCAAGCAGGCCACAAACTGAGCCACGGTCGTCACGATAGAGAATGGGGAGGCTTTATTAACCCTAATACACAGTTCACTGTGTAGATGCATTTAATCACCGCAACCTTGTTTTATAGCTTCATTGGTATATGTAATGAGGCCTCGGCAGTTCTCAGCTGTAAATAGAGTGTAATTTAGCAGGGATAACATGCTGTTGCGTCGAGCAGATGGAGACACTGATGGAGAGAAGAATAATGAGTGTAGTCTGCACGTACACGTGTCTGGCTCCTCTCTGTAGTTTTCTAGACTTTACAAAATGAAGCTCATCGTGGATTTGTAACTGGCGGGAGCTCCACTTCACTTCAGTTTACTGAAGAAAGGATTCTGTCTCTGAGGAGGAAAGCTCAGAGGACGTTTCAGATTATACTGAGTCTGGATGGCATCTTGCAACGTTAACACACATTTTGAAACACTAAAATGTGATGGGAATATATGCTTTAGCTAATCCAGCCAATTAAATAATCAAAGTACATTGAAAGAGTCGTATTCATACAGAATAACGTAGTATTTTACATTGGACACTAATATTTCATGACAAAACCTTTATCAAAACCCAACATTCATATGTTATTGCCATGTCAGTGGTAAAACAGCATTTGTTTTGATGGGGGGGAAAGAAACTTGTATTTATACAGTAAAATATTGACTAAAACACCAACCTTGAATGTAAAAATCAACAGTATTAATATCCTTTTAGCGCAATATTAGAAAAAGTTATACTGCAAACTGAAACTGTACGAAGTCCTGTTCATGAATTTACAGTATTGTCTCCAATGGAAGACCACCTAAAATCCAAGAAGAAGGAAAAAGAAGATCAAGAAACATTGCATAGAAACCAAGGACCAACTTAGCAAGAGTGTAAAAAGTGCGACCGATGATAAAAACGATAAAATGTTCAAAGTAAATTGAAATGCATTAGGTGAATAAAGTATCAGAGATGATGATTTAACTTTAAAAGCTTGGCAGTAAATGAAGAGGCACCTTAAATAATGCTAACAAAAAAAGATATGTCTTAAGGTTTCTTTTAAAAATGTCAACCGAGTCCCACAGATTCACAGGCCACAGTAACTAAAGGCTGACTGTCGTCAATATTGTCTCACAAACCTCCATAAATAGAATACGGAGGAAGAAATGCCAGAACTCATCGACGCAATTCAAAAATATGTGCAGTGCTACAACTGCAAACATACACTGTGTGTCCCCCCCCGTCTTTCTGAACCATGTCATGGCACATACTATGCAGATTTAATGCAACACAAATCCGAGTTGAGTTTAATGGGCTGTTATGGGAAGCGGTTGCACAGCGACGCATGATACTGTGAGCATTTAAGCTCCTCTAAAGGTTCTGCCTTTGATTCTCAGAAAATCATGTTTCTGCTGCTCATTTTCTCTCTTTGCTTTCTGATTCCTTTATTTTTCATCATCATCGTCATCATCATCGTTCTAATAAAATTATCAATCAAAAACATCCACACATTACTCCAGCCATCAATCATCAAAGCCAGATAGAGCTAATTTCATCAAGGGCTCAGATGCAGCATTTTCCGCAGAGAGTGGCGGCATTTTTATTTTCCATTAGGGTCACCTTTCCCACATCACCTAGCTTATATTGATGGGACTCTGGCATCAAATAACAGCTGAGGGGGAGAGAGGGAAAGCGTCAGAGTCTCAAGGGGGAGACGCCTAAATATGTCAATTTTCTAATGTGCCTGTGTTAAATCTCGAAACTTTCCTATGAAATATATGTATGCAAGTTTACATTTAACTGCTACAGCTTTGAGGCAAAATGAGCATAAATAACGCACCATGCACTGTGATTAGCAGATGTTACTACTATTCAGAAGTTTGTCTAAGTTCGCTGCTCTCACGCTTGCGTTCTTTCTATACGTTGGTTCTCTCGGTGCCTCTCTCCTTATACGCCCACATTGCCCTTCCTCCCTTTCATCTTACAACCTGTCATCTGTGCCATCCCTAATTACAGCAGCTAATTGCACAGTATTTCCAGGAACCAAATGGATTTGATCTGCATTGACCTCGCATTTTTTTTTCCCTGTCAAAAGACATGAGGGGAAAATCCGTTTTCTGCGCCACCCAGCTGCAGTTTATCTTCCTCGTGGATTCATCCGTTTTCTCGTGCATTTCAACTTATGAAACGTGACATCACACACAGCCCTGCGAACAGACACTTACATATACATACATAATGCAGCCAGGGTACAAATATAGCCATAGCTATTTGCCATATTCACTGGCAGTCAGGCATAATGCAGGCTGACATGATTTACTTCTATCTACATGCATCAGAGTGGATCACGTGAGGCTGGAGCATCAATATAGATACAATCAGCCAACAACTAGACAGAGAAACTCCCTTTGTAACATCTCCATATACAGAATGCATGTATACATATATAATACATACCCTCTGTATAGAATCCACATAAGACTAACATTCACCAAGACTAACCAAGACATGCAAAATACACACACGTGGATATCTTCTTTCTGTGTGTGTGTAGTGTTCTCATACACACACAATCACAGCTGTGCGCCTCAGTGGTCAGTATGCAGGGGAAACTCCACTATCAGTAATATCAGTACTTCAGTCGCCTCACAACAGGAGACAGAGGCCCATTGATTTGTGGGTAATGCTAATGTATGGCTTTCACTGGCTACCTTCTGGTTTACCTCACACACACACAGGGCACGCACGCACACGGCACACACACAGGGGCAAACGTGTGTGCATATTACAGCAATTGAGCCATTTATAGAACAAATATTAGACGGCTCACAGTGACGCTGCCATGTTTACTTTCTTTCTCATGAAACAAGATACGAGACTGTCGGCACCCGATGCCACAACAGAGCGGAACAAAGACAACATTGGCCTCACGTTTAAGATTTCAGTTTTCAGACAGTTTTACATTGTTATTGAGATGTAAATAGAGAAACAAAACAACTATGGCTGCAAATAATGAGTATTTCCATTTAATATATTGATTATTTTGTCAAATTAATGATTAATCATTTCAGTGCTCACACATTCCAGCTGTATCGTTGGTAGCAGTAGCCACTAGAAACCTGCTTAGCTTAAGTTGTTCAGCAGAAACTGGGTACATGTTGGTATGGCTGCTGGCCCAATATATATAGACCAGTGACAAATTTTCCTCATGTAATCCCAATGTTAGCTTGTTGTTGACCAGTGTTTTGTAAGAAATAAAACCGTCTTCTGACAGTACTGTCTCACAGCTGTTGGCTACAGAAGAGAGAGCAAGGTAGAATTCTTCGCCCGTGTTGGCATAACAGGCTTTAGCAGCTTTTGTACGAAGCTCATTGTAAGTTCATCCGAGTGTACAAGGCTATCAAAGTCAATAAATTCTAGTCTTTCATCGTCTGTTTCTCCTCAGCAATTTGAGGTGCACCTCTTTTGATTATGCTGTTCACAAATTACATCTCTGCCTTCTATTACTCAATAAATGATCAAAGACTTACTAACCTGCATGAATTCAAGAAGAAAGCTGGCAAACGTGCCTGCAGGAGGATGCAGATATATTGTTAAGACGCGACCATCTACTCTGCCTTTCTTTTCACAACAAGAGTGACGTCAAACAACAGTATGAATGAGATTACTGAAGTAATTGATGATAAGTTTTGCCCTGCCATTCACATTAATTTGATGAATGTATAATAAGGCAGAGAGAAGGGGTGAAGCTCCTTCTGGTTCATCACCTTGTTTAGTGGTGAGAAAGAAAATAGAGGAAGTGGTCTGACATTTGAATTGACTGAAAAAGTACTCGGCAAGATTCGACTCGCTGCAGTGATAATCTGCAAGAAGTAGTTCATGTTTGTGTAATGAAGCAAACAATACCGACGAATTAGATGACTTCCAAAAAGAAAGAAGTAACACTTGAGTTCTCTAACCTTGTTACTGTTGATAAGACTTCACAATGCTTCAATAAGTCTTCATCAGAGTCATTAAGTTACTTCATCATCTGTCTCTTCACGTTGACTGGACAATTAAACTGCCATCTGATTAAAGCTTAAGCAATCTCTGCTCATTACTCTGAAAAGGTACCTCATTAAGTGCACTGTCATTATATTCCTCTCACTAAAAAGGATTTCAGCTCATGTGGTATTTAAAGACCCAGCATGACGGGGCTCTGAATTGTTTACTGGTATTGATTTTGCAAAAAGGCACCATTTAGCCACTCATACAGCTCATTTTTCCACCGTTTGAACACTTTTACCTCCCAAAATATATAAAGTTCAAACTGGACAAAATAGCCGTATAAAGGGTAGGTAAAGGTAAAGGGATAATTAAAACCAAGAATCAAGAAGAAGAATGTCTACAAAATGTCTTGACAATCCGTCAAATAGTCATTGAGATAGTTCTATCTAAACCAAAGTGGTGGACCCGACTGACTGACCTTGCCATCACAAGAGCCACGTTGCTGAAAAGTAGCTAAGTAAAGTAATATTTGAAGCCTGTTCTTAAATATTTTCTCAATCTGACTGGCGTGCCAGATGTACTTTTTCGGGTCTTTGGGTTCACGGTTCAGTAAAAAAGGAAATTTCATTTTTTTTGAAACATGCAAATATTCAACAGTGACCCAGTGGCCATAATTCTTACTGTAACATTTAAGATCCTCAAATACTGGCATCCATCCATCCTTACACTTACAGTAAAACTGGGTCGATTTGGCAGCAGGTTTAGCAGGGCGTTCCAGGTGTTGCCTCCCGAGCAATGGATTCTAGTTCCTTCTAGGGGATCTCGAGGCGTTCCCAGGCTAGATGGGCTATGTACTCCCTCCAGCTGGTTCTGGGTCAGCCCTGGGGTCTCACCCCAGTTGGATGTGCCCCAAACACCTCCGCAAGAAGGCTGCCTGGAAAGCATCCTAGTTGGATGCCTGAACCACCTCAGCTGGCTCCTTTTGGCGGCTCTGCTCTGCGGTCCCCTGGATGTCAGAGCCCCTAACCCTATCTCTTGACATAGAAAGCTCATTTCGGCCACTTGTGTGTGTAATTCTTAGGTCACCACTCCAATTTTCATGGTCATAGGTCAGGGCTGGAATGTAGATGACTGGAAAATCAAGAGCTTTGCCTTCCGCCTCAGACCCAGAGATGTTTGAACCAGATGTTTACTCTATGTCAGCATTGGCCTTGCAAGTTTCAGCAGGTTTATTTAAGACAGTAGTTGGTGTGTTGAGCCATTTTCAACCCATGAAATACCCATTTTGATAAATTTGGTGATAATGTCATTAGCAGCACCAGAAATTATGCATTACATCATAGTGCAGCCATATAATTTATAATTGGAATACATCTTTTCTTCTGCTTGTTGGCTGTTTGTTGATTGAAAAATGATGAATGAAACTGTAAAATGGGCGAAACATAAAATAAAATAATTGCCTCCGTGTCCCCCAGGAAAATACCAGTTTGCTGGTGCGACATTCGTGAGCTCACCCTCTCAACACAGAAAAAGTCTTTCTGCGTGGTGCTGCTTCCCTCACTCTGCCTGCTGTTTGTAGTGACTGTGGGTGCTGGTCACGCCGTGTCTGTCTTGTCCACGTGTTTACACTGGCATATGATCTGCGTTCAGCGATACTGTCACTGTCTGTCTGCCTGTTGACACCCATGTAAGAGACTGTGACTGGCTAATGGGTTTTGACAGGGCAGAAAATTGATCAAGTGGCAGATCAAAAGCTCAGAGCTGCAAGGCTGTTAAGTGACACTATTGGGTGATAGTGAGTCTGCTATATCAAATTAGAGCTCTGGTACCACAGCCGAGGCACAGTGTGGTGCACACTGTCAAAAGCAGATTACTAGAGTCATGTCCAAAATATAATTAGGCACAGACAGCTTGAGTACTGAGCGGGGAGAACCTGGGGCAGTCTTGTGCAGCTGACCATATGCTACGACCTGGGCAAGCCAGAAAACTCTGTGGGGATTGTGAATTGAATCAAAACATTGTTTCAGTTTATTAAGATTAAACAGTTTGAAAGACTGCGGTCTTGTGCACACAATGTGGCAGTTGACGGATGTAAGATGGCGAGCTGGACACAGTTGAGCTTCAAATACTCTGTGACCAGTCACCTTACCTCTCTTCCTCCTCTTTACAAACAGGACAGATCATCTGATTAGAGACCTCTAACGCAATTTGGTGCCCCCGGTTTTAGAGCACAAAGTTACATTTTGCAAGGCACAGAGTGGGAATGACCGAGGCACATTCATCCGATTACAAGTGTAGCATCAAAATGATTTAAAATGTGTTATTTTGGGGTAGAGAGGTTTCACGGTGGGGGTTTAAATGGACTTAATAATCAACCTCTTTGTTTTCCCACAGCCTTTGGTCTTGAGACTGAGCTTGAGTCTTGAAAATGAACTTTAAATTTCAAAAAGCAAATTTGTTTTCACACCAGAAGCCTTGTTTTTTTTAAAGGAAACTGTCCCTTAGAGATATAATAAGTACAGTACGTCCTGTGAATTCTGTATACATTTCCCAAGCTGTTGTCATCTATTTAGAGTTCCTCACATTTGGACAGGTGAAGTGAATTCAGAGTTAATAAGTGATAAAAATGTATTGTGACATTGTAGATTTAAACAAGATATCATCAGTAATGATAACTCCCTTGATAACCTACTATAAGGTCGCATCATCACATTTTTGCTCAGTGTTCGCTGTTCACAGCTACCTTGTCGCCGGTAGCCTTACTGGTTTAAGAGATATTGATCTGACAATACACACACGCAGAAGTTTAGTGGATGAACTTAAGCCTCGATGCTTAACAACGTTTCTCACTGTGGTTGTGGTTCTGTGTGTGTGTGCTTCATTGTGTGTGTCTCCTGCTTAGTATGTAATCAGAGATGTCAGATTTCTAAAGCCTTAATTCTCTTCTGTGTTTTCACTTTGCGTTCTGCAGCACACACACACACACACACACACGTTACTCTTTGAGAAGAGTTTAGGCTACCCGTTTATTATTTAATGTTTCCCTAATTTGTAGACCTGGTAATGATTTCCAGGGGGATGTAGTAAATTAAAGCTTATTTTCTTGCTGTTGCGTATAGAATAATATCCGGCTGCATGATCTCATAACTGTGGAAAACATTTCTTGTTTGTTCAAAGCTTTTTCTTTCACAGTACCTCCTACCTTTTTACTCACATGCTATTTCCTTTGTTGATGCAGCTTTGGGCATGAATTAGATTTATTTTCTTTGATTCATCAGATCTCCCTGCTACTGTAATGCTAATGTGGCAGAATCTTCATGTAGAAATGAGACTGAATCAAAATCTCACCTTTAATGTGATTAAACCCTGCAGCCCTCCAGTGACGTTACACAGAGGAACAGGACAGGTTGATACTCCAAACGAGACCATCAAACTGTCAGCAGCCCCTTAACCTGCTGTTAATTAAATGGCCAGGCCGGTCTGAGACTTATTTAAACCTCCAGTGATATAGTAGTGAATGTGAATCAGAGTTTCTGGAAAACAATACAACCAATGTATTTTATGTTTTGTGATCCTTAATTGTTCTCTTCTTGATTATTTATCTACAGTGTCAGTCCCACTCTTTCACCATGTAAACGAGTCATTCTCTTATTAAATGAACAAATATTTTGCAAACTTTCATGCTTTTGGGCCAATGGCATATGCACATAATAGTCCATCTCTGGCTGAGCTGACTGAACCTCCGAAGATATATAACACACTGATATGACATTTTCACACACACACACACACACAAAAAAAAAATCATTCTTTGAATTCTGTGTGTGTGTGTGTGTGTGTGTGTGTGTGTGTGTGTGTGTGTGTGTATAAAAAGCTTTCTTGGGCTTGCAGGTGACCTGCAGTTGCAACTGTGGCAAAATGATTGCACTCCACAGTGCTGTTTTTAGATTCAGCCAAGCCATTAAGTATTGTGAGACATGCTTACTGAAGTACTGAACACAACAGACCGACATAGAGAAAACACTAACAAGCAGCACTTCAGACAACACACCCAAAAAAGGTGCATATACACTATCCTATAACTTTATGAACATTTTGAAAGAAGAACTTCGTCATGCATAATCAGTGTAAACACACAGCCGTCCTCACATCACGACACTCAGGAGTTTTGCCACCACGGTCTTGCCTGGTTAGTTTCAGTTTAGTTTAGGCTCCTGGTATTGTGCATGGCTCACTGTCACATTTATTACTAACCGGGACACTTGTGCAGAACTAATACGATGAACAGAACTGAGTCATATTTAATGTTATTAGCAACTTATGTGCTTTTCTTTTGGGAACAAGTTAAAATGTCAATGCTGGCGCCATTTTTGCGACACATCTCGGGAATGTAGGGAATTTTAACACGCCTGTCCAGCCACTGTTGCATGATCTCACTTTAAAGCACATTTACTCAAAATAGGAATTAGTTCATTCCTGGCTGTCTTAAAAAGTTAATACAACCCTGGCTAAAATTTGGTTGACAGATAGTCATTGGCCAAGAAAAATCTCATTGATTAGATGTTGATGGTGAGCCAGTTCTGGGCTTTCTGCCATCGGGCTATTGTTTCTTTTAGCCAGAGCTGCATTCATGTGCTTGGAAGATTCATCACTCAGCACTTCCAAGTTGGCATCTGTATCGAAGTTGCTCTGTATTCACATGCTGCTTTCAGAGAAAACAAACTCATAAGACACAAGTTAAATAAACATAATAAAATACACGTGAAAGGTCAAGTGTGTAAGATTATAGGGGCTCTATTTGCAGAAATAATTATCATGTCAATTATGGCACGATTCCAGCCTTTACTTTAAATTGTAGCTTTAGATTTTACATGCATGTTTGGAGCACGATAGCAAAAATAGGTGTGTATGTGCACACGATGATGTAAAGTTTTCCATTCATATTCGTGTGTCTCACTGCACATAGTGTGTATAACTGTGTGCATATACATGTGGCATGTGAATTTGACTTGAGGGAGAACTAATGATACCTGTTGAGTCAATGAGCCACATCACCACAGAATCCGGACAAACGGCGCGATGGAGCAATTAAAACAGGCCTTGACAAACCTTAACAAGTTGTTGGCTGAGCACCCCCCCCCTGCTGCAGAGCTCATTAAACCTCACATGTGTGGGCAAGTAGCCCGCTAATGAGCCAAATCTACAGCATGTAATCAATTAATCTCTTTGACGAGCGTTCGGGAAAAGGGGAAGGGAGAGGAGGCTTTTGAAAGAGTTGGAAATGAGAGAGGACTGATTTTTGTTTTTCATGTGACAGTTGGACTCGCGCTGATGTTTATTTTTTCTCTGCCAGCTGAACAGAGCTCACGGCTTCTTCCAAGCGATTGTACATAATGAAAACAAGGGTTTATCGTAACATATCATCTCTCATATAGCATCATGTCAAATTCTAATAACTAAATCAAAATCAGCAGTAGATCTGTACCTTCAGCTTCCTCCTTTCTCAGAACATGGAGCGATGATTAGCCACAGTATCCACCACTGTTTGAACTGATGCTTTTTTATTTTCGTCTCTGGCGTGATGAAAATATTCACAGCACACAAACGAGACGCATAAAAACTAATTTTCATCTCTTAAAAAGAGCTATGGGATTGGGCCAACTTCAATCATTTTTATTCCCTCTTTTGCTCCGCCGCTGTATCTCTCTCTGTCCCTTCTCCTCTCCTCAACGGGCTTTTAAGTGATAATAAACATTAGCACAGATTAATTTGAGCTGTTCGTATGCAGTGAGCTGCTTTTGGACCATCCGAACGCTCTCTCCCTCTTTTTTTGTCTCCCTCACCTATTATCACTCATTATCCAAACACATTTTCGCAGGACGCTTCTCCTTTTTATCACTCAGTCAATTTAATGCGTTGTGATTTTATGTGAAGTGGTCATCGTGCACACCTCATTTAAGCTCCAGGGACTTGGAATATGCAGGATGTTGGGAAATGCAGTGCATGGATGGCAGATCATGAATCCATCGTTCCCTGCGGCTACAACAAAGTCATTGTTTATTCCCTTCCTCTTTTAAAACCACTGATACAGATAAAATGATATAATTGCACTTTCTACAGTAAAATGCTGCTTACAAGTTAATGACGATGTCACATTTTAAACCCAGCCACCACTCGCCAGTTTTCCTTGTCACCTGCACCTCAGTGCTTTTACAAAACAAACTATGTAAAATACTGGATTTCCAGCTAAATGACTGTTGTGGGAGCTTTGTTTATAGATACTTTTTAAATAATGAAAGCTGAACGTGAAGATGCGCCCCGCGTGTACAGCATCTTTTCAAAAATAGCCCACTTCAGCTGCGCCGTGCCACAGTCGAGTTTATCAGCCGCAGCAGATGTGCCAGCGATGTGATTCATCTTTTTTTTTTCTGCGTCCTGTTAGGAAGCGTGGAGCAAGACCTTTTCCCCTTATCTGCTCATTGACTGTTCATTGCACTGTACTCGTCTGAGGCTGAACTGTACAGCACGGGAGAGGATTTAATCAGTGAAAGAGAGGACGCAAAGCTTGGGAAAGGGATAAATGTGTTGTGATGCTAAATGTAAGAGGGTGACGAAGGGGTGAAACAGAAGGAGAGAGTGAGAGAGACAAAGAGGCAGACAGGGATTAAATGGATGAGAACACACGCTATGCTGGGCTGCTATAGTGCTGGCATCCGCTTGCATGCTTATCCCAAAGGGTCAGACCGCTTCACTAATGGACATGGAGACAATTGATCTCTACAGTGTTACTGGAACACATCAGGCTGCCACACACACACACACACACACAGATGTACAGATATTGTTCCTCGACTGGATGCACGCAAGACATGTACACACTTTGATTTACTCTACATACACTATTTATTCATGTAGCCAGCCCCGCACATCTGTCCAGAGCAAGAACAAAAGGAGAACGCACCGTGCTGTCAGTGTATATACTCCCTGGAATTTAACACACATGCGAGGGATCAGTAAAGCTATCAAACACTTCCTGGTTGCTGGCAGGCTTCATTTAGACACTGTACGTACATAATTCAAGGTGTCTGAAAATAGCCCTGAGATGTGAATAATGCAGTGAGGCCATTAAAGAAGGCTAAAACAAACACATGGAGGGAGAGAGGCAGGATGGATGGTGACAGGTGGATGGTGTCGATGAATCCGTGAAAATGAGGGGAAATGTTAGCGTGAGTAGTTTGTGCAAGAATAAAAACTGCTGCGAATATTAAGAAAAGTTCCCTGACTCGTCATGGTGATGATTTCAGTAACGTCTGAAAACACTGATGACCCCGGGCAGGTGTGGAGGCTCAGACCTGCTGAGGCTTCTGTTTAACATCTGATCTTTGCTGAGCTCAGGAAGAGCTGGCAAAGGGCAAACTATTGTACTAATGTACCCCGCCACTCTCCTTTGGGGAACAGTGGTCACATCCAAAAAATGAATCTTCTCTTACCAGTCGAAACACTGGAACCTCTGCTGTTTGTTGTTCTGCGTGATATCAGACGAATATGATAATGAAACAGCTATGTTACATTTGGTTTGATGCTGGAAAACAGCACGCCCAGGTTCCTGCACTGCCTCTCTCTGCGGGTGGAGGGCCCACGGGGTGGTAGCTCCACGCCGTGCCCGATGTTTGCTGGCACAGATCCTTGGGTTCTGTTTCACGGGGATCTTCGTGCGCCTCCTTTGCTGGTCAGTCGGGCTCAGCCTGAGAGATGGGGTGATTAGCTTGGACATCCGGAGGGAGCATGGGGTAGAGCTGCTGCTCCTTCATATCAAAAGGAGGCAGCTGAGGTGGTTTGAGCATCTGATTGCCACCCCCCCCGGCTACCTTCCTTTTATAGGTGTTCTGGGCACGTCCAACTGGGAGGAGACCCCCGGTGTAGACCCAGGACCTGCTGGACGGACTAGCCTGGGAATGCCTCAAACAAAAGTCTGTTTTCTTAGATGTAAATCTGGCTACTTCTGGCTAAATCTGCTCTGTAGCACAAACTGAATAAAAAAATATTGAACAGAAAGACGTGGAGTGAAAGTGGAGTGGGCGAGGCCGAACTAAGGTGAACATGACTTAGCAGAGCCGGACTACACTGAGCTAAATATTGCACTAAATATAAATGACTAGCTGAAGGTCACTTTGCCTCGAGTACAATTTGCACTGCAATTTATTTGCATTGATCCGGGAGACTTTCTCTTTAAAAAAGGAGAAACGTCTATAAGCCTTCTGTCAGTGCTCACGGCGCATCCATTCAACTGCAGCGCTGATGTATTTGACCGCAGTCACAGCCCAATAAACAACCAGATACTATGCTTACATGGTTAAACCTGGAAGACCTCACCTAAATCTCTGGGTCACAATTACATGTGTACAGCCACCCATTAGTCAACCAGAGTATCAGACTGATGTAAGGCACAAAACTGGTAAATGCAGCTTGAATTCTTCCAGGGTGTAATTGGAGGTGAAATTGACAGGTAAAGAAATGCCCCTCTATCATTTCCTCTTTTTTTTTTTCAATTGCTCTCCTGATTGGAGTATTGTGCTGAGACATTGTTTACTCCTAATGCCTCATGGACCTGTGCTGCTTGAGCCCCATGACCATAACTAGCAGATAAATACATCATCAGGTTGTGCTATAAATAGGCCCGCCGCTGCCTTGCAGCAACACATACAACGCCGCAGACACACGCGCGTGTGCACATTAAGTACGCTGGGGTAAAAAATAAGCTTGCTTTTTGCACATAAATGCTGCATGTAAATTGCTGCATTCATTACAGTGACTAGTGGTGTCGAGCGGCAGAAAGCCCTAAAATGTCAAACACAGAGTTACATTTCCTTCAAGTCAAGTGTCAGGTACATTTGTGTTAGTGTGGTGGACACAGCAGTTCAAAGGCCGGAGGAATTTTGTTGAGTGAGTGTGGTGATGGAGGCCCCTCCGCTTCTCCGCACACACCGTCCTGATCGCGTGTCTCTCGTGCTCTCTTTCGTCTACATCCTGCCCTTTTCCAGCACTAGAAACAAGACTACTGTGTCCGTCTGAGTCACCTCAGTCTTCTCCCACTGGGCCCTGCATGGTCGCACCTGACAGGTCACATCAGACAGGGAGACACTCACCCACCCCTTGACACACACACACACACATGCATACATTTGTTAGACCATTACAAACAAACAAATGTGTGAGCCTGCCTGTGTGTGAAACACAACAAGAGTACATGCATACCGTACATGTATCTAAGGTGACTCAGACAGATGGACACAGTTGATCCAGTCAGGGAACATTTATTTCCAGAGTTTCCAGAGCAAAGGCCGACTTTTAAAGAATTTAAAACAGTATCACAACTTTACTGTACTCACATCCATATTCAAACAGCTCACCTTGAAGTAAACAAAGCAGTTTTACAGTAACAGATTGCGGTGCTTGATCCTGTTAATGTGTCAGATGATAATATGTGAAATGACAGCATACTAAGATGTAATGCTAAGACTGTGATCAAGGTAAAGATTACACCTGCTGTGCATCAGCATTTTAACAACTGTCACTGTGAGCATGTTATCATGAGGCCAAAGCAGCTCCACAGAGCCATTAGCATGGCTGCTCTTAGCCTTTTCCTTTAATATTTTATAACAGTATGTATTGTAGCACGATTTTTGGCTGAACCTCATGCAAACACCTGGCTTGACCACCCTTGCCTTTAAAAATGAGCACTAGCAATGTCCTGGATGGCTCTTCAGTATTAATATTAAATGAATAGCTACAGTATAGTAGCTAATGTCAGAATCCTGCAGAGAAAGGAAATGCACTTGTGTGAAACAACTCACCAGTGTGACAGGTGATTGACAATCACGTACAAACAGTAGATCTACATCTAAGTTTAGACTAAAATGTATATTTGAATCGATCACACACTGCACCTGTAGTGTGACAAGGACTCACTAGAACACCATTAGCATGGGTGTACATGTTCCTGCTGACTGCAGAGAACACATATCATTGTATCACAGTCTTCAATCAAGGATATATATTCAAATCATAAGGATATGCGTGTATGTAGCTATGTTACACACCCTTATTTCAGTGACAATTTTGAGTTGTTCTAAAAAATGTCAATGAGATCCATCTTTCATAAGCTTGTGTGGGGACACATCTGGCTCATGTCATGTTGGAAAAACTGAAGCGAGGAAACCTAACAAAGAGGAAAGTCACAAAGCTTTTCATTTTTTACGCTAGAAGAGGCAACTCTGATTTGTTTTTAGATGTGTTACTTTACACTTGCAGCACTTGGGATTAACTATAGACAATGTTTCTGTCCTAGACTGAGCCATAACATCTTAAAGGATGTCTATGATTTTAAATAAGCTGATGACAGACAGCTGCTTATAACAAAGTGCAAAGCTCCTTCAAAGTGAAAATTGACTTGGTTGAATGATGACAAATTCTGGAGCAGCAGTGTCCTTTTCAGGCCAACTGTTTAGCTACAGCATTTCAAGTTCTCCAGACATCGCACCACGAGCCAGAGATGTGCTGAGATCTAGTTCCATCTGCAATAATGGCCATTTGTTAGTTGACTTGCAGTTACAATTAAAAACTGACACGCAAACTAACACCGAGCCAGCAGGAGCATTAGCTAAGCAACGTCTGTCCGTCCTCCCCGCTGAGAGAGTGGGCTGGGAGCGAAACACAAGTGGGAGAGGAGATGAAGAAGGAGAAGAACACAGAAAAATAGACAAAGAACCAAACCCAGGGCTTGTGTGAGTCAGACTGTTGAAAGAGTGACTACATAACCGTGTCAGACACAAGCTAAGAGACCACCACAGATGATGCATCTTTCTTTTGGCAAGTCTCGGTGGGCTTCAGTCTTTAGAGTACTGGACCCTGGATCTGAGATGCCCGAGGCATCCCCACATTGTTCATGTGGGGAACGTTCTGACATCTCCAGCTACACATCCGTGACTTCAACAAGTGCAAAACCTCTGGGTCTGGTAAATCTTGGAAATAAACTAAGTGGCAATCGGTTGGTGTTGTTTCTTTGCTAGCTTTTTTGCTAGCAGCATCTATGCTGACTTCTTCATAGCGGGCGTTGATTGAGGTAACGGCGAGTAGATGAAATACTATCCAGGAGGTCCAATTTGAAGGAATATTCATGAGTTTAAAGGCTCATCAAGAGAACGCTGCCCAGTCGGTTTTAATGTGACTAATTATGATCATTGGTAATTACATCATTTTTTCCTCAGTCTCAAATCACAGCTTTTATATTATTACATAACAAACATCTAACAGAAATGTGTTGTTGCATTATAATCAAGTAATCTAATTTATTTGTTCATTAATTTCTAAATTCGGAACCCAGTTTTTTTTGTTGTTGTTGGTGAAATAACTAACAAATTACCTGTCTACCTTCTTTCTTTTTTTTCATTTTCTCCTCTTTCTAAAAGTGCACACTCACGTGTTTAATCATCACCATGTGACGTTCTGCTGCTGTAAATAAAACACACGCCACAGCCATATAATACAGGGAAAAACAAACACTCTGGGTATATTTCATTACTCGGACAACTAAAACCATACACAGAAAGGTAGAGACAAAATCAATAGCCCCATATAAATCTCTCTATTCAATCCAGTATTCACCGTGCCAGACAGGCAGGCTGGGCACGTGGAGTCAAACACACACTAGGCTATCAAATATGCAGCATGTATACAGCAGCAGGGCAGGGGGTGGAAGTGGCATGGCACCGAAGACTGTGAAAAGCAGAGGAGGAAAAACATAACAAGCAGCAGTAAGACAAACTGAGGGTTTAGATGACAATTCAGGCACAGGCAAACTGTCACTATAAAAAGAAATAACAGTGCCAATGTCAGTCACCTGTTAATGCTTTTAAAACACAGTGTGTCACCTACAGGACAGCTGTCACACCTCTATCGTGTAGATTCATATAGATTTTGAGACAGATCATCCAGAGAGGAAATGTGAGAGTCTTAAAGGTGTACTTGAGATTAAGTGCTCTGCCCATGGTTTACTTGGCAGTAGAGCTATACATGAAGGTAAAGCATTAACGATTCAGTGTTTTGTTTTTTTTTTCTCATGTGTTGTCTTGTACAAACTAAACTCTTTTCAATTTCTTACCTATCAAAAATCTTGATAGCCTCACTGGTGATGGGGCTCTTTTGTTTACTAAGACATTTTGGTTCGTTTAGTGATTTTAATGCTGAAAGTCTGATTTTGAAGGTCACTTTTCACTGGTTAAAGAAACAGTTGACCGGTCAGACATTTGTAGGCTGTGTTAGGAATAGGAATCAGATATGTATGAGATTAAAGCAGATGTGCAGATTGTTGTAGCATATTTTTTCAAAATGTTAGCTGCTTCTAGCAACCGCTACCACCGCTTCTTCTGAAGCTGTTATCAGTGGGATGGGACGCATCACTTGCTAACAGTCAGAAATGGGCTCGCATGAACACAATGTCAGGCTGAAGGAATAAAGGTTTCTAACATTTTAGCAGCCTTGCACGTTCGCAGCGTTATTTCTGCTCTCATCCGCGTTCTAAAACCTCCGCTGTTAGTCCTGATAGAAACTCCCACATATCTACTATGTAACAATTTTACAGAGATTATGGTTTTACACGGATTATTACACCAGTTATCTAGCCTCAACAGCACTTCTTTTTATGTAGGACAATAATATAGCCAACTTTTCACTCCTGGTGCATGTACATGAATAAATATGTCTCAGGCCGTGTGTATTTTATCAGAAGCTTGTACTGTCATTGATGATGTGGTGCCAGCTTCAAAACCTAAATCCTGCTTCAGGCCATATTTTGCCCTTGTCTTGTTACCTTAAGTGTATCTGTTGGAACATTTGCCCATAACACAGCCTGTATATGTTCCACACTGTTGCACACAGCGGTGTCTGTGGGCAGAGCGAGCACTCTGTGGCTCATGGTAATGGGTGGGAAATGTCCATATCCGTGCTCCTCTTCCTATCCTTCCCCCCGGTATCATCCTTACTCATCCTGTCCTTTTTGCTTTTATCTGTGAGACCTTTGCTGCTGGAGCTGTTCGCTCACACTGAGCTGAAAATTACAGGTCGTGTACATGCAGCTCCGAACTCACCGTCACTTGACCTATCGCGTCACGTTGTTTCCTTTTTCCAACCATGAATAATTCCTTGTCGTTTCGCTTGCATTTGTAGCGGTGGTCACTCCGTTCTCTCGCCGCGTTTACTGGGGTGCAGCGATAAGGAAAAGCAACTGTAGTGGATCCAGGGTGTCGCTTTAGTCAGCGAATCCCTCTGATAAGACTTCTACACTCACTCAACAGCTCGGAGCCAATAATGAGCCATTTTACAATACATCAGTGAGAGACAGCAACCAGTACTCGCAAGTCTGAGGAGCAACAACTTGCAGCTTTTTACAGAACAAGCAGAGACTCTTCATCTCTCACCGTCTCCCTGTCAATCACACATTTGCAAAGCAAACTGAAAGAGCGCGCGCACACACACACACACACACACACACACACACACACACACACACACACACAGTAGTGTACTCTTCTAAACTGACAGGCTCTGAGGCTCCCCGTGCAGGTTATTCATCGTGATGACTCATTTGCTTGACAGCATCTGCCCACCCCCACCCTCCCCATCCTGGAGACACTTTGTCACTTGCTGACAACCTGAGAAGATGTAGATCTGATTTTAGGTTGTTGCCATTGATAATCCTGCTGAACAAGTAGTCGGAGGAAGCCCTAAGGTTGCCGTCTGAACGTGAAGTGTAGACATTCATAAGAGAGGCTTATGCCCAGAGGGGTCACTGACTTAAATGCTTGGATGAGATGAGAAAATCGCTACTACTCTCTCGATCTACTGTCTGATCTCCTTTTAGGCACCTTGACAAGGCGCTGAGTGTTTTTATTGCTTTAATAGAGTTCACCTTTATAAAAAAAAACATGGCTACAATTCAAGTCTCTTCATTCATTTTTTTTTAGGTTAAGATAAAACTTTGGCATAAGCTAGCAATTGATTTAAGTTTAAATTAACGTGAAGACAAAGACGACCAGTTTCTGTTAGATGAATACAGTTAAGGATCATTAGTTTTTAAACACTTACTTTACTTCGTTAAATAGCAGTTAAGGACTATGAAGATTAAAGCATGGTAATTAAAACAAAGTACCTATTACAGTAATGACTGTATTTTCTTTGTATCGTGCACATGCAGCGTTTCAAGGGGCTTCAGAAATGCTAGACATGCACAGTAAAGGCTGGTTCCACTCATGGTGTTGCGTTCAAGATATTTCAACAGCAGCTCTCTGCGTGTAGAAAACTCTGCGTGTATTTTACTTTTAATGAGTCAAAGTATAAGCCTCACGCACGCATAGAAAGCAGCCATGCGGCATATAAGTGAAGTGAGAAGTGAATAAGTGCGACAGCGCACAGATGGAGGTGCATATGGAAATGTAAGCAAGAGGGAAGATGGAGGGATGAAGGTTATCAGACTTAATCAAGATGGAGTAGTTGAGTCAGCAGAGGGTACACAGCGAGAGGGGAGCTTAACATAGGCACAATTCACCATTTCCATTTTTATTTTCCCCTTTTCTCTTCCTGCTTTCCTTAGTCCATCAGTTCATTCATAATGGTGGGAAAGGATCTCGGATAAGAAGAGAAGACCAGACTCTTTTTGGCAGGTACTGTAGAGAGACCTGGCAAAAACTGCCAGGAGGGCCACCGTGGCTCATTCTCTGACGCTGAGCTGCCATCCTGATTTCCCAGCGTCTAATGAAAAGGCAGAACAAGTGATGCTCACTGAAGTCACAGTGCTCCCTTGGCCCCACTTATACTCAAGCCCTGTCCTTCGCTCTCTTCAGACCTGACTGAAACATCCCTTGTGAATTCTTCTGACAGCATGATGTAGATTCTTTATATTTCTGATTGTGAAAGATAGGGTTAAATAAATGTACATTAAACGAACAATAAAATTAACATTTACTTTAGACTTTTAACCATAGTTGTAAAGAATGGAAGGCATTTTCGTGACGCTTACCACAGGTTTCTGGTGCTGGCTGTCCCACCTGTTCTGCCTCTCGGCTAATCTAATAATGGGCAAAGACGTGGATCATCATCGGACGTGAGGCGGGCTGAATGAAGCCTGGGTGCTCAAACAAGCCATCTGTAACGGCACCTACCTGTCAATCAAAACAGCCACACTGTTAATTATGCATAACGTTAAGAGTAAATTTAATTTGAGTTAGAAAAAAAAATTCAGACTTGGTACAGTTGCTGTGAACAGGGAAATTAGCTATAGAGACCAAAACTGTGTTTTGTACCAGGCTGTAAACATGTTTATTTCTGCTGCAAGTTGGACGTTTTAATATAGGGCCTTATGGAGAGTGACTGATTCTGCAGCCAGCTTCAAGTGGCCGTTCAAGTCACTTGCACATCGGCGTCACTTCACAACCATGGAGTTTGCCGCTTGGGAATATCCCACCCGTGTGTTTCTTCAAACACGTTAAAGTAAATGCTAAGTGTTATTGGCAATTCCTTTTCTTCTCAGCATGATGTAGACGCCATGTTGCGCCACTGCAATATAACACCTGAGACACTGAGGGTGTTACAGCTGTGATGTGTGAAAACTCATGACGTGAAGAACGGCATTCGTCAATATTGCGGGAGATGCTGAAATATCTCATTAACCTTGTTTCACCTTGACATTTGCCTTACTGTGATAAAACAAAGAAAAACAATGTACATGCACGTGATATAGGAAATATAAAGTGGAATATTTCAATCTTAGTATGTCATACATTGTTTTTGTCTTTAAGAAGGAAAAAGAAACATTGAATATATATATAACCCTGCCATATGTTTGCAGAGCATAAGCCAGGTGTTGTAATCTGTGTCTGTGTATTCACCATGAGCTTGTTTCAGATTCCATTTTGGCAAGTGATAAACTCGCCTAGAGAGCAGACTTTTATTTCTACGGATTTGATTTTTTAAAAAAAAATCAATATTAAATGCGACAAATGACAATGTGAAAACAACGTGAACCCAAATCCGCAGCTCCCCACCTCATTGTTTCGCTATTTGGTAGCAACTTCACAGTTTCGTTCCACAGTCCATAGCTTTTGGCTGCGGCAGGCAGCGGAGAAAAACCGCACTGTACACTACCTGCTTAACAGCAAACAAACATAGTTAATGACTAGCTGATTAAATTACGGAGCATTTAGCAGCTAAAGAGGCAGATATTTCCCTCAGGAGTTGGTAAAATGAGCTAAAAGAGAGTAAATATTGGCCTTGGTTGTGTGAATAGGCAGTTCAGCTTACTGTAGACTGTGATGATACGTTGCTTAAAACAGCACCTAAAACTATTCGTGGGGTTCAACAAATTCATGAGGGGCTAAGAGGTGTACAAAACAAAAAGAGAAGAGAAAAAGACTGAAAAATGAAAAGTCTGCAGGAATCAAAAAAGCAACGCAAATAAATGTTTTATTTCCCCTGAAACTGTGCATGGATATACCAATCAAATTTTTTTTTTTTCCCTTGTGTGCGTGTTACATCGGCTTGAAGAGACCGACTGAAGAGGCCAATCAGAGCCTGTCCGTCTGTGTGCTGATTGTCTTGTCTGATGAGGCCGAGATGTTTGTCACATCATGTTTGATTTGCTGCTGAGATGCATTGTAACGGCATCTTCCAGTGCTGATGAAGTGGAAATGAGGCATTTTCTTTGTTCTCTTTGCACCATGACTGTGGATTGTGTATTAAAGGCTGCAGTACTATGCTTTCAGTAGTAGCCAGTTGGAGGAAGAGACATTCATGTTTGCTTTCTGTGTAAATTGAGAAAAAAACATGAGCCCCTGTTTATGTACTGTTCTTCACAGTCTCTGTATATTATGTAGAGTTGTGTATGACAGAATACCACCTGAATTTCTGTGTGGTAGTTTAAACACAAACCGACCAGACAGAATATTAGCACACAATCTAGAGTCCATAAAGTCTCTAACTAAGCCTGGAGATGTGACGGCCTCTTTAGTGCCCTGGAGCTGGTGCATGTTTTGCATGGTTGGTAATCAAATCAATAAATCTGTGTCAAGTGTCAGGAATACTGGTTGCTTTTATTACAAAATAAAAGACAGACATTCTACTACATACACATCTTAACGTTACTTCTACTTTTGTGCATTTTTGACTTTTATACTGGGACGTGGAAAGATGGCCGTGAGGTCAAGTAGAGGTCTGGGCGGGAATTTTCAGTCCTGCTCCCGCAAAGAATTGATTTGATTTTAACTCCCGCCCGCGCCTGCCATATTTTGTCCCGCTCCGCCCGCAAGATGCGGACGTTATTTCTCACGAAAGTTCTTTTCATTGGCTTGGGAAATTAAACATGCTTAACATAGCTGAACTCTCCGTGGTCCGATCCTTCACACGTAGCGAGGGTGCGCGGTGCCAGGCATTTCTGCCATGGTCCGAGATCTCAAACACGGAAGAGCGGAAACGAATTGTCTGAAACGTATGCGAGATTAGACCACACCCGTAAATTTAGGCATCTAAAAATGTTTTTTATTAATATCAAATAAAATATCCAACACAAATTATGTATTAGACATAAATTAATCAGTTATACATTTTATTTTATACACGTTTTAGTTTGCGGGACTGCAGCGTATCACCTCTCCCGCATTGAGTTTTCTAAATTTGTCCCGCGCTGCACTGCTTTACGTCGGGTCACACGGGACTCCAGCATCGAGTCCTCTGCTCTGTTCGGCAACTGTCCAGAACGACACATACTTTGTCCAACCTAGAAGAACATCTTGGTTTGGCTTCAGATGACGTCAGGGAACATTTGTGGTTAAAAGAAACCAAAATTGCATGTTGATAGGGTACAATAAACAAAAAGTAAACATACAGTACAGTCCTAACAGGTGAACAGTGCTGACTGTGACCGTCACTGGCGTCTCCCTCTGTTGCACCGATTATAAACAACTGAACTGATTTTTCCACCCGCTGACTTTTCAATCTGACTCCGTTCGAATCTCGGCCTGTGTTCTAACACTAATACACTTTGCTTTTGCATAAAATGTATTAATGAGAATTAATCAAGTTTGCATCCATCTACAGCAATCATCAGGAGGATGTGACCTTATTGTGTTACAGGAAGCAATTAATGTGTCCGTGTGTGTGTGTTTATATATGAGATTAACTTAAGCATCAACACTAGTCTAATGACTTCATCATTGTGTGCTCTGACCTCATTAAAATGCCCAATAACTTCATTAATGTGTGCTGCAACCTCATTACAGTTTGCCATGACCTCATCATAGTACTGTGACAACCATGCGGTATGACTATATCCATAAGCATACAAGCAGAAAAGTTATTGCACCTGTTCGTCTACCGTTTGCTGTGTTTAAATAAACAATATCTGAATGTGTGTGCTTTTAACGTGGTACGGTATTCTGTTAACACGTTCCATTAGCAAACACAGTTTGCACAGTTATTAGTTATTATTGACTAAGAAATAAAGGCACATCCATCACAAGGAAACTCTGCAATACAGAGCATGGTGAAAGCTGACCGTGTTCTGTGCACAGTGTTTTCCTTATTTCCTTATTTTAGATTATGTTAACTACAATTTGGAGCTTCATTAACAGTGTTAGAAAAACAGAGACAATAAAATCCTCACACAGTATCAGGTATGAATGTTTTGGGATGAAAATTATCCCGTTACAACGGAACCCAATATCTTACATCAGTCTGTGTAAAGGGGTTAAATGTTATCATTTGATTTCGGCTTCCAAACAGCAAGAAGCTACAAATTCACATTAAGTAAGGCATTGCCTGTGCTTTACTCTGTGCATTCACTCTTTAAATAACCGTGTGTTTGTTCATGCCTCACCTTCTGTGTGTGTGTGTGTGTGTGTGTGTGTGTGTGTGTGTGTGTGTGTGTGTGTGTGTGTGTGCGTGGATGTAGACGCTCACTTATGTGTCTGTACGGGAGAGGTGAAGACGTACTGCTGTGCTTTAAATTGATCCACCTGTCAGATGATGCAGAGGGAAACTGCTGGATAGAGACGGCCTCTAAGACAGGCAGCCATCTGCTCCTACTTCCTGACACTGATATAGTGTGAATGTACGGTATGTCCTGTCTGTATAAGCGTTTCATCCATTCACATATCT
Source organism: Nibea albiflora (assembly GCA_014281875.1). Taxonomy (NCBI): domain Eukaryota; kingdom Metazoa; phylum Chordata; class Actinopteri; family Sciaenidae; genus Nibea; species Nibea albiflora. The sequence continues at coordinate 11,283,615 of CM024794.1, read as the reverse complement.
TCTTTCTTTTTATTTCAGGTGAAGAACCTGGACTAACGACTTAGGAACGTCAGCTGAGAATCAGACTGAGGATGCTGTCATCACTGTTCACGGTGCTGCGGACCTTCACCGAACTGTAAGAGCTACTTCCTTTTGTCAGTGTCATGTTGGAGATGTATATGGATCAAATGCCATCAGGTGCATTTATAAAATGCATATCGAACACTTCATTATCACCGCAGCTAAGTAAGAAATGGCTACAAAAAAATACTACTACTATGTTGTGGTGCCAAAATATAAAAATAGGGGGCCGCCCTACTTTAAGCTCTGTATGTAGAGGAGTTAAAAGAATATCCGGAAGCCATGCTCATATTTCACTCATGTGACACGGAGCTACAAAAAGTATGGATAAAGACATGCCTGACCTAGCCTTAAAACAAGCTACCAGAAGACTTATCCAAAATGCATATTCAACTGTCAAATTAGTTTAATGCACAGTTGAACTGTACGCCCTATCCCAGTTCTTTTATACTTAAAAATAATTACCCTAACTTTACAATGTAATTCTGATGAAAGGGAAATCTCTTTTTATCCTCATTAGAAGATTTAATTAGTTTTTTTTTTTTTTTTTTTTGTCAGCCTAAGTAGTAGTACAGTTTTTTTTTTGGTTTTTAATTGCCTTATAAAATACTCTGGTAGCTATTATGATACAAAGACTAATAATGCTGGGATCCGCTTCATTTTTCTTTTCTGCTTCATAATTCTCTGCTGTTGACAATTTTCATGTTGCTTTTTCATTTTCTATTTTTGTCCCTCTTCTGTGTCACAGTGTTTTCTACCACACACTCTCTCCATACGTTTCATTAGGTTTCATGTTTACGTTGTTACGATAAATAAAAATAGCCATCCCTGGTGAGCATTTCACCTCCCCACCTCACGGTGGCACACTTTGTTGCTCCACCCCATTAACATCTGTCTCCGGTATAGGGGTGATTACAACACGTAATTGCCACAATATATCATCAGAACCTGAGCCGGATGTCCCTCGGGGACACAGGTTATGGAGAGGGAGAAAAATGAAAAGGCAAACACTTGAGCATGCACTGGGACTGCTGAGGCTGATACCTGCTCATAAAGCACTAATGGATGGCAGGTTGCTGAGAGAGCACCGGCCTCCGAGAGACACCTCATCATCAGCAACACCACCGATGTCTTAGCAGCACGGCCTGGATATAGCAGGTACTTCAACCTCGGAGTCGGACTGAAGAACAAATGGGACAGATGGCGAAGGGAGCGAGAGCACTGTGTGTTTTTATGTAACATTAGAGCGAAGGTAGAGGAGCAGAAATTGATGCTTTGTTGCTGGGAGCTTAACATTGGCAGTAGCTGAGGTTGAAATAATGTGCTGCGGGCTGTGCTGCTCTAGGTGATTTGTTTTCACTTTCTGGTGAAATGGTGAATTTTTGTTCAGCTTTTTGTGTTATTCATGAGGGCCAGCAGTCAGAGAGGAAAAGCCAGGAAAACTCTACAATGCATGCAAGCTACAGTGAGGAAGAGGGCAATATAAACTTTTCCAATGAGCACTGTGGACTCAGCTTTCCACAGCTTTCATTTAGAGTTTAATCCACGCGTTGGTATGAAAAAATATGAAATCATCATAAAATGCAAATTGAGAATAAAGGTAATATTGAAGGGGGGGCAACACTTGACCTTTCTACAACCTTGACCTTCCATTGGACGACATGAACAGTGCAGATGTGCAGATCTGACTTGGGGGCAGCTCTTTGAAAGACAGAGGCGATAAATGGCGAAGGGCAGCACAACGCACCTGCACTGAGATTATTTTGGCAGATTCGCCTGGGATAGAGTGAAGTAGGGCAGAAGATAATTGTAGGTCAAAATGTACTTTGGGAGAAGAACAACTTGGACGAGTACGTGGACACAGGTGCTTTAATGTGGTTCGTTCGTCATCACTGGTGTGTGTGGGTGACTGTGCGTGTGTGTGTTATGGCTGTAATTTTGCATCGTGTATCTGTAATAACTAGAGAAAATCCATCTTTATAAATCATCTTGTAAAGAATAAAGGATTTGACACTCGTAATAACACATGAACGAATGCTGATATTCATAACATGGTGTACAGTATGATCTTTAAGATGACATTATGTGTCATGATGTCCAGATTTTTATTTAATTTTTCAGGATATGTCAAATAATGTTGATCTACCTCAAAGTACTGGTAGGTTAGACTTAGGCTAGACATTAGATGACATGTTGACATTTTTCCTCATCTTCCTTTTAGTACCCTGGTCCCTCTGAAACACAGGTCACGTTGTCAGGTTTCTTCAGCCATTCAAATACAGCGGTGAGCAATGAGGATAATAATAAATTCACGTTTTTTCAGTCTCACACGTCTGACTGAACAGATGTGTTTCTATTTTTATCGGTCTACGCAGGTGTATTTTTATGCTTCAGGTCTATTTCCTCTTGCATCACACACATACCGACCTACACTTAGTAACGTGCATGAGCTACACAGCATCCTGTGTCGACGCAGGCAGAGGTGTGAAGCTGCCGCCGCTCTGCTTTTCATGCGACGCCTCCTTAATTGTTACAGTGCAATCTACTTCCAGACTGTAAGCACAGGTGCTCACAGTGACGAGGCAGATATGGCGATGTTTATATGATAGGATTATTTTAGTTCAGCATGCTAGCATTTGCTAATTAGCACTAAATGCAAAGTATAGCTGAGGCCAATGCGAATCTTAGTTTTGCAGGTATGTGAATAGTGGACAATTTAAAGAGGAGATGCTAAAGAATCAGCAACAGTATTACAATTGAACCAACACTGCCATCCCTAAAGCAACGCTGCTAGCATGGCTAAAAACACACGATAAACTCTGGTAGTGCATTCAGTCGCACACTGCTTATGATTAATGCCTGACATACTCGGGTACCCATCCCCCAGCCTCTACTGCAGACCTCCAGTGCTTTTAAACGATTATGTTGCAGTTTCTGACTAACTGCACATGAATCTTCGCCCACCGTGAGGCCATCTTTTATAGCCTCTAACCTGTGGAACCCTGAACTGCCTATTAGACAACACAAACACGAGCCGTGTCTGATGTAATACCGCCAGCTAGACAGGAGTCAGCACTCTTTTTGTACATGCAGCATTGAAACCCTGAGTCAAGCTACTGGCACACAACCTTCGAGCATATTCATAGCAATCTACGCAGTCTAGCCTCGAGTTGAACAGACAGTCGTACTTAGCAGTGATCCCCATATGGCACGACACTCTTGGTATTCTAAGAGCTGTCAAAATTGTTGTTGAGAAAATGGCTACCAGTATTAAAGGCAGTGTTCCTGCTTTGCCTTGTCGGAAGCACGAAGCAGTCTCAAATCAAGGGCTCTTCATGCAAGTATGGTAAGCGGGGCTGTAGTTGTTGCTCGGTGTGCAGGTGTCTGGTGCTGTAAGCGTGTAATCAGTGCACAGGGGGCTATGTCTGAAGGAGACTAATCAGAGGAGAGATGGGGCTGCTAACAGCAGGTGTAAATCAGCAATTATTTTCTTACTGTCTCTTTTTCCTCTCTTTCTGAGCATCTCTCTGTGTCTCTCTTTGCATGAATGGTCCCACCATTAAGCAGAACAATGCTAATGGGCCTGTGCCCGTCAACCATGCAGTCCTCGCTGGGCGCTGGCTTTATGCGGCTTCTTTGCTCTCAGCTTCCTCCATCTCCAGTCCTGTCTCACTTTTGCTTCCAGGTCCATCATCCACCTGTCTGTCAGATTTAATGAAACAAGTACATCTAATAGACGAATGAAAGGTTAAGTAAGAATAGCCGGGTTATGGTGTCAAACAAGAGGATCAGTACAAGACGGCTGGAAAGGTTGCATTTCTCTGTGGGGTCGTGGGGAGTTTTCTTTCAGCCCTTGGCTGTGCAGTGCTTCTGCACTCATGTTTACCCTCTACTGTGAAATGTTTCCTTCTGTAAGGCAGAGAAAACATTGATTTTTAGCAGAGGGACAAAAAGAGTGGCTTTGACTTTTCAAGCCGATGGTGGGAGGTGAGAAAGGCTCAGTTATGTGTTGTGCCAACATCACACCTCTCAGTTTGCCACCCGGGTCAAGGAAACTGTTTGGAAACTGGAGAAGTACATTAGAATCACTGAGTGTGTTTTGTTGTCCGCAAAACAGCCGCGATACATTGTAGAAAAAGAGAATTGCCAAAGCGGGGAGTAATGTTGAGAGGCCTTAGATTTGCTATCACAAAGGGTCCAACCCGGCCGGTCGAGTGTCTGTTGAAAGTGCACTCATTGCGAAATCCCCTCTCACCTAGCACACTACACATATATAGAGTGTGATTTTGTTTTGTTTTTTTTCAGTCAAAATCTTATGTTTGCTTTGATATCAGCTCTCCAATATTCTTTAAAGACTAGTCACTAGTCACAATGAAATTGTTTTGGAGAGGGTCACCATGCCTGCCGCTGTGAGGTTGCATTCAGACTGACGTTAGCTCTGCATGAAAAGAACACACAGCCTTCTTATTCGTTTCAGTGTGGGCGAGTTCAGGAGCGTAGGGAAGGTGCCAACGCAGGGGGCACCGGCAAAAAAAACAAAAGTTCAGTCTGGCTCAACATCATCAGATGATATATTTCGATCTCATTTGTGGTATTACTTTTTAAAGTCAATAAGTAAATATTTTTACCACTATCTGCTAAAATGATTGCCAACATGATATCTTTCCAGGTTTGTGAAATCTTTTCTCAGTGTCCTGCTCAGTGTTTTGGCAAACTGTCTTCACTGATCTGTTCTCCAACTGGACTTCCTGGATTGTATTTCATGTTTCACTGGTATCTGAAGGAACACGTCCCCTGCATTAACAGGGCTTTACATGTAGATTTGTCATGATTACAATACTTATGATAAAAACCTAGCGAGTCAACAACTTTGCCAACAGCCAAACATTAAGCCAGCACGACAACACAAGACATAGCAGCCAGCTAATCTCACTTACTAGTCCAACAACGAGAAGCCCAGCTATAGCCGTCTGTCTTTCAGCCTTTATTTATTTATTTATTTATATTTACTCTTGCTCGCTCATTCTCTCCTTTTCTTCTTTGCCTCCGTCATGATGTCCACAGAGGCTGCTGAGCCCGGTTTCATTGCCCGCCTGCCCAGCACCGATTCTGGGACAACACCAGCTCTTCTCCCCATCAGTATTCAACTGCTCCCCCGGCGCTGAAACTGTTGGATCACAATAAGTGTGTTTATTGTAGGGAGAGTGAAATTGTGAATAGTGATCTACAGTATTTGTGCAGCGTCACATTTGGAGGCACTCATGTCACGGATCATTAGCATATGAAGGACTGTCTGCTGAGCTGCGGGGCGGGCTGGGCTTGCCACATGGCAGAGCAGCAATAATGAGAAGCAGGAGTGAGGGTTGTCAGAGGCCGAAGAGGGTCTCTTTCACACCGGTTGCTGATGGACTGCCAGTAGGGTTTGCTTAGAAATTTGTGTGTGGGGTGAATGAGGTGCTGGATCCAGGGATGAACAGAGGACAGAGGAGTTTTTTTGTTTGTTCGTTCATTGAGCAATTGTAGTGTTGATCTGAAACACTTTTTCTTGTTTCGTTCATGTACTCCTTTTTCTCTTGTTTCATATCTTTCCCTCTTACTCCCCTGGCTGTTTCTAAACCTTTCTGGACATTGATTAAAGATCTTAATGTCTCTGTGGTAAAGTTTATCTGCATATTGGACCCTGATTGTGAGACAATACGACTTTTAAGAGTGGGAAAGACTACATGTACAAATGCTGGCATACTTTAAATCCTTCATAGATCCTCAAAACAACACAAATTAATAAACATATATAGAGAGACCCACACACAGTGACGCACAGACCAGAAGGCTCCAGCAGATGCTGTGTGGTTGTAGGGATCAGATGGACACTGTTGTATCTGTACTGATGGAGACAGCGTTGTGGTTGTAGACAGTAGGACGCCTGAGTAAATCTGACTTCAGCCATCTGTCCCTGCGCACAGACTGGCTCTGAGACCAGTCTGCACATGCACGTTTGTGAAGGCATTTCGATTATACAAGTTTAGAGCACTGTGAAAAATGCAGTGTCAACGACAAAGTCAAGGGCAACGAAGAAAGCAGCATTACTCTCAGATTTTTGTCGAAACGTACATAGATATGAAGCTACAGCAGCGAGGAGGCGGATAGCTTATCGTAGCATAAAGACTAGAAGCAGTGGTGAACGGCCAGAAGAAAAAAAGCTAAAGAAACTGCCTACCAGTACGTCCAAAGCTCACTAATTAACACGTTGTACGTTTAATCTTCTTGTTGCTGTTCTCACTGTGAGGTTGCCAGGCGACCAGAGGAGACTCCAGGAAGTCACTGCTCCGGACTCTGCAAAGGTCACACATGACCTACCGTAAAAAACAAAACACAACTTGCCATTTTTACATGTCAGCTTTTATTTGCAAATTAAAATACCAAGATATGAGATGTGTTAAGTAGATTGCGCTTCTCAACAACAACCAGCAGAAGTGAAAAAAAGTGTTTCATTTTTCCATTTAGTTTGCTGCTTCCTTTACTATAATCGCATAGATCCTTGTGTTTTTGTAGCTTATGTATATATATATACATAAGCTACAAGTTAGTTTCACATAATTACCTTAGTTATATATATATATATAACTAAGTGTAATATAACCCTTGTGAGTCTGCTTCATTGACAGTATTAACTCGTTCAGAGCTGAGGCTTTTCTCACGGCAGACATTTTGACTTGCCACAGTAGGGAAAGCAACATAAATGATGGCTCTGCTCTCTTCAAGCGTCCCAGTGTGCCAACATTCACAATAAAGCCGCCATCAGTAATTTTATGATTTACACCTGCCCTTCTCCTACTGCGACAACGTGGCTTGTCAAAATGTGTCAGAAAGGTCTTGAACAGTAGCAGAAAACAGAAAGAGCTGCTGAGAGAGTTGGAAAAAAAACGCTCCCCCCCCCCGCTTGTATTTGTAATAAAAGCTTCAACAGTGAAGAGCGTCTCGAGCCAATTTAGCTACAGCTGAGGAGGTGCCAGCTCAGTGCAGCAGTTACTGAGACAAACTGTTAGCTTACAGCCCGCAGCCTCTCCCACAGTTGTCTCATTCATGACCTTTAAAATGATTGCTGATTAGGAGCACTCAGTCGCCTCGAGCGAGGTGAGAAAGGAATCAGGGAGAGTAGAGGAGAGGTGGAGGAGGGCCATCGTATCTAAACAGTGTGTACAGTACAGTGAGTATTTTCATTCAGTGTTTGCAGGCTTTCCTCCCGACTGAACACACACTCTGCTGATAGAAAAGCATCAGTCACTCGCTTAAGGTGTTCCTCCAGCAAACGCTTACTGTTTTTCACTGTCAGGGTTTTCTCACTGCTATATGACACACAGTGACCATCTGAAATTGTTTCAGTAGATGTCTGTCAGGATGACGGATGGGTTATGACTTGCATTTAGCTTATAGGTGTACATTAGTGAGCCATTCTGGCTCTAGGTTGACCTATAAAATCTAAGACATACCCAAACTCTCAAGATCGTTCAAAGATCTAATATCAGAGAAAGGTTGACCCACCATCAGTGTATGTATAAAGATCCAAACTGGTTAGCAAAAAATGACATGTATTTCCTACTAAATGATTTTCCTGATGTGTTTATATGAATAATATTCATTGTTATGTTGAAATATGTCAAGCTGGAGAAAAACTGTGTTATGGTGTCTTTCTTTCTCCATAAATTAAAGGATCCTGATCCTCTATCTGTCAAAACAAAACTCACTGAAATGATGTTCATGTGGGGCCACACCCAAATCTGGCCCGATGACAACATCACAACCTTGTGTGTTCTATGAGTCTGTTCATCTTTGGTACACAATTTGAATTATATCCAAAGGAGGGTGACAGAACACCGCAAAGCACCCCAAAGCGAGACCTGCTTCCTATGTAAACCAATTAGGCTGTTCAGACGGAGCGTGCTGCTTTGCAGTCTAGTGTTGCAGTCTGTTCTAGTTTTTCCACAAGCAAATCTGCCAAGAAATAAAAACCATTAAAAAAAACTACGGAAAACAACAACACTGCAGCAGGCAAAGGTTTGGAGCAGCGACCACACTGAGCAGAACTGAGTGTAGGAGTTGGGAGTAATTTGGAAACTGAAGATTTGGAGTAACCGAAACCAAATGGAAACAGGTTAAACCCTGGCCTGGCTTTAGTATGCTTTTAATAGACAAAAGTCCTGTTTAAAAATGTATGATCTGTTCATAGCTTTTATTAAAAGTAGACATTTTCTACATTGGTCTCCCCTTTCCACTGAATGCCTGCTGTTGATAATAATTTAGAAAAATACTTTGTACTTTCACTTGCATCACATATTTCTTTGCAGCAGTAGTTTTACTTGTAGTTGAGCTCAGTAATGCTACTGCCACTACTACTTCTGCTTGAGGACAGATTTTCAGTATAAAATCTGGGTTAAAGGCAAATAAAGAAGGACAGACAACTGAATGTCTTTCATTCCAAGTCTGATGCTGGAGCATAAAATGGCTGATTACTAATATTCACTGTGTTTTGAATCCTTCCCAAGCCTAATAACAACAGCAGAAAAAATGTTATCGTAATAACAAAAAAAAACAGGTCTCCAAGGTTTAGCCTTGCCCCACTTCTGTGGCACGGGTGAAGAATATTATATACCCAGTGAGTGTTTACTGAAACATGAAAGCACATTAGGAGTCCGTATCAGATGGGAACACACACACACACACACACACACACACACACACACACACACACACACACACACACACAAACACACACACAAAAACAACCAAAGGGGCAAAAACAAATGGAGCTGAGGAATGAGGGTGGATGTGTGATGAAGCAGTGAGGAGAGGGACAGAAAGAGAGAATGAGTCAGCAGCAGCTCCCTCTCTAAGGACAGATGTTTCCCTAAGATTAATATTCCCACTCAGAGTTTATTCATCTGCGTTATGCCCATTCTCACCAGGTGATTTCATGCCTACTGAGCAGCCAGAGAGGCCCTTCTCACTGCAGCCACGATGTCCGGCCTGTCACAGATTTTGATAAATGATGCTGATAAACCAGGCTTGTGGGACAAAGTGTAAGGCAGGGCTAAATTTAGCCTGCCAAAGAGCAAGCATTGATCACACTGTTTACGCCCCTACATTCATAGCTTTTCCATTTCTTCATGAATTTTTAAACTGTGGAAATCTTTACCACTAATGCCTCTTCCACACCGGTCATAATTCACTCACAGCCATCTGTTGGCACATTGTTCTGTTACGGCCGCCGCCATTCACTGTGGTCTTAAGTGATCACCGATTTGATAGGTGGCAATGAATTATGAATCATGGTTTCCAAAGAGGTCTGAAGGTGGAGTACTGTGTCCTTATTGCTCAGTCTATAATAGGTAATTGAGTGGGCTTTAGAAAAAAGGGTATGGGGGCCATGATACTGATCTGTCTGAGGTCATTTCCCTGGTTGGTCAGATTTCAGGCATGCATGCTCTATGTGTCTATGTGTGCGCAAGCCAAAAAGTAAGACGGCACAATTGTAGTTGTATCGCATCTATAGCCTTTGTGCTTGGAGACTGGGCTGTGAAATCCTCAGACATGAATGGATTACCTTTGCGTCTGATAATTAACTTGTAAATCCAGATCCTGTTCTTGCAGGTTCTTGCACCCGACACAACTGCACCTACAAAATACTTTGTTGTCTGTGCAATGTGACGCTTCATTTAATTCCTCCCATAAGTTTGTATCATACCGTACCGAGGTGAGTTGTCTAGTTTCACATAATTACCTCTTCCAACAAAGCTAAGCGCTTTAGTTGTCTCTTTCCCAGCAAGGTGCGTGGAGCCGTTACAAATGGATGTGGCTTAAATGGAACCTTTTTTTTTACCCAACTAACAGGTGATTCAGGTCTTGGATTTTTGCCAATACACATCACACATTTTCTGGTTGGAAAGTCTTTGATCTGGGACTTCCAAGTCGGCTCCTAAAAAGCATTGCATTTTGCTGCTATATTTACTAAGTGCCTTTTAGTCTAGAGAAATTGAACTCCAATTTAACGTCAGTGCCAAGGACATCACTATCAATCAAAGGCGCATTTTTAGCAACAGCATTTGGTTGATTTTACACAGAGACAGCGAGCAGCGGGGAGGCTTTAAAAAAAGATATCCTGCCATAAAGACAGAGTTTTATCGGCAATGATCTGCTCCATTTAAGACAGAAACAATGCTAAGAGTCATACAGCCATACGAGCAGCTCTGTGAGGCCGTTCTCAGACAGCAGTGCAGTGAGTTTGTAGCTAAAGTCAGCATGCTGACATGCTCACATTAGCCATGTTTCCATCAACATATTTTTATCCATATATTATTGTACGTAGAAATATCTAATTGGAAAACTTTGATGGAAATGAAAAAACTGACTCAAATTCGCAGGTTTCTGCTCACGTGGCGTGGTTTTTGAAACATGTATTTAATCGATCAGTGTACTGTGAAGACGTGAAGTTCTGCTCCGAAAGTCTCCTCTTGGCTCCAATGTCTATAATACATCCATGATCGCTCCACACAGAGCTGATGAAATCTTCCTCACATTAATACACACATAAATGTCATGTTGTAGTGCTACATACGTCAGGTTTTCTGTATTGTATTTGACCATTGGAGGTTTGACGGGCACCCTTTTAATTATGTTATCCCATTGCATGCTCTTCTTCTGGTTGTCCAACTGGGGAATTTGCGTGACCTACTGCTTGTCTTAATGAACCAACTCTGAATATTTGCATAGAGGTAGCTATACAACATGTTGAGTTTCTTGTCAGCCCGTGTGTCACGATGATTGGATCACTAGGACTTTTGTTTCCTGTACTGTTAGCTCAACGAGATTCAGAACTCCACAGTAATTATCTCCATAAATGCCACGTTTCCCTCATGTTTAGTGGCTGATGTTTTACTGTCTCTTAATTAGACAAACACTGCATTTTTTTTATTTTTTTTTACCGTGCTTATTAAACAGTACCACAGACGGCATAGTTAACCTTTTAAAGAGAGACCTTTGTCTCAGTGCTGTTATAGTGCACAGAGCTCCGTAATTATGGCACGGCCTTGACCTTCACTGAGCCAGTTGCCAGTAAGAAGCAATAATTGAATTGTGGAGTCAAAGCACCTGGTAGTCCATTTGTTCTTGATGTTAATTGTGAATGTTAATTAAGTTCTCTCTTGATGTTGGCAGTCTTTCCTCTTCAGGTTGTATCCATACAGCCAATGGCTGCTGACACATGTGCCTTACAGCAAGTCAGATCAGTATTGACCACTGACCATGACAGGTTTGCACCCTCAGTGGCCACCTCACGCTGACATATTAAAAATTAACAAAGAAATCACATATCATTATTTTCACTGACAGAGTAGAAGGCGTCTTGATTCAATTCCCTGATCAAGGCTGTTCTTTGTGGTGCTGTAGTGTTTCAAAATTAGACTGTTTGAGGTATTTAGGTGGGGAACATATCAGAAAAGGCTGTATTTGTTTAATTGCATAGGTTCTCATTATATTTTACAACTACAATTGTGCCGTCTTACTTTTTGGCTTGCGCACACATAGACACATAGAGCATGCATGCCTGAAATCTGACCAACCAGGGAAATGACCTCAGACAGATAAGGACAGGGTACACCCTGGACAAGACAGCGCAGAGACATAGAGGCAAACAACCATTCACGCTCATATTCAGTCCTATGGGCAATTTAGACTCATCAGTTAACTTGCAAAGGGGGAAGAGTACCCATGCAGACACGGAGAGAACATGCAATGACATGAATTGCAAATTATATTTAGGGCCAAAGAAGCCAAGAATACTAGTGTGTATAATTTTTATGTGTGTGCTCATCTTGAGCAAGGTCCAAGATTTTTTTTTTACCTCCACTGAAAGGTCCAAAAAAAAAAAAAAAAAAGGGTCGTAAGGCTATTTCTCTGCCTTGTAGGTAAGATTAGGGTGGACAAACACTAATCAATTGTCAAGGCAGACCAAAGTGATGGAGAGCTTTGAATAAAAGAAAGACTTACAGACTTACAGTACGTTGAAAGTAAGAGAAGGGAGAAAGAGTGTGGCTGGGACAAAGTCAAGGAAAGAAAAAGAGGGAGAGAAACCCAGGTAGAGGGGAAGAGATTATACTCTTCAGAAAATCAATTCAACCTGCTGCTCAGGTTTTCAGTGAGCTTTGCAGCTTAGTGATCTGACGGTGAAGTCTGGACTCTGACTAGAGCGATGTTGCAGTCAAATACTCGATATAAAACCCCAAAGAGACACTGTGTCATCTTTTCCTGCTTCTGTAAATCACGCTGTGTTCTGTTATTATCTCCACTAAGGCTAAGTCAAGGTCACCTGAAGGAGTTTTGTCCATATACATATATAGTATAAGCTTGTACGGGTATTCTCATCAGCATTTAAATGCAACTTATTATATTATTACACAGCAGGCTTGTCACTGACTTGGCTCGAACAAGGCCACTGGCTGCGTCTGGCCCAAACCTGCCGACATCCTCCCAGCAGCAGACCGGAACCACAATCTGTCACCACCACCAGCTCCTACTGTAATACAGTGCAGCTCTGTGTCGCTATCGCCACCTCTCCTGATGGCAGCTTTCATTTAATCCCCTCTACAACCTTTACTGCACCAGCTCCACCACCCTGCCCTCAAACCCTCCGTCCATCCCAGACATCCTATCTTAATACTGTATTGTACTATACTCCGCATCAGTCAGCCATGGTCTACCTTTTTCAGCAGCAAGCTTCGGATTTACATTAGAATTTGCGACATGATTACATAAGAAAATACGAGCAGCTAAAAGCAGTGGTGCAAATGTCAGGACTGCTTCCGTTGCCATAGTCTGATCTGACAGAGGAAGGAAAAGAGTTAGGACTTTGGAGAAAACGGCGAGGATTTCTGGAGAGAAAATTGAATGAGGAGCAAAAAAAGATAAACATGGCATATTTGAAAAATATGAGTTTTCAGTCAACAGCCCTCCCACCTCTGCTTTACTGTGTTATACTATAAAATGAAAATGCCACAGAAGATGGAAAACATCGATATTGTGTTTTGATAGGCATACACATTTAAACGCAGAAGAGTTCAAGGAGTATCAGTACACAAGCAATGTCTGAAGAATTTAATAGTCAGAATTTTTGCGGCCATCTGCGATGACGGTGGAGTGGAGATCAGGAGAGAAGATGAAGATGATATCTTTAATATGATATCTTTGCTGAAGATATGGTTAATAGTAGTAATAATGCTAATAATATAAATAGCTTTTGTGGTGGATGTGTCACAACCACAGCAGGTCTCGGCGTGGCCACAATCCATGAGAACCTGTGAGACGAGAAAGCAGAAACCTCCAGATAAGAAGCTAAGTTTGTAGCATGTATTAGTGGGACATGAATGTGTGCAGACAACGGGGAGAGAAGGAGATAAGAACCACGCATCACGGGAAGTCCGCCCAGCAGTCTAGGCCTGTAGCAGCATAACCGAGGCATGGTTCAGGACTCAGCTGAGTCAGCTCTAACTATAACCTCTATCAAAAATGAGCATCTTAAGCCGACTCTTAAAACTGGGAGCTGGTTCCATAGGAGAGGAGCTTGATGGCTGAAGGCTTTGGCTCCTTTCATGATAGGAACCACAAGGAACCCTGCATTTGTAGAGTGCAGTGCAGTGTTCTAGTGTGTTAATAAGGTGCTATGAGCTCTTTAAGATACAACGGTGTCTGACCCTGAAGAGCTTTGTAGGTGAGGAGTAGGATTTTACAGGTTACCACAGAAATAACCAACAGGTAAATGTCTACACATGTGATGAATGTGGTTGGTTAGTATCCAAATAAAACCATAACGCACCTTTCAGTTCAGCAACACGGCAGAGCCACTTGCCTTATGTAGCGAAATGTAGACATTAGCTCAAGAGAAACTCACAGTCAACTCTGAAATCCTATCAAGGTGAAACAAGCAAGCTGGATCGGTATTAATACACAAACACATGAACACAGCAAAACAGTCTGCAGAAATATCTCCAGAGACATTTATTATGCTGACGAGTCTGTGAAAAAGTTTTTCTGTCTTAGCACAGAGACAGCAGGTTTGCAGAAGCCGTCTCTATAGTTCAGATGATGGGAAGACTGAGTTTTAATCCAACCCCCCCTCAACTAATGATGAACATTTCACAATGAAGTTGACAGTAATAACAGTTTTGATGAGCAGGCTGGAGCGCCAAAGGTGAAAAGAAAGAAAATCATTCTCTTAATATTAAATTATACATATTGACAAAGTTATTCCCACAAATCACCTGCACAAGATGGTCCTCAACGCTCTGATAATAACTGATGTCACTGAGAAGCAAAAACCAATGACTCTGTCCTTCCTTAACCTTTTCATACGATTATAATGATCAAATCTCGTAATCATACGTTTCCATTATGACGAGAGCACAGGTGGAAAGGAAGATAGATGGAAAGGTTAAACAAAAATAAATCTGGAATAACTGAGGTGAGCGGGGGCTGTGATTACTCTGATTAACAAGGCCATTATCTCTAATTGCTTCCAAGAACTTACAGTCGACTAGTAAATACTGTTTCCCATTCACAGCGACCTCACACTGTCCAGTGCTCACATATGTGTGCATCTCAAATGTTTGTGTGCAAAAACGCTCATTTGTTTGCATCCTCCTAAGCTTTTCTTCTCTAAAACATGTTTGTATTAAGATTGCCGCAGATGTGCATCAAATTCAGACCTGGTATGGATAGCCAAAATGTGTCTCTGGCTGACCATGGCTTTATTAATCAAGCAAGCAACCCAATATCAGTACATCAGTCCAGTGCTAAGCTTCAGCCTGGTGGTGTGGTGTGGAACACATGTGGTCAACTGGGTGAGGCTTCTGAAGCTATTTTCCAAAGGTTGTGCAGTATTTTTAATCGACATTGGTCATGACTTCTTCATGTCAGGAACCACCTTTCGGTTTGGCAGCTTTTAAAGAGACGCCTTTGGTTCAGAGACTGATGCCTCCTGCATCTTTGCTGACTATATATCAGGCTCTGCCGTTACTGATGGAGCAGTTTGGTCCTGTCAATCTTACCTGCGCAGATAGCATTTGAAGATGCTGCTGAAGTAGCCCTCATGTTTGACCATTGGTGAGGAAAGTGGTGTGATGGAGTCCCAGCATAACCCTGACTTCTGGCTGAGGATATTTATAACAGATAAATAGTATCTTTCCAGTCAAAAAACATGTCTCTCAATCTCTAGTCCTCCAAATGGAACAATACAACCGAGTGTTTTTTGATCTGACACCCCTGTAAGAACGACATCATTTGAGTTTGACATCATGGCTATAACAATAAATGCTAATTAACGTGGTTAAGGTTAGAACACGATCATGGTCATGCTTTCTTAAAGGGCCATTGTATTTCCTGGTTGATGTTGTGACCCCCAAAGTTAGTGCAGGGAAATAGCGGACTGAAGGTAATTACAGGATGTGGACACATTGACTGGTTGATTATAAAAATGCTGACCATGACCGGTATCAAAAACAGGCTTTGATTTCATGAAGTATCGCAACTTTAAGTGCTCGGTTTAAAACAGTGACTAAAAACAGTATACTCTAAAAAGAGTTTCACTGAAACAGCATTTAAATTTTAATATAGTGTAAATGTGAGTGAATTGATCCCTTTTCTTCCCCACTGCTCCACGTTTCCTGACTTAGGCAGGATTTACCCTCTCACAGAGAAACCTTTAGACTGCAGTAACTTTTAAATATCCGTTTGTCAAATGTGACCTTTGTCTGTCTGGTTTCAGAGTACTGACGTATTCTCTGATGTGACAAAATAAATATGTAGTATCTGAGTTAAAGTGTGTCATTAATGAACTGTAGTTTTTAAAACATTTTAAAATTAGTCTGTGTATCAGGTCAGATCAAGTCAAGTCAGGTCAAGTCTTTTTTTTTTCTATGACAACTGTCTCAACTATTATGATCTAGACATCAAAGTGAAGCTACAAGAACTCAACACTTGAACTGCAGATAGAATTACATGCCTGTTTCAAAGTTATTTTGACTTCTCTCCCTCGCAGTATTCCTCTGACATGACTTGTTTCTGTTTTGTAGTCAGGAATTACATTTTTTTCTACTGTGTTTTTGACAGTGAGAGAGCCTCTCCTAGCTCCCTCAGATGTCTTCTCTGCTCTGATGAATGCAGTCTGCACTTTCATCTCCACTTTAGTTGTCCTTCCATCTTTTCTTTTATTTTAAGAAAGTGTGCAATGGATTAGTCCCCCCCCCCCCCCCCCCCCCCCCCCCCTCCTCCCCAGACTCTGAAAAGCCTTTTGGATTAAGATGTGTGGAGGGCGACAAAAGATGATGAAACAGAAGAAGAAAGAGGAGGCGCAGAAGAAAAAGGAGAATGCAAGGAAGGAAGAAGTGGAGGAGAAGAATATAAGAGGAATTAGTGTGAAGACCAAAGGGGAGAAACACTGAAGGAGTAGAAGGAGGATAGAGGAGAGTCATTTTTAGTGTGCATGTCAGACATCGGGGAAGTGAACTCCTGTTGGTGTTGAGTATTTAACATCTGTGCGGCTTCGTGTGAAACAGTTTGTCTTCTCCTTCTTCTTGGTTAAAGTGTTACTTGGTTGTTTATTATCCGTCTGTTGGCTCCTTTGAAAAACACAAGAACTGACTCACTGTTGCTATGCGACTGTTGTTTAAAACAGTTTCTAACCAGTATGCGGCCCCGCAATCTTTTGTTGGAATTATTTAATTTGGAAATCATCAAACCCATCAGCACACTGCATGCTGAGCCTAAATGCTAACTGTATGAATACCACACAGAGCTGTACTTTTTATTAAAAACAAAGCTCGGTTGTCATTCACACCTGTAAGTGGTGACATCACATAGTCACCATACCTAGCAGTAATGTATGGTGATGTGGTCTGTATGTAGATGGGGATGAATGCTTGTTAAAGCCAGGTGTGAATGCACGCAGAGCACATTGAGATTGAAACACAGTCGGATCAACCTGACCTCATCTGGAGGTCATCAGGCCTGCAAAGATCAACCCAACAAGTTAAAAGGTCACCTAACGCCTCCTCTTCCTGCTAACTCAAACAAGCCTGACAAAAGCTAGCAGTAGTTTGCAAGTTTTCCCTGCAAAAAGTGATTTAAAGATGGACGCACACCCGTCCATTACGTTGCTTCTCTTGACCTGGGATGTGCCAGGTTTGTGGACAGAATGGGGATAATGGGAACATAATAATAAATGAATATTAAGTGTAAATTCTCCGTTGATCAGATGAATCCAGATCAAGATCAAATACAAGGCCGGTGACTCGTGCTGACTGTGTGTATGATTGAACTTCAAATGAACTAGTTCATGCCATGTTTCTCCACATCTAAAGACAAAAGTGTTCATACTTGCACCAAATGGCCATATTCATAGATGGGGTCAAAAGGCTGCTGCTACAGAGAGCAGAGAGACGCGATGAATCATACAAATGAGAAGAATGGCACACACATTCGGACAGCCTGTCCTCGCAGGCATTCGTCCCGTTGCACTTGGTTGCACAAACAAAAAGTGACCGGAGTTGTGTAAAGAATGACAAAAGAGGAGCTATTATAGCGCATTATAGGACCAATCTCCCCATAAAGCACTGTGGTCTCTTTTGGAAAGCCACAGAAGTCTGAACCAGAGAAGACTGGAAAGCGTTTCCTCTGATTTGGACACCTGTTAGATGATTAAACAAGGATTTGTTTTAAAGCATGCTGTTTGTGTTGGGATCGATGTCCCAGTCACAGTCCCACATGTTATATTGCACTAAAACAGCTATTAGTGGTTCAGTAACGTGTCAGATAATGGTCTCTAAATAGCACTTCAGTACGTTCAATCGGGAATAAGAGCTGTCAGAATACATCATGTGACCTTTGGCTGCAGTCAGTCAGTTTATTGACTTAACAATAACCGGTATTGGCTTACTGTACTTTCAAACAATGAGCAAAATCATTTATAAGTTTACATCTATACACTACACTACACTACATTAACCATGAGCAGTTTTTTGTACTGTTCTTCATCACCACCACCAAATATAAATTAAATATCTTTTATCGGTTGTGATGATTGAAAGTGCTTAACTTGTATTGATTTTTTTTAGTGATGGATTTGCTGTATATTTGATCTTTTTACTCAAATATTTGATGTTTTTCAGTAAATAAAAAGCCACTCGGCTGCAAATAAACAAATCTGTGAAACAGCGTTAAACCTAACACGTGCTCATGAAAGATCTTTGGATTGACGGTGATGTTTGTACATTTCGTGTTAACTCTGATCCTAGTTCTATATTTAGACCATGCAGGTGATAAACGGGATCGCGGTGATATTCTAGTTAGTTATCTCTTTTAAAACAGGAAATACATTTAGCTTCCTTAGCACCTCATTGTAATCATTTGATAGAAAATATTCACCTGGAAAAACGATTTTTTTCTCAGCTGAGAAGCATGAAATTAGATGGTACAGTACATAACCACACAGGGCATTAACAGTCGGTGAGAAGTGCTGGCTAATGCAAGACTTTTGCTGTGTATATCACAATCTGTAATGAGATATTTGGATAAAACCGGCTGAGCTAGTCAAATTCATCCTCAGTGAGGACTTTGTGGATATGTTTATGAATTCAAAATGCTCAAATATATATGAATGGGAAAGATATCTCATCTAAATGTTTTATATTTTATGAAGTGAGGCCTAGCGAGTATTCTGTAAACATACAGTATGTGCTCCCCGTGGGTTGCATTACTGCTCCGTCACAGAAATTGGGTTTCTGATATAGTTGAATTGCTGTTGTCGAATTAACACAAATGGCATCTCGAGGGAGAAAAAATAGCACGGATAAAAGCATGGAAAAACCTGCCTTCTTTGAGATAGAGGGCACGCTATCTATCTAAAAGGGAGCATTCCTATTGGCAGGAATTATTCTTTCAGCAGAGTGACGACGTCCACTTTGGCCACTGTACAAATCCACAAAAGCCTAATGTTTCTATCTTTCTCAAACATACATAGATCTCATCAGGACCCCTGATTTCTCTGTACTCCCCTGATTATCTGCCATTTCCTTCATTCTCTGCCCACCACTCTACTGCCCCGACACAGGCTCATTTGGGTAATAGAGAACTGAAGGTCACGGCTCCTTTTACCCCCTCTTGATTATTTGGTGACCTCCCTAATGGAAGAAAGGAAGGGATATTTTTTTTCCCTGACCATCAGATACAGAGAACGTAGATATTACTCTCTAGGCTCTCTTATTGCTGCTAAGAGATGATGGCTGCCTTAAGTGGCAACTGGGAATCTAATGTGTGTGTTTTCTTGCATTTCTTATATTTTACGCTGGTTGTCAGAGCTTGAATGACAGATGGTGGTTGCTTTTAAGACACTTTTTTTAGTAAATAAATATCTCCAGCACAACTGAGCATAAACCCAGGCTTTGTGAAAGAACACTACAGATCCACTTTCAGCTGCATGTGAATTTCTCTTCCATTGTTTCTCCTGTTGGCAGGACAACAGGTGCTCCACCTCTCGTTACAGCACGCGGCCAGTGCAACAGTACTTACGGTCGACC
This sequence comes from Nibea albiflora, assembly GCA_014281875.1. NCBI lineage: Eukaryota > Metazoa > Chordata > Actinopteri > Sciaenidae > Nibea > Nibea albiflora. The sequence continues at coordinate 11,263,936 of CM024794.1, read as the reverse complement.
GCCCTTTTACGGCCTCCTCCCTCTTCTACTAGCAAACAGAAATCTGAAAACATCCATGAATGTGTTTCAAGCGTTCATTTTCCAGCAAAACAAAAGCAGACCTGCCCACTGTTACTGTATGTGTGACTGAGCCACGGGCGATAAACTTAGACACTTTCACTGAGCGGTCTCCATGGAAATATCAAAGTCTTCTGTGTATCATCTTTGGCATAATTACAATGGCTGGATTTGAATATTCAGTCACTTTGTTCTGTGGTAACCGTATGTAGAGTGACAGTGATAGACAGTTTAAGACTTGAATATGATCATGTTGTTTACACATCCTAACTAATACCGGATACTTGAGGACCAATGTTGGTATATACACTGATAGCAGATGATGATTTATCAGCCAGTTTTTTGTTTTGTTTAGTCTACACACTTTTCCAAACATTTTTTGTTACATATGTATCTGTCATAAAACAAAATCCAATGTATGTATTGGGTTAATGCTATTTTTGTCATTTTTTATGTTCATTTATAACTGCATGCATCTATTTTAATGCCACCTGGGGGCAGCACTACAAACTATAAACAAAACTGTGACATGTAATCACGATAGTGAGTTAATACAGCAAGTTGGTATGCATTAGTGAAGAGTTCCTTTTTTTTAAACACAATCAGTAGACATGGAGCAACATTTAATATTAACTCTTCTCTTAGCTCTGGTTTTGGTCTCCACCAGCTCCTGAGAGAGATCTTAGGTGCTTGATGCTGCATTATGTTCACCAGCTACTTGTTTGTCTTTGTGCTGTTGTGCAAGCTCTGATGATGTAGAGTTTCATCAGAGCTTGTTTGCCATTTGCAAACAGCTGTGTCTGGAGACAAGGTGGATGACAGTGGTGAGAGCGAATCGAAGTAAAACAATAAGCTGAAAGACACTAAAGCACTAAAACAGAGGGCTGAGGCGAACTTCTTTGTTGAAGATTAAAATGACTTTGACACTGAACCTAGTCGCCTCAATCTCAGAACCCACCAGCCATCATCGGATGACTGTTGGCCAATTTTCTGGGCTTCCAATGTAGCCAGTGCATATCCAGAAAAATGATAAGAGATACCCAGACTTCCTCTGTAGTCTGATTAGCAACTTGACACACGCAAATGGCAAGAAAGACACATTTCTGCTCACCTCTATAAACAGATATCTGCATATGAATGCAGATAACTTTTTTTTAAAAGCCAATAAAAAGCTGAATCGCTGTTAGATGATAGTCGCTAGGTTACAAGTTTGGCATTTTGCTCTCCACACAGTGTTACAACCAAAGGCCTCTCAAACGGACTAGTGAGTACTACTACTAAATAAAAGGGGAAACCAGAATGCTTCTGGTGCCAAACATTTGGTCCCTTATCTACATTCATATGCCGATATCTGTATATAGAGATTATAGCCACCTGAATGCCACTTTTCTTTATTTTCATATTATTTGTTATTGCAGCTTTAAAGTTGTATCTAATCTTTATATATATATATATATATATATATATATATATATATATATATATATATATATATATATATATATATATATATAGTTATAATTAAGTCAACTAATGAGCTTGTATCAGTACAAAAAGAATGAGCCTCTTAAATATGTGTAGCCTGTTTCAATTCCAATATTTGACTACTCTTTCTGCCTGTAGTTGAAGCCTAGATGTTCAGTGTTATGCACGCTCATCTTACACCGCCAGCCTTCAGTGATAAATACATTCATTAGTTTTTGTAACTTGGCTTCATATATGGTGTCTTGATAGCAAAACAACTACGTGCGTGTGCGCGTGCGTCTGTTTGTACACACACGCGTGCATTAACATGGGCGCGCGCTGTCCATACCCATGCCCTTGCCTGCGTCGTGCAGCTCATTACGTTTGATCCGCGTACAGCTCCTGCGCCTGCACTCGGTACTTGGCGGACAGACGCGCAGGACAGGCAGTGATGTGCTGCTGCCTCTGCTGCTGCTGCTGTTGATACCGCGGGTCTCAGTTCATCACAGTCCTCCTCTAGTCACGGTGAAGTGATCTGGGATTCCTTCAGTGCTTGGTCGGGGATGCGCATCTGGACCGGAGAGTGTGCCGGGGACCATTACGCGTCGAGGCGCTCCGCTGTACCTTTCCCAGTCCCTCTGCCCCCACAGAGGAAATATTTACACCGGTCGAGGACAGTTTGGCTATTTTTGACAGAATGGCAGGCGCAAAGTGCCTTCTGAAGACGCCGAGGTAAGAGACTGCTTCTTATCCCGGGATAAAGGGAAACTGTCGATGAGCACAGGCGCATATTAAAATCAACACAATGTCTCTATAGGCACTTAAATCGTGTGTCTGGTATTCAGGGAGTGAACCTCTACTTTATAGTGTTTTTTGTTGCATCTGTGGTGCCACTCATATTTCCCTGCGATATTTTACATGATATTTGGAGCTCCCTTTTCAAATTTTGACATTTGAGATGTTTCTCACAAAAGCACTGAGAGCATGTGAGTGTGTGGTGCCACTGCACCATACACTTGATGTTCTATTTAATCAAAGCGCAACGGGTTTTATTTATTTATTTAGACTGTGCAAAGTGTGTCAGTTTGTGTTTAGTGTTGGAGGAGCGCACCGAAAATCCACGCAGAGTGATGCAGTGAAGCCTCTTTCACAGCAGACTGCCAGTGTTTGTGCAGTAAACAAGATGCTTCATCTTTCCCGGCCTGGCAGATGATGGAAATGCTTGGCAATCAAGGAAAAAAGTGGACAGCAGTCACATCTGCAGTAGAAGTGATCAATTTCCACACTTAAATGGATTTTTTAAACGAGCTTTAGTTCTCTGTCAGTTTGTCCTCCGGGGTAATTGTCAAAATTAGACTTGAGATGAAAGCTCTCTGCAGTCTTCAAGACCTACACTTGGCATATTGATTATTTTGTGCAGATGGATGCTTTCCAAAGCCTTGAAATCCGAAGGTTGCCACCAAAAGTTGTCTGTGCACCGATAAACCTCCGAAGTCAAGCTTCTACCGTAAATTATAACAGCCGACCAGGGGAGGGGCGGGGGGTGTCCTTGAAAACCAGACATTTAAGGGGTTAATAGTATCTTCGAGTCAGTGATGTTCGCTGGGTGCCCGAGGCCCCGGGAGCACGCGCGAGAGCGCACCAACCTGTCAGTCATCACCGTGTCGTGATGGAAAGGTCGTTAAGCGCACAGATTAGAAAGCAGGTCGTGCGTGACAAACGGGGTCCTCTTCAATTATTCTGTGAAAACCGTTCAACATTTGCACCATTCAAACCAATCTATGCTGTTTCCGTTTTTTTTTTAAGTGTCCCGAGCTACCAATTTTCTGCATGCATCCAACATATTCACAGAATCTGTGTGTTGGATGTCTGTTTTGATGTGTGCCTTGCAGATACAGCGGGCTATTTAAAGCACATCATATACACTTATCTCTAATGCCCCCCCCCCCCCCCCCCCCCCCACCAGCGTGTCCAGCAGTTCACAGTAAACACACTTTTCCTGTGACACAATTATTCACATCAGGCGTGTTCATTGACTGCAAATAGATAGCCATGTGATCCTCGGGGCTTTCAAAACTGAAATGCTTTTAATTTGCTTTGAAATGTGTGGATTACAGGGAAAACTGCTGCTCCTATTTAAATATGCATCCCCAGCCTCTTTATTTTCCAAATTGATCCCCATTAATGCCATTCTAGATAAGCTTCGATTTGGCTTATCTCAGTGAAAGCATGCACAGAGGATAATGCCATCCTGGGATTTTTGAGTTTGCCATGTTGTGTTTAGGCTCGCTGTACTCTGACAGACGTTCCCATCACTACAGAATGTTGAATAATTTTGTCTCGTACACCAAATGAAGGTCACATGTTGTGTGTTCCTCTCTGTCCTGCTATAATCCTCTTTTGCCACCGCTGGCCAAGTCAAATTTCACGATTCGGCAACGTAGCCATGAATTTTTGACACTCTAATGCTTAGATGCATACGGTATGTGTGTGATATTTTCTCCACTGGCGGCGGGGTCTTCTGGATAGCCTTCTGCAAAAAAAAAAAAAAAAGCAGTTCACTACAGTACAGTTCACTAATGGGTCCAACATGCAGTTGGCTTTGCCAAGAGTCTGTGTCATGAGTATTTAGAGAGAGAGGACATCACAGAAATCCCTGGAGGAACTTCTTAGCAGGTGGTACAGCGGTTTCTCATGAATAATAACGTGTTAAACAGGTCTTCACATCCAAAGGCACCTGAAACTCTTTCTAGCCCTCAGTAAATGATTTTAGATGTCACCTTGCCCATAAACTGGTTTATTTTCTTAAGTGCAAACTGGGACATTAGCAGTCGGCCTGACCCCGTCTTGCTAGCCAGGGGATGGTGGTGGTTAATTCATAGAAACCACAAGTGCACAGTGCAAATAAACATGACAAGCAATGGGCTGATGCCACACGGAGAGAAGTGTTGAGCACTTGACAAGAACTTGCTCTGACAAAGTCAACTCTGTGCCCTTTTCCCTTGCAGTAACTTCCAGCCGTCTGCCATGTTTGAAGGCTCAGAGTCTGTCGAGGTGGAGGGAGGCAGCACAGAGAGCACCGTGGCCTCGTCCATCAGCGCTTGCAAGAAGGTAAAAAAAAAAAAAAAAACTGAGCTGTGTCTCGTGCGCTCTTGTTGGGATGGGATAGAAGTGTACACCTGTCTGTCTGGTCCATGACTGGTCGTCAACCATGTCTTATTTTTGTCTTTTTCTCCATCCATCGTGCACCCGTCCATCGTATCTGTCTCTCCTGTTATCTGTCTGTGTGCTTCCAGGTGTGCAAGAGACTTTCATTTCCTCCTCTGGGGTGCCTGTGATACCCAGGGGTTGTGTAATAACAGGAACAGCCAGGCCCTCGGGTCAGCCCAGTAGATTTATCATCTCTCAGTGCCAGAGAGGCGGGAGGGGAAATAGTCCAGATCAGTGGGCTGAAGTGGAGGCTAGATTGAATTTCCTTTCAAAGTCTGCGCGTGTGTGTGTGTGTGTGCTTGCGTGCAGGTGGACTCGCTGGTGTGTGTGCTCCTAATTAGCCTACTGCTCGTGATCTTAACTGACTTCGAGTGTTCTATAGAGATACAAGGTGATGTCTTTTTCATAATTGGGCCTCTCGCTCCGGTGACCTGTGGCAGTAGCCTTTTGATATGATCGCGTTGGGCGAGATCAGCTGAGTCTACGTCACCTTTACCTGGCCGTGGGCCTGCACAGATGGCCTATTCCTGGGGGTGCAAGCACGAGGGGACATGATTTGTCACTAAAAATACACAGCGAGAATGACCAACACATGCATAATATCTGGCACATGTCAAAGTAATCACATTAGAATTATTTTATTTATAGCGTATGATTTTAATTGTTTACATGCTGTACGATGATGGCTCAAACGGTTTGAAATGCGTTTTTAAATTCTTCTTGTACAAATAAATATAAATGGACCACATGGTCACATTCTTGCACTTTGAAAAGCATCAAGGGAATCTTTAATTTCACCCTCGTAAATAAATTAGCATTGTAATTGGGTAATTATTGAAATGGCAAAGTCGATAGTTTACAACAAAAGAGCTTATCAGTCAGCAGGACAAAACAGCTCTATGACTGTAGCTTTTACCCTAAAGGCTTCATTAAAATGTCCCTCCAAGGAGGATATAGTAACTGTCGTATATATACAGTGCAGTGTCTGGTTAGCTGACAGATTATTGATCATGTGCCGTGGACACTTAACCTGAAGTAAAGGTCCCGGAGAAAGGTCAATTGATCCCAACACCCAGAGGGGGAACTCACAAAGACTGGCAGATGAAAGCGAATGTGTGACTCAGACGGTGTGTGTGTGTGCGGAGTCATATACTCCATGCGCGCCTCTGTGTGCTGTGATTTCTGTGCCGCTGCTGTACCTGAGCAGGGTTTATCTTTGTGCTTCAGGTGCTGAGCAGCAACAGCGTGCTGGACTCGTCGGAGTACTGGCTGAGGAACGAGAAAGCTCTGTGCAGACTGGGCCTGATGGACGACGACTCGGAGGGCAGCTGCACCGTGGTGAGTAGCATACTGTGAATGATGAAACGCAGCTCGCCCCCTTTTGGCAACAAAGACGGGCCAAGTCATCTCTAGTGTGGAGTTTTAAAGCTGCAGGAGGCATGTTTGTGGCTCTCGAATGACACCGAGCTAGCGGTTAGAATTTTTAAGGCAGAAGTGGTGTGAGGTGACATCTAAAAAACAGTTTTTTCAGCAGGTTGCTGGTGCTCCTTGATGTGTTTGGACTTGATTTAGGCTAATACAATGGATTTAGTTGCATTCATAGATAATGTTCTTACCTTTACCTAAAAATCCATCAATGGAGTGATAATTTCACTTCAAGATGCAATTTGTCCTGTTAAGAATTTTTAAAAGTGAGATACTAGAAACGGATGACCCAACAATCTTTGCAGAAGTGAGAAATCAGTAAATAACTGAAGATTTGCTCAAATCTGTGACCAATATTTTCTCTGAAAGAAGTACAGCCTCATCGTGGCATGAAGTTCATCTGGAAGTGTCCTGCTCATGAGTTTCATTATCATCTTAAAATAACCAAAATTTGAAGATTTGAGAGCCATGAGTTCTGTGAATGAAAGAAAGATTCCTGTTTTAGTTGTTCAGCAAAAAAATACAAAAGGAATCTGTCCTAATTGTTTAGCGGCACGACATATACGAGCAGAGTAGATGAGCAGATGTTGTGAGCTATGCAGTTTCATTCTGCTGGAAGATTGTTAAAAGCTCCATTTAGTCTCAGCAGGCAATTTATTAAAGAAAGATGGTTTTGTAGAGTAAATGCATCTCTGTTTTATCACACTCTGTGACTGCAAATAGAGAAGCTATCAGAGTGGTCATCCCTGCTGTAACTTTGATACTTTCATGGGTCTCGATTGCTTCAATCGAAAAATGTCATTTGGTACCGAATCTTGATACCTAAGGAGCAAATCTTGTGAGCGGCAGTGAGCCAATAAGCATGCAGCATGCTCATACCTCGGCTAGGTCTTACAATGCTTGCACTTCTAACGTTACATGACGCAGACATGCAGGAAAACGTTACGCCCAGAGACAGGGCTTACTGTTAGCCAGCTGCTTATCTGCGAGCGTGACATGGTGACATGGTGGATGGTTGTCAGACCTGGGCTAGGCTCTTTAGCGCGAAGAAGAAGGTCTTGGGTCTCTTCTTTTTAGTGCTGTGCCACCACAAAACCCACCCACACAGTCACTGCTTCCAGGTCTTTGAATAGCTTCCTCCTTTGAATTGAATAATTGTACCATAATGTATATAATATAACGCTGTGTTGAGGAATCAGTATTGAAGTCAAGGTATCGGTATCGATATCCAGTACAGTAGTTTGACTCTCTCCTTGGATTAGAAGAACTAGATTTGTGTTAGACCTGGCAGTGTCCGTCCAGGCCAGAAAAGTTAAGTGAGTGGTGATGACTGAGGTTTTTGCTGACAATTGCATACCTACAAGGCTGTACATTTGTTTGTTTGGTACATTTTGAGTGGCTGTTAACGAGCCATTCTCTTTGCCTTATGTTCAGCGCATGCTGGGATAGATTTAGCAGAAATAGAAATCTTCACCACCCATGACAAAATTATGATTGTTATTTGAGCTGACATGGCGCGCAGACGTCCTCTAATCAGATTTTATGATGCTAACTATTGAGCTTCTGGCAACCGAACCATTTAGTTCCTATATTTAGTATTTAATCGTGATGTTTTCGGCCTTTAAGAGCACTGATTTTCACAATTTGCCAAAACTTCATGTGCTTGCAGCATCATTTTGCATTTCCATTCTTTTCATGCTGTCCTGTATCATAGTTACGGTGGCAGGGTGACACAAATGATGTCAGAGATGGAAAGTAGGATGATCATTTTCAACACTAATTGCTCATCTACATTTCTCCCTCAAAGATGTTTTTTTTTTTTTTATGTTTATCAAGGTTTTTCTGGAAACGGTGCGTGTTTGGATAGCTGATGACGTTGTTGGTCATTTCAGCAAGGACATGAGACTTTAAAAGACTTTGAGAGAGAGAGAGAGCGCAAAAAAATACAAAGGCTTTTAACGGTAGAGGACGCACATGCCTAATCCTCTCTGACACCTAATTCTGACGTGTCACCTTTGATCACTCATTCATTTGAAATTGCATTCAGGATTTTCGTCTGTCAGTTGGTCAAAGGCATACTTTGGTTGGGATGGACAACAGTCGTTAGATTTAGATTAGCCCAGTATTTTTGATCAGGGAGATCAGATTTAGTTCAAGACCCCAACTGTAGGTGGGCATCATTAGATAAAGTACCCGAAATACATAATCTGTTCACACTAATAACATCATCTCAAATGTAGTTTCTCAAAATCTGACATCTTCACCCACACTTCAGCGACAGACTAATAATAAGTCTGGATTTCATCCTGTCGGGGGTGAAGTCAGTTTTCTCACCTCGGGCTGGGAAATATCTCCTATACTTCCTGCTTTACTATTTCTCTGAAATGATACTTCCAGACTCTGAGCAGCACGATCTCTGAGCCACGACCCAAAGCTCGCTGATCAGAGCCACGACTTTGAGATTTAATTGCAGGAGCAGTGGGGTCAGTCTCACAGATCTGGATGTAGTTCCACAGAGAGATGCTGAAACAACAAGTGATGAAGAATAAAATCATAGTAAGAGTAAAACCATTTTGCGGGTTTCAAGCCTTCTCTGGAGGATACCATTAACACTTCCTGCAGTTTACAGAGCGAGAGTTACTTTACATTTTGGATTCCTCCGTCTTGTGCAGAATAAATGCCAGTGACAGTGTTTTGACATTTTTTTGCGCACAATCTCCTCCCTAAAATATGCCTCAGTGTTTGGTAATCGTCGCCAAAGTAACAGGAATAACAGTAATTTAGCGAAGAGCACCGTTCTCCCACACTCGTGTCACACTTCGTAAGTGTGAGCAGCCGCGTGCTGAATTGAATGTTCCTGAAACCCCCAAACACCAGCTGTATTATCTGGGACAAGACACACATAGGAATCGAACAACTGCGTGTCAGTTTGATGTGTTTCATATCTGATAGAGCTCCCGGTATATTGGCAAAACAGTACTCATCCGTGAAAGTTTTAGGGAGGTCAGATGCTCTGTACATCAGCCCAACATGCCCCGCTGATCATTCAATAGATTCATGTAGTGCACCATAACTCTTTTTTTCTCCTCATCATGTTTTCACTTGAAATGCTATACGTGACGGCTACCAGCTTGAAAACAAAGACATCACACGTGCTGTCCTTGTCTCTGCAGAACAGGCCACTTCCCCATCAAGCCCCCACCTGAGTTTGGGTTTGCGCGGCCTGTTTAATCTTCATTGTTGTTTTGTGAAATGTAAACACAAAAGCAGCTTCATCTTCACAGTTTTCGTTTGAATGAGACAATGGTTGTTTGTTTTCTCTGCTTTGCGTCTGCTTGCTATGAATCAGACGGAGCATGAGTGCGAGTGCGAACAGATGCGGCCCATCCTCCTGCAGCATCGCTCTCGGACTTTGACGTGACAGATCGCGCCTCTGACTCTCAATTTGCCGTTCGGGCGTCTCTGCGTTTTTTTTTTTTAGGCGGCCGATCAATCAAACGGGAGCTTGCGATTGATGATACTGTGTGAGAAATATATTCTTCTGTCCTGGCCTGAACTGTACAGGGAAGGCAGAAGGAAAGCAGAGTGTGGAGAAGGAGAAAAAAAAAACAGAGAAAAACATGAAAGAGGACGAGGCAGCGAATGCTGATCCGAACGGATCGAGAGGAGTAGCCACAAAACCACACACAAACACTGGGTACTCTGTCTGACACAGACCACAGGATAACAAAGAGAGGAATCTGATGAATTTCTTTATGTTGACTTTTTTTTCTTTAGTTAAAAACAGCACCTTTACAAGAAACTAACCATTAAGAGGTCTATTTTTTGGATGAACCCTGACTGCCAAATCAATCTACTGTACATTAATGCCTTAGGCTGCATTTTCTGAGAAATGTTTGCTTGAGAGTAAAAAAAAAAATGCTTTATAGAATTTGGAACAGTTCAAAATAGTGAGTGCAAAAAACTCTGAGCTAAGTAAAAGATAAAACCCTTGAATTCTTTCTGCGTTTCACTCGATCACCCACCTCTGGCTGCATCATGTTGTCACCTTTGATCGCTCACTCATGTTTTAATGCATGAAGTCGCGGAGAAGTGTCATGTTGCTGTGATAGTCACACTGAATTTCATCACGCCCTGAGAGAAATGAAAGGATGATCATTTTGGAGAGGAACACGACACCTTGTGTGTATTTTTTTTTTTTCTGTGAGAGGCAAGTAGTTGGCTAATCTCTGTGCGTCTGATTTGCACGCCGTATTCCTTTTTTGTTGAATTATGTGAGAATACACTTGAAGGTAAAAGACAATGGCAAAGTTCTGCATCGATGGAGAAACACTGAAATGATGAAATAGACAAAAAGAAGCCAGACGTCTGATGAAAACTCGCATAGACACAAATGAGTGAGAGCAAAAGCCAGCGTGTACAGTGGGAGGTTCTTTAAACAATGTGCCAAATGTTTCAAGGGCAGAAAAAAAACCCCACTGTCCATTCTTCTGACAATCTGTCTTCCTGCGTTGAACCTGTGGTCCGTTGAGGAGAGTGATCCATTCATCACCAGATTCAAACACTTCACGCTCGGGTAGTGTGTAGTGTCCTGACCTGTCCCTTCTCGGCCCAGAGAGAGGGAGAACAGAATAAATATGCCATCGGCCATGGCAGGAGCACTGACTTAGATCAGGATCAGAGCAGGAAGACAAACTGTCTTTTTCTTCTAGACCTTAAACCTTTCCTTTTACTTTAGACTGTCCATCTGACATTATGAGAAACTACAGTCTTTGGTGCAGGGTTGTGCTCTAAAAACGAGACCTACTTGCTTAAAGAGTCTATAGTGCAGGAGAGGTTGTATTAATCTTCTTAATCTACTACTGATTCTACAGCAAAAAAAAAAGCTATGGGCCCCTTTTAGTTTGAGATCCAGTTATCCAGAGTCCCAGTTATAGTTTGAGATGTGTTAAATACATACACAAACATGCACAGTGTTGACTGATATAAAGGATATGTATAGACATACACTAAAGATTCATGGCTGGAATGGAGCCATTGCTTTTATATAGTGTGCATCTTAATCAGCTGGCCACAAAGGCCACGCAACAAAATCTGCATCTACCAAACACTGCGGTGAAACTCCAAGGTCCAAGAAGGTGGTACAGAGCTGTTTGAACACCCAGTGGGGATGCAGCATTGGCATTGGAGGGTGACAGAATGAACTTCATAACAGTACGTCGTAGTAGAGGTATTATTACTCCTGTTGTTGATTGCTGTATTTATAGGGCAGAGGGTCCTGGGACACATCTTCAATTTATCATAGACGGAAACGTGTAATTGCCTATTTCAAGTCAGTTTAGAAACAACATCATCGGCGTCATATTTCATATGTCACTCTCCTATCGAGATAAAACAAAACATTCTGATGAAAGCACTTATCATTAAAAAAAAAACCATTGTGATGAAAACACATCTCCTCCAATTGTGAAAGCAAGACACAGAAGCTCCTCAGGATGCAACACCCTGTTCATAATCGGCTGTTAGCCATTTTCATCACCGTCCTTCAGAGCGTTTGGTAGAACGGGCCAATTTACTGAGAATACTTTTAGGAGATGTCTACATTTGTCAACCCCACAGGGGAATTAGTGTGTACACTCCCCAGAGAGACTATATATCTCATGTTTTTAACATTTTCCATAACATATCTATACTATTCATGCCGTGAGAAGAACCAGGACAGCATCAGTTTCTTGATGTTCACTTTAGCCCAGGGCTCCAAGCCAAGTACTAATTGTATATATACGTGTGTGCGCGCATTTCATATTCATAACTCATGATACTGCATATATCCTGTTTCTCTCAGCAGTTAAAAAGCACATCCCCTGATCAAATACACTCTCTGTCTCTCTTCAGATCTGTATTCAAGGACAGATTTTTACTTCTAGTGATGAAATATTTGAAACGAAATATCAGATAAAAAAGGAGCAGTTTAGTCCAAAGTAAAAAAAAAACAACCTCATTGTGGAGCATGTGGAATCTCATCATTCGGTGTTTCCTGTTATGCTTTGTGAACAGCTGATGCTATGCATTTTATCAGCGTGTAATTAAATTTATAAACGCAAAATAATGCTGTTCATAGTCACCAGTACGTGAGATCAGCATGCCTGTCTGGTCTCTGCACCAGCAATGTGTAGCTTGTGGGTTGCGTCACAAAATTAATATGGCAGAGTCACTGAGCCTTAATGTTGTTTCCCCCCCAAACTTCATTTGAATTAAATTAAACTTAAAACGGATTATAATTAAAGTCGCCAGCCGCTGAGATAAGTCAAAACGCTTTACAATAGAGAGAGCTATGTTTAGTTTTGTGAAAATGAACCCGTGTTTGTGGCAGCATTACGATATGTTTCATGCAGCACCAGTAGAGCAGAAGAGAGACTAAATATGCAATATAACAAACAGTTCTTTTGTGTTTCAAGTCATGAAAAAAAAGGCACACACACACACACACACACACACAAAAAAAAAGAGCCACAGTAAAAGAAAAAAAAAAAAGGGAGACAGAAGGACCGAGAGTAGCAGCTGTGTGTGGGAGGATCAGAGTAGTGAGCAGAGAAGGAGGGATGCTGAGGTGGAATGAAGCTTTGACGGACAAAGTAGACTGAAATGTTTGTAATGGTTTGCTGTATTGGCAACGTCTGTGTACATAATATTGGTTTGAAACTTGACTAGGTATCTGTATAAGCTCTGCAGGTGTGTGTGTGTGTGTGTGTGTGTTTGTAAAGAGAGAAATCTGCCTGTTTGGCAGTTTTGCATGTCGGAGGCCAATTTGGATTTTATGCAAAGTACATTCAAGACAATTGAACTCTTCTGTGTCTGTGTGTGTTCATTTATTGCCGGAGGCATAGTGTGTGTGGCCTCACACAATAAATACACACTGTAGCTGAATCTGGCTGTTGCGCCTGTGGATCAACACCCAACAGAAAAGTGCCACGACGTTTAATGAAAAGTTTTTTAAAGGTAATCCAAAGTCTACACTGGTAGAATTCATCATCCGTAACTTTGAAATAGATTATAGGGTTCATTCGCGCATCAATATTGGATGATTTTCTAATTTACAGTGAGCAAATGAATAAGAAAAAGAAAAAAAATCTAACTCACGCTGGCTCACTTGCCTGCTTTTTCCAGAGGTTTCAACACAGACTTCATTAGCTGAGTTGTCAGGGATGGACGTGTGAGCTCAGTACGTGTTATGACTTTGCGATTTTAGGAATTATCTGTGTGTATCTGTGTTTGGCTTCAAAGTTGAGTTGATTAGTAATTTGACCAAATAGCCGCAACTGAAGGTGTGGCCTCTTCCAGAGCTTTGAACTATGTCAACAGAGACACTTCCATGATAACAGAATCAATGACTTATGAAACTGCGTGATACAGTCGAAAGCCTGGCGAGAAGTTAGTAAGTGGACCTTGAAGTGGGATCATTTGAACTATTATTTACAAGGTCGAAAATCAAATTGTCTCCAAGTTTGATTAAAGCAGTGGTAACATCGAAAGGACAAAAATGCAGCATTTAAACACTGAGTGCACTTTTTTTTTCTCTCTCTCTCTCTCTCCTTTAGAACAAGATGCCCTTCATGTTAGCTTCCAGACACACAGACTCAATCATTAACATTTTCCTGAAGGTGAAACTGAAACATGCTCTGTCCTGCTGCTGCCAATTGCCTCGGAGGATGCTTCCACATTTCCCTTGTGTTATTACTGTCCAGTTTGGTCCATCAGCGCAGGTGGTCAGAGTCACCCTGAGTTTCACGTTGGATGGCTGGGCCGATGTTGAGCACAGCTGTAGATTTACGTGGGGTTGAGCACCTAGTGAAGCGGGAAGATGTTGAGAGACACCCAGATCTCTGCTGCAACCCAGTTATGTCTTTCTACAGAGAATCGCAAAGCCTGTTTGTTCAAACCGCTTCAAATTATATGTCTGATTTCAGTAGCAAAACAGGAAGTATGCTGATCTTGTACTGCTGCAAAAAGTCATAGTGGATTTAGGATGTGTGTTTGGATGTAATTATCACTTGAATTTGCCAGTGGAGACCATACTTTGCAGTCAGTGGTGTTATAATCGTCACAGTGGCTATGATCAACACTTGTATGAACAGTGAACGGTTACTTTTATGTGAAAGGGGTCACATGTAGTGATTAACCCACAACGTTGCAGTTCCCCTCAGCTCTAGAAAGAGCTCGTTGTTTTTGGTTTTCTAGCCTACAGCTTTACTTGTTATTCCCAGCTGTAACAGGCAGTTGTTTCAGCAACATCTGCTCTAAAAAAAAACACATTCTACGTCCTCCGCGACATACAGCTAAGTTTGCAACTAGCTGGTGAATTTAGTAGCTTAGCAGATTAAAAGCCGAGCCGATGTTCCCTTTGGGAGTTCGTGGAGACCAAACACAGACCAAACCAAGGAGTGACTGCTGTCCATCAAGTGGCTAGAGCTATGACTCCAAATAAATGCTAATATGCTTTGTGCTAAATGAAGTTTGCTAAACAGTTTGCTATCTCAGCTTAGGTAAAGGACAATAATATGTCAGGTGTCCGTGTTGTGGTTTACAGCTTGTTTATGCTGCCCCCATGTGGTCAAAAATCACTTATTACAGCTTTAACCATGTAGTTTTAGTTGTCTTGACTAAATCCCGAGCATGTTACCAGAGGCTTTCTTCAAACTATTATCTTCACTCTCTCCCTCTTTATATTCTTCATCTGTTGTTTATGTGGTCAGTCTTTCAGAGACAGGCGCAAGCTTGTGTCGTCTAGTATATCTGTGTAAAACTGATAGAATCAGAGCGTGTCCCTGGGCTCGTCTCACACATGGACACAGAGGTGACTAGATGGTCCTCTGCTCCCCAAATTTAGAACAACTGCCTCTTGGCTGTCACCGTTTGATGGGGTTAAATTGCTTTAACCCCTCTCAAGGTCAAAATTGTGGATCACTCACCTCGTTTTTTCCTCAAACTGTGTGCTATCTCCAGGCGATGTTTTGCAAAGAGGGGAAAGTGGTGTTGCCGCCTTTCTGAACACTGCAGAGATGCTCCTGATCGAGGGCACCAAACTTTGCATTTATATGTTGTGTTATGATAGAAATTGAAATAGCTTGTGTTGCATTATAGTTTAGAGAAAAAAAAACTGTATGGCAGTTCTTTGTTTGCAGCACATAACCACTAAGATAAAGGGCATATACTGTATCTACACCTCCATGCATATTATCTGCAACAGAAACAATAGTGTGTAAATATTAAAGGTCCCATGTGTATCAAATGAGGGTCAACAAGAGGCAAAATCGAGATATTGTCTTTGGTTTCAGTAAATAGTGTTGGATAGTCCCAGATCGTGTGTATGTCATTAACATTTAACAGGTATTCTGATTGAAAGGTCCTCATTTGACTCGACTGAATTGATCTGAACTGCAGATAAACACATTAACAAACTGTTTGTACTCCTCGGTGAATAGATGTTATTTTGAGGGAAAGGTAACAAAGGATGAAGCCTGTTGGTATTCAGAGAAATGTTATAGGTGACACATGCAGTCTATGAAGGGCAGAGGGGAGGAAAACACACACACACGCCCGCACACACACCCGCACACACCCATTTGGCTTGATCGGGTCAAAGAAGGAAAACCTTTTCAAATATTCTGTCATTGTCAGCTGTCATTGACTTCAGATTTTTTATACTTGGCCGACTCCATTTTCGAGTGGCAATTTTCATCACATTAGACTTAATAGTTTGGAAAATATTATGTTTGACTGTAGGATACCAGATTGGAGGTGAGTGGGGAAATTGGCCTATTCTGACTGTGCTACATTACCTCTTCAGCTGAAGGACATTTTGGCTCATTCGATCAGGCTTTGCAGACCGTTTTTCTTGTTCCCCAGTAATGTTCCTTCTTGATATTAGCTTTTACTTTGATGGCGCAAACCCATGCTATCTTCTAAAGGAAATTTAAAACCAGAGACTTATTTACGCAACCAGAATAAACACATCAATATATTGACCTTTTATATTGACATTAAAGCAGTGTTTGGTTCACTGTGGTTCACTATGACATGATACTGGCTCCCATCCCTTGAAATAAATCGTGTGGAATACAACACAGATACATGAAGAGCAGATGCAAATCACGGAGAATACACGCTATCTCAAAGTGGCGGTTGTTTAGATGCTCGCAGAATGAATCACACACCTCAGGAGGTTCAGGGGAAATAATTTCAAACTGTGACATGTGTCGAGATGTTTGATTGATTATTTTAAACTATATATATATAGTTTTGCAGGTCTATAGAGCAGAAGAGAAAGGGGGACGATAGCAGCAGGCAGAGTGTATATGGAGGTGGCGGAGGTAAAAGGGAGTCTGCAGGATGTCACCTGTGAGTGTGTGTGTGTGTGTGTTTTACATTGAAAAGCTCGAGACTGCCTCAGTGACTCACACCACTAGTGATAACAAGGACGATAGCATTTAGAAATATATAGAAATGTATGTGTTTGAGACACATACACAGTCACCTCACAGAGCTCTGCACATACATCGGGCTGTCGGTGACGTGCTTCATCCATTTGGCCACACAGGACAGGAACTTGGCCATGCCAACTTAGATCAGGGGCTGCGTGCTGTAGAATCAAGCAGCAGCCGGTGGACTGTCCCAGACTCCCAGCACTGACATGAGGACTCCATCACACACCATTAAACCTGCAGCCAGAGGCGAAGGTGGGTGAGATGGGAAGAGGAGGAGGCAGAGACTGTGACAGTGGCAGTGTGAAGGAGTGAAGACAGAGGAGGAGAAAAGCAGAAAGAGAAAGGCTGAGATCGGGGTGGGGTGGGGATCGTTGCTGATTTACACCTGCTGCTTGCAGCCCCTGCCGACAAGAAAGTCTTCTTACAAAGGGCTCTGCCAGTGAGAGACTCTGCCATACTTTGGATACTCAGAGACGACAGACAGCTAGTTTTCAAATAGTGAGTCACTCAGTGGAAAGCTATTCTTCCGTCTGGTTTGTAGGGTTTGCGTCAGAAAATGAAGAAATGGCAGCGGGAAAGTCAGTGCAGTAACTTACCAACTTACCGTACCATTACAGCACTCTCACTTTGTAGTCAACTCCTGCTCAGCTTTTGTGGTATAATCAGTGGTGTAGTGCAGGGTATACACACTTCTACGCCCCCTCTGATGTGCATCATTCAGCAGTGTTCTGCAAGCTCATTGTTTTTCTTCCGGGGATGGTGAATGCATGACGGTTGCCAAATTTTGTGTGGATGGAGGTGAGCAGCAAGAAATATTTAACTGAAAATGCCCCATTTTGTAGCTGCCAGTGGGCCAGTATTTATGGTAAAAACCTGCACCTCCTCCTGTAATGTTGATGTCATAATGATCCTTACTCTCTGAAGTCAGGCAGCAGAAGTTAAGCGATAATGTGCCGATACTGTCCCATTTTGGGTGATATATATATATATATACTTTTTATTGGACAGAAACAGCCAAAGAGTGACAGGAAATGTGGGGAGAGAGATGGGGAATGACACACAGGAAAGAACCACACAGGTCGGGATTCAAACCTGCACCCCGCAGCAAGACTTCGCATATGGGGCGGCTGCTCTATCAACTGAGCTAAACACCACCCCAGATCAGAGATCACAGTTTATTGTTTCCTGGATGGTCTGCTTTGTATACATCCTCTAGGCACCACCGCAGCATTGGGTATAATCATCCCGATCACATTATCACTTTAATGTCTTGTCTTTCTCTTTTTGTCTCTCTCAGATCTGTTTTGTAAATCTGGACCCCCAGAAAACGGACTGCCGTGACGACAAAAGCATCAAGGTGAGCAGAACTCGTTCCTTTTCGTCCTGCTTGAGCCCCTTTTCCTTCACGCCCACTTTTCATCTCCCAGGAACTCTCTTCATTGTATTTCACATATAAACATAGGCTCAGTTGCCATGGATTCAGAATCATTACCCAGAATTAGAGGGTTGATTTGTTTAGATAATATGCAGATTTTGCAGTGTTTTGCAGCTGGTGGTGGCAGTGGTGGGCGATCAATAATCATTCCACGGGGCTTAAGACTTCTAACAAGAAGGATTTTATAACTGTGTTTCTGAGCTGGAACCACAGAGAACAAACACATGTTAAATTTTGAAGTTGCTTAAAAAAGGCTCTTTTTTTATCATCCAGCATTGTGTCTGTGCTCGGCCTGTCTCCTGCAGAAATTGGCTTCGGTGTCTCCAGATCTGCCAAAGCTCGTTGAATTACTGACCGTCCACCAGCCGAAAGAAAATGAGCTCCTACTGCTCGGTGGCCTAGAAGCCTCAGACACATGCCAAACCCTCCCACACTCCCCCTCTCAGGTGAGTTTACGTTGATTCTTGCAAGTATTTTTCAGCCTTTGAATTAACAGGCCCGTCGTGTGAAGCAGAGAGTGCAAGCTGTTCTTTTGCACCGCAATTTCATGTGATTAGGTTTGAACCTTTCGAGCTAGGAAAAATGCACAAGACGATGTGCGTTTATTTTGTCTTGCAATTCTCTCGCCTTTCATACCAGAGAAAACATCTCCCTGTCTTCTGAGGCGTAGACCTGCATGTTAAACCAATATTTGCATGTGCAAAAAAAATTACTTTTGCAGGTGCAGGACAATAGGTGACTGCATTAAAAACATTTTTATTTCAGAGTACTTTAATCAGACATAAAAACATACAAACTATATCAGCTAACATATCCCATTCTACATTTATTGGTATTTATCTTTAAATGCAGTGCTCTCGTACAACCATCGACTATCTCATAGGCTTTTTGAAGCTCACCAAATACATCATTGTATAAATCAATACACAGCCTGAGGAGCTTGCACAGACAATTAAACTTGCATGAATAGGCCCAGTAAGTTAACAGCATATTGAATGAAAGAAGAAAAACTTGCAGTAGAGCTACACAAACTCACTGAGTCAGAGTGATCAAGATGTTTAGAATACTATATCCCAAAATTTGTGACTCAGTGTATGCATCCTGAATGTACCTCTATGCGTGTGTGTTCAGTATCTGTGTGTATGCATGTAGTACAAACATGATGTGCATGTGTTAACCTGTGTCTGTGTATGCATGCATGCATAACAGGTATCTGTACATGTTCCATTCAGGGCGGGCAGCAGCAGAGGAGTGCAGGCGTGTGTCTGGTTCAGTGTTCAGGCCAGAGACGCTCCACCCAACCTAGCAACATCATTTTTGATATCAACAAGTTCCTGATCGGTCTGCAGTGGGGAAAGGAGCGACAGCTTCAACAGAGCAGAACAGCTGGGCAGCGAGTCGACGACGACACCAATCGCTCCATCTCGTCCATCGAAGACGACTTCCTGACTGCCTCCGAACACCTCGGTGATGACAGCGAGGATGACGGCTTCAGAAATGGTGAGCCTCATTACCTCCATCAAAGAGAATTTGTTTTTGGCCGTATTTGTGTGTTAGTTGGCAGAATCTCTCAGAAACTGTTGGAAATGAAGCCCAGAGAGGAAGTTATTTGTTTTTGGTTTTGATCCAAATGAGTGTCTCAGTATTTAATAATAATAAAAATACTGTTTTGTTGAATATCTTGACAATTTTTACTTGCTGTGCTTAAATGAAAGAAAATATACAAATGTATCACATGATTGTCTATCACTGTGTGTATTCATAGATTAGAAGCCAGGCACAAATGGCTTCAAAAAGTCACATTAGTTAATCTGGATAAATTCCTATTTATATTGTGATTAATCATTGATCCGGGACAAAGTGTTGACATTTATGCATTGAGTTTGCATTGATGAGTACGCATTGATGCACGCTGAGCATTCAAATAAATGTTGATTTAATCTGTCATGATTTAATTCATCATCGTTGCTTTAAAATGTACTCTGTCCTTGGTGTGACCCAGTGCGCAATAACACTGGGTTAAAGATTTCATCCCACATCTGCCCATGTAAACATGGCACATGGCACAGCGTGAACAGTCTCACAGTGTTCCTGTGATACATTTGCATTTACTTGCAGCTTGAGCGTCAGCGTGCTGTCCGTTTAAAACATTTTGACGACAGCATGAAGTGAAGTGTTCCAAAACACATTTGATGCGATCGCCACATCCTCCTTGAGCAACTCGGAGAGCAGACAGATCCGAAAAATAAATGTTTAATGCTCATCTTTCAAACTTAAAATGGACTGGCGTTCCATTGAGTGCAGCCGTCACTATCTGCATTTGCTCAGTTTCCTCTAATTGTCATTAGACGTCTCTGTCAGAATTAGAGATGCAACATGGCACTGCTCTGCGCTGAGTTAATGTAATGTTCATATTTAGATCATTACCTTATTCTTACCTCATTAGGAAGGCTTTCTTCTCTGTGTGGGTGGTGCGGCAGTGGTTGTAGGGTTGAGGCATGGCTGGCTCATTATTAGTTAGGTCTTCTTAGCACATGGAATAATGATCACAGTGGAACATCTCCATTCTCACATAGATACCGTTTTTATTTTAAGAATAGCAAAATACTCCCATTGTAAAGTAAGATCGTGAAATGAATGTCAACCATTCTGCCATGACTGCTGACATTTAGCTAGAACTCTATTTATTACTCTAGTCATATTTGTTGATTATTTATTGTATTACGAAGTGGACAGTAGGGTTAAACAGCAGATACAGCACACTGAGAAGAAATGAAACACTGTATTTCCTCCTGGGGTTGTAGCAACACCACCAAGGCAGTTGTGCAGCAAGCACTGAAGGATTTCTACGGTGACTGAGAATGTGTAACACAAAAGAGAAATGCAGAATTATTGCCATTGTGTTACCATTGTGATGAATGAATGGACTCTGGCGTTTTGTCCAAGGGGAAATTGAATGAGACAAACAAGACATAAACAAGCTCCAATTTTCAGCGAAGAGTAAAACAGGGTATTATTCTACTCTTGCTGTGACACTGTGAAAAGTGATTGAGCTGCTTTCTAGTCAGTGTGGACATTTTTCATTCCCTGTCTCTCTCTGTTTTTTTCCATAGAGCCAGAGAGTGGCGACCTGGCAGAGAGCTTGGTAGAGGTCGCGCAGAAGCGCTGTGTCAGACTTGCGTGTCAGAGGGGACAGCTGACCCATCATCAGAACAGCGAGGATGCTGAGATGAAAAGAGAAGGGCACCAGCGAGCAAGCCTCCACACTAAGGAATCGGCTGGTCACTACGCCACCAATCTGGCGGAGTCGGTACTGCAAGATGCCTTCATACGCCTTTCTCAAGATGAAACCTCCTTTGTCTCTGAGGCGGCTGTCAGTGTGTCCTTCTCTAGTCATCCTTCCAACTCCACTGGTCCTCCAAAGACCAGACAGCCTTCCCAACAGCGCACCTGCTCTTTTGAACTCCCTAAGATTGTTATAGTTCAAAGCCCAGACAGTTCTGACGGGGCTGTAGAATGGCCCGAGACCCAGGTGTCTCAGGTGGCTGACCAGGATATCACTACCACGGGCAGAGAGGTGCCAGAGAATGGAACACAGGCTCACATTTCCCATCACAATGGAGGACACCCATCCAAACATGTAGAGATGGCTTTGGCCTGTGCTGCAAGTGTCATTGGCACCATTACGACCCCACAGCTGACAGAACAGCTCGCCATGGAATCAGCTTCAGAGGAAGACACAGAGGAGGAGCTGCAGGAACCAGAGGACAGAGGAGACTACTCCTTCTCCTCAGCCATGTGTGGTATGGCTCAGGTAGCTGGTGCTGTAGCAGCTGTGGAGCTAACAGAGGAGTCAGGGGAGTGTGTCTATTCTGATGCTGACTCTGCTGAAGCCTACACAGCGTCCCGCGGTCTGATGTCTGCTGCTGAGGCCTCTACGGCCTTCACTCTGCACTGCAGTGTGGCAGAGGGTACGAGCGTTGAAGCGTTTCGTGCAAACATTGCTGAGGTCCTACACAGGGAAGCAGCTGAGGTTCTGACTCAGCCACAAGGCTATAGGAGTGTGGCCCACCTACTCGAGGCCACGCATAACAAGATAGTAGACGGGATTACATGTCCAAAAAAATCCTACACAGATGAAAGAGAGATGGATGATTTAATAAATGAGGTGGCAGACAGCCTATTCAAGCACGCTTTAGAGAAAGCAAAAAAGAAAAAAGAACTGGAGGGTACTGGAAAAGATGCACCAAACATCCAGGTTTTTCTGCAGGACAGTGTAAACAGTTTGCTATTTGATATCCTTTGCCTGACGCAGAAGAAAATCAGTCACGTCTCTGGATGTGACCAAGAGTCATCTGAGACACAAGAGGGTGATACTAGCACTCGGGAGCCTGCTGCGACCAAGGAGAGCAAGGATCCTTTAAGTCAACCACAGTATTTAGTTGGCCACAGCCAGTTCTCTAATAATGAGAGCGGCGGGGTACACTACACAGATAAGCGTACCATGGTTCCTGGACTGAAAGAGAAATATGTGCTTGAGGAAAGTGATTTTTCTGCATCCTCATCCACAATACACAGCAAAGAGCAACAGCAGCAGTCAACATGGAGACAAAGTCAGTCTAGATCCACTTCCTTGCCTGCCAAGGACTTCCCAGACCACCAGCAGGTTCAGCAGAGCAGTGGTGCCATCAGAGAACCTTGGAGTGAAATCCCCATTCATAGCACAGAGAAGAGGGGGCGATTAGTGACAAGCAGTGAGAGCAGACAGGCCTCCCTCACACCCCAGTCCTCCCTCAACTCTTGCAGTTCTCTGCTCTATTTGAGAATGGACTCAGAATCCAGGACACCTATTACTTGCTATGCTGACGATTTGGCCACCACGGTCGTGTCTATGGCCACTGAACTAGCAGCCATATGTCTGGAGAACTCAACTGGGAAACAACCCTGGTTCTGTGCCCTAAAAGGAATGTCTACCGAAGGCCCAGAAGCTTACTTGATTCCTGCTTGTCGTACGGTCCTAAGGAGAAAGGAGGGTCAGAGCAGCAATGCTGCCTCCAAGAAGCATCGGGCACCACGCCTCAGTGAGATCAAGAGGAAAACAGAGGAACAACCGGAGCTGATGGAGCGACTGGTGAACAGAGTGGTGGACGAATCAGTCAACCTTGATGAACCGCAGGACCCTTTTGCCCTCTTTGCCTCTGAAGTGACAGCCAGGATCATGAATTGCCCTGAACTTAATGTGGTGGATACCTCCAAAACAGGCCAGACACGCAGCAGGTTGCAGTGTGAGAGGTGGAGCCGCGGGAAGGCATCTAGCTATGAGAGCATTCCAGAAGAAGACGCAGATCCCTCGGGCACACCCAACACCCTTGGCCCTGGCAGTCGGTTAGGTCAGAACTTGAGTCGTGGTAGCTCGATTTCTAAGCAGTCCAGCTGTGAGAGCATCACAGATGAGTTCTCAAGGTTCATGGTAAACCAGATGGAAACTGAGGGCAGGGGCTTTGACCTTCTGCTGGACTACTATGCAGGAAAAAATGCCAGCAGCATTCTGGCTGCAGCTGTGCAACAGGCTGCATCGAAGAAAAATGGTCACCTTAATGTCAGGGCGTCATCCTGCCTTTCCAAACAGTCTAGCACGGAGAGCATCACGGAGGAGTTCTATAGGTTTATGCTTCGGGATATGGATAAGGAAAACAAAGAGTGTGGCATCGCCAAGACTAAAGAATGGAGCAACAGCCTGTTCCCCCCTTCTCCTAGAACGCCCTTCTGTATACGCCAGTCCTCTGTGCCGGATCGGCGCTCCTCAGACTCGCGGCTGACTGTCAACTCACCCATTAAAGCCAACTCTTTTGACGGATTCGCCCGCAATGTGCATGGAGACACACTCAATATCTTCCCCACCAACTCAGTGTCAGCCACAGGACTGTGTAAGTCAGACTCCTGCCTCTATCAAAGAGGTAAGACTGACCAGATTACTGATATGCTGATTCATGAGACCTGGTCAAGCTCCATTGAGTCCTTGATGAGAAAGAACAAGATTATTGCTGATCCAGAGGACAGTATTGAGCTGGAGGCTGCCGGCGACTCCCAGCCCCATGTGCAGCAGTTTGCCAATCGCTTGGCAGCTGACATTGTAGATATTGGCAGGTCTGCACTGGGAGGCCAACAAGATGTAGCTGGGGGCGCATCCATGTCGTTCCAACAGCCACATATGCCTGTTGGAGAAAGAAGGAGGGGTTTCAAACAATCTCATCTTAGTTGTGGTCGAAGTAGGTCCAGCCAAGAGCAGACTGTTTCTGGAGTAGGATGTGGGACTGGTGACAGCAGTGCCCCCCGTGTGAGGGGCCCCAGAGATGTGCCACTGATCCACATTGAGGGAGATCAGAGGGATGAAGAGACTATTTCAAACCTTGAGAGGACAGGAGGAGGACCTCAGGAAACACCCCCAGACATGTCAGCTTTGAAGCGTGCAGATAGAGCTACACCCAGTGGCAGCAGGTATTACACTGCTCACAGTCCTTCCATGTAATAGTCAGACCCCTCCTTTAGGGAGAAAGTTGTTTGTTTTTTTATAGCCCAAGAGCAGAATCGTGATACAGATGAATCTGTCTGACAAGAGTGAGAAATAAGGAATCACGTGGATTTTATCAAGGTAAAATGAAAAGTTGGCAAAAAAAAATCAGCATTAAATAAATGAAATCCAGGCCTTACAACTGTCCAAGCATACCAAAGCTATTTTTGGAGTTTGATCAAAGAGTGGCAGGCACACTGAGGATCCATTCACCGGGAAAACTAATCTATTTTAGCAGTGTGTGTGGTTTGACAAACCTTTGGCTAGGCTGTGACTCACGCTGTCTGGGTGATGTACTGTGTGTGCAGAAAGCTTTTAGTGGCTTCATCTTTTATCCACTGTGGGGCTGTTCAACTCACCTTGATCAGTACAAGCTGCACCCACACTTGGCCAGCAGACTAAAACCACAAGACACTCGTAGGTATTTAGATTATACTGGCACAACTAAAATAACATAGGAATTACACTGGATTAAAGCTTGCTTGTTGTGGCAGCAGGTTTAGATAAAGAATGGTGTTTATATGAAGTCAGTTCTTTTGTAATAAGGGTATGTAGTCCTTATTATTACATTAGTAGACACGGTCAGTGCTGCGTGTCTTATTCAAACCAGACTGACATTTTAGCAAGACAAGGACTCAGCAAGGTAGTAAGATTCACTCCAATTCGAAGTCTAAGTGGCCTTTCAGAGAAGGCAGTGGAGCATAGACTCTCCCAGAAGACATTTTAGTGGATATTCTGGGGGGTAATGAATACTGGAGCAGTTCATAGTGTGTCTCAGTGTGGAATCAAATGAACCTTTTGAAGATGTATAAGTGGAAAGAGCCGCTAATGTGCGAGAGATAAGAGATATATACAGTATCATGAAAAGTGAAAACATAATATCTAGAATCAGTCGCGATCTGCTTGAAATGTAGATCCTCAAAATAAGTTGTTCAATAGTGAATGAGAGGGAAACGGCTGAAAGGCTCCCAGGCCACTGGAGACGCACAGGACACACTCCTTTTCACTTGACAGTACGTGTAATCCAGGAACAAGTGGAGCGCATCTGTTTGTCCCTCGTGTAAGAGTGGAACTCAATCACTCGCCTAGTCAATAAAACCTGATTTCCCTCTGGAATTGTCGAGGATGGCAGCCCTCAATCATCTGATTATGACTTAATTCAATCAGTTTCCTGAAAAACACTGAAAAATCCAACAGTGCCCCTGAGGAAGGCAGTTTGCTGATGCATTAAAGATTGAAATGAATTTGTTTTCTTTTTTATGTGGTGCATAGTTATTTGAAGTTGCAAAGGCTTGTCGTGACTGCGAAGTTACTGTTGATCTATAATTTTTAGAGCACGGTACTGCCTTTTTAAAAATGCATTGTGGTTTTAACAAAACTCAGTGTTTACATGCATATTGAACAGAGGAACACTGGGACAACACTGGGAAACAGCCAAATTAACCACACACTGCAGTGGACACTGTGCACGACTAGTCGATGGTCATTCCCACCATCTTGCGGTTTGCTCTCCCCAGCAGCGAGAGGGACAGGCCAGCTGTGGCGGTGGCTGCAGTAGTGAAGAGGGACAAGCGTTCTATGAGTGCTAGCAGTGAAGAGAGCATGGGGAGCTGGTCCCATATAACCCCCGAGGATGACCCCCACGAGGAGACCAGTAGTTTTATCCATCTGAGCGAGGGGTCAGTAACCGTTGCTCCTTGATACTTCTCCAAACGCTGCTACTACCCACCCTCACCCCACTCCCATTGGCCCATTGCTACTGACACTTGTGCTCTCCTGTGCCAACGCCAATTTAGTCCCTGCTGCTGCAACATCCACGCCTGCTAAGGCAGTATATGGCAGAGAGCTCACTCCACAGAGCCCTCTCCATAGCTCGCATACGGGGATAGTCCCTGCCAGCACCCCACGCATAACCTGCAGAAGTAGGCTGCAGTGGTACAGCACTGTGACCTCTCACATCAAAAGCCTCTAGTTCAGGACATTTGCTACACCATTCTCTGCTTCATCAAAGTCTCATTCCTCTTAGCGGCCACACTAACTTTTACCAAATAGCCCGGAATCGCTGCTCTGTGCTTGCTAGTTGAAGTAAGCTAACAGTAAAAATGGCCCTGAAGAAAGGGGAAGCCGGAAGGCTCCATGTGTTCAGAGCGGCAGAGATATATAGGATACTTGCTTTTTTGCTTAACTGCAAGAGTAGCTGTCTGCACCACCATAACACTTGCTGCTCCTTTCAACCTCTCCATCTACCTGCTTACTTTAACTCCACCTCATCCCCTCGATCTATGTTGTGACACTAGGGCATGGCTGCTAGACCTGCCTCTCCACCCTACCCGCCTAAAATACTTACAAATCTCCTCATCTTCATATTCAGACAGGCTTGCTGCTGGACCAAAATCCCCAGCTCTCCCACCTTGAGCGTCCGATTCTGCTGCAGCAGCTATTTATATGTTAATCACCAGCTAATGAACAACATGACCTGCATCGCTGCGCCTGGTTATTGTTCTCTTCACAAGTCAGTGATCATGTCGGATTTCTTGAGACAACAGGCTGATGACACTATCTCTTGTTTTTTTTTTTATTGGTTAACAGGAACGGGACCAGCAGTGCATCCAGCCTAGGCCTGGCAGACCTGGATGCTTTCTCTGATGTGCCCACTCAGAGCACAGTAATCAGGTAACTGTCAGTGTCACAGGCCGGAGCTGAAATCTTTCTCATTAATGTGTCACTCTGATGCACATAATGACATTTTCTCTAATACAACAGAAAGTCTGCAGATAGTATATTGCTTTTTTCTCATTTTCTCACCCAGAGCAGAGCAGTCAGGTGACAGTGACAGTGACAGGCTGCCGGACTACTACTCAACATATAGATTATAGCTAATTACATATTCCATTGTTAATATTGCGCATATTATAATGTTCTGTTTAATAGATGTAAAAGCCTCTCTAGACTGCAGCACCTCTTCAGTTGTTTTTCTATTATACCTATATATCTAAAACACATGCATAACATACACTTACCTGCCTGTAAAGCCACACTTTTTCAAATTGTGTCTAGATTAAATTAATAAGATATTACATGTTAATTTAGAGTTGCTGGTAGGCCAAGTTTGTTACCTTCAGAAAGAGATAGGCTGTTTCCACTCCTTATGCTAAGCTAACATAAACAGCTGTTGGTGGTAGTTTCATATTTACCGTACAGATATAAGAGTGACTTTCCTTGGCAGGAAAGTGAATATCCCCCTTAATGTTGAACTAGTTCTCACTGTGAAACTGTACGTTACTGTAACTGTTTTTTTTCCCCCCCGCATACAGTGAGGAGACAGACAAAGGCCATCTGGCAAGAACCAAGGAGAGTGTCTTTGGTAAGTGTACTGATGGATTCTTGTGTCATCTCAGTGTTACCAGCTTCTTAATTATTCACCTCCTTTGTCAGGTTTAACATCTCTCTACTCGACGAGAGCTCTTCAGTAACTTAGTGAAGTACAGAATGATGAGTCTGTGCGAATGATCCCTCAAATGGTTGTTGCTTGAATAGAATTCTCTGAAATAAAGATGGTCATAAATAATTGAGAAGGGCCCAGAGTTCCAGGAGTGTATCGAAACAAAGTTGTCTTGGTTTTCATGA
The DNA here is from genome assembly GCA_014281875.1 of Nibea albiflora. NCBI lineage: Eukaryota > Metazoa > Chordata > Actinopteri > Sciaenidae > Nibea > Nibea albiflora. Next base: position 11,235,663 of record CM024794.1, on the reverse strand, counting down.
TTTACGCTCCAATAAAGAGTATCTCAAAGCAAAACTGAGCCCAGGATATTTCAATTTTATGAAGCTGAACATACTGTATGCATACTGACTGCATGCAAAGTTTTGGCACGCTGGCTGGAATTATTTGTCTGTGCAAGTCAAGTGATTTGATGGTAAGGACAACCTTTGATTTTTCAGAGAGCAATTCGGCGAGGACAGCAGGCGGCAGTAGCAACCTCAGGGTGCTGTTGGTGGTAAACTGTGACCTTGAACCTGAGTGTGTGGACTCTGAGCTGAGAGTGGCCCTGCAGTGGATTGCTGCCTCCGAGCTGGGCCTCCCTGCTCTCTACTTCAAGAAGTCCAAGGAGAAGAAGCTTGCAAAGGTAAACACAGCTGTGAAAAAGCATGAAAGCTGCAGGGCCGTTAACAGGAATTTAGATATACTTGCGAAAGAATGAATCCTATATTTATTTTTTTCTTCTGTTGGCCTAAACCCGTTCCAATTTCAATATATTGAGGATACAGAAAATACAAGGGGCTTAATGGCAGCTGTGCTGTATTTTTTTTCCATTAGTCAGCGAAGTGCTGAAGTTGATAATCATGTATTTCTTATTGGATTTCTTAATTGTGTCTTCCCTCAGTTCCAGAGGGTTGTCCATCTGATGTCTCAGAAGGCGTGGCGGATTGCGGACTTGTTCAGCGCCGTAGTTCAGTTCTGTAAGCAACAGGAGAATGAGGAAGAGGAGGGCAGGTCCCTGTCCAGCCTGTTTGATTGGCTGTTGGAGACCCTGTAGGGCGGACCTGCTTACTTGTACTGCAAACAAAAACTCTCACGCTCACTCATTCACTAACATGTTTTCTCCATCCTGTCATCATCACGCCAAGCGTCTCCTGCCGCAAGCTGAAAGGACAAACGCGATCAGCATACTTGAGAATCTCATACACCTCGATCTGTCCATGGAAGTTGTGTTTCTCGTCCGCTCGCAGCCATAAATGGACTAGTCTCCCTTTAATAAAAGCATGTTTTTTTGTTTTGTTTTTCAGATTCACCTCTCCGGTGAGGCTCACAAACACAGAGCAAACTGTAGTTGTACAGGTTGGACATTCCTGATTGGAATGAACTAGCCTTCAAGAGATTATAGTCGGCAGGTTTTAACTGCTCCAGATTATATATAAATATAATATATATACATATATATTTACAGATTCTCACAACCAAATTCTGTGTTTATTTGTTAATTCCAAATGAACATGTGAAGCAAAGTACCAATAGAAAGAAGGAAAATCAGGTTCAATTTTCCCCACAAATCAACATGCTCAAACCTTTTGTATCAAAACTACTTTGTAAAAGAGGCTATGTAAGGAAACGTAAGCCCAAAAAAAGCTCTTTTACTTTCTTATGACAGCCATTTAGAAGTGCACATTTGCTTAAAGTAAGCAAAATGTCCATTATCTTTGTTGTGTTCATTGGCCAACATACCACCTCTGTTGTGACCTTGCAATTCAGTTCTAAAGTAAGTGTGTTATCTTGTTAATGTTACTTGAGAACTGATTATTTTGGATAGCTGTACTGTATATACTGTAGATTTGGAACTGCTGCACCTTGGAGTAGTGGACTGCGCTCTTTAGCTTTTACTATGTCAGGAAGACAGAGCAAGGTTTGTAATGTTGAATTTGTATGTGAATTTGGTCTGTTTATTTCTCTACTTAGTGGTTCTCTAGTGTTACATCAGCATTGGGAAAAAAAAGAAGCACATGACTCAGCTGTAAACTCTGTCACGGTAGAACTGAATGTATTTATCTTTTGACATCAATAAATTTCTGTGACGTGAAATACAATCAGTCCTGATCATTCATAACATTCAGCCCAACGACAACTGAACACCATTGTAGCATATTTATTCATATGAGTATGACACTGAGTAAGCATGTGACAGGTGAAGCTCATCCTAGTTGAATACTAGCAGTTCTGTGTATTGTGCTTTCAGAAAATACTGCTCAGTACACATCACAGACAAGGCAGTGGGAACAGAGATATCAGAATAACTACGCTATCTGATGATAGGCTCCTGGAGATAAAATCACATTTACAGTGACGCTCGTCTATGAATATGATTAAATACAAAGATTTTAGTGCTGCAGCATGTTATAATGAACCAAAATCTGAGAGTCTGGCTGATATGATTAAAATTCTCGCTGCGGCTTAATTTCAAAACAGTTATCTTTTAAAAATCACGTTCAGACAGTGTTTTCACAACAAGCTTTGATGAACTAGTCCGCCATTTGGGGAAATAGACTTACTCTACTGTCGGGCAAAGTGTCAGGTGAGGAGAGACCTTACACCAAAAAGAGAGCTAGAGCCAGAAGATGACTGACTCAGCCTAGCATGACAACTAGAGCTAGAAATGTGAAAACAAGTTGTGGTCTTATAGGGAGTTATGAGTTGTAACTATGTAGTGTTAAAAAGTGTCATTTTTAACATGTTGGACAGAGCCTGGCTAGCTGTGACCAGTCTTTATGCTAACATAACATAATCCCCTACTGGCTTTAGCTGCAAACTTGACGCACAGACGCATCAAAGTGCTACCACTTCGTAATACTCCCAGCAAGACAGCCTATATCTGGGAATGTTGAACTTTGTTGACGAATTACTTGTGATGACATTTTGTGATCACAGTCACCATATGATAGCTCCACAGTTAGCAAAAAGCGAGGTCTACTGATCAAGCCCAGAACAAATTTAGTAAATTTAGTCAAGGAACAAGTGAGGCTTCAAACAGATTCAGTAGCAGGAGAAACATTCTAGGAGACAAATTATATAATCAAGCAGTGATGATTTGCAATCCATTTTGACCTTACACAGATGCAGTAAAGAGTTTTATCTCAACATGAACTGCAGCTTTTTTCCAGTTGGTAATTACACACAGTTGCGTCCATGTATACATACTGCCTGAGTCTCTGCACGGTCAAAGGAAGGGTCAGCACCAGATCCGGCATGTGTTATCCTTGCTCCCTGCAGCGGAGCACAAACATGAACAGGTGGCTGCACAGAAGGGCACAGCTGCATTCGTTTCATTTAAAATGTGCAATTAAGCATTTGTGGCTGCTATCGATGAGCTGCTCAAGGCTACATTTCAGCAGCGCGTGGTTGCCAGATGCATGTGTGGCTGTCAGACGTGGTACGTGTGTGTATGTGTATACCTGTAATGATGGTGTCGCCCTCATAGTTGAAGACACAGGAGAAGATTTCGTCAGTGTGGCCCTCCAGAATTTGTTGGCAGACTCCAGTCTGAGCATCCCACAGGCGAGCTGTCTTGTCTGAGCTGGCAGTCAGGATCCTGTTGCCCTGGGGGCTGAAACAGATCTTCCGAGAAAAGAAAGTAAGGAGAGTTACTGGCGGTCTTATTCAGAGGTGTATGTGTGTGCTACACGAGTGATAGAGTGGCAAGAGAGACTGCTGAATAAGAGATTATGTCAGAAGTGGTTCGAAAGGCCAAAGGAAGGGTGAGATGAGTGAGTTTAGAACACTTTCTCCCATCAGCAGCATCATTCCACAGAGGTCATTCAACCAGGATAAAGGCACCAGTGGTACCACTAAATGAAGAGTTTTTTTGCAGTGGAGTATTATGAAAATCATGGCTGAAGCTGATTGTGTTAGATCCCGGGTTTATCGTTCCCTGAATGGTTTTATATCCCCATTGTAAGTTAAAGGCAGAGATGATTAAATGAAGCTGACTCTAGATGGCCATGAAAGTAAAGTATGTTTTTATTAAAACTCTAAACTGAGCACCAAGGAGCGACCCTAGACAGGAAATGGAAACTGACTAGAGAAGAAGCTGACAAAGATAGAAGACCGGAGGAAGAAGATGAGAGTGGAAGCGATGACAGGTACAGAAATGGAAGAAAAACAGTTTCAAATGGACAGAGGAGAGAAAAGAAAACATCAGGAAATAGGAAATGACAGGAAAGAGGTATAAATAAACAAGACAAAAGCTGTGTCCCAATTTCATATTACATTCTAATTCTAACCTAATTTCCTAAGTAATGGGTTCACACTGCAAAAGTTACAAAATGATGTATTGTCTGAGTTTTCAGCAAAATTGCTCAATTTCTGAGTGTGCTACTGATGGATGCCATGTAACCTGAAGTACAATGTTCTTTGGTACATCTGCTTAAAAACTCATTATACAAAAAAACTGAAGTTGTTGTTTCTGGCTTTAACGAACATTTAGAGACATTCGAAACAATCATCTACTTCAATAAATCTCCAAATTAAGACTTAAATCATAGTAAAATTGCTTCACTGGCAGTTTCATCATCTTGCTTGCACCTTGCTCTGCACATACTCTGTGTGTGTATAGAAAACAGCTAAATGAACTAGTGAACATAAATAATGAAATAGTATAAAATATTTGCAAATCCAACTTTTAGAAATCTTTACATGGGTTAGATGCTCAGTTTAATGTTAATGTAACAATTTTAAGACCAAAAATGACTTTCTACCAGAGCCTACAAAAGTACCGCTTACTCAGCCATCTTCCTCGTCAGCTTTGAAGCACTGTACCATTAATATGTCTGACAAATTTCACAACAATGTGAGATTATTAAAAAAAAAAAGAATAAAGCTAATGGAGCGTCCAAATTGTGACGGATTCTTCTTACAAGCAGGGACAAAACATTTGAAAACAAAATGTCTGGTGAATTCCTGACATTCCTGACATTCAGGTCACTCCATTAACAGTCTATCATTTGTATTTCCCACATTCAAAACAGGAAAAAGGCGGCACAGTGAATTAACTAGAGGTGGAACTGAGACACATTGAGAATAAAAGCATTCGTTCAGAGCGAGAAACTGAAATAGACAAAGAAACCGGTGGAGGAAAAAAAAAGAAGAAAACATGGTCACAGTTAAGAAGCATGGAGAGGAGAAGGAGAGGTGTCCTGTTAGGAAGAGATTAGAGTCATAATCCTCTGGAATGATCCCCCACCCAGCCTGTTTATTACTGACTACCTGATGTGTTTCTGTAAACAGAGGTAACTTCTCATACACACAGAAACCTTTTAAGCCAGAGCCTGCAGGACACACACTCACGCAGAGCAAGGGACCTGAAAAATGGTAGAATCATTCCCATTTAAATACAAGATCAATGCAAACGCAAACGCTTGAACACCCTCACCTCACCTTATGTTAAAGTATGGTTTTGACCAGGTTACACTGGGTTAAAGGTTCTTTTTCAAGATGTGTGATTACATGCGATGGCATGGGTACAACATCGGGGCTCTGAGAAGGTCAGACCACACTCACATAAAGGCCTGAATATGTTCGGACGTACAAACGGACATGTACATAAAGTTTATACTACTTTCCAGAGTCTGCTAGGGGGACATGCACAACCCCAATCCTCAGCTTTCTGTGGTGTAGCGGCCGACCACGATGGTCACGGAACCTGCGCATGCATGCATCACAAACCTTGCATCAAGCAGACCCTGGCAGTCACGAGAGTTTGTGGATGATATACTATTTGAACATTTTCATGAAAAAAAAACAAAACACAATGACAATCTAGTTTGATGCCAGGAGGTTCAGTTAGTCAGATCAACAGAAGCATTACTACAGTCCTATGTCCTACTTGGTAAGCTGCTAAGCCATGTGACACATTAAGTACAAAACAGCCTGAAGCTTGGACTCCTGTCCCTCCACTTCAGCATCACTGTTTGTCCCATGTGAAAAAAAGGCAACATCCTATTTACAGCCCTGCCCAGCAGAGCTGTAGTTAGAGACTGGGGGGTTAATTTTACACAAAAATCACAAGCTCATTCACACCTACTAGTAGCCTGGTGCATTCACAAACTTGTGGTTGTGCCCCGTGGTCGGTTATAATAACACTTGCACCCAAACAGATCTGAGAGAGAATGTCCTAATTACAGTTTCAAACAATGAGAATTATAAATAGCTACAATTTAATTTTCTGTTGTCGTGTCGGTTCATATCAAAGGTTGTCAGGAAATAAATGGGGCCCATGCTGTTTCCTATTAATTGCTTAGCCATAAACAAAATTCTGATGAAATGGCTATGAAAACCTGAAACATGAGCAAAGGTTTTGTAACCATACAGCTCCTGATAGCCTGAGAGAGACACATTTGCACAAATCTTATGGGATATATTCATGGCTGCAGAATGCTATAAATCATTGTTATATCTTTGTTAAAATGAGCAGGGCTTTCATATATATATATTATATGCAGCTTATCAAAGAGACTCAGGCTTTAGCTTTTCAAAAAGAAAAAGACAGAGAAACTAGTGATACAAAAGCTAGAGACTTTGGCTCTCTATGTTGACATAAAACAACTTTTCACGGGCTGTGGCAGAGAAGCCATTTTGGGTCCAGTGACTTACCTTGGAGATCTCTCCGTCATGGCCCTCTAGGGTCGCAAGACACTGATGTGTGGTTGCACTGAACACTCGCACTGTACCTGGCAGAGAGAGAAAAGGGCAGGGTTGGTGAATACATGCACTGAATTTTGGTGATCAAAATGTGGATTTTTATTGCATTAGGCTCTAGGAATCCAGCATTTCCAGTATACATGTATAGGCTGGTTTCCTGAGCTAGTTAATCTCACCATCAGCAGAGGCAGAAGCAATGAGCTGACCCCGTAAATCAAAACACACATCCAGCACCTCTTCTTTGTGTCCAACTAAGGTTGCCACGCACTTCCCACTGACTGCTTCCCATATCTGCAAATACATACACATTACACAGAACATTATGAGTGGCATATTTATACACACAGGAAGGAAACGCACTGTACACGTGAATAAACACATGTACAGTCTCATAAAATATGTCAGAATATAGCTGTTAGCTGTCTTAAGTGGCTTTATTTTACCCATCTGCCCTGGAGAAATGCAGTGATGTGGATCATCCTTACTTGTGAGCATGACTCATCTTGGCATAATTAAGGAATTAGGATTTAATTTTTCTCCTTTAAATAATGGAGACCTTAGAGACAGGAGGCGGAGACAGAGATTTAATAAAGCAAGGCACAAACACGAATGCAAGCACATGGCAGTTCACCTTGCAGGTTTTGTCTATGGAGGCTGAGACTATGAGGGAGCAATCCCAGTTAAACTGAACATTGCTGATTTCCCCGGTGTGACCGATCAGAGTGTGGACACGCCTGAGGAAAAAAAAAAAACAGAAAATGTAGCAATGACTCACATGTATGCAGAATCTATAGGTACTATGAATGTACTGTACAGTGTAAATGATGACACACATGCATGAATCGAGGTATGCATTGCAATAACAATAACATTAACAATAACAACTGTCTGACCTTCTAGAAGCAACATCCCATATAGTAACTGTGTGGTCAAAGGAGCCCGTGACAAGCTGATTTCCCACCGTGTTAAAGCACAGGAAGAGGACCTCTCCAGTGTGACCCTGGACGAAACCAAACAGAGAGCATTATCACTGAGTGTCTCATTTCTTTTCTCCTTTAAACTCCCTCTCTTTGCACATCAAAAAATGCACTGGTTTTATTTTTTTTATTTTTTTTTAAGATTCCTGAATTCATGAAATAAATAAATAAAAATAAGCAAACGCTTAAGATTCTGCACTCAATCGACTGCTGTCAACATGACTGATCCTCCATGGTGTTAAGTACTAAAAGAACAGAGAGGGAGCTGCAGTGAGTTGCTTCTCACAGAGACAGAGCCAGCCAGCCAATCAGTCACACCACGGACCCACGTGCAGTCTGTAGATCAAAGAGAGCTCAGTACTACCCCCAGAGTGGGCTATCAGTGCCTTATTAAAGAGTTACAGCTACATTTCCTATTAGATCAGGGGTGGATAGGCTAAAAAAGTTGCTGGCTATCAGTGGGAGTAACATCATTCTATTTAGGAATAATGGCTGTTTGAAGTAAATGAAACGTTAATCAAGGCATTAATATTGAATGGATGTGAGCCATAGGAGAAAAAAAAGAGCAAGGAAGGCGTTGGGATAAAGTAAAGAAAAGATATCTCACAGTCAGAGTCGCCACCTCCTCCCCAGTCTCCACATCCCACAGCTTGGCAGTGGCATCCATGCTGCCTGTGGCCACCAGTGTACTCTGGGGGTTGAACGCCATGCACACCTACACAATACAAAACTCTCTTTTACAGTAACTCATGCCGGATTCTGCTACAAAGCCAAAACTGATTTGGCAGACTTATTTATTATCCAAGCACTAAACACAACACCAAAGTGAAAGAAACTATGCAAGCTATGACTATAACTATGCAAGTTAAATGCTCAGTTGTCCTTAGGCCATACTCAAAGCACTTGCTCCTATATACAATAGCCAATAAGTAGTCATCATCAGTTGATCTGGATGGTTATACATACTACTTCTGCCATGTGTCCACGAAAGGTATGAAAACATTTTCCCGTCTCAGCACACCACAGTTTGCAGGTCTTATCAAAAGAGCCGGTGGCAATCTTGTCTCTATGTTTCAGAAATAAAACAAAGCCAAGAGACTGTCATTGGTAAGACAAATGGCCCATTTGCAAATATACTACAGAGCAATGTTTTTAAGATGCTATGAAAGTTTTGTTTGAAACAGCTCATTACCCATAGGGATTGTTGAAGGCAACTGCATAGACCACGTTCCTGTGACCCTCTAGCTTATGCAGCTCTGTGCCTGAGGCTGTGTCCCAAACTCTACATGTCCTGTCATAGCTCCCAGTTATAAACCTGCAGAGCGTTAGAGAGAACAGTGAAGAACACATTACAACAAACAAACAGAGCTTTTCCTGAACTCCAAAGCGCCAAACTTTTGTGTGTTGCAAATAGACGTACCTTGATCCTGATTTATCGAAGGCAACGTTTGTCAGTGGCAGTATATGTGCCTTAAGCTCCTGCAAAAAAGACGAGAGAAAGATTAGAAGATATAACCTCCAAGGCAATGCAGTTATTTACTTCATTCATCATTTTCCCCTATGATTCCTCCATGTAATATCCATATATAATTACCCTGACTTTGATGTAATGAGAAGACCTCTCCCTCCTGGCCATTCAGTGTGAAATAATTTTCTCTCTTATGCAGAACAGTCTCTGACTGGTTGTAGACAGGCAGAAGGCATCACTGTCCTCTGACCTCCAGACACACAACCAACCCAGACCTCTTACCACTTAAGTCTTACGTATTCCTTAACATACTAAAACACTCATGCAGTCCTTGTTATTGTGTTATTAGACAGTTGGCATGCTTCCATTCCTAAAATTTAGTAACCTAACCACTGCTGCTCTCTAGTGCCTCTTTGGAGCACTGGCTGATTTCACTACACAAATAAAAAATAGAGAACTAATACACTGCATGACATTTTATCATCCCAAAGTCTTTTCACCTTCCTGTGTGTAATGGAGTAACACAGCTTTATAGTATCTCTCAATCTAATAAAGTAGCCAAAGACCTTTCCACTTTTATCTCACAGAACAATGCTATAGATTTTACAACATGTCCTGGGAACCTGAATCACAATACACTGTAACTGGAAATGAACAAATGAATTCAGAGCTACTTCACTGAATCTAGATGTCATGTCACTGTGTTGATTTATTAATTATTGCCCAGTCATGTAAGTATGAGTCCAGTGTCTGACCTTTGAGAAACAAAACTTGTGGCGGTCGTGCTGGACCTGTTTCTGCTGAAGTCGTACGATCAGCTGTTTGACTTGTACAGCCCGGGACTCTGTGATCAGAGGCTCTGATTGCCTGATTTCTGCGATCAACTCATCTGGGTTTGTTCTGTGTGTTGGGGAAAAACAGAACTTTTAAATCTCCGAAAAGTGATAGCACGAGAGAAATTACATGCAACATGATCACTCAGTCTTCTTTTAAGTTTTAAGTTCAAACATTTAGAAATGAGGAAGGAAAAAACATTACTCCTTTTCTTGTTTGGTTACGTACGTTACACTTTCTCGTTTCATTGTCACACATGCATTATAAACAAAAACACATCATATTAAGGAACAAAAACTGTAACTTTACAACAATTACAGTATAATCTCAAACTACACGCAGCAGGGTTAAATAGTGTAAAGGGTGTTAGCTATCATCATGACTGTTGAGGGATCAGAAAGGGCTATACAGGGCTCACACAGTCTTCATAAGAGATGAAAAGCTGTAACACTCCTGCACACAGCTAGTAGTTAGCCACTGATAGCTAACTTTCTAAATGTTATAGGATACAAACTCACGCACTCTGGAGTCAAATCCAAAAGGTCGATTGATTTGGTCCTCAAATATCCTCCTTTGTCATATTCCAAGATTATACCTGAGAGAAAAGAAGAGATTAATTAAACCATGAAAGTTTATATGATGTCCCAGGCACACTCAATAAAACAGCCATTAACTCAGCTAACGTCAAACAGCATGTTGTAGCTTAGTGCTACAGCAATGTTACAGAAAGCTGTTGTCAAAGTAACCGTGGCATATTCCCCTGAAAAGAACTAGCTTTACAGCTGGGACAACTTTTAATATCTGTTACCTGGTGGATAATATCTGAGGAGGAACCGCTTGAGTTTCATGCTGCTATCTATTGAGGCTGCTACACAGCGCCTATCAACAAACCGTTGCTGTGGCGACAGACACGGGGCGCGTGCCCGTGTGCAATAACTACGCATGCGTAGTACGAACATAAATAAATATCAGAGTTGATTGGCAAGTTGGTTAAAATAAATAACCAAGCTAGGATGTTTGCTATTTTCACGTCCTGGAGTTCATTTCACAAAGAGCCGAGAAACGCTGTAGCGTAGCTCCAGACTATTAGTGAGAAATACACGAGGAATACTAAGAAACCCATAAGAACCCAGACCCATTTATCCTTAAAGGAAAATGATGTGGGTTATACCACAGACCAAGTGGACCACATAGAACACATTTCTAAAGTTTTTTTTTCAGAATAACACTTTTTATTCCCAAAGATAGTGTTGTCACATTGGGCTTAATAAGGGGCATAAAGCTTTATACAGAAGAGTCAATGTGCTTGTTGATGTTACACTGGTGTCACCAGTGGGTTCTTACGGGTTAATATTTTGGTATGAATTCCACATGATAAGGTCTGTCCAGCTGCTTTTTATGGAAGAACTAGGGTTTGGGTTGTATACGGTGAATTACTGTAATATTTCTGGTGTAAAATCGTTTATATTTATGTAATTCTACAGAATTGGTTAATTGTTTACTAATACTTACTAATATATACATTTGACTGATATGCTGCACTAGTGGAGCCATCAGATTCCTAGACTCCGTTTGCCTGACAATAAGATGTTTTGTGTCTCTCTGTTAAATTGTTTGGTGGAATCTGCCGCACCTATTATTCAGCTTATCCTTCTGTTTTCTGGTCAAGGTCCACTCATAAACTGTGCCAAACGCACGTGCAGGTCATAAAGAATATGTGTGTATATTTTAGCTTCTGATGAATACTGATAACTTCAACAACGCCCACTGCACTCAAAGGTTAGTCCAGGCACTTGGACTCCAAATGAAGCCTGAGCTTCTCAGGCAGAGCTTCTGGAAATAAAAACCAGACAAGACAATTTTGCTGAGGTGAGAGCATGGAGAGGTCCTTCAGCTGGACTTACCCCACCGCTATACTATCACTCTATGGGTTTTTTGCTAACTGCAGAATGGCAGAGCCCTTCCTCACACCATACCTAATTGGACCACACAAGAACATATCTGGAGAAGTGGTAAGAAAGACACACACATACTGTTCTGTTCAAATATGTGCAGATAGATTACTGTATGTTCAATTAGGAGCACTTCCTCCTCCATTGTTTTGGCAGTGAGTTATGCATGGCATAGACAGAAACAGTGTGTGCAAGATGAATTCCCATTCTCTGATGCTTGTTTCCCCACAGCTCACCAACTACCTGTTCCCTATCTGGACATACTCCTACCTGGCCTTCCTTTTCCCTGTCTTCCTCCTGACTGACTTCCTGAGGCATAAGCCCCTCATTATGATACAAGGGCTCTTTCTGGTCATGAACTACGTTCTGCTCTGCTTTGCCCCGGGTTTGCCTGCTATGATCTGCCTTCAGGTCCACTGAAACACTGAACAAAATTGTGGAAACTGATTGAATAGTAATGTTCCTTATGTAACTAATCACTTTTTACTGTTGTTGTAATAACAGAATGTATTCTGTTATGTATCCTTGGTACAAATTCATCATTTGATGCAGTCTCTATAAAATTGTCCCATCCCATCAACAGGTCAACTATGCCATAGTGACATCCACAGAGGTGGCCTACCTCTCCTACATCTACAGCGTGATTCCAGTTGAGAATTACCAAAGAGCCACTGGTTACCTGCGCAGTGCTATGTTGTCTGGATACACATTTGGTGCCGGCCTGGGCCAAATGCTCGTCTCCCTGGCAGGTAGAGCTTCCTATCCTATAACAGATTCAGAATAATAAAGAAATATGATGGAGACTACTCTTCAATAAATAAATCAGACCCACCTGCATTTACAACAAAATTTTAGAATTAGATTCTAAAGATTTAGATTTAGAAAAATGCACTGATCTATGCATAAAAACATGAACAAGCACTGAAAAACTCTGATCAACAGGAGTGGACCTCTTCCACATCAATGCAATCACTCTGGGGATTGTAAGCATGGCTTTGCTCATCTCCTTCTGGTTGCCCATGCCCCAGAGGAGCCTGTTCTTCAAAGGGAAAAAGGCTGCAGCTGTGGGCTCACAGTCCCAGCAGGAGGGGCCTCTGGGACTGGACAGGCCTGAGGAACCAAAGATGTATAAGGACGAAGCTGGCTCAGGGAGAGAGAAGATGGAGCATAATGGCAACGCTGGCTTGTGCAGCAGGGAAAATGTGTCCAATGCAGGCCATCTACTTTGGCAAAGCTTTAAGGAGTCTTATTCTTCCAGGCATTTTCTTCTTTTTTATCTATCTCTACACAGCACATTTTGAATACACATATAGTACTTTTTTTAGACAGCATGAAGAACTTTCTAGTTACAATCACGATCATAAAATGTTTTTAATAATGCCCACCATGCAGGCATTTAATCTACTGGTCCCTGTGGTGGGCTCTGGCTTCAGCTGGCTATGGGCAGATTTTCAACTACATCCAGCTGATGTGGGACCATATAGAACCATCTGCCACATCATCCATCTACAACGGAGGTGTAGAGGCTGTGTGCTCTCTTGTGGGTAAGACTGGCTGTGTGTGTGTGTGTGTATTTGAGCTTTAGTCTCAAATTTTAATCTGATTTAGTATAATCATGTATGGGCCTGGGGATAGTAGATAAGTCTGGTGATATTCTATATTTTTCTGAATATCAACAAATCCCAAAACGATGTGTATAAAAGCACATTTAACACAAGTGTGAACGCTGCTACTGGACGGTGTAATCTCACAGAGGAACAGACGTTTCACAGACGGAGGGGATAACTGATTGTCACCACACTGGAAACAGGAGCCCGGAGTTCAGTTAACACGGGCAAAATAAAATTTAACAATGTTATTAAAAGTTGCCATGTCTGATGGCACACAGACCTATAAGGACTTGCAATTAAAATAAAACAGCCATGCCATTCTTGATTTTATGGGATTCCTGATTGAATGGGAAATGTGTATTGATTTTGAAAGGGAATAACATCACCACGGTCCTGTTGGCTTACTCTCAACCTGGCTCAGCATGAGAAGAAGAAGAGTAATTGCTTCAATTAAGGAGATAGAGTTAAGAGGAAATGGATTCTGTGATTATTGCTGATAGTTGATTCCAAGAGCCGGGTGGAAGTGCTTCATCATAATGGGCAGGTGCTGTGGAGGTCAGGGAAGACGTGTGCATACAAGGTTTTGTTTAGAGGCCACGTTGCCATTTATACCTATGTTGTTGGTATAAATGTTGTTGTTAGGATTAATGGATGAATCCTGAGAAGAATGCATAGGCACAGCGGAGGTGTTGTCCAATGCAGATCAATCACTTTAATCTCTCTCCTCCTTGGGCCAGGTGCTGCAGCGGCCTTCTCCGTGGGCTACATCAAGGTTAACTGGGCCGTGTGGGGAGAGCTGGCACTGGGGTTGTTCTCAGCTGTAGCCACGAGCGCTGTGTTTCTGATGGCGCTCACCAGCAGTATCTGGCTATGCTATGCTGGTTATGCCATATTCAAATCCTGTTACATGCTTCTCATCACCATCACAGCGTAAGTTCACTGAAGAATTTCTCCGAAACAAACTTTAATTCTGCAGTGCTAGTGTTGGATGTTCACCTCTCTTTAGATGAAGGAACAGCAAAGCCTGAAGTAATATATTAAACATGAATTATTTGGAATACCCTGCAGTGTGTCTTTATTTGTCAAAAGATTGCTGTTTTTTGTGGATTACTTGTTTTATCTATAAAATATAAGTAACATATTCAAATTCTCAAACGAAAATAAGAACAAATGTATAGAATATGCCAGCATATAGCAATTTTCCTTAATAACTCAAACAAAACCATCAACACTGATTAAAATACATAATTTATTTTGTCACCTGACTAATTCACTAATTTATATTGCTTATAAATATATACAAGAGTCTAAGCTTGGAGTATAGTTCACTCAGAAATCATAAGCACCTTGTCATTTCAGATTTCAGATTGCGTCCAACCTCTCCATGGAGTGCTATGCTTTGACCTTCGGGATCAACACTTTTGTAGCCCTTTTTCTACAGACTATTATAACATTCATATTTGTGGATGAAGCTGCATTAGGACTGAACATTGTGGCACAGGTGTGTATGTATACAAGTATTCACTGATAACTTTTTACATATCTCCATGAGAACTCACTCTAAATCAGGAATGGACAGTAAGCAGCATGACTTTCTGTCCGCTAACACTAAAATGTGAGGACAGGGTGACAACTGCTGGTTATCGTCCACTATTGCATTCATATACATTTGATGAAGATTGTTTCAGAGCATGATTCATATGCTATCATTGCAGTTCATTATCTATGGCAGCTACTACGCTCTCATCTCGGTGCTGTTTCTGATTCGAGGGACCTACACTGCGTGGACAAGTCAACGCAATCCGGAGCACACAGAAAACACAGAACAAGAGCCCAGCGTGGAGGTGATCTCTGTTGAACGTTTCTGACCATGGACAATAAACTGTTGAAACTGGTTTGATCTGTTCCATTTGTGTGTGGGGAATAAAAGAATAATACCTTCTACAACAGCAGCACTGTTTTCTAATGAGTCTGAAACTGAGAAACATTTTTGCCTCCACAGTATCGCTTATAGATACAACAGTGGCTTTTAGTTGTCAGCTAACCTCATGGATCTGGATCTAATGTCAGTACAATATTGTTTATTGCACTCAGCGGTTTGGCGAATAAGGCCGCTTGTCCTAAGGAGGCCACCATATTTTCAGGTGTGTTACGCGCGCTTGTGCGCATAAAACACCTGTCAAATGTTTATTTTATTGTGCTAAGGCAGGCGTGTCCAACAGTTCCACAAAGTGCCGGTGTGGCTACAGGTTTTCCTTCCAA
Source organism: Nibea albiflora (assembly GCA_014281875.1). Lineage (NCBI taxonomy): Eukaryota > Metazoa > Chordata > Actinopteri > Sciaenidae > Nibea > Nibea albiflora. The sequence continues at coordinate 11,220,136 of CM024794.1, read as the reverse complement.
CAAAGCAGCAGCACACCAGACTTGACTCATTTAATCAACTGATCTCAGTCTTCAGAGAGTTGATTGATCAAACTGTGTGCTCTTGGTTGGTTGGAACAAAAACCTGCAGCCACACCGGCCCTTTGTGGAACTGTTTGGACACCCCTGTGCTAAGGTAAGCCGCATAAACCGCGCTCTGCCAAAATGTAATAGAAAATAAAAAATAAAAAGTAATTGCTCGAAAAATATTCACTTTTGTTCATATATCCTGTGTACTGTGTTTAAAAGATGACGCAGTGTTAAGTAAAATGTTTTTTAAAATGTTTATTTTATTGTGCTAAGGAGTTGCCAGCCCTTGTGACTGTGACACGTGAAATAAACGAAGGCGTGGTCCGAGCCTCAAATACGACGACCGAGTCCAACTCGTCCCTCCTCTACACCCCCCAAACACCAACACAACACAACACAACGCAGAGTCTCTGGGTGGCGTGGCCGGGTTACAGATCTATTTGCAAAATTTGCAATCTCTGGAAGAGGAAACCAACAACAGTACAATAAAACTGTGTTGCTGATTATTGAAATACCAAAGGCTGTGCTGCTCTTTGATCGGGTTGTTGATTGACAAACCGAGTGCAACACAGGTGTCAGGTGTTTCTCACCATAAAGGAAAAGTAGTATACCAGCAAACACACACACACACACACACACACACACACACACACACTCACAGACATACACACACCTGAAATAGGTAGAAGAGGAGTTAAAACATGGAGGCATGGAGGAGGCGGAGGGCGGACTGGAGATATCCCACTACTCTGCTGTGCATGTGTGGATTCTTCGGCACAGTTAGACCCCTGGAGCCTTTTCTCATCCCATATATGACAGGACCGGACAAGAATCTGACAACAGAACAGGTATGAAATCAAAGCAAACATGACTTGACAAAATCATGAGCCAGAAAAACTTGTAGAAACTACATTCACATACAGGTGGTGAATCACAATAAAGAGTTGAACACAGTCTTTAGTGGTAAAAGGACAATCATGAAAACCTTTGATTTATTGCTATGATGCAATTCTGTCCTATCCAGAATGGCTCTTTAACATGAATGTATCTCTTGGTGTTTCCTCATCAGGTAACCAATCACATTTTCCCAGTGTGGACATACTCTTACATTTGTGTGCTGGTGCCGGTGTTCCTCCTGACTGACTGGCTGCGTTACAAGCCTGTGGTGGTGTTCCAGTGTGTCAACATGTTCATCACCTCAGCCTTGTTACTGTGGGTACAAAGTGTACCAGCCATGCAGGTCATGCAGTTCTTCTGCGGAGTGGTGGCAGCCAGTGAAGTGGCCTATTTCTCCTACATCTACAGGTCATATAAGGGCAGGGCAGGGCACTAATACTGCCATTTGTCAGGGGGTTGAATTTTGTGTTGTTAGACAGATATGAATATGTTTGTTTTTACAGTGTGATAGATTTGAAGCGGTACCGGAAGGCCACCTCTCACAGCCGCAGTGCGCATCTCCTGGGGAACACGGTGGGCTCTGTTCTGGGCCAGCTGCTCGTCAGTTTCAACCTCATGTCCTACAACAACCTCTTAGTATTTACTCTGGTTCTCAGTTCAACCGCGCTCCTCATTTCCTGCCTCCTGCCAATGCCACAGCAGAGCATGTACTTTCACCGCAAGCACACTGGACAAAAGACAGTAACAGAGTCTCCACAGAGGCATGAAGATGGGACAGGGGATGCAACTGAGCACCTAAGTGTATCAACATTATCCATGAAAGGAGATGAATATGTGGAAAGAAGAGGAGAAACAGAGGATGAGGCAGAAAAGGGACAGGATGAAAAAAGTTTTCAAGTTGTGGACTCTGAGGATTCAGTAGGTGCAGAGACCTGTGGCAAAGTCCTCCTCCGGCTGTGGAGGGATTTCCGTCAATGCTATTCCTCCAGACATCTGCTCTACTGGTCAGTGTGGTGGGCGATGGCCACCTGTGGCTATAACCAGGTTTTCAACTATGTGCAGGTCAGTTGTGAAGGCTACATAAGCAGACAAGAGAATAGTTGAAAAGCGACAGTATCAGTCAAACATTTGGACACACTATGAAACAAACGCATGCAAGTATTTGGTTACAAAAAGTGTAAACTGTTATTTAATATTCTTCAGTGTTGATCTACAATGTAGAAAGTGATTTTAAAAAATAAAGAACATTGAATGAGAAGATCTACTTTGTTAGCACGTTTATCAAGTGATCACTTTCAATGATCAATGAAATATACCCCTCCAGGTGCTGTGGGAGGACGTGCAGCCTTCTCAGAACTTCACTGTCTACAATGGAGGTGTGGAGGCAGCGTCCAATTTGTTTGGTAGGTAGCATCATAAATGTTTACAGTGCAGAATACAGACTAGGAAAGTGTTAGCCTTGACACCTAGATAGGAATGCCATCTCTGCTACATTAGTCCTCACTCTCGTGTTCTGCAGGTGCAGCAGCAGCCTACAGTATAGGCTTCACTGAGGTGAGATGGGAGCAGTGGGGAGAGCTGGCTCTGGGTGGTTTCTCTGGACTCGGGGCAGTAGGACTCTTCCTCATGACCTTCATGGGCAACATCTGGGTCTGCTACATTGGTTACATCATTTTCAAGTTCCTGTACATGCTGCTGATAACAATAGCCATGTAAGAGTGTTAAGATAATAAAGGGCTGTTTTACCGAACAACTCATTTTATTGCAGGCAGAGCAGGAAAAAAGGGAATAATTAAATGAGCAAATCACTTCTCTTAGGTATCAGATTGCAGCTGACCTGACAATGGAAAGATATGCTCTGGTGTTTGGAGCAAACAACTTTGGAGCTTTGGTTCTACAGACGATCATCACTTTTGTTGTGGTTGACAGTAGAGGACTGGGCCTGGGCATCATTACTCAGGTGAGCGTAAAAATGTTAGATCTTTTCTGGATGTAGACGTGTTTAGAGGTCCACTGCTCACTGAAGTTGTGTGCTTTATATTTTATCTTGCAGTTCACCATATATTCCAGCTACTTCTTGGTCATTGCTGTTGTTTTTGCACTCCGGGGAACGTTCACAATTTGGAGAGCACAAAGAAGCATCAAAGACTTAACCCCTTCAGTCGAAAATGAACCTCCACACTGTGAAGAAACTCCTGACTTCTGAATAAAAGGCTGAAAACCACTTGCATCACGTGATTTTGGTCCCCTCTTAAATCATGCCATGTAGCCTCTCTAACTAACCAGGAAAGGGCTGCTAGAGACCATAGGTCCAGCCATCACCTGCCCAAAAGGACTCACAACAGGCTTGGCCTGGCCAAAGGCTGGGAATCCTCCACCTGAAGTGTACATGTTACATGTGACCAGGAGGTAGGACTATGGTGTGGGGGTGTGTTTTCTCTCTCCCTTCTCTCTCAGCACATGAGACCTCAGGTGAGACTTATTGTCTCGTCAGCTTGAGCTGACTTAAGGAGGTGTCTCTTTTGTCTGCTCTCTCTCTCCACTCTTTCTCCCTGTAGGTGACCCGGTGAGGAGGCTGATGCTCCGGTTCCATGGCAGGAGTCTGAGCCGTCTGGTTTTGTTATTTTAGTTTTGGTTTGGAGGTTCCTGGTAGTCCTGTTTTCAGTCTTTTCTTTTCATTTATGTTTAGTTGGCTTCAGGCAGGTTTAGTTTGGGGGTGAACACTGGGTACGACGGCCGTTGGCTGGCTCAGTGTTCCCCTCTTCTTTTGTTTGTTTTGGCCAGAACCTCCAACCCTTTTGTTTGGTGTTTTGTTTTCTTATCTTGTCTTATTTCTATTTCGTTTGGTTCTCGAATTAATAAAAATTATTGGTTGTTTAGTGACTGACATTTGGAGGATGTCAAGTTCACCAGTCCTATGTACATACAAGTTGAATTTCAGCCTAGCAGATGTGTCTGCATACACTGTTGGATTCCTTTGGTTTAAGTGAACCTGACCAGGAAAGGTTTGTTGGAAGGTTCCACTAAAGCTGGTGGGGAGGTTGTAGGCTGCAGCACCCAGACCTGTGCATCCAGCTGGAATACTGCATAGCATTCATATTTGTGAAAGAAGCTGCACTGGGACCGAACATTGTGACACAAGTATGTCTGTTTTAACTGCTGTACACAGAAATTTAAACCTGACAATCTCCATGAGAACTCACTTTAGATAAAAAAAGAAAGCAGCATGAGCAGTCTGTGTAACACTAAAATGTGAGGACAGCCTGACACCTGCTGGTCATCATCCACTGCTGCAGGCAGATAGGTTTGATGAAAATTGTTTCAGAGTATTATTAAATTGCATATTGAGGATGACAGAGGGCTTTCTCTGCAGTTCATCATCTATGGCAGCTACTACGCTCTCATCTCGGTGCCGTTTCTGATTCGAGGGACCTACACTGCGTGGACAAGAACACAGAAAACAAGAGCCCAGCGTGGAGGTGATCTCTGTTGAACGTTTCTGACCATGGACAATAAACTGTTGAAACTGGTTTGTGTGTGTGGGTAATACAGGAATGATACCTTCTACAACAGCAGCACTGTTTTCTAATGAGTCTGAAACTGAGAAAGATTTTGCCTCCACAGTATCGCTTATAGATACAACAATGGCTTTTAGTTGTCAGCTAACCTCATGGATTTTTTCTAAAATCTCCAAAACCTGTAATCTCTACAAGAGGGAACCAACAACAGCACAATAAAACTCCGTTTATTGCTGATTAATGAAATCCTGAGATTTGTCTGATAGCTTGTTTCATTTATGAGCTGGACCATCACCAAGGCTGTTCTGCTCTTTGACCGGGTTGTTGATTGACAAACCAAGCTCAACACTTGAGATAGCTTAGACGGTTACACCAGCAAACATACACACACCTGAAATAGGTAGAAGAGGAGCTAAAACATGGAGGCATGGAGGAGGTGGAGGGCGGACTGGAGATATCCCACTACTCTGCTGTGCATGTATGGATTCTTCAGCACGGTGAAACCCCTGGAGCCTTTTCTCATCCCATATATGACAGGACCGGACAAGAATCTGACAACAGAACAGGTATGAAATCAAAGCAAACATGACTTGACAAAATCATGAGCCAGAAACAATGTCGTAATATAAATCAGACAGTCCGAAGAGGAATCATGACAGAGTACAGTGTTTCAGTTTGTCTTGTCAGTTTTGTGGCTTTGACAAGAAAAACCTAAGACGTACAATTTTCTTTCTTTTTTCATACTTGAAAAAAATGTAATCATGACAAAATAGTCAAGTTAGGGAACCATGGTGAAGTGTTAAACACCGTTTTCATTCCTCAAGTGATGAACATCTAATCATGATTGAAAACCTTTGATTTATTGCTATGATGCAATTCTGTCCTATCCAGAATGGCTCTTTAACATGAATGTATCTCTTGGTGTTTCCTCATCAGGTAACCAATCACATTTTCCCAGTGTGGACATACTCTTACATTTGTGTGCTGGTGCCGGTGTTCCTCCTGACTGACTGGCTGCGTTACAAGCCTGTGGTGGTGTTCCAGTGTGTCAACCTTTTCGTCACCACGGCCTTGTTACTGTGGTTGAAAAGTGTACCGACCATGCAGGTCATGCAGTTCTTCTACGGAGTGGTGACAGCCAGTGAAGTGGCCTATTTCTCCTACATCTACAGGTCATATAAGGGCAGGGCAGGGCACTAATACTGCCATTTGTCAGGGGGTTGAATTTTGTGTTGTTAGACAGATATGAATATGTTTTTTTTTACAGTGTGGTAGATTTGAAGCGGTACCGGAAGGCCACCTCTTACAGCCGCAGTGTGCAACTCCTGGGGAACACGGTGGGCTCTGTTCTGGGCCAGCTACTCGTCAGTTTCAACCTCATGTCCTACAACAACCTCTTAGTATTTACTCTGGTTCTTATTTCAATCGCTCTTCTTACTTCCTGCCTCCTGCCAATGCCACAGCAGAGCATGTACTTTCACCGCAAGCACACTGGACAAAAAACAGTAACAGAGTCTCCACAGAGGCATGAAGATGGGACAGGGGATGCAATTGAGCACCTAAGTGGATCAACATTATCCATGAAAGGAGATGAAAATGTGGAAAGAAGAGGAGAAACAGAGGATGAGGCAGAAAAGGGACAGGATGAAAAAGGGACTCAAGTTGTGGAGGATTCAGTAGGTGCAGAGACCTGTGGCAAAGTCCTCCTCCAGCTGTGGAGGGATTTCCGCCAATGCTATTCCTCCAGAGAGATGCTCTACTGGTCAGTGTGGTGGGCGATGGCCACCTGTGGCTATAACCAGGTTATCAACTATGTGCAGGTCAGTTGTGAAGGCTACATAAGCAGACAAGAGAATAGTTGAAAAGCGACAGTATCAGTCAAACATTTGGACACACTTTAGAAACTATGAAATGGAATTATGTAGTAAAGAATGAATGAGAAGATCTACTTTGTTAGCACATGTTTATCAAGTGATCACTTTCAATGATCAATGAAATATACCCCTCCAGGTGCTGTGGGAGGACGTGCAGCCTTCTCAGAACTTCACTGTCTACAATGGAGGTGTGGAGGCAGCGTCCAATTTGTTTGGTAGGTAGCATCATAAATGTTTACAGTGCAGAATACAGACTAGGAAAGTGTTAGCCTTGACACCTAGATAGGAATGCCATCTCTGCTACATTAGTCCCCACTCTCGTGTTCTGCAGGTGCAGCAGCAGCCTACAGTATAGGCTTCACTGAGGTGAGATGGGAGCAGTGGGGAGAGCTGGCTCTGGGTGGTTTCTCTGGACTCGGGGCAGTAGGACTCTTCCTCATGACCTTCATGGGCAACATCTGGGTCTGCTACATTGGTTACATCATTTTCAAGTTCCTGTACATGCTGCTGATAACAATAGCCATGTAAGAGTGTTAAGATAATAAAGGGCTGTTTTACCCCACAACTCATTTTATTGCAGGCAGAGCAGGAAAAAAGGGAATAATTAAATGAGCAAATCACTTCTCTTAGGTATCAGATTGCAGCTGACTTGACAATGGAAAGATATGCTCTGGTGTTTGGAGCAAACAACTTTGGAGCTTTGGTTCTACAGACGATCATCACTTTTGTTGTGGTTGACGGTAGAGGACTGGGCCTGGACATCATTACTCAGGTGAGCAGTCTGACCGTAAAAATGTTAGATCTTTTCTGGATGTAGAAGTGTTTAGAGGTCCACTGCTTTATTTTTATCTTGCAGTTCACCATATATTCCAGCTACTTCTTGGTCATTGCTGTTGTTTTTGCACTCCGGGGAACGTTCACAATTTGGAGAGCACAAAGAAGCAGCAAAGACTTAACCCCTTCAGTCGAAAATGAACCTCCACACTGTGAAGAAACTTCTGACTTCTGAATTAAAGGCTGAAAATCACTTGTGCTTTGGTTCCCTCTTTAAAAAAAAGAAGCTTCAAATTACTGACTGCAACACTGTGAATAGAAATCGTTTTTTCTTTTTTTTTTTTATACAAAACAAATATACAAGATTTCGTACATCAATATATAAATGAATGGTTTGGTCATTTCGTCTTACTTAAAATTCATTTTAATATATATACTGTATATATTTACATATTAACTTAAAATTCTCTAATACCCAATGTAAGTGGTTTTCAGCTCAGCCGTTCCTGTTACCCCCTTACGGATGTGGTTGACTGTAGGTCAGACGTGTTGCGACCGGGGTCTCTGTCAGCAGTGCAGAGGATGGCAGAGAAACGAGCCCCCCCCCCGCCTGTCCCTGATGCAGCAGTCACTCCTCCTTTCGTTGCTCCCCAACAGAATAGGCTCATTTTTTTTTCTTTAGTGAGAACAGTTTACCTAAAAGGATCCTGCACAAATAAACGGTTTGGTTCTTCACAAATACAGTAAGTGGCAGTACCCATTAGCTTTTTCCAAGCAACAGTTCTGTCTTAACAAATCGTGTGTGTTAAATACAAATACTGATATGCACAAAGAGCTAGTTTCCTAAAAGAAAATATGTACAGAATTGCAGCATAATGAATGGGATACACCATATGCAATAACTTAGTTTTCAGCCAGTTTGATTATACATTGTGGTTCAGTAGAGGCCAGTTCACAGGTTAAATAGAGAAGAGGGGATCAACCTCTCCCTCTGCACACACCATCACTTTGTTTTGTAGCCACAGACAGTGCCAGCATGACTGTCATACTGTCATATTGTTCCATCTGTGACAAACTGCGATAGAAAATACAAATCCTTACAAACATTGTGTTTTTAAAGCTACTTGTGAAACAAAACAGTGCAATAGGTGCAAGCGCGCCAGTTGTTGACCCTGTAGTGGAGCTGATTGGATGGATCGCTATAAGAAAGGATTTGTTGAAGAGCTTCCTGCTGGATATTGTGCAGATGGGCCTGCACCCTGGAAAGAAAGACACAAACACACAATGAAAAACTCCCGCTCAAAATAAATCCACTATCGATTAATATAGCCTGACAATGAATGGCTTTAATTCAAACACTTCAATATATCTTACTAACCAGGAAAGGGTTGCTAGAGACCATAGGTCCAGCCATCGCCTGCCCAAAAGGAGTCACAACAGGCTTGGCCTGGCCAAAGGCTGGAAATCCTCCACCTGAAATGTACATCATCATTTAAAATGAATTCAGCATAGCAACAACAAATCAAGAAGGACCTCTTCACTCATGTTCAACAGCCTGACACCAAACTGGCATTTAGAGGATGTCAGTGTGACAATCTGTTGCACATGCAAGCTTAAATTTCAGCATAGTTGTTAATACGGATATGACTACATCTGCATGATCTACACATGGACACACACCGTTGGGTTGCTGGGGATACGCAGGAGGCTGAGGGAAGGGAGCCTGGCCAGGAAAGGGTTGCTGGAAGGTTCCACTAAAGCTGGTGGGGAGGTTGTAGGCTGCGGCATTCCCAAATCCAGCTGGCATACTCATGGAGCCTGTGCCAAATGATGCTGCAACACAGCAGGATGCAGCTGGTTAAAAAGAAGCTTAATCAAGTCATCTACAGGTATACCACAAAATAAGCTGCTGCTTCAATGTAACAAGAATTTTACAGCGCAAACACACACACACACACACACACGCCTATAAAATGTTACATTACACAGGAACATCAGCAAAAAAATAAATAAGTGCAAAATGTTATTCAGCAGTTTGTTAGAAGGCAATACACAATGAGTGAGAGGAAGAACAACTAGGGATTACAGAACAGTCATCAAGAAACCAACAACAACAAAAAAAGACTTATTGCTACAACAGATTAGGAAACAGAACTATATCACACTGCAGCTGATTTGGTCACCGTCCCGAATAACTGCACAGGTGATTCTGTAATCCATAGTGTGGCTTCCTGAGGCCAAAAACTTTTCCCCCCTCTGAGATCTTCAGAATCTCAGTGTATGCATTTGTACAGTTTAGACACATGCACATTTATATTAAGGTTGTCTCCAGACAAGCCTTAGGAAAAAGAGAGGGACTGCCTGAACAAGAGTCAGATGTGAGGCATCAACACTTGCAGCAAGTGTCGCGCCAGTGTCTGATCTCTGATGACCACAACATTCCCACAGTGCAACAGGTGGAATCGAACGCACGAGTAACAAGTAAGACAGCCAGCTGGCAACAACTGAGCATTCTGAAATGCTACATCGAACTCCAACAACCGGAGCTACAGTTAAATGAAAATGCAAGCAAATCCAAAGAGGGGCTTGAGTCTTAAAGACGTTTTCAATGTTTATTAACTGTTTATTTATTGAATTATGCTCTTGTATTTATGACACTACGAGTTAATGAATGATAGTTTTAATAACTGAATGTATTCAAAAAGGCAGAAGAGAGTTTATGCTCTTTGCCAACTGATAAGAGGAAAATGTTGAGGAAGCCATTATCGGTGAATTCACAGGTAACCAGTAGAGGGTGCTGGAGCGCTACCTTTCTTCGGGAAAAAAAATGGAATTCATTTAGACTGAGGCTCAACGACATGAGGCTAGCCTCTTAGTAAAACCCCCATTTCTGAATGTTGTGATTATTTATGTATTTAGTTTACCTCTACAACATTTTCCTGAGAGATTTGTTAAAGAGTAAGAAGGCACTGCCAGAGCGAGGCACAGGAGAGCAAAATGGAAACAGAGAGCACAAAGGGGACCTACCAAAGGCGGGAGGATAACCCTGCCCATGAAGAACCCTCATCAAGCCTGTCCAGCATGGCAAGAGCAATCAGACAGACAACTGAATCTCAGTTTCTACACCTTACTGTCTCTCGCGCACACATACACGTAAAAATAACAATGCTGGTCCTGTTACCCATTTTAACAGTGAACAAAATTGGTATTTTTTTGTGTTATTTGTTCTTTTTCTTCTTCCCTCTGATTGGTTGCCTCTGTGTTTGGCAGTGTGGTCTGAGGCTTATTCGTTGCTGCAGCACCCTGGGCAAAGGTTGACACTTTGGGTGCACAAGGAAATCAAACACATAATACACACCTGCACAAAAAGGATTTAAATCTGCACTAGTACAGTAATTGAGCAAGTTCATTGGCTAGTGTTTTCTGTGTGTTGACACACTGACAAACAAACGCTAAGACACACCTGCTGCTGCCGCCGCCGCCGCCATGCTTGCTGCTCTGCCATTGCTTTGGAATGGGTTGGTGGGAGCTGCAACTGGGGCAACTCCAGCAGCTACAAACGGATTAGTTGACTGAGCTGTTGGAGAGAGGTATTAAGTCACCAAACAAAGGAACAATAAAAGACAACAAAAGCTTAGACTCATGGAGGACGCTCCATTTTGACATGTTGATGTCGACTGTCAGTGATCCCACTTCAACTCTCTGGGACACAACATCAGTGTCCTGCAACCAAACTGACTGCTATATTCCAGGTAGCAAATTAAGGTTTGTGTCATAAGCAGTGACATGATCAAGTTTCCCCCCCTATCTTAAGTTTGCAGTACATAATACACACACTTATCTAAGGTGCCAAATGACCAGTGAGGCAGGTCGGTTTTACCTTGTTCCTAAGATTATTTTAGAGTTTCTGAATCATTGCAATTTTGAATCACAATTAGCACAAACCACTGGAAAACAACCTAAATGTTTACTCACCTCCAAAACCTTGAGCCATGCCAGGCAGGGCCTGCTGTGCTTGTGCTGTTGACACCCCAGTCTCTGGGCCAAACATACCACTGCAGTGAGACAAAGAGAATACTTGTCAGGAAAGCCAGCAAAAAAAAAAAAAACAGAAGACTACTCATCACTATATTTGTAGGTCAAGGTGTACTGAATAAAAAAATTTTAAAAAACTTTTGGAAACAACTACAACAGGTGTGTGTGTGTGGGTGTGTGTGTGTGTGTGTGTGTGTGTGTTCACTGTCTCGCCTTTGTGAGGTGGTGGTGGTGTTGTAAACACTGGTGGCAGGGGCTGAGGGGCTGAAGACAGTATCAAGCTCAGCTAGAGCAGCATAGCGGTCCCCGCCTGCTGGCTGCTTCTGAGGCAAACCGCTCACTCCTGCTGCTGCCTGCGCTGCTGCTGTGGCTGAGCTCACCCCACCAGGAATACCACCTCCTGGAACAGAAGCACATGACAACAGAGCCGGTTTCAATCCTCCTTTAATCAGCTAATCCAGGAAGAAAATTCATTTCAAAGACAAATCTCAAAGACACAGACAAAAAGGTCCGGAGATAGCTGCCATATTGAACCTATTAAGAATGATGGGGGAATAAATGTTCAATCATTAGGAAATTTGCATTTTCTAGCACAGAAATACAGTTTGAAATATGAACAAAATAAACTAGCACCGACCCAGTACAATTCACAGAGTGTCGCTTGAGTGCCACGATTCTGACCATGTGACATTAAAACTCTCCAATGAAACCAATGCATATAGCGTTCTTTAAAGCCAGAAGGTATTTCCACCATGTGCAGTGGTCTGTCGTCTTTATATATGCTGCTACAGTAGCACTGAGGTCAGGGAGCCGATTTTGGAAAAAAAAAAATAAAAATGAAAAGGCCATCTCAGAATACTTCTAAGCCTTAACTAAGCCAAAGAAAAATGATGTTTGCTAGAAAATGTAAATCAGCCCTGTTTTGAGAGAGACTACGCCTGTCCCTGTACTGACAAGAAGAGTCAACATAATGTATTTAGTCTTCAACTTCTATTTTTTTCCGTCTACCTCTATCCCTAAAATCGAGATCTATGAAACAGGCTAGGCAGGAGAAGTTTACCTTGCTCTGTTTTGGCAGAGCTTAACACGTTATCCAGGTCAGCCAGGGCTGCGTATCTATCGGCAGGGACGCTAGTACTCTGTACAGCATCTCTGCCAGCTCCTGTGGAGTTACTCTGGGAGGAGGAACTGAAGGATCCAAAGTCAGCACTACACGATTTGGGGAAGTTGTCAAAATTTGCAAAATTGGCATTTGCTAGTCCCCCTGAGGCGCTACCTGCATGAAAGAGAGAGATTAAAAAGTCATAAGGGGGACCTCGACTGTTGGGTTTTGAGTAACAGCATTAACAGGGTGGAGAGGGAGATAAGAAGCTTCATGGAGGATAAAGTTGGGGTGGAGTGAGGCTGGGGCTGGAATACCTTCATTAACTATGGGACAGGTAGCAACACTCCTAAAACACGTCCACTACAGCACTGCATTATGCTGGCTCTCCATTAGACTATGAAGCTAAGGAAAGCATAACAATAACATTTATTTATGACAGGAGGCACACGGTGCGCAGAACAGCACCTTTCTTGAGTGCCACGGTTACATCTGAGTTCAGCACCGCACTGTGGATCACGGGAGTTACAGACAAACCCAACCCAAAATGTATTAACAGTGACGAAAGTGGAAAATATCTTTAGTCTGCCAAGCACCCTGTAGGCATTACTGAGCTCTGAAATGAGTGCACGTCACTTTCAACCAGATCTGAGATTGTTACTAGAGGAACAAAACTATTACGCATTAGTCCATTTTTTCAAAGAGCAGAACATGTTTTGTGCACGAAACAAAGCCTAACTTTACCACTGTAAACAACTAGATATATGTGAGTTTCTCCAGCGTACTGAGAACTCAGTTACGGGCAACCGATTTGTTTTGAACGCAATAAAAAGGGTGTGAAACATCACAATGTTTCATGTTTGAACAAAAAGGTTTTGGGTATTGAGCTAACTTAGACACAGCATAGTCTTTGTGAGCCTGAGGAGGAGAGAGAGAGATCGAAACCATCACACTAGGTAAATCTCAAGCAGAGGTTTAAAATGTATCCCACAGAATATTGTTGGTTTAACTACCTTTTGCTCAAAGAAAATGCAAACCGTAGAGGATCTGTCGAGAGCACAGGGTCAGGTAAAATCTTGCATGCATCTATTGAAACACTGTCTACAGACAGTTATATCTGCTTACGGTAAATACTTTTTTAAGTCGCAGGGTGCCCATGAAATACTGTAGATCCTACAGGAATTCAGCAGATATAAACTTTCTGTGAAGAGTAATCTAAAAGCATCTGAGGAACTGAATTGTTTTCATCAAATGGAGAGAATACTGGGCATACTGAGAGAATAGTGTTTATTAGTTGTTGTTTGCTCACACCTAAACCTGCTCCTGATGATGATGAAGTACACAAGTACAAAGAGCAAATATGCCTAGCAATCAAAGCTTATTACCCCTGTTTTCAACCAGTGAGACTGTCAACAGTGACTCAGAGTCACAGAGACAAAAGAGCTACACGCTGAGACGCACGTTACATCCAGATAGAAGAGGATCAGAGTGACTACACATGGAAAGGGTGAAAGCTGTTGAGAGGGCAAGCCCAGAGAGAGAGACTTACTGTGTGCACCCTGGAGAGGCAGAGCAGTGGCAAACTCACCCATACTGCGGCTGGATGAGAGCGCAGTGAACGCTGGCAGCCAGAAATCAAAAGAGGGAGGGAGAAATGGGGCAATGAGCAATGTAAGACAGGGTGGAGAAACAAAAGAAAAGACATCAATTCAGACGTCGAGGTAAAAAAAAAAATAATTAAAAAGTGTGAGGTCAAAGCAAATCAACTGCTGCTGAAGCAAAGGATGAAAAACGCATGACAGAATGGACAGCTTAGGCCAGATAGCACAGTCAGTCAGTCAGTGTCTGTGAGAAAGGGATTATCTTGCAAAGCCACGAGAGAGGGGAGCTTTATCCATCCAGCAACGGGCATACTAAAGAGATCACTGTGCAGCTCCAGCAGAGGGCACTGTGGCATGCAACGTTTTCAGGAGACTACTGGGTGGAGGCTTAATTGTGTGTGCATCAGACAGTGTTTTTGTATGCGCGCTGAGAGAGGAGTGCTAAGGTAAAAAAGCTGGGGCAGCCAGTTACTGCTGAGCAAATACTCTTAGGTTTTACATAATATACTGCACATCTTATGTAAAACTGCACGGAGGGAAACATGGACCAGAATGACAAACACAGGTAAGATGGAGACAGTTTGCCTCTTATATATTCTTATATATCAATGCCAGCTTTAGGAGTCAAGCAGAGATTTGACTAAATATCACAGTGCAAAACTCACAGTATGCACATATTTATACTAGAATTATGCCCTTAATATATTCACATATTCATACACAGTGTGGTTACAGTATGATAGCGGTTATAAACCTGTCTGCACAGTGATCTTTACCCATTTTATGGTGTTCTATGATTAAATAATAAAACAATAAAATAAAAATAGATTCAGTGTATTGCATATTGAAGATAACTTAGTCCTAGCTAAAGTGTAGTGAGTGTACAACCATCAATTGCTTATTTTACAAACTGGATTTGTTGTTGATTTTTTCCACACAAGTAGGTAACCTGTATGAACATCGGAATTATCTTTGTAAACTGAAGCACTCAAAGTAGGTCAAAACAGAGATATGCTACAAGTGGTGCAGGGAGTGAATGCGTCTAGTGTGTCTGCACTGGTGTGCACAGTGCTTCATGCTCTGTGTCCTCTGACGGAAGCCTAAGGCACATACCACGTAAACATAACGTGTTCAGCTGCAGCCAAGGACAACTGCCTGAATTGTTTTCAAAAACAGAAATATAAGCATTTTTTTAAATTATTTGCCTTAAGGACAATTATTAACCAGACTTTTAGATTTTGCTCAATTTCTTGCATATAAAACCTATTAAAATACTGAGATGTAATGTAATCCAACCATCTGGTGCACTGAGGTCTTTCAGACGAATGGACATTGCACATACGGAACGATCTGGAACAACATTTAAAACACCAATGGCAAACAAAACTAGAGACTCAACAGATAACATGACTGACATCAATACGTGTGTACATAACTATGAAAGCCAATGTCATATGGATGTGTGTCATTTGTCGAGTGAGGAGAACTTGCTCTACCTGTATTTGAGGGGTGGAATGGGGCTTGGGGTGCGGAGGGGAAACCACCTGTAGACCCAGAAGTGCTCCCGAATGCATCAAAATTAGCAAAGTCTGCGTTTGCGTTGGCATTCTGTGCCGCTGGAGGTGGTGTCAGGATGAGGTTCAGACAGGCAGATGGACAAAAACACAATAACAAACAAACAAAAAAACACAATGAGAGGAAAACAATGGATGAGCTAAAAAAAAAAAAAGAATGGATTCATACATAAAATGACAAAAGGCATAGACCGCAAAACAAATACAATGGATTGTGTGCTAAATATGAGAAGTAATCACAGAGCGGTGACACCTAACAATAAAATACATAGCCGCTTCGAAGGCGGGCAAGACTGATTGTCAACCTCTCCCATGAGATACTGTCTGGACTCTTACAGCATAAGTGTGTGTGTGGCACTACACACATCATTAGTCTCAAAGGTCTACATCTGGGCTCATGTTTGCTATGTGGAGATGTGGAGATGCCACTTTAGTCACTGCATTAAGGGCGAGTCTCGATGACTCTTTGCTTCCCGTGGAGGATAATGTCCACTCATTTCCCCCCGCGATCATGAATAGCCCTATGTTACAGACATTAGTAACCATGGAGATCGGACTGTCCCTTGCACCCCTGGTACTACTGCATAAGGTATGGCTGTTTTACAACCGTGGAGGTACGTGGCTGCTGACATTTAACAGTTTCTCCATGGTCCTCAACTTCTGCCACAGTCTATCAGAGGTGTTAATTAGCAGCCGTCTCTCTGTCTCTGAAACACGTGGAGCAGTCATCTGCTTCGTGAAGTCATTTAACAGAAATATTAGACAATACAGGGCTGCTGTTTTCACAAACAGTCATATAAGATGTAGACCTAGTATGGACTGAAATGAAGTAGGGTTTGTTCATGTGTCTCAGGTACACATAGGTGTTCAGCCTGTATGTGACACACGCTCTGTGTGTGGTGTGAATGGACTGGCTGACATGGAAGCTGAAATGAATACAGAGCATTTTTTTCATTTTTCTGCTTAATGTCTGATAAACCTGATTTGTACTGCACAGCTTATCCTGCCAACAGTGTCAAAAGTTTCCAAACAAAACACGCCACTAGATTTACATAAGCAACGTGAATGACTCGAATACAATTCAAATTTTCCAGGACAACATTGCAGAATATTTGGCCATGGGTGTTTCCATGATTCATTTCAGCTTGATCAAAAAATTTCCTCCAACAATTGCGACGATTTCACCAATAAACACTTCTAACTAGAGACGTGAGCGGATGTACGCAGCCCTTTATAATCTGATGCTCCCAGTACAGCCTGTGAAACAATGTGACTGTGAAAACTGTCCCCACATGACTGGAGTCATTACTCATTTCCTCCATTCCCTTAGTGCTTTATGTCTCAGCAGATCACTTTCCTGTGTTTTTAATGTGCTGACATATTTAGTCTTCTCAGCTGGTGAAAGTCCCTGCACACTGCGAACTCAAAAATGAAAAGAAAAAACACACTAATGTATTTTTTGCCTTAGATGTATTGCTTAATCGTTCATTTGTCTGTTCCTTACTTGTGTGGCTGTTGAAATGTGCAAAGTTAGCAAAACCGGAGCTGGCGCCTGCATTCATGTTGGGAGGGGCAGCAAAGATGTCTCCACCCAAGTCACTGAGGAGGTCAAACCTCTTGTCATGGAACTGCTGCTGATGGGTTTGTCCACGGCTCACCACAGGAGACTGGTGGAGACAGGAGATGGATTTGAAAAAACTGCATGTATGTGTTGGTCAGCATGCACAAATACTGTATGTGTGCATGTCTATGTGTCTATGAACAAATTTCAACACTAAGGAACACAAAAAATGAGCAAGAGCTGTATTTTGCAGTACCTTTCATTATTTTAAATGGTCAAAGATATTTTTAGCGTATAACTTCATTAAATATTATCGGCCCTTCGACGAAATTTCTGGCAATAACTACAAATTCATCATGCACGTGCGTGTGCGCTACATAGATCTCACCTGATTAGGTGGGGTGTTCTTGTTGAGGTGTAAGGAGGGGGCCGACTCCCCCAGCAGGGATTTGAGTGGTCTAACCTCCGGGGTGCTGCTGGTGCTGCTGTTTGAGGAGCCAGAGATGGAAGCATGGACGGATGCCACTACCTTGGCCTGCTCAGGAGGTACATACCTAGGAAAAAGTTCACATTGCACGCATTACATTACGCTCCATACCAAGCAGCTGTCAGAAGAAATCACCAATAAATAAGTAAATTACAGTTTATCACAATTGTAACGTAATAATGGCATTTATAGGGGCAAAACAAATTAAATGTCATAACAGAGAATGTTTATTTGGTTGCAAATGTGTGTATTTGTGTGTTACAGGAGAGGCTTAGGTGAGGGAGAATACCTGTCTGTAACAAACAGTGGCATGCTGAGACGTGCACCACTCTCATTTTAGTCAGACTTCAGCAAGAGAGGACAAAAGCAGTACTACCTGCAATAACAAAGTGTAGCAATCTAATGGTCATCTATTTGACGCTAATGGCGTGTCTTTTTATGGGAACAGTCTGCATAAACCAACAGCCTCATTACATTTATTTTTGATGGCTAATCCCTAATTTGCAATACAACACGCTGTTGTTTGTCTAAAACGACTGCTCTGGTCATCACAATGCACCAGAAGCTAAACCTCATGCGCACGGCCTATAACTTTGTGGAACAACTAGATCTCGCAGATAAAGCAGCTTGACTGTAATGACCTACATTCTGGGCATTTAAAGAAGGCTATCTGGCTGGCTTCAGGCAAATTGCTACGAGCTTCCTGTGTGACATTCCAAGCCAGGGAGAAGAGGAAAAAACCTACATGTCGGTGCAGTGCACATTGCCAGAGGTCTGTTTATTTCTTTGCACCGTCGTCTTGTAAAAAGTGACTCACCATCTCTTCTTCTCATATTTCTCTTGAAGGAACTCCTTGACTTTCTGTGGTTCTCTAAAGTCTGGTATTGAGGAGGTTCTGTCATCATAAAGGCCGAGCCAAATCTGCTTACACACCTGGAACACACAGGAAACAGATTTTTGGTGGAACATGTCTGTCACATACACAGCTGCATAGAAGTGCAGGGCTTGTCGACCTTTATATTTAGCCACTAAATTGTTAAGCCAAAGTGAAATTGCTCTCGCACCTTATTGCTGTAAGGGCCGGTAAAGTTCAAAAGGCCTTTACTTTTGGAGTGGTTTGACATGTTTGGAGTAGAGGAGTCAAACATGACTCGGCCCCATGTTTGGGGACACAAGTTGAACATAGTTGCTTGGTGGGAAATTAGCCTAGGAAGTCTCACCTTTTTCTGGCCTTGGCTTTTGGTTAGCATTCCTAAAGTATTTGCCTAATCCTGTAAAGAGAGATTTATAGGCTTCATGCATGCGTGCACTCAGTAAAGGGTGCTGCATTGTAGACGAAGCGTGCAACAAGAGGAAGCGTGGCTCTTATGCTATGCATACACCTCTGCTTTCATGAGGTGGCCTTTGATGCACCTGCACACACATTTACAGCAACAAACTCGTGTTTTTTTTTCCCAACCAGTACTATTTTGAAACTGCAACTGTTGAGAATATAAAATGCACCCTGTTTCATCAGTTTTTTTCCCCCCCGTGTCAATGCTGAAAGCCAAAAAAGCAACTTGAGGGCAGCAATATTTATATAGCAGCCTTGAAAGATATATGCATCAGCTCCAACCTTGAGTCTCCTGCATGCCTGCCTGGCCTGCCACTTTGCTACAGCTTTTAATAGGCTGCGCTTCCCAGGTGGCATTGTTCTATTTCATACTCCGTTTACCAGAAATGGCTCTTGAATGATGATATACTATGGTTCCTCTGTGCAGTACAAATATGTGCGGTGCTACTCTATTGGATTATGACGGACAGGTGAGAGCTACACAATGTGAATGACAACAGATGTTTGATGGAGCCTCTCGCCTCGGGCCATTTACATAATTTGACTTTTTAAATATTGTATTAGTGCTCTGCAATATGGCTGAAAATATTACCACAAAATGTCATGTGATTTCTGTTATTGTTTCAAATAAAGAAATAAGTGTATGTATGCATGTATATATATGCATATAATGCATGAGATGTTTGAGTAAGGGAGTAATTGGATCATTGTAATTTATGGCTAATGTGTTAGCAAGCAATTCCTACTTATCCAATAGACACAGCAACATAATGATGCCAGTGAACTCCCCTCTGGCCACCTGATGAAAGTATGTCATCAAATTCACTCAGCCTCATTGCTGCTGTCTTGTGCTGGGAACATAGTGTAGTGTTTTGTGTTTTTTTTTCCCTCACAAAATATCTATGTGCATATTTCCTAGAGGTTACATTACACCACCCTCACATATGATATCAGATTGTCTATAAAATATATGTAGACAAAAAGAATGTCTAATGGATAAAGTGAACATTAAATTTGCGATAAAACAATGGTGACTTAACAAAACCCCACATGGATAATCCGTAAAGCGAACCTGCCACATGCTCGAGAAAGCAGACCTCTTAGAAACAGTGAAAGGGCAGAGAGTCGCCATGCCTACCTCATTGCCATGTTTCTGTAGGAATTCGATTTCCTGTTGCGTGAAGGTCGTCATGGAAATGGACTTGACTCTGTGGGGTGGATTCAGTCCTCGTCTGTACACGGAGAAACGGAAACAGGGGTTAAGTTAATTTGTAGACACTGTCCAGGACAACCTCACCTGGACGAACTCCAGATCCCAACTCTAAGGACAGGGCCATTTAATTAGCAACAAGCTGACTGGTTGGTGCGTAACTGGGGCGAGGAAGACCGCATCGCAGCGAGAAATGACAGAGACAAACAGTGACAGAGAGAAATACTGACAGAAAAAGAAAGGGAGTCGAGCAGAACAAAGGAAAAGGGTGAAACTCCCTCCAAGTTGCCATTGACTGAACTGAGGTTGTCAGCGCGGTAAAAGAATGAATGATCTCCCTTAATATAGAAACGTCCATTATGGAGTGACACCCATTAGACCACACAAGCCTTGCTCATTTCCCTGAGAAGGTCACAGCTCATGACACGGCAGCCCAAATTAAAAATGCCTGGTAACGGTAATAGTTAAAAAGAGCCGTCATCAGGCTTTTATATTAAGCTCCAGGCCTGTTTGCCTCGGGATTTTTTCCTGGACACAGCAGTAAGTGAAAACTAAATGTGTAGTGCTGGCTTCAAGGTCGACACCTGTTTTGTCTGTGAAGGTGACCAATCAGCATTTAGCATACAAGCTGAATGTTGAAACTGTGACCAGAGTGTAACCGCTGCGCACCACAGTGCTACAGACAGTCTTAGAAAGTGCCTTTAACCATTAACCAATCAAACAGAGTATGTGTTGTCAAAGTGTATCCACCGGACTGTGGAAAAACACCAACAGTGATTTATTTTTTGTTGTCAGATATCATTAAGATATTTTCATTTGCTTAATACCAATTAGTAAATGTTCAATAATGTCCACTGGCTGTCACTTGGGAGGGTTGAAAATTAGCCTAGCAGTGTAGTGCAGTGTAGTGTTCAGAGGCAGTGACACTTGGTAAAAAGTTCACATACATCTAGCCTGAGCGGGGCTGCTGCGACTGGATGTACCTCTTGACGATGAAAACAAGGACAGACAGACTTGTCTTTATTCCAAACACCACGTTTCTCCAAACTTTCTGCAAAGATGTTTGAACAAGCAGCCGTTTCCTTTCCCCTTCTTAAATACCTCGTTGCTCACACCACCGTGACCAATGATATGATAAGGCTTGCAGCACCCCTCAGCCCATCCTCAAGGCACCTCAGGGTGCCCCGGCGCCCGCTTTGGAGACTAGGAAAGGAGATCTACCGGGTCACAATTACAAACACAATGTTATACACATAGAGGAGTCAGATCCTAAAGGCAGTGAAATACTAGACAGGACTGTTAAATTATTCACTGCTGTAACCCCTTACAGAACTTGTTCTCATCTCCACCCATTCTTTACACATCCAGTCAGCTGATTCTTACGAAAGTGTTACAAACAGATATATTTATAACAGTTGGGTCTGACGTGGAATAAAGTAGCCACAAATTAGTTTGCACGGTTCTGTATGTGAACCTCCCAGCAGCTGTATGAATTCACATGTAAGAACACAGGATGGAAAAGAGACTACACGATGACTAGAACCACCGTACTACTATTAGAAAGCTGATCCATGGTAACTACTGCGGCTATTTCTAGGAGTAACACTTTATCAACTTCCACCCAGTTACGTCATGCTGGTCACACTTTCTGAGAAGACAGTTAAGGCCAAAAGAATGCCACACAAGCGAATATATCTTAAGGAAGACAGAGTGTGTGAGTGCATTTGAACTTTAATGTGTTTTTCAGCACCCCGAGGTAGGTGACTGATCAGACCCTGGTCCTTTAAAGATGAAACTAGGCCAGAAACAGAGAGAAAGCTCCATAAGCCTTGCGGCCTAAATACAACGGCAGCATCTCTACCCAGTTGTCCAATTAAGGAACTGTGATACTGGTTATTTTGCTTTTGCTTTTACAATATCACTGTCAGGTGATTCCTGTCTTCTGGATTCCAGTCTGGTACCGAGCCCAGCGACACAATGTTATTAGTGGCCCTACAGTGACACACACCCCCAATTTCTGCTAGACAAAGTAGCACTGCAATTGTGACAGTGTTCAGTTACAGTAGGATTATATCTGCAGGGAGAATTAAATATCAGCAGTAATTATTGATTAAATGAAATAAAGAACTCATAAAATTGCTTCTTACATCACAATATTGCACACATCCACAATTAATGACACAAACATTCATGATGTGATTTGAATATTCAAAGCATTGCACCTATTTTTACATCATGGCTACTGGATAGCATAGTGGACCAGAGAATAGTATCACATATTGCACAGTAAAATAATCATGACCTAGTCGCTACTGTACATCAGACTAGCTCAGCTGGGAAAACTCAACTCATTTGCATACTGTAACTGCTCCAGGGTGAGAGAAACTGGCAGTGCTGAGGCTCAAAAGAGAGGACAGGCTATGCACCATATTTCACTTTGGTGCTTTAGGATCTCACCGAAAGGATGTCTTCTACATTTTTTAAAAACTGTTTTGTTCTATTTTTTAGAAAAGAAAATGTAAATTCTTAACAGTCATGGTTCTTGCTAGCCAATCCACTGGCATTCAATAAATAAGACCATCATTAACTTGTCACCCGAATGGTGCTTCACAGACACAGCACCCTGGCATGGGACACAACCGAACATCAACAGTTGCCAAACCCATCCCAAACCCAGTTGTAAAGTTCAAGTTCTATCTGTTTGCTTTCCATTGATTCATACTTTCCAGGACGTTCGCCGTCTGTGACACCTTCCCGCTTGTGCCATGCTCTCGTCGCTGTTGGAACCTTGCTTACTCAGGAAAACATAGGCCAAGTGGGGTAACTTCCTGCCATGAGGAGTAGTCTAGAAAGAGACATTGTGAGTGGTGTTCCTCCTGGGAACGCCCCCACCTTCATAAGGAATGTGTTTACATAGCAGATTCCAACTCCACCCATTAAACAACCACAACTATGGGGTTGGGGGGGGTGTCATGTAGTAAGTAATCGTGCCCCTGCTGTCACCCCTAAAACAATTAAACACTCTTACTGGCCACACTGTAAAATGACTTCAAGAAAAACTTATTAAAAAAAACACTTGAGTGTCCTGGCAGTCTCTACCTGTCAAATGACTCAATCCAAAACTCACTCAGGTTAAATATCAACTTGTGTTGATAGTATTCTTTGGCTTTCCTTCAAGAGGACAACATAAATCCAACACTACCTCTAATCATAATGGGTCATAGTGGATAGTCAAGACAGTAACCAAAACAACGTGTCAAGTCTACATGTTTCGCCTTTCTAGAATTAAAAAAAAGGAAACGTTGAGGCAGACAGTGACCTCTCTACCACTTCCTGTGGCACATATAACGGCACATGCTGCTGATGTAGCAGCACAGTGGGGCCATACCACTTCCTGACCCTACAATCACACCAGGCTTCCTGTGCACATCACACAGACATCAATCTTTTCAACTCCACACTCTTCTGCTGGGCGGATTTTTGCAACTGAAAACATGTTTTGTCTTGATACTTTTTTTTTTAAAGTGAGCGATAAAGAGCAGCAGGAGACAAAGAGGAGGAATTGTGATCACAAGCTATAAAAGAACTCAATTAACTCACATTAGAGGTCTAATACCGTAGAGTGAGCAGATGGGAAATTCACAGTGGAGTCCCCACAGACCCACTGGTGAAGTGAAATAGAGGGCAAACTCTGCCCATCAGCAAACACACCATTAATCTCATTCTTTTCAATGCTACAGTAAATAACCTTCATGTTCAAAGTGGAGACAGCCAGCACAGTTTGCACAGATTAAGGTCACAAACTTAGTCAAACAAGGGCTGTATCTTATGCAAAGTCTGAGGGGAAGAAACAGCGTGAAAACGGGTCGAAGAAAGACGAAAGAGAGAAACGGACCAATAAAACTAAAAAGGTCGGTGACCCATTAGTTTTGACTCATCACTGGGCATTTGTTGTGCACCAGATTATTAGAGTAATCATTATTCACAAATGGAAAATGGCAGGGTGATTTCCATAAAGCATTAAGAAGGAGCAGTGCAGGCTGCTGACAGCGTGAATGAGCAGAACAGGACGGATGGATGAGCAGCTTATTGAGTTACCTGCTAATGGCCCGCTGCCAATGTACTCTTCTCAAATGTTTTCACTTCCAAAGGCTTGTGATAAGTAAACATAATTTATGCGTTTACAAAAAACCCGAGGTAAGCTATGCGTGAGCAAAGACGAGGCTTTGTGGGAAAAGAGAGCACAAAGATTTTCTATTTGTTTGAGACAAAAACATCCATATGAAAGGCTTGATATCATGTAGTATAGGGTTACATGAGGGTCCTCCATGTTGTGTGTCATCTACTGCACAACACATCAAAACCTTTAGAGAATCCTGCAATATAAATTGTCATTACTGTGGGATTTCATTACAAAATCATTTACTACACCCACAACACAAAACCTGCAGACAATGCAACATTTGACAGCTGAAATTGAGGTGGGATATCGTTAGCTGAATAAGGAGAAACGGAATGCTTCACTAATCCCAAATCACAAGCTACAGATGCTTGGTTACACAACTGTACAGCAAAGCTTTAAGTCGGGCAAACACTATCTAAAACCACAACACCAAAACCAACAATGCTGTGGTAAAGAGATAAACTACAGACATTAGTGACTTCGCACAAAACGGCTTTGGACACCCGGTTTGTTCACGAAGTGAAAGCCTTGCTGCTGTCTGTTACACACGGTCTGGTGGAATACTTTCTAAATGTGATAGAGAAATAGATGACTGGGCTAAATACAACAGCCATCATGGCATGAATGCCGGGTCTGCACTAGCAATCGCATTTCAAAATGATGTAGCATTGCAACGCCCAGGTGTCTTCCAATGAAAATACATACATCCCTGCATATGGGAGAATAACAAAAATGTGGACAGAACATGAAATCATAACCGACAGGTAATATTAACACGTATTCAGGTGTCTTTGTCTGCGGTTAGCCCAGTTACAAGGTGGTGCTTCCAGACGTTACCAGCAACTGGTAGTAGCAGCTGGCTGCTGGCTTATCTGCTAGCTGGCAAGTGTCAGATAAATTCACTGGTTAGCATTGGAAGCTAAAGTCAGCTAGCATTTAGGGTGGTTGCTATGTTAGCTCGCTGTGCAGAACACTGACACCTCGATGCACCCCGCCCAACACAGCTCAGCAAGACAATGTCACAACAGCTAAACTCACACTGGCACAACTGGATACATGCCTAACGTTAGCTAGCGCCGTCTGGCTAACTGGTCGCTAAAGGCGCACTAAAACGTTATGTCTTGTGCGCCATATCTAAGCTAAGGTCGCTCGGTAACTTTAAACTTACAGGATGCCAGAGCAGGAGGTACACACGAAGGAGCCCACAGTCATATTGGCATAGGTTGGGCCGCGCTGGTCGCAGTCAAAGCACTTTCTGTTGTGAGACAAACTCGTCATTTCTCTCAGCATCTTCAGGTGTTTCTCCTCTTGTTTTCGTTTCGCACTCGCCGCCATGGTTTAAGGGATGTACACAGAAGGATTAAATAAAACCGGGGGAGACTGGAGGGACAGCTACAACTAAAACAAAGGGCTGTGCTTTTTAACGGTTGCCGACCCGTGCTAAAGACAGAGAGGGAGTGGGTAGGTGGCTCTGTTGTCAGGGGGGCCTCGCGTCTCCTCGAACAAGGAGTTTGAGGCGTTGGATCGGGCTCTCTGATGAAACAAGAGGTTTAATGCCGTCTACTTCCGCTTTCGTTTAAATCCCGTTATGCAGACGACAACGCCTCTTTTTGGGTCACGGCCAAATTAATGTCTTATATTCGTTACCTTTCAGTATGTTTCCACCACAATTAGGGGGTGATTTTTTTCCGCTAATCATGTTTAAGACACCACTGTTGTAACATAGTGGTCTACAGCAATTATGTTGCTGCGTATCGTGTAGTGCGTAGTACATAGGTTTGACTGCTGGTTATCAGTCACTGTGTGTTAGTTTCTCTGTAGTTCAGGGTCACACGGAAAACACAGCGACAACAAGCGCACAAATAAGAACACTTGACAGGGCAATTTCGTGTGAAAACCAGCTGATTACGAAGGTTAGAGGAGGACATGAACTATCTTGACTCCTACACGGGAACTCTTTGGTTGTACTCATGACAGTGCACAGACCGTTACTCGTCTTTTTCTAACCCACCAGCGCTACTCTGCGGATTTACATCGTCACTGCAACACAGTTCGGGTATGGACTTGTGGCGTTGTTTCTTATTCCCATGTTTTTAATGCGGCATTTTTTTTTAGCACAAAACAAAAGGACCGAGTCATGTAGATGAAGCAATGCATGTAAAAACTGACAATCATTAAATAAAATGTTTACATCGTCCATCCATTAATCATCTGTAACCTCTTATCCTTATCGGGGTCTATCCCGGCTGACTTTGAGCAAGAGGCGGGGTACACCCTGGACAATTCACCAGTTTATCACAGGGCACATAGACACAACTAACCATTCACACTCAGAACTGCAGGCGATTTAGCCACCAATTAACCTATTAAGTGCATGTCTTTGGACTGTAGGAGGAAGCCAGAGTACCCAGAGAGAACCCACTACAGATGAAATAATGGAAAGTAACCTAGATTTAGTTTCAACACATTCATCTCTCATAAGAGCATACACAAAAATATGGCAGTTAATAATCACGATCAAGTCCTGATGTACACATACAATACTTTTATTGCAGATGAATAACAGAATATCAAAAGAAACCAAATGGTGATTGTGTTATTTACAAGACCAACAGATATCAGGGCCATTTTGTGCCATGATGAACCTTCAGGTTATTAGCCAAGGTAAGATATGGAACCAGTGGTCACTTCATTAATTGCTGCTGACTGACTGAATTAATGGCTGCTGGTGCTGCTGTGGTGGAGAGAAGTCAAAGGGTCTGCGGTTCTCGGTGTAGCCGTAGAGTTTCCGCAGGGCCACACGAGCCGCCTCTTCCTCTGCGGCTACAAGTGTCTCTCCTGGACCTTGAGCCAAAAGCTTCTTGTCACTGAATCAACAAACAAACACAATACGTTAAACCATAAAATCTATGATGAATTATCTGCATATCACTCAAACATCAAAATATCAGCTCTGACTTTTACAGTAAATCTTTATTGTACTGTACCTGTATAAGCCAACAAAGAATAGTGGCAGGACGGTACTGGCTCCGGCAGCCCTGATGAGGCGAGGCTCTGGCGGGGGAACATTCCTTTTAGTAAGCTCCTCCACCAGTAGCCCCATGGGATTGACAACTGTCCATATATCAAACAGGTCCTTCCCTATCAGCTGAGTGGCCAGGAAATCCTACAGTGAGGGGAGATGGGGAAAAAAAAAATCAAACAAACAATAAAGCCAAGTGAAGAGTCATAAGTTAGACAAATGATAGTTTCTTCAATTAAATACTCTGCGGCAGGCCTTTTACCCTCAGGAAAAATCCAGTTCGCTCTGCTCCACTGCTCTCCTGCAGAGCTCCAATCACCGCCATAAATGTAGAATAAAGCACATCATCAGGAACAGGGCATTCAGCATTCATGGTCAGGTCCTCAATGCCAAGATTTCTGGCTACATGGGCCACAACTGCTGAAGTGGTGAGGTGCTCTACGACACTCTCCACCCCCTCGCTCGGCAGGCTTGGGAAGCTGGCCCTGCACCAGTCGCTCAGGAAGTTTTTAGTGAAACCCTCTCCATTTTTACTCAGCTGTATATTATCTTTCAGAGCAAGAGGGGTGGCCTCAGCGTCCACACCTAACGCCTGTCTCCTCTCTTGTTCCATCTGCAGGTAACAGGGATTGACGAAGGCTGTTTTCAGGAGATCCAGGGAGATGTTCTCATGGAGGCGGATGCTGAAAGCTTGAACCTCAGCATGGTAATCCCAGTGAGGCTGTTGAGAGCTGAAAGAAAGTCAGATGTTGCGTTAACTTTAAGTCGTGTAGAATCTTCCTCTATGACAAGAGTTCAAACAGTATCTTATCTACTTTCTAACTAATATATATATATACACACACACACACACATACATATGCACCACAGCAGCACCCTGACTCTGTCTGACCTGAATGGAACGGGACCTTAATTAGCATCATTGGTAACACCTGTGTTTACCTACTATATAGGGGCTCGAGCCTGTGCAAAGGATCTATGACTGCTAGCTGTGGGTTCACGTCCTACACACGCGCTGTCCACATTAACGATATGTGTAATTTATATATATATATATAAACAAACCTACTGCGTCGTCTCAGGTGAATAAACACACAGTGGCTTATATCAAATACATGAATGGCCTTGAAATGCTCTCTGCCGCACTCATATGTGAGCTAACGTTAGCCTCACCGTGGCTTCGGTGGCGGAGGTCCTTCAAGCTTTAACTTCTTTGCCATGAGGTATGTGTACGCCTTCATCCATCGCTTTACCCCCCTGGCCTGTGATAGTGATATATTTCTGCACACACGCTGACAATGAATCCCTAATGTTAGCGCACCACGATTCAGTATGTACCCGGACGCCATGTCGTTGACAGCGGTGAGGAGGGGGGGAGTGCAACGCCTAAAACTGTCCGACGCGGAACAAGAAACGCAGCCAGACCGGCCCATGCGTTACCATGGAAACCAACCTAAACGTTAACTAACGTTAGCAAACAGAGCGGACTGCTGAGTGACATTTACAGGACTACACATCTTACAAACTGTTAAAATACATAGACAGATTAAGTTTCTACTTCGCCTGCTTGGTAATTTGATATATTTTTGTCGATGTCCACTGCTGAAGTCCGGGAAACGATGGGAGATGAAGTGATACCAACGACTCCACAGGAATGTGGAAATGCTGAAATAACTTCTTCTACCAAAGCTGGGGAGGATGTTATGAAAAAGGCTGGAGCTCAAGAAAACAAGGAAAATAACAACAAGCAAAGGGAACTTCAGGAGAAAGAGGAAAAACATTCAGGGCCACGGATGACCAAGAAATTCCTGAAAGACCACTGTAAGCAGCACAAACTTTACATAACGCCTTGCCTGAATGACACATTGTATCTGCATTTCAAAGGTTTCTCCACCATTGAGAACTTGGAGGAGTACACAGGACTGAAGAGTCTCTGGCTGGAAAGCAATGGGCTTCAGCGCATTGAAAACCTGGATGCCCAGACTGATCTGCGCTGCTTGTTCCTTCAGCAGAACCTCATATGCAAGCTGGAAAACCTTGAACCTCTGAAAAAGCTCTCCACTCTGAATGTCTCCAACAACTGCATAACCATCATAGAGAACATCTCCTGCCTTCCTCAGCTGAGCACCCTGCAGATTGCCCATAACAAGCTGGAGACTGTGGGGGACATAGAGCATCTGAGTCAATGCCTGGCAATCAGCGTGCTGGACATGGCTCACAATCTGTTAAAGGACCCTGAGATCCTCTCTGTACTTGAGGTCATGCCAGACCTGAGGGTGCTAAATCTAATGGGGAATGAGGTGGTGAGAAAAATACCAAACTACAGGAAGACCATGATTGTGCACCTCAAGCAGCTGACCTTCCTTGATGATCGCCCTGTGTTTCCAAAAGACAGGGCCTGCGCAGAGGCATGGGCAGTTGGAGGGGTGGAAGGGGAGCGTGAAGAGAGGGAAAGATGGGCAACACGAGAGAGGATGAAAATTCAGGAGAACCTTGAATACATGGCGACGATTCGAAAGGAAGCCTTGGAGAGACGACGCCTTCGAGAGCTTCAGGAGAAAGGTGAGCAGTTTTAAACTTTTGCTAGTCAAGAGGAGATGTGGATTTGCGTGTTTTTAAACAAGTATTGTCTGGTTTCATTTCAGGGGAGAATGAGGCTTCCACAACCCCACAGAATCCATGTGAGGAAAGCAACACCCAGATTTTGTCTTCATCACAAGGAGAGAAGATCCAAGCCTTTGTGCAGGACACCCTGGATGCCCATGAAGAGTTCTTGCAGAGTCAGTCAACACAGGAGGCCAATGAATGGCCAAACAGTCAACATTTAGAAGCAGAGAAGTCAGGTCAAGAGTTAATGGTTGAGAAAGATGACAAGGATGAATCACAGATGAAGCAGTCTGTGGAGGAAGAGCAAGAAGGCATGGATCCAGAGAACTCAACACAAGATGAAGGAAGTATTGCAAGAAGGATGTTTGAACAAGTTGAAGATAACAAACAAAACACATTTATGAGAGATGAAACAGAGAGAGAGCAGCCAAGAATGAGTGTGAAGTTTGAGAAGAAACAGTCTTCTCTGATTGGGGAAACTCCGCCTGATGAAGATGAGCTTGTACCAGCACATGGTCCTGGACCACTGGTTACAGAGCTGGAGGACGAAGAGCAGCTGGAAACCATTCACCTTCCTTTGAAACGCTCACTGTGTATTGATGACCTGCCTGATCTGGAGGATGTGGACCTAGAAGAGGCAGCCATGTTCTCTCCTCAGCATGTGTTCAAACCAAAAATAGAGGTCATATCAGGAGGCAATGAAGAGGATGAACCAATTGGCAATCTGAGTGAGGGCACCCCGACATTTGGCCCAGACAAAAATTCATTGTTCTTAATGAGTGGCTGCAACAAATCAAGTGTGGTCTCCAACAAATCTTCATCATTGGTGTATCCAGAAGATGGGGACACCCTTGAGCCACTAATTTCTGAACCAATGGGAACAAAAACAATCCAAACTTCCTCCCCACCACGCTGCCTGATTGAGGAGCTGGAGTGATAGGTTTAAGATTTGGGTGTTTTTTGTGTCAGAAAACAGTGATTAACTCTATATTTATGACTTCAAATTAAATATGTCATGATCCTGACAGGCAGTAGACCATGACTAGCCCTATTAGGGCCATTTTGGTTATATGGTATTTAATTGTAACACTATGAAAGCAAATAAATCTTACCAAGTCTGGTCAGTTTTCTTTTATACTTTTTTCCTGTAGAGTTAATAATAGCGCTATACTTTCATATTAGGATGACACAAATGTTAATGACTAGTTTCTCATTATTTTTAATCAATTGTACTGTAGCTACACTGGCTTTCAGCCAGTTTTCAGTTCATCTTAAAGACATTAACCTACAGTCATTCATTTATCGAAAACAAATTTAAACCAGTGTAAATAAAAACAGAAAAAATTCCATACATTATCCATTTCATACATCAAGCAAATGCACTTCCCTTTTCCATTAATGCATCAATAAAAATACAACACTTGATATGTAATGTTTTACTAAACTGTATTACATTTCCCAGTTCAAGTCACATATTTCTCTCTCATCAATAAATATCCAACATGTTACATTTCCACACTGCAGCCCCATTTACCTATATTGGTAAACTATGCTATACTGTATGTCGAAGTTCTTCCCAAAGCTCTTGAGTGGCATGAGCAAATATTTACAACAAGTCATGCTTAGCATCGAGCAAGAAAATTTGTAATAAAAACAAAACATGAGAAAACGTGAGACGGGATGAAATAAGAGTACAAAAATAAAACTTTACATGTGTTAAATAAACAAAATCAAAATATCGTCCTTGTGGGCAACAGGCCTTGTACACATGTGTAAAGGACTCCCTCACACAGGGACTGAGTGCAGCGAGTAGATAACATTTGACACATAGAATAAGGGGGTAGTACGTTCTTCTGTCATGGTGACGGCAGAAATAGAGGTTGGCTCTAACGTCGCAACCACACCCAGGTGTTGACGAGCCAGAAAGCCACAGTGACTGAGTAGAGGATCATCTCTCGCTTTGCTCGCTCCTTGTTCTCCTCCTCCAAATGTTGGAGTCTCCGGTTCAACTTGATGAGCTGGAGTTAAAAAAAAAAAAAAGATAAAAAATTTGTTTGCTCAGTCACTGGTGATCCATCATTAGCGCTCCCACCACAAAATTAAAAACTAACCTGACGTCGAAGTGTTGTTGCATCGACCACAGTCATGTCATCAGGCCCCCCGTCCAGTGTGCCTTCATATGTTGACAGTGCAAGTCTGGAAAAGAGAGCAGTCACTTTGAGAATGACACAATTCATGCACGATTTAGTACATTTTAGATGCATGGCAGGTAACAACAGCAAAATAATTTTAATAGATTATTTTTATACCAGGATCTAATCTTATTTCTTGACCCGGAAATGAGAATGGAAGGTAGGAAGGGATGAGGAAAAGGACAAAGGGTCAGAATGAAGATAGCCAGGTGAAGTTACCTGGATTCATGCAGGGGGTTGGAGCTTGAAGCTGACCCCCCTCGCAGTGATGGTTTGCTACACAGGTGTGGAAAGACAGGGTCGGGAGAAGGGAAAAATAAGAGAGATAGAGCAACATACACATGGTACAGTGTTGCATACATGCCCGCACCTTGCATGTCCTTCGCATAACTACATTTCGTGTTGTCCTGGAAACCAACAGGTCTATAACAATATCTAATCTGGCACAAGTGCTGAAACCGTTTCCCTGCCAGAGGTGAAACAAAGAAAGTGGAGAACATTTCTGACTGCAGAGGACAGAATGTATGAATGCAAGCTGGTAATGCTTTCACTCAAACAGTCAAAATTCAAATAGTTGCAAAACCCAGAAGTGTAAGCCGCTATCTGCTTTTCTATTCATACACTCTGCATGCTGTGAGTTTGTTTAAAGTTTTTCTTCATGAAACCAAACACATTTCTTCAAGGGGATCATTAACTTTCTTCCAAAGTGAAATCTAAATTTAGAATGGTTGATGAAGCCTAGTACAAGTGGGTCAATCCCACAGACACTTTCACCTTCGTAGGTACCACACTGAAATATCTCTAACAGGATCAAACTCTTTAAAAAAAGCCATAGATTGGAAAGGTACACAAACGGCTGATTAATACATGCTGTATTAATATTGTTACTGAATGTTAAAAACAGTCAGTTCATGTAATGCTTGAGCACGCCGCACAAACATTCCAAACATAACTAGGGAAAACAACATGTCAGGAACATCATGTCCTTCCCCTAAAAACATGGCGCCAAGAAGCAGAAATCAAAGTAAAATTCAAAGTAAAGTTGTCCTCTCTGATCAGTGTTTAGCAAGCCAATTTTTCCCCCTTTTCTTCCTAAAAGCAAAGAATGACCGGATGATTGGGAGGTCACCTGCGAGGGTTTTCATCCAAGACCTCCATGACTTGCTGGTAAGCCCGACGTGTAGTGGACTGGAGGAAAGATAGAACACCACTAGCGCTGTACAGGTTGTGATCTTCCTCAGTCACGGTGAGAGGGGGGCAAGGATGGACAGTAGCTGGGGGGGACGGGGTTGCACTGCTCAGTGCCCGCCATTAAGAGCAGCCAATTCAGAGGGAAGGGGAAGGAAAAGACAAAAGAGGAAAGGAAGGAAGGAGAGGGAGAGAAATAAGGAAAAGAAACTGTCCTCAGCTTTACTAACTTTGCAAAAACTGCAACCGAGTAAATAAAAGTAATGTTGCAACACAAAAATAGGTAGAGATTTAACCTGCCAACCACTAACAGTACTTTACTCACAAACAATACACCCAACAAAAAAAACCCCAAACAAAACAGAAACAGAAGGAGAGATGTAAATTAAAGGAAATGGCAAGCAAATCATTCCAATGTTGATTAAATTACTCAAGATAGAACATTTTCTAGTTCACTGCAACACAACAAGTAGTGATTTTATCAATACTACCAGGATGTCACATGCAGATGTGTTGAGGAGCAGAATTCTAAAATTAAATATACGCAAATACCAAATCCTAATCTGATATTCATAATTTAAAGCTAAACAATAAAGCTACAGAGCACACAGTGTGAAGTAGGCCTACATTCAAATAAGTACAGCTAATCTAGATATACTTGACTTGAATAGCTCTGCATTAAAAATGTATCACAATTTTCCTTCACTGTTTATCTATCTCCTGCAGTGATGCTGAGAGAGGGCTGTGGTCTTTAAGTGTCATTATACACTAAATAGCGATATGTTTCATCCTTGTCTCTTTAAGATCTGGAAATGATCAAATCAAAACCGGTTAGTACATCAAACGTTAAGAATCGCGGTGTCAACAAATTAGTGTCTGTTTTAGCAGCTGAATTCTGCATCAACACTGAAAGCAGCAAAAGGACCAACAACGCCAGAGACAACAGACGACCAGCCATGTCACAAAGACAAAAGGGACACGAGAAAACATAGCAACAAATGAAAGATGCGTCATGCTAGTGCATGCATATAGGGGACAAGATGGAGCTGGTACCAAGCTAATGACGGCAGATCCAGGCCAATACTCACGCGGAATCATTGCGCATTAGCTGACTGCTTTGACGAGCAGTGTTCTCACTGGCTGAGCGTTCCCGCCGTGCTCGTCCTTGGGGCCGAAACTACAAGGCACAATAACAACTGATTTATCCAGGTTATGCTTCGCTGTAAAGGACATTTCTTCAGTCAATGGGTGTTATGAGGTGTAACAGAAAATTTACTGCCTTATTACTTACCACCTCCTCGGTTTCTGGAGCTGCCCGCTGCTCCTCTTCGAGGAAGTCCAGGGGTCGTTCATTGAGGGTTAGGACTCTGGGTGGAGTCTTCAGTGATAGGGTTTCTAGTGGTGTTGACTGGATTAGGTCCAAGTCTCTGGGTCTGGGGAACTGGGGGTCACTACTGTCTCCTGACAAAGGAAAGTGTGAATTTAAGTTTTGAATAAGAGATCAATGCATTTTTGTACTACACTCAATGATTTGCATGCTTAAGCTGAGCAATGACATTCTCACGTACGAGTGTATCTGTAGATGGTTTGTTTCATTTGCTGTATTACATAACTGACATGGCACTAATGCTGATCAATAAATGGGTCTGTAGTGGCATTATGGACAAAGTCCTGAGCCACTGATAGAGTGTTATCTAGTCAATAACCACATTGACGCCACATAATAGTTAGATTACAGTCTGTTGATAGGCACTGATGGCAAGTTTGTGTGTAATAAAAGACAGTGCAGGAAACGCAGTCCTTGCATTGACCACATGTTTCACAGCATACTGACCTGAAATCACAATTCTCTCTGGGACTTGCATTATGACGCTGTGGGGGACCTCCTGAGATCCAATATTAGGGTCTTCACGGCCATGAGGAGCCACTTTAAGCATCTCAGGGATGCGCATCCTCTGGCTGATCCCTTCGGTGTACTCCAGCTCATACTGGATACGGTTCATCTCGGCCATCTCTGCCGTGGGGGAAGGGAATGCTGCTCCGTTCATTTGGCTGTGTGGAATCAGCAACACAGAAGTAATTGTTAGCCACAAGAAAAGGGTCAAACAGGGCAGAGAACATGACAATATGAGAGACCTGTGTGTGTGTGTGTGTGTGTTCTGAGTTTTCTATTTCGGTCCTGTTGAACTTGTCATGCTGCATACCTACTGCAGCTACACGCAGATCACAGAACAATAAACTATTCAAGGATCTCCTCAGACAATATCGACGCAGCTCATGAGCTGCAGGCAGGAGTTAGAGATGGAAAAATTGCTCGTGACACTATCATATGATGATAACTTAAGAGTCTCCTGACACAAAGTGAGGCTACATTAACCGGTCTGGCTGCATCACATGAGAGCTGCTACAGCTGCTGCTCGCAGTGCAGGATATGTGTTTTATTTAACATCAACGACGAGAAATAATTGGCTAACACTAGGGAAGCTAATAACGTAGTTATTTGCTGACACTTTAACAACCAAGAATCCAATACTCCCACTAATGAGTGAGCTGCGGCTGGCTTAAGTGCTGTGTGGTTTTGAGGTTTAACTTTAACTTAACGTAACGTCAGTTTCTGTCAGACAACACATTAGCGCCATTTCCAGCGCTAGCGCGTTAGCTTCTTCGCTTTCTTACCTGTTTGGTTCGTTGCTAAGGATAGCTACCTCTCCGAAGAAGACTTTATTTATCGGATCCTCAAGGGCATAAACACTGCTCAATACACTCCGAACGGCGCAGTTTAGTGTAGGTGTTACAGATGAGGAAGCTGTCAAGCATCTCCTTGTGTTGACGATCCGAGAGAGGAGCTTCCTCTCTTCTTCCTCTGTCTGTGCTTCAAGCAGGAAGTACTACAGCGCAGGAGGAAGTGACGTCACGGCGCTGAAATTAAAATCAGCAACATGAAAATACTGAAAATGTTTCATTTGGTCCAAGTTTATTTATATTTCGGTTTGGTTATACGGTTAACCAATAATATTTAGAGGGTATTGATCCTTGAGTGCGATCATTAAAGTTTGTTTTAATCTAATATCTAATGTACTTCAGTCATACAGTGTGTCACCACATTAATCGTGCATTTTGAATATTTGTTTTCTACACAGTAGAAGTGCACAGTGTGACACATATATAACACATGTATAACACACAGTATAAGCAATATATTATGTCATATCCTGTTATCAGGTCTATTTTGTTAGTGTGGTAGACCATTGGACCGAATTATACTTGTTATATTTCTATAAATCATAATCTACAGCAATTTTCATTGAGGAGGGGGCAGAAGTTCTCAGTAATATAGCCTGTATTTATTAAGAAACGCTTGGTGAGATGTTCTTTTGATACTGTTTATCATTTTATCATATTGTTGTTCATTCAAGACAGAATACAAAAGCCTGTATGGGTGCGTTAGTAATGAATTCACAGGTCAATGTCGCGGGGGGCTTTGGGAGGTGGCCCCTGAGTGACTGTGGGTGGTGCGTTTACAAGGAGCCATTCAAAGGGCTGCGATTGACATGAGACAAGTCGTCCCTCTGCTTAACCAGTAGGCTAAACGGGATATCACGACTGGATCACGGGGAATATGCAACACAAACAGTAACTTTTGAGTCATGTCATAAGGCGGACTTTTATATATCTCAGGATGCTCTTCATTTGAGGGACACAGAGGCTGCGACGATTGAGTACTTCTCCCCGTGTCTGTTAACTGGCTAAAATTATGTTCCCACATATTTTGTGTGCGATATTTTTCAGCACCATGCACACCGCATCATCTCTGGAGCTGCAGCTTGGCATGTAAGTGACGTGTTTTAATTTAAATCATTTGCACTGTTTTTAATTTGCATTTAGTCTATTAGATTTTATTGAATAACCAGCTCAATGACAATGTTTTATAGATTAAGATGCTTTGAAATAAGGCCGAAGCAACGTGTCATAGCCTCCTTAAAAACATAAAAAAGACTGTTATTTACATAGCCTAACTTGTACAGATAATGAAACTTTTGCTTTTGTCTGTAATTCTGTTACTTGTTTACTCTGTTCAGTGCCCACTAGGAGTCGCTCTTTCAGGTCCCCTATGAGGATGGATGTGTGCGTTTTTTATAGCACTGCTGTAACGTGCTTCTGCATAATAGCTTTCAGTGGAATGTGTTCTCTCTTTTTTTGGGTTGTATAGTACTCTACCAGATATTTCCGAATTTAAATAGACTGTGCTGGACATTATTGAAGGGATCGTTTTCATTAGAGGCTGAATACTTCCTCTAATTCACGTCAGCCTGCTCTGTATTGAAGCCAGATGAACACCTCTGGACAGTCCAGCATACCTGCACTGACAACACAGACAGATGCAGCTTACTTATGGTTGCTGTACAGCACAAAACAGTGTGCTGTAAAATAAACATTTAACCTATACATCAGTGCATGCACACACACACATGACCCAGCTAAAACAATTCTGGAGAAAACATTCCTCTGCAATATGATTGGATGTTTATTGTGTGCTGTAGGCAGTGTCCAAACGAAGGACTGTTTTTTGCGGAACCTTAATCAAGCACATTGCACCGGTCAGGAAGCCATGTAATTGTTTGACAATGTGTGACGAGCTGATGGTCATGCAACTGAACATGTGTAGAACATGTGGAAGTGCACGTCTGCTGGAATACTGGTGGAAAGTTTAGACCACCATTGGAAGCCCTAAAGCTTACCCCTCAACTCAGTCTATACAACAGAGAAAAAATAAAGTACCCACATGCCAGTCTTGAAAGCCATGCATGCTGTTATTTTTATATATGACTGATTTTTAAGTCTAAAACAATATTTTTGATTCCATCTTGCACAGGCCAAATGTTTGTGCTGACCAGGAGATGTCCATGTTGGGAGGCCGTCAGCCTTGTGTCCAGGCTTTTACCCGCATGGTAAAGGTGTGGAAACAGGGCTGCAACAGAGGCAGTTGGTGTATGGGCTACGAGAGAAGGTAAATACTTTACTATTGACCATTAATATTAACCTACTTCATTCACAAGAAGTATGTTAAATCAAGTGTTTAACACACTGACCCAGTGCACAGGTCTGAGTCTTTTCTGGTCAAGTGCCACTGCCATGTCCATTTATCAGCTCCACTGGAATAACTGGGCCTGGAAAGAGAGACTTGTTTTCTCTTTGCCTGCCCAGTAAAACTGGCAATCATAATAATATATATAATAACAAAGCTGATTCACCTTTATCTTATTAAGAAAAACACTGAAGTTCCTGATATGCAAAACTGGCAGTACTCTGAAAATGACTGATGACAGTATAATTATAGTATATATAACTTACTGAGATAACTTTGAGCTGTATGAGTTGAGTTCTTAATATTTCTTAAGATTTATACGTATAAATCTATGTATGTAACTTCCAGAAGATCCAGTCCAAGACCATAACAAATTTTCTCCCCCTCAGGACAGCATACTACACAACGTACCGGCAGGTGTACAACATTGATTTGCATACAGTCTACAAGTGCTGCCCTGGCTGGACTCAAAAGGGTGAAGAGATGGGGTGTCTGCACAGTGAGTGATAGCAATATATATACATATATATATATATATATATATATATATATATATATATATATATATATATATATATATATATATATATATATATATATGTAACACACAAGACACTGAGCTTTAAAATGTCAATCACATTAGCTAGAATTGTAACCAGCCCACTTACTAGATGGGGATCTCATCAGCAACCTTATGGTATATGATATGTGTCATCTGCAGGGGTTTGTGGTGCCAATACATGTTTCAATGGAGGCCAATGTGCAGAGACCGGAGACCAGATATGTCAGTGTCCACTGGGCTTCAAAGGGACGCGATGCCAGTATGGTGAGTTTTAATTCCCACC
Organism: Nibea albiflora; assembly: GCA_014281875.1. Lineage (NCBI taxonomy): Eukaryota > Metazoa > Chordata > Actinopteri > Sciaenidae > Nibea > Nibea albiflora. The sequence continues at coordinate 11,180,999 of CM024794.1, read as the reverse complement.
TGATAAAATGTTAACTTTTTCTAAACCTGAATACTCCATTCCTTTGAATTTCAAGGATTCATAGTATACATCAATAAGATGAATGCAGCTTTGTGAGCCAGCGAACTGACTTACATCTTCAGAGGACAACATGTTGTTACAGCTTTTATAGGCCCAGTTCAGACCTCATGCTTTTACTTTGCAAAAGCAGAATGTGCGTGTAGTGTAGCTGTGATTGGATGAGGCTGCTCTGTGGGGGTCTCTGGGTAGTTAAAGGTGGAAGAAGTGCTCTCTGGGAGGAATAGTTTCCTTTGAAGGCTAGAGCCCGGAGTGCTGTGGCTAACCCAGCTGAGCCTCCACTCTATAAAAACTGTATGTTAATGAGCGTATACGCAGTTCTGGTTTCATATGGTTAGGAAAGAAAAAGGCCAGAACAAATTTGGTCACATATGACTATATTTCACAAAGTAGTTCAACATTTCTTATAGAAAACAGTGGATCATTCAAATTCATTTTTTTGTTGTGACAAGCAACTTTAAGAAATAGTTACACCAACTGTTTTGTGGTTTAAACAAGTCATTATTACTTACTGAGTTGTGTTTTAATACATGGAAACCTGATGTTACTGGGGACATAATGCCCCAGTAACTTAGACAGAATTAGACTTCTAAATATGGTAATTCCACGTGCATTGCAACTGAACAGTAAGAGGAACCTGGAATGTGTAATTGCTAAAGGCTAAACACTTACAGTAAGGTGTAAACAAAACCTGATTGTCTCTCTCGTCTCTGAGCATTGTCTCGTTACCGTCAACGTCTGTTCATTCTACTTGCCAAAGCCCTCTGGATGCAAACAGGAGGATAGTTGTTAGTGTTTTGGAAGAGCCCCGCAGAGACATTGGTGAACAGAAGATATTTGGTTCCTACCCCCCATGTGCTCGCAAACACACAAACACACACACACTGCAGAGGCCTTCCCATTTGATTCCTTGACTTTCCCAAGAGAAAGGGTTTGCCTGCCAGGGGTCTTAAACAGTTCTTCTTCTTGCTTAGACATTTCACAGGAACGTGTCGTTGTTTGTTAGAGGTAGCTCTCCCGTGTGTTTGTTTTCACATGGACTCTTTGGTTTTCACACATCACAGTGACAGATTGGAAACAGATAGAGATATTAGATCTGATCAGAATTCCTTGAGTTTTCCCCTTTTCTCTTTTCACATCCTGTGCTTCGAACTCATCTTGCTCTTCTCTTGTTCTAAAACGTTTTTCCTTCACTCATCTCTCAAGACAGATTTATCCTCATTCCTCTGCCAGAATCATTATACAGGGAGAGAGTCAGCCAAGCTCCTGTGTTTAGCCAGGTTTCTTCACTGAACCTGTGCTCGGTGCAGAGGAAAATTCACCAGTAATCCTGTGTTGTAAGGGTTTGAGTCCAGGTGTTAAGTTATTTTAGAGCATTTCAGCTGTATTCTCTAACAAAAAAAAGTTTCTCTGTCGTTTTGGAAAGTCACGTAAGTTCCCTGCTACTACTAAGGTACTACTGCCTAAGTTTCATTGTTAAAGACAACACATGCTTTTGCTATGCTTGAAACAGAGCGGCATAATATGATATTATGTAAGAATAAAGTTGATGACAATGTTGTCTAGAGAGGAATAACAGTTAAGGTTTGTTCCTTACCTGTTAAAATAATTATGGGAATACACAATACATTCAGGAAATTTGGAAACTCATCCATTAAATGGTGAGAACATAGATGTGGAAATCATCCCCGGTAGTTTTCTGTTCTGCTCCTGGGTTTTCTGTTAACAGAGGCATGTTGAGTATTAAAGGAAAGTTAGGTGGTAAATAATTTAAAATGAATTGATAAAACATGCACCTCACAGGTCAATTGGTGACTCTAAATTGGATGGATGGATGGATGGATGGATGAATTTACAGCTAAATATTTAGCAAAAAGCAAGGGAAGCAACAGCAAGGGGAGATGGTTGAGCGAGGTGAGTGTTTTTCTGATATAGGATTCAAAAATAAACCTGCAATATCAAACCAATAAGATTTCTGACAAATCTATGGACTACTAATAATTATGGCATTTAATTTATTAAAAATGTTGGCCATATTGCTTTGGATATAATTGCCAACTTTAAACAGAAAATTAAAGAAAGCTTGTCACTTAACCAGCAAATTGAGGGCCACTCCCAAAAATCCTGATGGACAAAATTACCAGCAAGCTGAGTAAACTTTCTGTATAGTAAATGCACGTATTTCACATCCCAGAATAACATAATTACCAATAGAGACTATAACTATAGCTCAACCTGGGAACCTGAGTACATGCACACTGAACCGCCACCAGGGCTTCACCAGGGAATCCTCTTCATTATTAGATTTGCGTTGTGAGCTCTAGCATTCCACGATGACAGACTTATTGCTGTCCTGTATGTGATTCATGTATGATGGAGAAAAGGCAGATACGGTAGAGAGAGGCAGGAATGTTGACCTCTGCAGATTTATCTTAGAGTAATAAGCAGCTGTACTCAGTGTTTGGTCCTGAAGATGTTTCATAAGACTTCATCAGATTTATTATATGGCTTTTCCTGCATGTTCTGATCCTTCACCATGTGCTCCTAATCCTTCTGCATGTAATGTCTGCTGTATTGTGATGTGTTTTTCTGCCTGTTGGTCCATCTGTCAACTAACCTGTCTTTTGGTGTGTGTTTTATGTGCTGCACCAGAACTAAAGTGTGAGGTGCACGTGAGCTGCTGTTTCATAGCATAGATAAATCAGTCTTATTAGTATTACTATTATATTTTATTTTATTTATTGCATTGTATTTGAGTATGTGTGTGTGTGTGTGTGTGTTTAAGGCCAGTGTTCTTACTCAGATGCTAATGAGACTTTTCCGTATGTGTGTGTTTTAGTGTACAGATGGGCTTTTGTGTGTGTGTGATGAAAGTTGAAATCGAAGCAGCCGAATCACATGACTGCTTGTACGTGTAGGACGTTGCTCGCAGTGGCAGACCTACTGAGAATTCACTTGAGCCTGCAGTTCCCCGGAGCTTTACAGAACTTTTCAGCGTCTTTTATCTGGTGGTGGTTTTAGTTTTCTGGCCTTTAACTTTACTGTTTTGGTTCATTGTCACTACTGTCATTAACCTCATTTCCAGCCACAGCAAGCAGCTGTTTTCCACTGAAAAGCCTCCATAAAAAATTTAGCAAATAGTTGATGAGTATAGTGGAGCATTGAGCTAACTTGACTCTGTCAGGTCGTTTGTTACGCAGAGCCATCTGGGAAGTCGTCATTGGAAACTGGGAAAGGACAGGACTCTCTCTAGCCTTACTTGTTGTTTCGAGCAGTTACGTCCTCATAGTACGCTGATTGGTTTGAACAACCGCAGTTAAGACAGCGGAGTGGAGATTGAAACATGGCAAAATGGATTCTTCTGTTCACTGGTAGATAGACGCTGACACATATTGGTGGGGCTGTAACGCACTGCTTTTACAGGAAACACGTAAATATGTGGAAGCAAATAGCTGTTTTCCATTTCATGGGACGTTAAAAGGTGATAATATGTCAATTTTTTGTTTACAGCTTGTTTCCACTGCCCCCAAGTGGCCAAAAACAACAGTATGTGTTTCTTTTCGAGTCAGAAATGACGCACAGCACACACTTGGCCTGCAAAGAAGGAGGTAAAATGAGTTTGTTACTTAGAAAAAATACTTTTTGGATCACCATGTATATGGCACATAAAAGCTCACTATCACTATCAGGTACCTGATAAATCATAAGAATGAAGGATGATAAGGGTTGCTCCAGAGACAGCATATCAGCCTTGCCTTTTCAACACAATTCACTCCAGCTAGACTTCAGTAAGGGGAGAATCTGCAGTGTGCAGTCTGTAGTGTTAAAGAGCGGCCTGGCTCTGGTAATAGTTCAAGCGAGAATCCGTGCTCTGCTCCCTCTCCCCCCTTTTCAGCACTCATCATGGATTGGCCTCTTGAACGTTACTCTCTTTAGTATTCCTGCCAAGTTGTGGTGGTAGAGCCCACTGTGTGTTGTGGGGGACGACCGGCCACCTGCTTCTAATCTCTGATATGAGACAGAAGGCACCGTCTATGGAAATGTATGTCAGCCACTGACACCAAGGCCATGGTGTCGACAGTGTGAGGTAATAAACAGCCTGGACACAGCCCAAGCATGTGCTGAGACACTGGAGCCTGCTCTGTAATAGTTGTATTTACCCCTGCTTGTGAATGCCACTCTGTCTCACTCTATTAGGCCTTGGATTAGGCTTTGCTTTGGTTAAACTGGTGCATGGGTCTGCATGAAATTAAGAGAGTGTAGGCACATAACAGTGTGAGGACAGAAACCATCTGGTCCTCGCTAAAGGAGTCTGGCTGTTTTCAGGGCGCTTTATAGAAGAGTGATTATGGACAGCGCTGACTGCACTGGATCCTGTTTTACTGGAGGTTTCAGCTATGTAATGAGACAGCTAACGATGTCAGTAGATATTGGGAATTTCTCTCATTTAAGAAAAGTAGTGATTCAGGTTGTGGTAAAGCAACTATATTAATTCCAACAACTTTGGTGGGAAAACATTACAGATTGTAACGTCTCTTAAAGTTGCGCACACATCGACACACTACCAAAGTCAGAACAGAATTTATCGGATAACAAATTATCTTTACCAATAAAAATGCTGTTGACAGTGTTATTGCTTCAACTCTGGGGAGCTTTACAGTTGTTGCAGTTTCAATGTAAATCAAAATGTAACACATGGGAATAATCTTTCTTCATATGAACGCAAGTGTTTAATCCCCAGGACCTTGGCCTGTCTCCTATAGGCTCAGTTCTCACCTCATTGATTGAGCTCATGTCTGCTTCACTTCCCTATTAAATGGAACACACCTGTCTCTGTGTTTGTCAGCGTATGTTAACTTCTGAACATATGCTTGTGATGTGTGTTAGAAGTCGTGCTTGTTTCTGGACTGATGAGAGTTTATCGATAGCTCCTAGCGTTCGCAGTAGGGCAGGTTTAGGTAAAACATTGAGTGCATGTTCTTGGTGTGATGGTTTTAATACTGAAGTAGACTGAAATATTGCCTACTTGGGTAGACTACATGGAGAGTGAGCGGCTTATTGTAGAGCTTTGTTCACATTTAGAGGTAGGGAGAAGGAGGAGAATAAACCCCTAGGATGCTGACTTGGCGATCTATATTTGAAATCCTCAGGGCATTCCTCCTTGTGGTCCCTTGTGTTCCCTTTCCTGTGAGGAATATTCACTAGACAGGTGTTGTCCTCTTCTGAGCTTTTGTAGAAACATCGACTGTAGATATAAAAGATTCTTTTTAAGACAATAAAAATTTAATAATTCTTATTTTCAAATGATTATACCCTACATAATTTGGCATATGCATTTTAGATTTCATTTCTAAATGTAGAGCCTGGTAAATCTTACACACAGGGGTATTTAATGCATGCCAAATGGCAATTTGTTCACTATTGTATCAATTTTAAAAGTAAGTAATCTTTGGTTAACTTTTATTCCGTTCTAATTTAAGACAGGTGCTTTTAAACTGCTTTTGAATGTGGCTCAAAAATATTTGCATCTTGGGAAAACTCTGATGTAGCAATGTCCTCAGTTGTATATTATTGATCTGATTTCCTTCATGTATCCTCAGTTCGTGCTGTGTCCTTTCTTTTCCACTGCCCTTTCACACACCTTAGTCATGTAATCTCTTACATTCCTGCATGTGACTCTGTATTGGACTGCGGGAAAAAATCTGTCCACTATTCATTTTACTGTTGTGGCTGCTCCTGCACTGAACCTGAACTAGAATGTCTGTGAAAGAATTTGTCTTTCAGAATGGGAAGAAACGATATTTTCTTTCAGATTTCTGGAAGTAATTAAGTTCAAAGATGCAGTCAAGTCAAAAATTCAAGGTACACCATAAACTTAGCTGAGGGAAAATAAATAAGCCTAGACCTGGATTCATTTTGGGGAGAACTGTGGTGTTAAGCCTGATTAAGTTAAGAAAGATGTGTAAAAGATGCTGTGTTAGAAACTCCAGTCTGTGGTTGTTCTCATAACTTAAGGGAACAGTGATGTCTTTCACAGATCTGGCATGATCTTTCAATCTTAAGTTAACTAACATACCATGCACAGAGCTTATCCTTTCTGAGTCTGTCCATGCAGTTAATTCCTTTGCAGACCTACTTGTCAATTATAAACATTTTGTCTTGGCTCCTGCATAACAGGAACCTATTTTCCTCAGTATTTCTCTGGCAGTGAGACAAAAGGTTGCATTTGTAGAGCTGTTATGGTTTCAGGATAAATCACTGTCAGCAAATGAAGTGAAGACATAATCTCGTTTGCAATAACATTTATGCACCAAACTCTTACTGCTGTTTAATCCCGGATACTGGACCCTAATCTAAAGGCCCAGTTAGCAGATTAAAGGGCTTGAATTGTGTCAAAAGTATGCAGCAGCAGAATGAAGATATGATGAGAACCATATGCTTGTAATGACGGTATGGTCCTTATTGTTTGTTTTGGTTACGTTTCAAAGATTTCCTTTAACCAAAATTTAGTCACTATAACCACAGTGGTGCTAAAGTATTTGAGGTGTGGATGTCATGATGTTCTTTGTTTTCATAAAGAACTACAGCGCAGACCTCATGATTACCCCTGACAGGTTGGGCTTTGCTTTGGCTAGCAGCTCTCTCGTTCTTTTCATTAGAGGTTACAGAAGAGGTTCACTGAAAACTATATTAACAATGTAAGCCTTCAGAGATGAAAAGATCCCTTTAAAGTTGGCTGGTCTGGTGTAATATGAACTTAATCACCGAGTAATCAGTACTTCTCTCCCTAGACATTTTCTTTGGACACCCAGTGAGCAAAAACATTCAAAGATATTACTTAATGCAATTATTTATGGTAACGATCTTGAAGACTGAGTTAAAAGCCACTTCAGCTTCTGGCAGAATACAGCAGACCTAAAGGAGAGAAGCTCTACCGAACCATTGCTTTTTGAGTTTGAGTGAGTTTAGTTAAGACACTAGAAAAGAAAAATCAATGGTCACCAAAGCACCCTTCTCTCATTTATATTAGGATTATCCTCCATATTGGAAGGTTGGAAATTTTTCCCGTGGGAAGATTTAGAAAGCCAGGCTTATTGTTTCAACTAAAGCTGCTGTGAGAAAGTCCAATAACATATTGTTTTTTTCCACATGCAGTGTCAACCACAGCTGCTCTACTTTCAGTGTTATTTTTCTATTACTGACAGGAAGCTGAGCATTGAAGACTTGTGACTAATAGTGATTGGATGGAGTGATGAATCTATCACACAGTCAGGATGGGGAGGTGCATGATGCAAAAGGAGAGGATGTGTAAAGTAGTTTAACAGTTGTCAAGTCAAGTCAATTTTATGCATGTAACTCAATGGCACAAATCATAAATCTAAGGGGGGTTAGCAATCTGGACATTCTCAGTAAGAGCAACAAGAAACTGACATAGTACAGTAATGACAGACTGGATGACAACAATATAGATAGATTGTAACATATATGAAGAATATGGATATGGGAGGATGTCGAGCAACTTCAGATTGGAGCTGAACCACATGAATTCGTCTCCACCATTGAGACCTGGAAAGACGAAAGACTACACAAACACACAAGAGGCACAATTGCATGACCCTTCCTGTAGATAAATGGAGATCTGTCTAGAAAAACACTGAGACTAAGATGGTAGTATTCACTTGCCATTTGCTAATATTGCTGTCTTTAAACCCTGTGTACCTCTGCTTCCTGTTTTCGTTCCCCAAGTCTGCCATTAACTGTGTAGATGTAGGAATCATATGCCAACACACGGGCTTGAAGGTAGCTGGTCTGACAGGACAGACTGGGCAACGCGAGTGGTACATACTTAGCATAGCTATCGGAGGAAGAAGCTCGTTAGAGCCTTAATGGCTGCCATATGGCTGGGAAGTTCTTACACACTAAACAAGCACACCCTCATTTCTCCAAAAGCATCTAGGCACCATTGTTTATCAGGTTAATGCTGAGCGGGTTGGAGCTAATGGCCTGTGTGATTGACCATGTGCTCCCAAGGCTCACTGTGAGATTCTAACAGTAGCAGTGGAGCACTGTCAGATTAAAGGAGTTCATCCTCCATGAACTTGAATTGGCTGTGCCCATTTCCATAGAAAAAAAGGTTTGTGAAAAGGAGGACACTGGTAGAGATACTTCAAATGGGCATATGGGTATATTGCAGTCTTCTTCACTTTACTAAAATTGACTGATAATGGCCTTTGACCAAGGTAAAAAAAAATCTAAACTTCTTTTGACCTTCATAAGTCAGAATACTGGATAAATATCTAACTTTTGGGCCTATATCGCAGCTGTTTGGCTTCAGAATAAGGGAGTGAAGATGATGGTTCTTCAGTATGTGCTTTTTGGAATAGCCTTATTGTCATTTTTTGTTCTTACTGGAATATGTTCATTTTCCCTTTTGTTGTATTGTGGAACACTTTCATAGAGAGCTAGCTGACCCACTTTCAGTCATGTGGACATACAATCCTTAGGATAATCAAGAAAAAGAAGAATTAATTTTCATTTACTGCTTTAATAAGGATGGTGGACCTACATTAGAGGAAGTGGTTAATGATAAAAATGAATGACAAATAATACTGAGGTTGTTTAACAAAGTGCACGTGTTGCATGATGTTTCTCAGAACTGACCTAGATGTTGTTACACGATTAACTTCATAGACATGGATTTAGTCTATTCTCAGTTTACAGCGGTTCCTTTTCTTAGAACTATCATTCTAAGTTTGAATTATCTGTATGTGAAATCAGTTTTTTGGGATGTTTTGTTGTGCAATGCCAAATGGTTCCATACCTGCTAAACACAAGGCATATAAATCTCCAGCTCCTTTCTGTGGAACACATTTTCTGTCCTATCTATTTGTGAACCAAACACGATGGCCTTTCCAGATGTAGTTGACTGAGGCTTTCATGGGGCAAAACGGTGAACTTTAAGGGCAGTATCCACTCACTTGACTGTCTGATGAATAGCTGTGCAGACTAGTGTGTACTCCATTGTGACTTAATCCTCACACTGTGCATGTGTGATGAGATCTTGCCAATCCTTTAATGTCCATTGTTATTTAGCAGTGCCTTCACTACACAAGTTAATTACATTCTTATTAATGAAGAATGCAAGAATATGCTGTATTTGTGTGGTGAACATTGCAGTTCCACTTAGGACAGATTTATGGAAACCATCTATAATTCGGTTCTCATGTCAAGTGATGCTTGTACTATGGGCTGAGTGTGCAACCTGTATCCAAAACTAAAAATGTGTGGTTAGAAAAACTCAACAGCACCAACTTTTCATCATTCAAGTCATTTGTCCCACGCGGTGAGAAAACAAATTAAATTTTATTCATGCTATAAAAAAGCAAAAGAAGGAAAAATATGCGCACAGCAAGTGAAGAAACTTTGTCCCACTAAGACTGTCCCATCTGATTCAAACATAAACTATACAGTCTCTGATAATCCCCATTATATTGGAGCATAAATTCTGTTTCAAAGAGATGAATGGGAAACATGTGAGCAGCTAGGGTGAGGTAGAAGCATGCAACCATGTGGTCCAAAATAGACACAGAGTATGCAATACATTGAATTTTTCACACGGCTACTTCCCCCCTTGATCAGTCACATTAACATATACAAATGACAAAGCAGTTAAAATGCGGCACCATCAAACACTGTTAAATAACTAACATTGTTTATGCACTCTATTATTGCGTGTTTGAATGAGGACCTAATGAAAAGTGGTATTCTTCCTTCGCGCTGAAAGCCATGATTGATTGTATCCCTTTGTAAAGCTAGCTGTCCGTTTCATTCAGTGCAACATCTTGAAAACAATCCAACTTTTGTCTCATCTTTATTTGCTACTGAGCTGATTGTTGAAGCTTACTTTCCTCTCTGTGACAGGTTCCTTGTAGCTCCTCAGCTGTCTATGAGGGACCTTTGACCTTTGGTCTAGTTCACAGGATCTTGTGTCTTAACAGCATTTGATGGATTCTTTCTTTCCTCAGCTTAAATGCTCTTTAAAGTATAACTGGAAAGTTAGAAACCTAGCAATCTAGCATCCCTGGAATGAATTGGTGTATTTGGTCACATTGGTTTAAAATTGAAGTTAACTGTAGCAAAATATAGCGTGAAAGTTTCAATGTTAGTCTTTTTTGTTGTATGGGTGAAAGCCTATGGGACTGGGTATGCTGCTTTTACAGGCTGTCCTTAGGTACAGTGCTGCTCTGGGTGATCTCACCATTGTCAACATCTTAGTTTAGCCTGTTAGCATGCTAACATTAAAACTAAACACAAGTTGCAGATGTGACTGATGAGAATCAAGGTATCATTTCACAACAACACAGGATTGCACAATGAAATCTCATGCTATTGGGACATTTTACTAAAACAAAACCTCAAATATCAACCTGCTAGTGGTGCGAGAGGAAGAAAAATTATTAGGAACCAAAGCACAACAAATATCTTTACCAAATGTCATGGCAATCCATCGAACAGCTGTTGAAATGTCACTTAGTGCAAATACATAGAAACAAAAGAGCAAATGCTCAGATTATGGCAGCAATGCAGCTGCAGCAGTGTAGTATGAATAATAAATCTGAATATACAATGAATTTTGTTGCCTGATATTTTTCAGCTTGCAAATTAGAATAGTGAATGGGCAGCTGTGGCTCAGAGGCACTAATCAGCTCATCAGTGGTTCGATCCCAGTCTGCATGTCGAAAGGCGCTATATAAGTACAGTCCATTTACCATTTACCAACTGGCTCAAAGAACTAATGCAGAGAGTATCGGACTTTCAAAACAACAGGTGGAACGTCTCAGGATTAAAATATTACAGTTCATGGCCAATGTCAGTGATTTTACAGCTTTATTAGTTGGCTGCTACAATATTCCTTCTGATGTTCAAAAGAACAGTCAAAGAATGTTTCCTGTTATGGCAGCTCTCATTTTTTCTCCTTTGGGTTATTTAAGGAGTGGATGTTGCAATATCAAATATCTTATCTACTTTTGGTAATGTTTTATTTTCAGTCATAAAAAGCTTGGGAAATCAGTTGTTGAGGCATAGGTTTTAAGAGATGAGCATTGCAGACTTTCTTGTTTTAGAAATCTTGCCAGCCCAGCTGTGATAATAGAGATAGATAAGTTGCTTGGTAAGTCAAATTCCTTTTCTCTGTCCATTTGTTACAATAGAAATGTGGGAATAAAGACTTAGAAAATGAAGGAAATACAAGTAATTCCAGCCATAGACTCAAATTCCATCTACTAAGGAAGAAACTGTAAATCACTTCCGACCCCTTGAGGTCTGAGATGCAAGCCTTCCATGTTCACTGAACAGCGTTGAGAGATGCCATGCAGCTAAAGCCTGCTGATTCAGTTATTGATCTTCACTTTCTTTGTCTAATGTTTTTAACATGAGGGGAATGGACACATGGTTGAAGGATTGCTGATTTATTAAATGTTAAAGTACTTCAAATAGTTTTTTTGGGGCGAGGAAGAGCATTAGTCCTTGGAGATTTTGGAAAGGGGAGGTACTGTACTGTAGAGGACAAGTAATGTCAATAACACCTAATGAGATAAGCAGAAATTGGGACTTGGTGGCCGGTGTTTGTCTGCAGAGAACACAAGAGCATTCAAGCAGCTCTATGTTCTCTCCGTTACCTGATGTGAAACCATTATCACCTCCATTCACAAACCAAGAGGAGACCAGCACGAATATGAATGAATACACACAAAGAGTTGCGTGTAAGACATTATTTTTACAGGACAACGTTATTATAGAGTGTGTGGCAGGGAAAGACTGAGTTAAACATGATGGGGAGTGATTGAGTGTACTTTTAAAAACATACAGGCGTGTTGTATGAAGGAATGACTCTGTATTGAGGTAAGTTGTGTGTGTCATCTCTCCTGTCAATCCACCAGTCAGATTAAGATTGATGATCCAGATTTGTAGGTACGAGGCTTAGTGGCTACATGATGGAGTCAGTACTGATGAATATTGAGGAAAAGACTGCAGGTGTTTGGGTATCAGGGGACTTGAAGCTGAAGGGAGTGCTGTGCATTTTTAATAAACTATGTGTTGCTTATGTATCACAGCAGACCTGGTTGACAAGTTTGTATCTGTCAGATTTCTACAGTGTGGTGGTGTGTTGTCCAGGAACATATATGCTTGATATAAAGAGAGTCATGTGGGGAGCTCCCCCAAAAACCTTAATGTTATATTTTTTCTTTTGAGAGCTTTTATCTTGGATGATAAAAGGTCTCTTTATGACATCAGGCAGGTCTGTGGAGACTTATAGAAATAATTGCACGCATGCATGCATGTGTGTCCATGCACGCGGGTGGCCTTTGTAATGCCTCCGAATGCGCGACAGATGAACCCAGGCATAAATGATTATCTCGATGCCAACATCTGCCAAGAGTAACACTCACTGTTCAGATTCAGAGTCAAATAGGATGTTTTCCATTAATACAATTTTTGAACTTTGTGGGGGTCACATTTAATTTAATCAGACTGAGACAGTGAGGGGCTGTTTACAGGCACGTGTAATGAGCTATACTGGGTTAATAAAGCAATAAACCACTCAAGGCCAAGGGTCACAGTGAGCATCGTTATGCTTGAGGGGAAGGTTTAACACATTACCCCATCTGGAAGTATTTATGATTACTTTTCTGTTCTAGCAATCTAGTTTATGTGCAACAATGGGTACTAATAGTGCAAAACTCCAATTCAAAGCTCAGACACTGACTTTTAAACTAAAAGTCTATGAGTGACCATTGACTGTAGGGAAACGTAGGGATGATTAGAAATTTGTATTTGGGTTTGTGAACCTGGGTGTAGTCGTGGCAATAACCATTACTGATGATAATAGTATGAGAGACCTGACACGGCCCAAAATGTACATCTAGTGAAGTCTTATTTGTTGAACAAGATTTTTTTCCAATATTCTTATTACAGTCACTTTTCCTAAAGGAACTGTGCATGGACTTTGCTCAAAAAGATACCACCAGTTCTCTTTTGCAGATCATCCAACAGTTTAGGTCTAGTATTCCTGTTTTTTTCAGTGACATTTTCAGGAATTTACATTCTCTTGTCATTTCTAGATCCAGAAGAAAGGGGTAATTGGCCTGCTATAAATCTGTTTTATACTATTAATGCACTTTATTCTTCACCTTCATCTTGATTTAGCTGCACGTATGGCAGACTTATGTTCAGCTAATCTACTTATATTTCATTTTCTCTTTATAGCTCAATCCCTTAAGTCTGTCAAATGATGATACATTCTGTTGTTAGTCTTTTCATGAAGGGTTGGTCCAAGAGTCATTGCACTAACAAGTCAGCTATTCTCGTCCTGTTAAAACACTTTTAGTTGAGAGTTATGTTCATTTGATGACTGCCAGGTTAGACTAGAGAGGCAGAGCATGACTGATGACTCTTGTGGAACCACAAAGTCAAAAATAGCAAAATTTGGAAATCTGCATGATGAACCATGTGGATTTCTGTCTTAATTTGAGTTTTCTTTGAGGTTGCGGTTCAAACAAGGCTTGTATTTAGGAATGGTGATGAGTTCTGGCAGTCCTAAGTGCCTTGACAAGGCCTGAATGAATGTTTCCTGAAATTTGGTTTCACCCTCTGCTCGGCACCTTGATGGTGATGGTAAATGACCCTGAGCTGATATGGAAAGCTCATTAGGACTCTCAGGAATTGCAGGATCAAAGTGGAGATGTGTGAGGAGGAAGAGCCCTGAGGTTACAGGCCCATGCCCACCTCCCTATGAGTTAATGAAAAGTGCAGAGTAGGGTTGTTTGCATTTTTCAGGGTTAGACGGTTCTTAGACCCCCCACTAATGAAGGGGAATGTTAGTAGTAGTAGTAAGTGTGTAAAAGCCAAGTCAGGGCAACACAACGAAACAAGCCAGGACAGGGCAATGAGGAGCTGAGAAAAACAATGTGCATTGCATATAATCCTAACAAGGCAATAATTATTTTTAAATATAACAGTTAAGGTAAAGACGCTGTAACCAGGATGACGGTTAAGCCTAAATCTGTAACAATCTGCCCTATAGAAATCCCTGAAAGTCTCTCCAGATGACCCAGATAACATTGCCTGCTCTTGGAAACCAAGCGTGGGTGTGGCCTGAAAAACAAATATGGCGACCCATCCTTAGTTTCTGAGGTCCTGCAGAATTCTACAGATTGCATTAAACATTAAAGGGACTCACGGCATTGCTTTTCTTCTTGATAAGGTTGCTGACAAATTACCTGCTGCAGACATTATTAGATAAGAACTGTAGATAGGGTCAACAGATGAGAAACATTTGTTCTCTGAGCTTGTTTATCTCAGCTGCTGTTCTTGCTCTGTTGTTTATTTCACGTAATGCTTGCATATCTCTCCACAGGGAAGATGTATGGGAAATACATATGGTTGCAATGATTCAACATCTCCAGTCTGGATTATGTGCTTTGCATCTCATCAATTAAAATGATTTGTATCTAATCTGAGTATTGATAATGCATCTCACATGGTCAGGTGGAAACAATTTTTTGTCCTAATGGACTGCCGTGGCTTTGTGCCTTTTTCAGGCATTAGTTTTGCCCTTATCTTTCTCACATACTCTGTTTAACCGCGTGGCTTTTGTTTATTCATGTACACATGGAGGCAGAGCCATTTTATCCGAGCAATGGGGGCTGTTTATCATATCCAGTTGTCTGTTTATAGCACTGGCCAAGTTGTCCACGCTCCATGGGTGTCTTCCTGGCTAGAGAAACTGATAAAATACAAACAGTGAGGACGTAACTGAACCGACCAACAGGAGGCTATTGGCAATGCTCTGAATTTAGTCGTTTAGCATGTTGAAACCCAAAACAGAAATTGTTTTCAGGTTTTATACCCGAGGGGCTTTGGAGTTCATCTACGTTGGCTTTTGCTCACTGGCGATGCATTTAAATGTATATGCTTTAGATTAACTTTTGCATAAATACCTAAACACCAGGGGATGGGACTTTACACCCCTAATATTGAAGTCTAAACAAATGATAAAAACCTTAATGAAAACCTTGGTAATTATCAGATGCACTTCCGTGTGTATCAAAGAAGAGCCAGAGGCTGCTGGGTGAATTTCACAGAGTAACTATCTCTTTGTGATGCACCATGATTATATAGGCGCACCTTGATTTGTCATCTGCTCTTAATCAAGCTGCCAAACATTGTGTTAGTCTCTCTCTCTCTCTCTCTCTCTCTCTCTCTCTCTCTCTCTCTCTCTCTCTCTCTCTCTCTTCCTTTCCCATTTGTTTCTCCAAGTTGTGCTTCTGAAATTTCCTGTCATTCATAGATAAACAAACTGCTCAAAGCACAGCTAAGGGGTCCCATTAAGTCTTTTAACAGACGGGGACAAAATGCTAAATAACTTTTCCTTCCCCCTCTGTTACTTCCTCCAGGACAGGGGGTGTCCATGCAAGTGCAATGCATTTCTCTGTCACCATCTCCTTTCTTCGTAAACCAAATGTACAACACTGTATCAGATAGATAGATAAAGAGATAGATAGATACTTTATTGCTCCCAAAGGAAATTCAAGTCATCGGAAGAAGGTTTGGCTATGTTACTGCCACATGGACAAGAAGTGCGGGGATCAGAATAAAGTTCATACAAAGGACATTAAATTGAATGCTGTGTCCAGGAACATTTGGCAGTTCACACAAGAGAATAATAATTTCTATTGGAAATTATTTCAAGGACTGTACTTTAAGTTCAGCCTCACCTGACAGGCCTGAGAGATTCCTCGTTTCTCTTTTTTATCACATCCAGTTTCCACTTATAGCAGCAGTTTGGAAAAATACATTTTAAATTATAATGTAAAAATATGCATATAAATAGCACACAAGATTCTGAATCACCTTGTTTGACCTGAATGTGACTACTGCAAATATTTAATCAGAAAAATAAAATTACTTTCCAAAAACTACTGCTACTAACTTTTTGCAGATACCAACAGTGACATTAGGCAAATCTTTAGACTATGATCCTTTGTCTAATATGACATATGTAGCCGTACCAGTGTCACGTGTCACAGATTGATCATATTAGCTCTTTTCTGTACAGTATAATGAGTCTAAAGACATTCTTTGGTGGTGATGCAGCTGATAGGAATCATTATACAGCACCACAACAAGGAGCCTGAGGGCTTTTTGCTGGAGTACAGCAGCTAAATAAGGAACAAACCTGGAAACTATTTCATCCTCAGAGACACGTAAGAACATAGGAAACATGGGAAGACCATAAAAACATAGTGGGTCAACACAAGGCCTATTTTGAAATACCTGATTGGATTTAGATACACACTAATAGCAGAGCGGAAGCATTGGCATATGTTTTATGAATGGATAACAAGATTCTAGAGATTCTGGATTGTTTTTTGGTTTGCAAGAAGGAGTTCTCAATGCCAGTCTCACGAATTACGTTGGTGAACCACAACACGTGGGAAGATGCAAGTTATAGCTTCTCTTGTTTCTTTTATTTGCTCCCAGGAATGCACTGGTTCTTAAAGATTGGCTGCAGACTCACTAACAACGGTTTGTTTTTTACCTCTGGGTAATACTTGACATCAAAGCATGCCTGTCATAGAGATTGCCTTGAGAGGCCGCAGGTCCGTGATCGACAGAGTGAGAATAGACTGTGCAAAAGTTTTTTGTTGATTTGCGTCCTGCTGAAAAGGGGAAAACACGTGGGGCGAGAAACTTTTCAGTCCTCACAATTGATTGAGCCGCAGCGTTCTGTGGACTGTGCATCACGTTTGTAAAACTGGCCTTTTAATCCTTTTTCTTTCAGATGTTAACGAATGTGAAGTGGGTGAAGGCGGCTGTGAGGGGTACTGTTGCAACACTATTGGCAGCTACTACTGCAAGTGTCCTGAGGGCAGTAGACTGGGGCCAGATGGCAAGGCATGTCACGGTAAGATGGACATCTGGATGCTGGTGGTGTGCACAAACACAGACAGACTGCAGCCGACTCTGTGCTCAGCGGGGGGGGGGGCTTCCTGTACAGTTTAAAAAGTCTGTTTGTTTGTTTGTTTATTTATGTTCGAATTGAAAATGAATTTAAGGATGCTTTCAAATAAGCTCAACATACAGATCACACACAATATGTACTGTAACATGCTTTAAAGGAACACAGTGCCACACACACACAATACATGGATGGCTAGTGTAGGATTCATGATTTCGTATTGCAGTTCAGTGTTGAGAGAAGGCCCATGTTATTAATTTTACCCACCATATATCCTGTGCTATTCTTGAATGCTTAATGCAATTTAAAGCAGAAAACATGCCCATGCATACAAACAGCTGTCTCCACTTCTGCAACCCCACTAAGTAATACCTCTCATATGGTAAGTCAACACAATCTGTGTAATGGAAGAAAATTTGAAGTAAATTTTACACAGTTTGCTTAAATTGATTTATTTTGTCTTTGAACACAACAATTTCCACTTGCAGTAAACCAAAATAAGCCTTTGCCTTAATTAGATTTTACAAATGTTTATAATTTTTATAATCCACCCACTGACTGAAATCATTAACTTTTTTTAAAGTTACTGTTAACTTCACATCATAATCAGTTTGTTGTTTCATTATGAATCCCTTTAGCTATTTTTGCATAGATAAATTAGAGACATTATTCTCTTTGCTTCAGCTTACTTTCAGTCTTTAGTCACATGCATTCCTTTGTGTAATCTAGAAGAATGCAACGAGTTCAGTGTGTATTATAACAAGGTTATCACGTGAACATGGTTTTGTTTGCATTCAGTGTTTCTCACCAAAATAAATCTGATACCTTTAAGGCTTAAGAAACATGTTGAATGTTTCATTGAAATGTTTCCCTTCATAAGCAAGATTTTTCTCTGTAGTCTGAAACATGCATTGTCTTGAGGTCTTATTACTATTATTGGCACGCTGCTGCTTTTTTAACTTTTAACCCATCAATGGTTTTTAGCTGTTGTTGAGAATCTCCCATAAACAATATGGAGACCCACACAACACAAACACTGCTTTAAAATGCCACTTCTGTTCACAAAGCTTACATTGTACCTTTAATTCATGTTTTCCTTGTTTGTATTTTAGTTTCTGCCACAAGTGTATTAGTTGTCATATATTCTAGATGCATAAAATGAATGCGTGCTTGGATAATACGTCATAGTCCTCATTTTGAATGAGTTCAACAGTTCAATGATTTTGCACATAGAGTAAGTGGCTCTAGATCATGGGATTAAAATCCCCTTGCCTATTTTGGCCATTTGAAGACCTACTTAACCGTCTAGACTTCAGGCTGTAAAGAGCGGAACCAACCAAGCAGGCAGCACTGCTTTCTAATAACCCTTCTCTACATGCTTTCTCAGTTTGGCCGTCCCATCTGACAGAAGTATGCTGAGCTGGTGTTGGGTACTGAGGCCCATTTGTTCTTTAGAGCTACAGGTGTGAACAAGTGTCCCTGACCTTTATCCTTTAAGACAGGATATTGTCCCTTGGTAATAATTTAAAGTCTGAGAGTTAACCAGTGAAGAAGACAGCTTCAGCAGCTGTGAAGTTCTTTTTTTAACAGGCTTCTGTGTGAATTGTATGTGTGGTCGTATTTATGGGAAAAGTCAGGAGTGTGTGTTTGAGCTTTTAAAGAAAAATAAACCCGTGAAATCTTCGTGAAATCAGATGAAAATCTAGTCAAATATCACAGAATCTGATCGTGTTGGTCACACTAACCACTAAAGCATAAGCATAATAAATCCTGAGAAGGTACCACATTTCCTTTCACTTCCTGAGAGCCTCTGGTCCTCTTCTGTTTTTAGTAAATTAACTTTCTGCGGACCACCTGTTCATTACTTTCTGCCACCAAAGCAGCGCTCTCAAATGTTTGCTCCGCCACATTGTTGCAGATGCTAGCTCAGCAGCTCTGGCAGCAGCTCTGCTTAGAGCGCAACGGTGTCATGTGATACCATTCAGACCTCATGCCCCTCGACCTCTGATCCCACCACCACCACTCCCGCCCCTGCTGCCACACACTCACCACCTCACCCATCGCTGAAAAGCAGCCATTGTGTGTCTCCCATTGAAATCCACATGAGAAGACCAATAAGTGTATTAACCTTGGCAAACCTCCCCTTGAGTCTATTGTTTTGCATGCTAGGGATCTTCTACAATAGCTGCCAATGTGTTAAGATACAAAAGAGCCCAGAACAGATAGATAGAGGATGGTTAGGATGAATATGTGCTTCTTCACAGGCGATTGTTTAGTGAATATCTGTTTCAGCATTCAGACAGACGTCTCAAAAAACATTCCTTAAATGTGATCACACTAAGGATTTTTTTTTTTACTTGAGAAAAGCCTCCACTTTCACACACCCCCTCTCTCCTTCACCGCATCTTTTATCCCCTTTTATCGGTCTCTCACACACACACAAACTATACTTGTAAATTGATTTCTAATATTTGCACTACTTGGGAAGTTGCTTTGACCTTTGAGGAACCAAAAATGATGTGCACGCTCAAGTAAACTGAACCACATGTTTTTATAGTTTACCCCCCTCACCAAATCCAACCCCTTAAAAAAAAAGGTAAATGCAACTGCAATTTTCCCTTCCTCGCACACATCTACTCTGTCATCACCAGTGTGAGCTGAAAAAGCACTTGCGAGTCAGAGATGACAACCGGGAGGAGGTCAGGAGGATGTGTGATGTGTTGTCCAGATGTGTAGTAAAGCCCGATTGTCCTTGAGTGAGCGTTGAGTGTTCAGGTATGTTGTCATCTGAGTTTGCTTCTTCTCTCTGTGGCGTTTCAGCCTCAGTCGGACACACGCGTGGACATATGCATTGCTCTCCTGTGCAGGAAATAAACTGACTGCACAAACAACACGAGCAACCATTGCCTTATTCAACCTGAAGATATTCTACATGTATGCTTTCTCCTAGAGGTGTCAGAGCAAAGTGTCAGCGTGGTGTTGTGCTGCTGAAGCAAGTGGTGATTTTAGTGGCACACAGTGAGTGGCACACTGGTTGCTATACGATAGAATCTGTAAAGACTTTTCAAAATAAGATATTTGTGTTTCCCTTCTTTATTAAAATACAAAGTGGTGATAGTTAAACTGTACATGTAACGCTCAAAAGTAGTTCTCTCGTAAAACAGAGAAGAAATCTGAGATCTGGCCAAAATTACACAATTACAATTCATTAAATCTGTAATACTAAAAATGTGCTTTTCATTTTCCTTTATTTCGCTCGCCACAGATGGAATGTTTAATTAGACCGCCTCAAAGTTGGACGTGAGATTTTATAAAGGATGCAATAAATGTCTTTTTTTATTCATTTTTTAATAAAAGGCTCCTCGATTTAAGCTTCCATTCATTTAAGCATTATTTTCCAACAAGTGACCAAAGTTTTCAATCCATCATTGTTCAGCAAAGCCCCTCTTTTCCACACACGAGACGGCTCAATCAGAGATGCCATTTATACGGGCTCCTAATTGCACCACGTTTATGACCAGCATGCTCGTAAATGAAGCCTTTGACACAGTCAGAAGCAGATTGACATTCCTAACAGTTCCGATGTTTTAATGTCTGTTTTTTTGTTATTGTGCAGTCCTGTGGTCTGTGGCAATATTCTCTTTTATGAATGAGTAGGTTCTTCTTAATGAGCATTTTCCTGTGCGTGTTTATGAGTAATTATATTTGTGTATTTGCATCTATGTGTGTGTTCAGACGTTAACGAGTGTGAGGAACTCAACGGAGGATGCCAGCAAACGTGTACCAACACACTGGGCTCTTATCACTGTGAGTGCAGCGAGGGCTTCCGCATGCACGCTGATGGTCGGACATGTATTGGTAAGTACGAAACAGAAGTATTTATGACACTTGTGGTAACCATTTAATTCCTTCTGTTCCTCCACACGCACTGCATTTTTCCTCTTATTTCCTGAAGCAGAGGAATTACACTGATACATTGCAGTTTTTCCTGCCAAGAGTTAGGTAGGAGATTGATACTGCTCTTATAGCTGCGTGTTTAATATGTAGTTGGAGCCAGCAGTAGGTAATCTTAAACAGTTTCTCCTGTCTCTGTCTGCAAGTACTATAGACCGTTTATCAGCACCTCTAAAACTCACTTAATTAAAAATGATAGAATGTTAATATATTATAATCACATCTACCGACAAGGTCAACCAACTGTGTGAGAACATCTGGAAACACATCTCCATCTCTGTATTGACATAAATCCAGTGAGACTTTAAAAATAGGAGTGTCGAACTTCCATGATTAATCTCAGTGCCTAGTGGGAAAATTCTGACACTGTTTGAAAGCGGAAATATAAGATGTTAAAGTACTTTCTCCAATTTTAGCACCATAAAAACCGTAGGCAATGGGAGAATTTGTTACTTGCTGAAAGTCAGTACTCCTCTGTTGCTTTTGGTCTTATTTTTCATTCGTAATAATCACATTTTTTGACCGCTGCTTAGTGGTAGAGGATATGGATGGAGGCAGAGGGATAGCTAATTGTGTCTGTTGAAGTCATCAATGTTAAAGCCCAGCCGTTCTCTCAGTTTTACAGCCCGTCTGTGTCATCATGTCTGTGTTTAGAGCACCCAGAAGGCACAGGGCTGATATTCATATTTGGCACATCATTAAATCACAGGAGTAATGGGATGGAAAGATCATTAGAAAGTAACCAGGGGTACCCATTGGACCCGGCTTGAATATCATTTTCCAGTTTCCAACCTTTACCCGAGTGTTTTCCATAATTGCACGGCTGCAGAGTTTGAGGTGTGAAAGCCATTACAGGTTGCCAACAAATTCAATTATATCTGTCGTCCTGTGTGAGTTCAGATTTGAACAGGTCAGAGTTTTACATCCATTAATTCTGTCACTGGATACCAGAACTGATGGCTTTCCGTGCTTATTTACTGTGCTGTGTGTCTCTTTTCCTTTAAAGCTGTGAACTCTTGCTCTGTATTGAATGGTGGATGTGAGCATAAGTGTGTGGACATGGGGAACAATCACTACAAATGCGAATGTCGAAAGAACTACCAGCTGAAGAGAGACGGGAGACACTGTGAATGTAAGTCATTTTGCGGGCAGATGTTCTAATAATGTAAGAATAGGTCTGCACTGAAAGAGATCTTTCTGATGTGAGTTACATGCTTCTATTATTGCAAAGGGGATGAAATTACAGAAAAAATAAGGATTTTTGTGGCGAGGGCTAATGTATAAGGTTTCCTACTTTATTACTGCTTGTGTGTAAGGTTTCCTACCTTATACAAGCAGCAGCCAGAGCTGTAGGGAGAAAGTGGATTTGAAAAGCAGCTTTGGAAAGAGTTACTGTACAGTAAAGAGCAGGAATTTAGATTTCTCCTTCTGGATGTTCTTTTGTTTTTCTTTCAGATATCATAACCAGACTTGCATAGTATAGATATAGAAGCTACGTGTGCAGGAGTGAAAATTAGATCTGGAAAATCTGGAGTTGAGAATTAAATCTGTGCTCATGAACTAACCAGCAAGGTCAGAGAATCACCTGCTGAGCTGACCTGCCTTCATTTTTGTGTAATGTGTGTTTGTGTGTGTGTGTCTGTATCTCTCTCTCTCTCGCTCTGTGTTTGTGTGCGTCAGTGAGAGACCCCTGTGAGGAGAGGAATGGAGGCTGCGCCCAGCTGTGTCTTTCAGAAGGCGGCCGGGTTCACTGCAGCTGCAGACCTGGCTTTACATTGGCTGGAGATGGCAGGAACTGTGAAGGTGAGGAATCGCACACAAACACACACACACACTGGACATCCACACAATAAAACAGAGGGTGGATGCATTAAACGCACCAAGAGAATGACGTTTATGGTCTTTCCATAAGTTGCAGCCGTACTAAACCTTCTTTTGAAAGTAAATCTGCACAACAACAGGCCAGTATTGATTTGAGAGGCTGATGCTGGAAACTCTTCTACAGTCCATCTCATGAACATTTCTCCTGCTTCACTTATTGAGGCACAGGAGAATCCAGAGAAATCTGAGACCTGACAGAGCCTTCCTGCTAGAGGAAGTGTTTGCTACATTGTTTTGAAATCCTTTATACGTCCAGGAATTTTAAAGACGTTATGGGAGCATAGTTTTTTAATGCTCATTGAATAGCGTGACAGCATGTGTGTTAGCAAGAGCCAGAAAGCCACTACTATCCACTACTATCTGGCACACCTGTGCATGGTGTATGTGCGTGTAGCCAAAACTCAGACAGGGGGTTGCGAGTTGGTTTACGACCTATTTGGTATGTTTGTTTCAAACATACATGTTTCTGTTGCTGTATAAACCGTAATACTCCAAGTCTTTGTGGCCCTGAGAGCATTGCGACTTGGCTAAGAGTGTTAGGTTGGATCAAAGAGGACAAGAAAAAAGACATACATCAAATATGAAATGCTCTGGGACTTGGCTATATCTCAAAATGACTTAGAGATATAGTCTTATGTTTCGCAAATTTGTAAAGCTCATAAATCCTTTAATGTGTGATTTCTGCTCTTTCTGTGTGTCTGTGTGCAGTATGCATGTATTAACCGTATCTCTAAACATGCCCATCTGTTTGCTCCATTGATTCTCTCCTGTAGACATTGATGAATGCAGTTCAGGCCATGCCAAGTGTTCCCACGGATGTGTCAACATGCTCGGCTCCTTCAGCTGCGTGTGTCACCCGGGCTTCGAACTCGGTGCTGATGGCAAACAGTGCTACCGTAAGTAAAGACTGCGAAAAATTCAAATCGGCCTTCTACAAATTCCAGCTACTGTCGAACAGATTTCTTTGTGCACATGAGAAAAATACACAAGCCTTTTTTAAATTCAGCATTTTTGTCTGTCATCTTGTAAATTCTGTGTTGTGGGGGAAAGCGAACTGAAAGCATGACGGAGCACACAGTTAAATATGTTATTTCGTGATATTGCTGACAAGGTGCAATTTCTACTTTTGCATGCCGCCGCTACACAAAAAGAAATGTACTTTAAGTTTCTATCTGTGCTTTAGGATGGACTTTTTTCTCATCTGCAGCTTGTAATTACAAGACTGGGACAAACCAAAATAGGCCTCATAACATTGTCCTTATGTTTCAGCTCTGGTTATGCACTTTAACTGTGGTTTTGGTCCTCTCTCCTCCAGGCATTGAGATGGAGATTGTCAACAGCTGTGAGAAGAACAATGGAGGTTGCTCTCATCACTGTGAACACACCACCAACGGCCCGCTCTGCTCCTGCAACCACGGCTACCGGCTGGACCAGGACAGGAAGACGTGTGTGGGTAAGAACTGCTCCCCGTGACGCATACCTCTAATCTGTGTACATTCTGTCTTCTCCTCTGGACATCTGTTGAAACCAACTCTATATCGCCGCATGCCTTCCTCAGATAGTGATGAGTGTGACAGCGGGGAGTCCTGCTGCAGTCACTTCTGCAGAAACTACCCGGGAGGCTACGAGTGCAGCTGTAGAGCTGGCCACAGACTCAACCGAGACGGCTGTGGCTGCGATGGTAAGAGTGTTGGGTAGTTAGCAGTTTGCTGAGTCTGGTGATTTTTAGTGTTTTCTGTGTTGTGGCACGGTGGCACAGGATACAGTTTCTTACTGCACTTTCAGCACTGATTGCTGAACTGAAATTAGGCTATTCAAGGTCATTTAAGGGAAGAAAACAAGAAACAGAATGTTTTACTCACTAAGGGAGCAACTTTAATACAATCTAGATCGACTGCCAGATGGTTAGAAGAAGTAAAGAGTATTTTAAAGTGAAACAGAAGTAACGTCTTTATCTGATTAGAAAGAGAAAAAAAAACTACAAGGGCCACTTAAGCTTGATCTGCACAACGTGTCTGTTTCAAACTTTTGCTGTTTTTATGCCTTCATTGTCTTAACTGTGTGTTTTCTGTCTATTCTTCCATTAGACATTGATGAGTGCCTGACAGAGACCTCAGGTTGTGAGCACTACTGTGTCAACACTCTTGGAACATATGAGTGTTTTTGTCGACTGGGCTTCCGCTTGGATCAGGACCAGCACTCCTGCATTTGTGAGTGACATTTTTATTATAGTAATTCTTGGCCTGAAACGCTGTCAGCTGCGATTTATAGATGAGCGTTCCAGCCATCTAAAATCATTTTACTTTGTACTGGGTGCGTATAGCTCTGTATGACAGAGACCTAGAGGAAGAAGAAGAGGAAGAGGAGGAAGAAGAGGATGAGCAGCTGGAAGTCCACAGATTACCGGACCTGCTGTTCCGCAAGGCCCCCCAGCTCCTGCAGTACACAGCAGCCTTGCACTCCCGTTATGCCACAGACGACGATGATGATGATGATGGTGATGGCGGTGACAGGGAAAAAGAATTAGATATCCAGAGGGAGCGTCGAGGAGAACTCAGACTGGAAAGCAACATAGGTACTGTAAAAAGCATGAGCGATGACACTAAGCTGTATGCCTGGTGAGAAATTAAATGGATATTATTTTAATGTTTGCCCATTAAATCTTCAGACCAGCAAGCTATGAGAAGAAAAACTCATTTTTCGTTTAACGATTTCTTTTCAGTGTGTCTAGATGGCTCGTTCGGGGACGACTGCAGTGTGAGCTGTGA
This sequence comes from Nibea albiflora, assembly GCA_014281875.1. Lineage (NCBI taxonomy): Eukaryota > Metazoa > Chordata > Actinopteri > Sciaenidae > Nibea > Nibea albiflora. The sequence goes on along the minus strand of CM024794.1, from coordinate 11,155,319 downwards.
AGACTGTGTGAACGGAGTGTGTAGTGAAAACAGAGACCGGTGTGAATGTTCACCTGGATGGACTGGGATCATCTGCAATGGGAGTAAGTATAGTGAATGGGATATTCTTCAGATACATCTGTGCATCGCGTCTTTCCAACTCAAATTCTTGGCAAGTCTTGCAGCGGGTCAAACTCTGTCCTGTCACTACTTAAAGGAATAGTTTGATATTTTTGGAAATGCACGTATTCCACTTCTTGAGTTAGATGAGGAGATCGATATTACTCTGTTATATATATGAACATAAATTTATATTACAAAGAAAATACAAAGCTTTTAGTCAGCAACTGGATAGTTTAACTTAGCATGGAGACTGCCAACAGGAGAAAATAGCTCCCCCGGCTCTGTTCAGGTAAAATCTGCCTAGCTCACTATAACACATTTCATCTCATTTGTTTCATCAAAAAAAACAAAATGTAAAAATAACAATTTGTGGTTTTACAGACAGCAAGGACCACTAACTCCCTGGAGTCTGTGATAGTAACCTGGCAAAATCACTTTGTCAAAGAAAAAAGACTCAACTTGTTTTTACATCATACTTTGGTCTTTATACAACTTTATATTTAAAAAAGACCCCAAAAATTAGTGAGCTTTAAATGTACTAGTCAGATATTGCTACAGAACAACAACAAAGCTAGCTGCTTCTTCGGTTTAAGCTGACAGACTGCTTCTTGATTTTGTGGTATAGATTTTTGCATCTAACTTTTAATAATAATGTGAATTGGGCCTACTGTGTTTCTCAAACAGTCAAACAGTTTCTTTTAAAAGTTTGGGGACCTGAATATTTCATTTTGTAGAACGTAAAAAATAAATGACTCTCTGGCCAAGACATGCATGGACGGGATACCAAAATGAATAATTTATGGCCAAATCATATACATGACAAGTGAATAATGTTAATAGTGCAGCACGTACACATATACACACAACCTGGTTTTTCCCACAGGATGCATCCTCCTCTAAGTCTATTTGAACTACCCATAGCAATGTGGTCTAGTTTTAGAGAGAGATGAGATAGCTCCCAGTGTGCATCGATCCAGGGCCATGTATCAAACCTGTCGGCTCCTCTGCGTGGGACGCTGGGTTGTTTATGGGCTCCAGAACACAAGAGCACCGGGGGAATCAATCTGTCTGCTACTGGAGCGAGGCCAGGGCCCACAGCAAGAGCACAGCCCGAGGCCAAGGATGTCCACTACTGGGTTAGAAAGCAAAGCTCCATTGTTCCCATCCAGCTCCATGATTAATGGCTGTCTTTGGTGCGAACCCGAGTCAGGCTGGTAATCATAAGAGGAGAGCCATGTGGGACAAGTCCGTTAGAAGCAATCTGTCACTTTTAGAAACACGCTCTTGAGGTGGCAGTATTCAGATGCACACCCTGGAGGTGATGGATCTGGACATGGGCAGCATTTTCAGGTGGAGAAGACGAGCAATATTACTGCCTGAAGCAAAGACAGGAGAACAGACCTTTTTTTCACAGCAGCCATTTTGACATGAAATAGTACAGTAAACACAGGTGTTACCAATGATACTAATTGAGGTCCCGTTCCATTCAGGTCAAACAGAGTCAGGGTGCTACTGTGGTGCATTTGGGCTTACTGGAAAGGCTCTGCTGCAATAATTTCATTACAGTACACGCTGTGCTTCATCCCTTTGGTACAACCCACATCTCAGTTCACATCTCAAAATCCTATTCTAAACGTTGTTCGGACTTGTAAACATAACTTTACTATTCTGTGGGTTCTGGTTGGTGCTATTCAAAGAGCTCTGTGTGTTTTGCACTTTGCCTCAACATGCCTCAACATGTCTTAAGAAGACCTGAGAATCAATATCATCATAATGAAGCATCATCATAATTTGGTCGCATTTCCAAATGTAGACATCATTTCTGATGCAAAACAAACAGCACCACTTATGATCAGTCTTCGCATGCAAAAAGTCTGTGAGACTTTGATAACATTTTGGCGTTGCGAGAAACTTTAATGCCGTTATCGCCATAGATTACTTCGGACTGGTTTATCTTCCCACAGAGTAACATAAAACTGCTGTGAAGAAAGTGTGACAAGGAATTTAAGCAGACCTCCACTTGATGGATTGTAACACTTTAGCACATATTAAACAGCCAGCTGGTTCTTGTTGTAATAACTAACAAGGCCGGAGAGATTAAGAGTGTCAGGAGGGCACACACCATGAGGAAAGACAGGACGGAAGGTGGAACTGTTGACTGACTTCTTAACACCGGAGCGTAACCCTTTTATTTGACCATATTTACTTTCTACTCTCTCATATTTGAGTCTGCGTTTCAGTGTCAAAGGAATTCCCCACCGTTTGATTCATTAAGTCATGCTGCAACTGTTAAGGTGTCAGTTCACTTTCCCCATGTTTCACTGTTTTCTTCCTCCCCCCTCCTCTCCCTCTGCAGCTTGTCCACAGGGGACCTATGGGCAGGCCTGTAACAGCCTGTGTCGTTGTCAGAATGGAGGCTCGTGTGACCCCGTGACTGGGAAGTGTTTGTGCCCCCCTGGGGTACAGGGCCTGCTCTGCGAGGATGGTTTGTATACACGTTACTATAGAGAACCAGGCTCTAAATATTTTTTTGCTGGTGATGCCTTAATATAAAGAAATATCTCCTATGACTCCCTGGTTGGGAACTACTGCTGCTCTACATTCAGTGTGTGCTACATGTGTCCTGACACTACCACAGCTGTTGGCTTACAATTTGAGACGGGCACTGTAGCCTTTTTTTTTTATTATTATTATTATTTTAGCTGTAACCTTGTTTGAATGTTTGTCTTTGCTCTTATTACAGTGGAGCTTACTTCAAACAAGCTCATTATTCATATTTACAGGTTGTCCAAGGGGTCATTTTGGGACGTACTGCAGAAGAAAGTGCAACTGTCCCAACAATGGACATTGCCATCGTTTGTACGGAGACTGCCTGTGCTCTCCAGGACTATTTGGCCGCTTCTGCCACTTGCGTGAGTACCAATCTGATATTATTATAATATCCACTGCATAAATGTGTAGATGCTATCACAAACAATGAAATAATACTGGCTGCTCTTCTTTACAAGTTTAATGCCATTGATAGAAAATACATTATGGTTATGTGAGATATAGGTAACTCTTACTGCAAAACAAATATACACGTTTTTTTTTTTAAAACCATCAATCGTAATCTTTGGTTTTGGTGTCAGGATGTTAATAAACAAATGGATAACACCTTCTCAGATTCATGAACAGACACTAAACACTTGCAACGTAGGAAATTATGTACACATTGTATAAATAATGCACACAGAGCATCCGCTTCCTGTCAATGTCATCTTCACTCTTCATCGCTGGCTGTACTTAGCCGTTTCGACGGTGGCACCAGGTGAGACGGCAGCTCTCGTGGCAGCCAATGACCGTCCAGTTTTCCCTCAACGAGGTGGACTGCCAAAGCGAACTCCTCATTGTCCAGCATGCCATCCCCATCTACATCAGCCAGCCTCCAGATATGAGCAAGCACAGAGTTGGGCAGAAGGGTGGTCATCATCCACTCTCTGACTTTGGTGCCGCTTAGTTTGCCCTCGTTTGGACTGAGGTTGTAGAAGATCTCATCGTATTTTGGCTTGAATTTCTCCACTGCCCACTCATCGAAATCTGCCTCACTGCTCTCGTCATCTCTGAGTTCCTTGAAAGGGTCTCTTCTGTAATGCTCAGGCTTGAATGTTCCCAAAAACTCACCATCCAACACACCAGGGAGGGATTTCTTTCTCAGTTCCTGTTGTTGAAGTAAAGGCACCAGGTTTGCTATGTCATTGGTGAGGAGTTTATCCAAGGAAGCCATTAGATTTGGTTTCAGGGTCTTGAACTTTGAGAAATCTTGACTTAAAAGTTTCTCCTGAAAATATATGCAAACAGATGTTAAGGCTCACAGAGCACATTTTGGTAAATGCATTTTAAAATATTCAAACAGCAATTAAAAGGTGATGTTTGACCTGCATCTTGGTGCAGTCAGGAAAGTCGCCAGCTGGAACTCGATGCTGTTGCTGGATCTTGGTGAAAATCACTGGAAGCTGGTAAATCAGATTATGCTTTTTGCTTTCTTTGCAAAAGATTGTTGGCATCTCCTGTTTCAGATAGCTGATAATGTGTGCATGAGCCTAGAAGGAAACAAAGTTCATATGAAACATGAAATCATCATAAATGCATCTGAGTTTGTAAATATTTACTTTAAGTGGTTGGAATTTAATATCTGAGCCCTCACCCTTACTAAACGTGCCCTCTTCACCAGGTCGTTCAGCTTGCGTACTGCGGCATTGCGTGGCAGGTTCCTTATGTCAGCCAGCAGGTCTTCCTCCTCCAGCTCTATCAGCTGGTAGTGGTCACACATCAGCCTGGGCTCTGACCAGAAAGATCCGATGTAAACCCTCAAGATTTCGGGGGTTCGAAACACTTTCCCTAGCGACCACATGAGGGCACCGTACACTCTCATGAGCTGTTGCGAGTCTACCCTGTCAGCTTTGTTCAGAACCACACGCAACTTGTCCTCATAGCCGCACAGAGCCCCAAAGGCCCGAGTGAGCTCATCAGAGAACTCTAGTTTATGTGCATCAAACAGCAGGATGATTCGATCCACACGCTCTGCAAACCAGCGCAGCACTGCTGGGAAGTCGTAGCCTGGGGATAAGGAACGTAAACACAGGGTTTTCATTAGCTCTGTATGTAATGGGGCAAGCCTCACTGCCTCAAGACACATATCCCAGTGGCCCTCACTGGTTTCAAGCCATTTCAGTTACACCCATAGAATACATCCATAAAACAAAGCAAAGACTGCTCAGTTACTGAGTTCTCATCTCTTCCCAACTCACTGTGAAATAACATTCATCTGATTGAATTATGGTGGGATGAAATATTTGTATTTTATTTCATCTACTGTGACTCTTCTGACAGGAATTTTAATCATCCTGACAGCAACGATGCTTTCCAACTTGCAGTCTAAGAGTAAAAAACTGAAAACAAAGGCTCTTTTTTTCCCCTCCCGACATTGGAAAAGGAAATTAGAATGATATTCTGTCTCACCTCGGCTCAGTTTTCTTTTCGCAGCGGTTAAGATGCCTGGCGTGTCGATAATGCTGATATTCTCAAGGACTTTATTTGGCATCTGAACGCACTGAAACCTGCAAAAAAAAAAGGATACATCAACACAAAGCACTCTAAACAATCTTTTACTCTCTGTCAATGCAATTAGTGCATTGAAATTAATGTGAAAGAAAAGGAACACCTCCAAAACAATCCATTATTTCCCCTTTTTTTCACTCTCCCTCCACCTTCCTCTTTCTTCCTTTCCCCTTCTGTCTGTGGATTTTTCAATCACCTGTTCAAAAAAGTGTTTCCGAAAGGGTCGAGGTTGCGAAAGGGCTTTTTGGGATCCACTGTAAGGGCGTTGCCAGGGATGATTCCTTCCACATCTCCGTACATGAGAGCACTGAAGCAGTCTGTTGTTGGCTCTGGCCCAACTCTGCTACCAGGAAAATCTTGTTCTATGAGATACCTGAAGCCAAGCAAGTCCAAACCACCGTTACCAACATTATTACCCACAACACATCAGTGCAATACGTTCAGCAGCGAATAGTCTGCTGTTTTAAAGACTCATGTATAGTGCAAGTTTTGATTCTTACCTGATAAAAGTTGTCTTTCCTGTTGAGTACTGACCCATCACCAAGACCATTGGTTTGTTGTCAAAATCTGCATCCTCGTAGCTCGGAGAGTGAAAGTGATGGAAAGAATAGCATTTTTCTATCGGCAGCAGCCTCTTGTAATAAAGATTCCTCAGCTCCTCTGTCACCATATTGACATCCCCGAGAGTTTTAGGGTTGCTTATAAGCCTCCGGAACGACATAGCGATGGATTTCTGCTCTTAATTTCTCAGTATGGAAGCTGCTCACTCTTCTAAGACTGAACTGAATGATGGAAGAATGTGCACAAGGAATATTATCAGATTCTCACAGCTGTCTGCTCCATCCTGCAGCGGGACATTTAGAGGGTGGAGAGGGTGTAACCAGAGCCTGCAGCTGCACCTAACATAAAGCCAATGTCGAGAGGGACAGGGTGGAGTGGAGTTTTTGTTGCCGAGTCGGATAATCTTGGAAAAGTCCATGCAGATTGATTTGTTTTGTTTTAAACACTGAGATGTGGCAGCGCTTCAGTTTTAAAAGTCTTACAGTCTTACAGACTCGACACCTATTTGTTCAGCGCTTTTGATAATTTGATAAGGTTTGCAGATAGATACCAACAACACAGTCAAGTTTATAGGAAACTGTTTGCATGTTCTCATGCATCATTTGGTATGAAGTGAAAAGGGATGCAGTGGTCCCACGGCTTAAACTTGTAGGAGTCTGATGTTATGATAACATGGTGCTAGGGTGTGTTCGTTTCGCTCATATTAAAATGAAATCTGATAGTAGAGAAGGTTTCATTTCAGCAGATTTTTCTCAATTAAGCATAAACAAACACAAAAATTGCTAATAGAATTTGTTGTCTTTGCATTACCAAAAAAAAAAAAAAAAACTTATCTGAAGTTATGCAGCTTGCTGTACCGTAAGTGTTATTCATATTGTATGTGTATATTTTTTCATACAACATCATACAAACATGTGAATGTTGTACATCAGCCTAACTCGTGCTTTTTGTCTGTTTTTAAAACTGATCTGGTCCGGCCCCCAGCTTGTCCCAGGTGGACGCACGGCGCAGGCTGTTCCAAGAAATGTGACTGTGTTGAAGAACATTCCACTGGCTGTGACCCCAAAACAGGGAGCTGTTTCTGTAAGGCCGCATACCACGGCCCACAGTGTGAGAAAGGTATAAGCACTTCCCAAAAGACACCAACTCATTTATTCAAGACAGCTTCAGCATGCAAGGAATGAAACGGTTACCATTTGAGTTCCCTTTTTATCCTCACAGCGAACATTTTCAGGTCAACTACCAAACTTGCTCTTCTCAGCCACAAACCGATTTAGTGCATGTGTGGACTGTATTGGCCATTTTATAGCTTCATAAAGATCCAAGTTTATTTCCCGGTGCAGTAATAGGACTGTAGTTGCAGTGATGTCAGGACAGTTGCTGAGTGGAAGGCCAGAATTGTCACGTTACAAATGTTTGATGGACTGGTCAGGCTTCTTTTTCTGTCTTTAATAAATCAGATGAGCACATACGTCATGTATGCAATTGTTCTAATTCATTATGAAGATTACCTGCACCTCATTAGAAAATGAAAAATTACATTACAATGCAACTTAAAGCAGTTCAATGGAAAATAAAGCAGCCAGCAGCTGTTTTTATTTTTGATAATATCACCTACTCTCCTCCTCTCTGATGTTTAGAGAAAAAAGGATGCAAACAGCATAAGTCAACCAAAATCTAACCAATCAAACCATATTATTTCTGTATGAATATATAGTCATATGAATATATAGGCTAATCCAGTGAAACTTTGCCTCTCAAGCCAATGATCACAAGTTGAGGCTGGATACTTCTTCAGTTATAAAAGGCAACATTGCGGCAACAACCTTTTGTCAGCCTTGTTTCTATATAGTTGGAGGACAAACTTCTAACTCCCCTGTTCCCTCCATACTGTGTCCTCTTTGATGATATTCCTATAAAAGGGTGCTATGGATTGTATAAGATGTACCGCTTCTCAAAATATGGTTTCTGAAACACACACACACACACACTCTCTCTATAAAGCCCTGAAGGTAATCTTCTCCCATGTGTCCATGTTGCCTGGAGGTTGGGCAAGACTGTGAAACTTCCCAAAAATAGAACCAGGGCACTGAGCAGATTAGGACATGTTCGCTTGAGTGTATCATTCCAGGTAGGAAGGTCAGGTGGTGTTGGGCTGCTGCACATGCAAATGATAGCTAGCCTTTAGATTAGTTTACAGGTGATCTTGCTGAACATTTTCCTTGTTAATGTTAACAACAACATTTTCACAGAGATTTTGTTTTTTAAAAAATGTGTGAATTGATGGCAAACTTCTTAATCGTGATGACTCTCCTCTCTCTCCTCTTTTTCTTGTTTTCTCTTCATCTATGTTATTTCCTTAATTTTTGACTAATGCTGGTTTGGGAGTGACGTAGAGGACAGCAGGGTCAAGTGACCACTTCTTACTGTATTTGACCAACATTCCTATATATATATATATATGTTCTGCTTGGATGACATACTTTCTCTCAGGACACTGATCTGTTCAGAAAGAAAAAGGGTTTTCACATTGTTTGCTCATCTTCACCCGTTGTTGTGTATGTGTATACGTCCCATTGTAGAATGTGAGCCCGGCTTCTTTGGTGCAGGCTGTGAGCAGCCATGTGACTGTCCAGGTGGAGGGTCATGTGACCCCAGGACCGGAGAGTGCAGCCAGCGATGTCCTGCAGGCCTTCATGGAGATAAATGTCAGCTGGGTGAGACAAAAAACTTGCTTTAATACATTTTCCATCAAACTATACATGTGTCGTAGGGTACGTCTAAAAAGGAATTCAAGTGTAAGCAGCTCAGACATGTAGATTTTGCATCTTTCAAACATCACAAGATCTTTTTTTGTCTTTCCAATACTCTAAAAACAGAGCCGCTGATGTATGATTTACCCCCATTAAAACTTGACTCCACAGCGCGCTCATGTGGTCAGAACTTTCATAGCAAATGATCATTGTTGATGCACTTACGATGAGCATGTGTGTGGATATGAGAAGTGCGTGGGCTTGCATACTGACACATGTGTCTACATGATGTGTGGCTGGTGTATGCATGCTTTATGCCTGAGCTAATGTGCGCCCTCTCCCAATAAACTATGTCAACACAAATTATTATGGATGACTTTCTGAATTTCTCCGCCTTTGTCGCAACCTTATCCAGCTCACCTATAAATCTTTCTTTATTCTGTCCTTTTCTATTCTTTCTCTGCTAGATTTGATGGATGGAGTGGATTTAGTTGGTGAAATTAATAAGGCCTCCTCTTGAATTCACCTGGTCAGTGCAGGTGCTCCTGCTAGTACAAACTGAAAAATAAAATAAGAAAACCGAAAATAAGAGTTGAAATAAGAATGAAACCGAAAATAAGAGTTGTTCCTCCACAGCGGGGTGTCATCTGGCTGTTTACTCTGCCGGTTGATGGAAAGTTCAACCCTCTGTGTTTTGATCTCGAGTGATACTGAATATTGTTTTGGAGCCTCTGGTAAAAACATGACTTTGTGTGTGTCTCCGAGGAGTGGACTAAGACAACACAGCGGCGTTACAGTGTGTCAGCACTAATGCTGAGTCCAGGCCTCGGCTTGCTGGGTTTGTCAAAGCCAAAAAAAAAAAAAGAAAGAAAGAAAAGAAAAGAAAAGTTATTCACATTTTCTGGATTGTACTTAGCTTAAGTTGCAGGCCAGGTCACGACAGAGGCAGTTTACTTCTACCGCAGAAGCTACTGGAGCAGGCTGAATAAATAAACAGAAAATGATTGAGTAATTCCGCTTTAACCCATTTTTTCAATGTTGCACAATCCTGTATTGTTGTCTCCTTCTTAATGTTTTTTTTATCTATTGCGTGTTGCCAGCTTGCCAGTCATGGCGCTATGGCGAGAACTGTCATCTGACCTGTGACTGTGGAGGAGCTCCTTGTGATCCCATAAATGGACGGTGTATCTGTCCTGCCGGAAAGACCGGGGTCTCCTGTCATGAAGGTATTTTCATTGGTCGTTGTTTTGGTAGCAGTTTTTAGTATATTTTAGCCTAATTATGTGTAGACTAGAAAATATGATGATGTGAACTCGCTGACATTATCTGTAGCCCACTGAACCACCAGGATGTTTTTGCTCTTTGGTTCCTCTCCAAAGCAAACCAATGAGAAACCTGCTGTAGAGCAAACTTGTCATTTAACGCAGTTTCCCTCCAAATCTTTCAAGCATAAGTGGCTTTGGGGCTTTATAGAGAAAGTGGCTTACTCCTCACATAATCTGAAAGATACTTGATGCTCCCCAGAATGCCCTGATGGATTCTGGGGATTGAAGTGCCAGTCACCTTGTCCTAACTGTGAGAACAGAGGCTCCTGCAACAAGCAGACCGGTGTGTGTGACTGTAAACCAGGCTTCATGGGGAACCTCTGCCAAAACGGTGAGTTTTAATCGAACTGAGGTTCGTGACACAAAACCATTATAATGTTGTTTTTCAAGAAGTATTCTGACCATTCATTTAAATGTGTGTCTCAAAAAAGAGTGACAACGTGTCAGTCAAACACGTGTGACTAGTAAAGCATAATCTTATGACTGTCATGTTTTGTACAGAGTGTCCCCCAGGTTTCCATGGACCAGGGTGTTTAATGCGCTGCTCATGTCATCCTGATGCAACATGTGACCCACAGACTGGACTCTGCGTCTGCCCTCCCGGCAAAAGAGGCCACGACTGTTCGACGTGTAAGAACTGTACTTTATCCTTACAAGAAAAAAACAGTATTATACCGCATTTCAGTTTTTCAATTAGAGTTTATGATGTCGTAGTAATATGACATAAATGCAGCTAAACAGTGGCCGTATCAAAAGTGTTTAACTTTCACTGTGACGTTTGCTGACCCTCACAGCATGTGAATCTGGTTACTGGGGCCAAGGGTGTCTCAGTAAATGCCAGTGCAAAGAGATTTCTCTGGGCTGTGACCCAGTCACCGGTCAGTGTGCGTGTGAGGCCGGCTTCGCTGGAGAACACTGTGAAAAGAGTAAGTAAAGGCTTTCACAAGATATGTTTTAGTAAACGCTGCCACCTAGGGGTGATTGTCACTTATAGCATCTTTTGAGCTCATTTACATTGTTGAAAGTAATTCCCTGTGCATCATTTAAATGTTTGCCCCTTTTCCCTGGGATTTGAAACATACTAAATACTTTGAATTGTTTGTTTAAAGCTCCTGAAGTTCGTTTTTAGTACCAAACATGACATATCACAAGACAGTGTTCCCTGAACAGAAAACAGTTTCTGTATATTGTCTGTCTGTGTTTCACTCTTGATCCGCCTCCTTCATATGTTCACTATTAGAGTGTGTGAATGGCAGTTACGGGCAGGGATGTGCCCAGCGGTGCCAGTGTCAGAACGGAGCCCTCTGCGACCACGTGAGCGGAGCCTGCACATGTTCGCCCGGATACGCTGGCACTTACTGTGAAAAAAGTAAGATTTTGTTTGTTTCTGCTATCCTTCAGGAACAAAGTGAAGTTAAACAAACTTGTCTGTACTCTATGTGGTACTTTGGCAGCTATGCAGTGCCGTGGATAGACAGGAGCAACAGGAAAATAGAAAAGGGCCATCTAAAAAAAAAAAAAAAAAATCAATATCTGTTTAGATGTACACTATTTAAGAGTATGTTCAACATTTTACCATGCCGTCCTACAGACTCTAGATCTTTCATTCCTACATATAAATCCGGCCGTGCTGTGCACTGTGTTATGCCACAGATGAACTATTTTGGTCAGAAAGTTGTGAGATCAGACTGAGATAAAACTTCATACTGTCTGATCCAAACAGCTGATCTGTGGCAATAATGATAATAATAATAATATTATTATTATTATTAATAATAATAATAATAATAATAATAATAATAATAATAATAATAATAATAATAAGTAGAAGAAGAAAAAGAAGAATGCTGTGCCATGTGGAAAATATTTTTCATTGAACTTAAACTAAAATGTTTCTTTTTAGGTTGAACTTTTTTATGAGGCTTAAATCCATTTTTGTTTTTAGCAAATTATCCCTTTAAAAGATTTGTTCTGCCTTATGTGCTGGTAAACGTGTTGGATAAAACGAACAAGCTAAATACTTCATTCTGGGCTTTAGCAAATTCTTTTCTCAGACCAGTTGATGAACCTATTATTCTGGAAAAATAATCACCAGATTCATTGATGATAAAAAATATAGTTCGTATGTAAAAGTGTTCATAATAAAACTAGATTGTTGACAGGATTTAAATTTACAAACTGGAATCGTGGGACAAAGGTGTTAGCCCGTTCGGTTCACCTCATCCCCACTGAAGGCTGCTCCTCTCTATTTCAGGTAACTTTACTTGTTCTTAACTTTTAATGCACTAGAGGGCGCTGCAGGACATTCTTCTGATTTTCTCGCGCGCTCCACAGTTCCCTGAATCGTCACGCAGATCCAATGAATCATCAGATTGTCCATGTAATGTCATAAGCAAAACCACTTTAAAACCACACAGATCCCAGGATATAATTTGTATTAGTCATCCCAGGATAGATGGACTGTATTTCAGAGTCAAGCATCCTGTCATAGCAAACCCTTCATGTAACTAATATTCTCCTCATCATTGGGATATTTTTTACTGAACTGAAAGACATACCAGCAGTCCCAGAGTCTTAACAACGTAATAGATTTGTTCTTGATTATAGTCTCTTGACTTGAAGTGGCCTCCTGTTATTACAAAGTGTAAGATTTAGTGTAAGTGTACTACCAGGCCCAGAAATTCATACCACCTCCGTAGCACACGGGGGCATCGTAAATCATGGCCGTGTCACACTAGAACAGAGCTTCACATCCCCAGTCATAACAGTCTAATGGCCTCAGATGCAGACGTCACTCTGATTGGACGTTGCTGTGGAAATAAGGCTATCGGTCTGACCAGATTCTGTTTTCTGAAGGCCTTTTCTCCTCAAACAGAGGTGTCTAGTTTCTTAGTCTTCTGCTGGGCCTCTTCCTTCAGGAGAAGTCAGGAAGAGGCCTGGGCTGTGAGAAGGACCAGATCTCTCTCGTTCATCTGTTTCACAGAATTAAAATGGAAAGAGATGACTTTCCTTCGGGAGTGTTTGATTCCGCGTGGGTGATTCTCGTCTGCGCGCTGGCTTTCATGCTGTTATTCGTGGAAATAGCTGCTTTCTACGGCAATCAGAAAGCCTGTTTCTATGGCAAATGCATAGTTTCATTGAGCATTCCTTCGGCGCTGAGGTTGATACTAAACATTTCACTCAAGTTCTGTCAGAGGAAACAAGCCATTGTGCTGACACTGGTCCTGCACACTAGACCACTTCTTCAATTAGCACGGATCATGCTCCATTTCTACTCCGCAGCTTTGATGTTCGCATCAAAATAGTTCATTTGGTCGCAGTAAAAAGAACTCTGGTTCAACTGGCATGGAACATCCGCGTTATTGTCGAAGGAGCGGGGTTGTTTTGTTGTTGTTGTGTTGACCTCTTTCAGTGTATAGACCCTGAATAGCACCAGGAAGTTCTATTCTGTGTTCTCTCTATCCGCTCTATTTCTGTGGTCTGCTCTCCCCGGCTGTGTGGTCCCTGGACCTGCTTTATGGGCTGACAGCAGTGGCTCTTACACAACCAGGGATCTGGAAATAATCCTCCTGTCTTAAAGAGCTCATTTAGTCTAGAGATGGAGTCTTTCAGCGATGGCACAGTGTGTCTGTGTGTGTGTGTGTGTGTGGTGGACTGAATCCTCTGTTCCTACCTATAAACAAAGACACAGAGGGAAGATTCCTCACTTCCAAACTCTGGCGGACACTCTGCTAATATGAGATGACAGATTGCTGCTCTGTGGTTAATATGGAAACCGGTCGCCCCCTGCTGGCATAAACAAATAGTAAACTTTGTGTTCTGAAGTGTCCGTTTATCCCCTGGAGACTTAGCATAGAGTGTGTGAGCTGCGGTCAGCTGCGTCTGCCGCATTTGAAAAAGGAAGGAAAGTGTTTGAACATGTTGAGGTGATTACTGTGTCTGGTAGAAGGACCTCGTTAAAGGAGAGCATCACTCATCTGAGATGTTTTATGTTTATTTTTTAACAGCCTGTTGAGCCTATTTTTCATTTGAAAATAAATTATATATATATATCGGGGTAACATTCCTGAAACATTTTGCCGCAGGGCAGAGAGATGTTGCCATGGCGTCAGCCATTTCTATCATAATAATAATAAACAACGGACAATAAACCAGTGATTTCTGCGAGAGCGCTACCACAGACCTAATGCACGCCGAGGTTAAAATGACAGCAGTCATCGTCAGTGCGCTGGTTTTAATAACGTCGCAGCCCGACCACTACAGAAGGCAGGCAGAGACGTCATGCTGTCAGCGTGGGAACACAGCGATGACCATGCCAGAAACTGCTGAGCAGGAAGGATACTTTCCCCAGTTTGAGGCCTTGAGGTAGAAGGAGGAGGAGGAGTCGACAGCATCATCATTTGGAGCAGGGGAAGGAGGGTATGATGCATAAACTGTAGGGAAACACCCTGAGCACTGTGGCATTTAGAATGCAGAAAACCACCAAGTTACACATTTCTGTTGCCCTCCCAATTTGCGGCTTCCTTCGGTAACACGGTCCACTGCTTTCCTTATAGATAGAGGAGGTAGTATATAAATGAAATGAGCTGCTGGCTGCTGGGATAATTGGGGCAGACTCGACCCAAACCCTCACCAGCCTCGGATTTTCTCACACAGTACTGAAACAGAAAACAGAGGAGGGTCCTCGAAGGGAGAAACGCCTGCGACGGCTGTCAGTCAGTCAAGCCTCGAGCGGCGGGGCTGCAAATGAAGATCAGAACAGAAGGAATTTTTGTTTCGCAAAATACAACAACCGTGCGTGGGTTAGGACGCGATCTGTTCAGTGACAAACTGAGCTGATCAAAAATAGGTTGTGAATAAACACTGTCATTCTTTCCCACTCTGGTGAAGTCATGCTTGCAGACAATATTTACATCCCAGTAGTGGAAAGGCTCATTCATCCCGCAGCCTCTGGCGAGGTTCTTGTGGATGGGAGGCACTGTGTTTACCAAACTCTCTGAGTGTCAATTGACTCTACACACACTTAAACAATCTCTCAGGCTCTCCTTGAGAATGGGAAACAGACTCTTACCCTGGCACATCCTTGCATCAGCAGCGATACCGTAGGTGTGTGTGTGTGTGTGTTGCAGGGGCAAAGTAACCTGGCTTTGTTTTGTCGTGTATTGATGGGGCCTGTGGACTCAGCAGGTGCTCTAATTACCAGCTCTCCGTGCCCCCTCAAACCCCCAAAAAAGGGAACAGCCTCCGAGCCGCCGTCGACTTTGATGTGGCCCAGATCCACCACACATGTGGGACATGAGCTCACTTAACGAACGCAGACCCTCTGCAAATGAACAGCCACAGCGTGGTACTGCAATTTGATATTGGTATTTGCAGTAGGTGGTAGGACAGAGAGGCAAAGTGGGAGAGTGGAGGAGAGAGTAAGAGATGGGAAAGAGAAGAGAAGAGAAAGAAGCAAGAAAAAAAAAGAGACCAAGAAGTTGGCATCTAAACCTTTTCCTCTCCTTTTTTTTTATTTTTTATGAAGCTGCCAGTTCTAACCAGTCGGATGTTTTATCTTGGCCCACAGTGTGCCCGGACGGCTTTTACGGTCTTGACTGTGGCCAGATGTGCGAGTGCAGGAACGGTGCCCGCTGCTACCACATCACAGGAGCCTGCCTATGCACCGCCGGCTGGGCAGGACCACACTGCATTCTGGGTAATGGAAGCCACATCATTAAAACGGGGTGTGAGGGAGGCCCTCACTGCAAACCCATCACGACATCCTCTCCTTAAACACAACTATGATGTGTTTGCGAACAATTATCTGTATAATGAGACACTGCCAATGACTTTTTTAGGGATGGGTACGGGTGGGGAAAGGAGGGAGGACAAGAGAGCCCTCTGGCATACATGCTTTAATTGGGGCCTATTCTGGATAAATGCACCCACGTGTTTATGGCGATCAACATTAGGAGAGGCAGAACATAACTCGGAAGACTTTTTCGGAACGAACCAATCAGTGCTCTCATGCTAAAGTTTCTTGAGGATTTCATGCCGTTGTTTTAATGAATCCAGTGAAATGCCCACTAAAGTTCTTAGTCTGTCATTCTGCAGTCTTATTCAAGACTTTCCTCTTTCCACAGCCATTTTGTGGTCCCAGCTACCAGAGCCAGAGTCAGCAGAAAGCCACTAGCATGACTTAATGATGCATCTCTGTCATTAGCGCATTTTCCTCTTTACTCCAAATGTCATCTCAGACTTTGATCATTAAGGAGACGTTTACAATATGTGTGCTGAAAACCATAATGTCTCAAAATGTCCTCTAGCCCTCTAGTCTCGCACAGTGCAAATATAGCTGCAGTTGCATTTTAAGTTAACACCGAACGTGTTTTGTGAATGTGTTTTTATAACGGTGCTTCGTGTTTGTGTGTATCCTCTTGTGTGTGTGTGTGTGTGTGCGTGCGGTTTGGTTTAGAATGCCCGGAGGGTCATTATGGGGAGCGGTGCAGTCAGACCTGTGAGTGTCAGAACGGAGCCAGGTGTGACCACGTCACCGGGCAATGCAGCTGCACGGCCGGGTGGACCGGAGTCAGCTGCCAACTGCGTGAGTAGCTCATCGCTCAGCATGACGAACCATGTGAAAAGCTATTTTCTTAAAAGACAATAGCGGCGGGCTTACATGATTTAGCTCATTTGCTGCAATTACTTATGCTTTGCATCACGGCTATCCGTTTTACTAACCATCGCTGCTGTGCTGTGGAAACGCGGGTGTGTTTCGTCCAGTAAATACCATTTATCAGACGTGCTCGTCTTGTGTTTTCACAAAATTAAACACACCGGTGTGGTCCTTTAAAGAAACTACTGAAGTTTTAGATCAGTAGAAATACCTTCACCTCAATTTCTAACATATAAAATTGCAAATATAATAAGTGTTTTCAGGTGTGCAAACCCTAACACACAATAATATGAGTACTTAATAATGACTGAATGTCTTACAACCTGTTTGTGTCATTAACTCTCTGTTGTGTACTGGTTTATGTGTGTGTGTTCAGCCTGTCCTGCAGGACAGTATGGGGAACACTGTTCTGGCCAGTGTCTGTGTCAAAATGGAGGCTCTTGCGATAGCAAGACCGGCCAGTGCTCCTGTCCGCCTGGCTGGACAGGAGCCGCCTGCGAGTTAGGTGAGTTTAACGTCGAACATTTTGTCCGCCTGTACCACTCTTCAGAGTCTAGGGGAGACCCTTTTTCATTTATGAGATGAATCATCTTTTGAATGTAACTTCCGTCTGAGGTTTCCTCTCCCTCTCTCCTAGAGTGTGAGGAAGGACGTTACGGAGAGAACTGCACCCAGGCCTGCCGCTGTACGAACGGAGGGAGGTGTGACAGAGTGGCCGGAAGATGTGTGTGTCTGCCTGGTTGGACAGGAGAGCTCTGCCAGTCAGGTGACTTCTTAAACTTCTTAAACAAGGACCCGTTTAACATTTTTGAGTTTCAGTATTATCTCTTTCTTTATTCATATCCCGCCTGCCATCCGGCACATTGCCTCGATGACCTGCTGATGAGTTTTTCCAAAATGCGGACAGGTTTAGCCTTTCTCCGTGCATCTGTGCCGCATTTGCTAACATTTATGTGTGGTAGCAGCAAAGCATAAGTGAAGGTTTACTTATTCTTGCAATCATAAAACTTCCTGTGTCAAAACAATTTGTGCAATTAGCCTTGAATAAATAAGCATTAGAAAAAGGGAACATTTTAAAAACATTTTGTCCTCAGTGTTGTACGCCGACTAACCCGTGCGCTCGTGTGTTTCGTCTGAAGCCTGTTCTAAGGGATTCTTTGGAGAGGGCTGTGAGCAGAGTTGTGACTGCGTCCATGGTGCGAGTTGCCACCATGTGACAGGCCACTGTGAGTGCGAGCCAGGCTGGAGGGGAGCCAGGTGTGACAAACGTGAGTGCGTATAAGGCTTAGGAAATCGCAGCGGAATGAAAATGACAATAAAGGAGCTTTGAACATGAGAGTAAAGTGATAATGCTTCTGTTGACTCCCAGCATGCCTTCCGGGGTCCTACGGCGCTTCCTGTGCCCAACGGTGTCAGTGCCAGGCTGGGGTGTCGTGTCACCATGAGACGGGGAGGTGCGGGTGCCCAGCTGGACTCACAGGACCTGGCTGTGAGAAACGTAAGACTTAAAAAAAAATGTGTCTTGGCGAAATAAAACTTCCCTTGCGAGGTTTGTAATTTAATGGTTGTACTACTGTAGACGTCCCTAATGTATAACTTGTTATTCAGAAAGCCTTGGCACATGGTTAATATCACTGTCATACATTTAAAACCATTTGGCTGACATATGTGGCTTGTTGATAGAAACAGTCACCCCGAAACACACCACTCCCATCAGGAAGGAAAGGCATCATGGGAGTGAAGTGATCACCGAGAATCATTCTGTTAATACTGATTAAATTTTTTTTTTCTTCCCTCATCCTCCAGGGACAGATTACCATTCATTCCATTCCAGGAAATGCACTCTACACCGGCACTAAACCCTCACTGTCACAGGACTTTATGCTAATGTTTCATTATTTAGACCATACCCTTTAGGACTGTATACGAGCAGCTTCGCTACTCAGCCCTTCACGGCTCCTGCCACCCCTCCTCTCACCACCTCGGCTCCCTTCCTCTCCTCACACACTCCCCAGACATCTGATAAATGTTACACACCAGTTGCCAAGTAAAACAGAAGGCATTGTTTTTGTCTCCTCGGCGGCGGATAAGGGCCTTTGGAAGGCAGACATGCATAATGACAGCGCCGTAATTGCCTCTTTAGTCTGGACTCCTTTCTTATCTGTCCCCCACGCTGCCTGCTGCTGCCTGACTGAGTAGCTGAGTGCTGCGGTCTCAGCCGAAAAACATGTTCGGTTCACAGATTCATCTTGTTTGCGATGACTGATTGTCTGTAGACTCCATTCATTATTGTGATGAGCGTACATGTATGTATGCAGAAAGGGTATGTGAAAGAATGTCCCTCTGCGACCATCTGTGTTTGGGCACGAGGGAAAGTTGTTGGGACTTTTGGTTTTGTTGCCAGTCGATGCTGAATATCCCAGTACGTTCACAGAATAATCTGAGGAAGGAACAGGAAATGGTATTTGTCTTTGTTCCCACAAACTACCGAATGTGCGCATGTTTGAGGCCCCGTCTGTTGTCTGGATGTCATCAGACTACACTAGCTTGCCGGCTCTTCGATGTAATGATCATCATGTTAGAGTCGTTTGAATGTTTTAAAGCGTCCATTCCAAAAATGATCACTAACATAGAGGATTTCATATAGCAACTGAACTTTCTCAGTAAAGCCGTGATTCATAGGCTCCCTTACATCCAACATTTGTGCTATAGCTAAACATGTTGCAGGATTTCTCTCTCTCGATATTTACCGATTTTACTTACCTCTTTTCCTTTATTTACCTCCCAGGTTTCCATTCAAAAATTACCCATATGCTTCCTGTGGAAAGTTTGAAAGTTCCTTTCCTTCTCATGAGATAAATGTGAAATGTAATTTCCTCACCTGCATTCCAAAGCAAAAAATCGATATCACCGACAAACCATCTACACTTAATTTGGAACTCCATTAATTATTATTTCATTTAATTAATGTTTAGCGTAGTGGAGGTTCCAGTGAACTTCACATCTAAGGTTTTCCCTGCAAATCATATCCCCATTTCCCTCTAAATCTGACAAAGTTCTCGCACTGTTTTATATCTGTAATACGTTTCTGGATGTTTCCTGTCAGCCTGTCCTGCTGGCATGTTTGGGCAAAACTGCAGCCAACTGTGCCAATGCTCAGGAGACCAAGAGCAGTGCCACCCCGTGACAGGGAAATGTAGCTGCTTACCTGGTTACTACGGAGCACGCTGTGAACTGCGTAAGTGTGCTGTTGATTTTGGACTAATACGCTAATATAGTTCAGCAGGGTTGGAGAAATGTGGCGGTGCGGTGCATTGATAGATTTCTGTTGAAGTCAAAGATCCATAAACAAAAGCCAGTCAGCATTTTTGTTTTCCTGTCATTATGTGAAGGTGTTCGTTTGATTTTTTTTTCCTCATGATTGACTGTATCCTGCAAGTAAAACAACCTCCGTGACCTTCCTCTCCTTTTTTAAAATTCTCTTTCCTTTCCTTTCTCTCTGCCATGGTTTGTCTCCAGGATGCCGAGCAGGGACTTTTGGACCAAACTGCAAGTCCAGATGCAGCTGCATCAATGGTGGTCGCTGCGATTTCAGGACTGGGACTTGCTACTGTCCTCCTGGCTTCATTGGAGCTGACTGCAGCTCAAGTAAGTCAGAAAACCTTGCACCTGTTTCTACTCCAGAATGTCTTTCTGCACTCCTTTATTATCACTATTTGGAGTTACTGCTTCTGGGATGTTGGTCGTTTCCAGCATCGCTCTTGTATTGGAAAATTCTGGTGAACCACGACGGAGGCGACCCACAGGGCCTACGAAATGAGGACGTTCGTCTTCATAACTTTTGTGTTTGCACTTCTGCGTGAGTGAAGGCATGATTGTTTCCTCAGGTTGTTTGAGTGGGTACTACGGGAAGGACTGTGCTAAGCTGTGCTCCTGCGGAGAAGGAGGGCGGTGCCACCCGTTAACCGGGAGGTGTATCTGCGCCCCTGGTAGGATGGGGCAGTCCTGCCAACAAGGTACAATAATCTGACATATAGGCAACGTATTTGCAGTATGATGTGCAGTTATAGTAATGAGTAGTGTTAGGCATTAGCAAAAGAGTTAAAAAAGTAAAAAACAGAAATGCAGTTTGGTCTTCGACAAATTTGGTCTGATTTTTTTTTTTGGGGGGGGGGAGACAAATTACTCTCCACTACATGAAAAGAGGCAATTCCTTGTTCTAATCTGAATAAAACGGTATCACAGATATCAAACATGGAGCCTTTTATCTCTCATGTACAAAGAGTCACCACCGAGGCTGACATGCATCAGTGGGAACCACTGGCCCAGTCAGTTCTTCAGAAATAGGAGGCCTTAACTGCAGAGTGAGAAACAACCCGCTGAAATTAGGGAGTATTTTTCAACATTTTTCTCTGTATATTTAAGTAACAAATTCTCCATTTCCTCAGTGTGAGGCCTCTGATGATCACAGGGCTGTTTTTCCCCGGGAAACAGAGGCAGAGTTGGGTTTTCTTAATCTCTCCCTTTATCAGCAATTCAGCTGGATTGCGAGCGGGGATTTCCATCACCGCTCGCGCTAAATGTTCTCTGCTCTAGCCCCCCGCATGTACTTGGACATACCACCTCTTAAGTTCCTCTTGTTGAATGTTTACAGAAACCTATAAGTAGCTCGTTCTCCGTGTTCCGTGTCGCTGGATTTGGCAAGGAAGCAAATAAATAAACAGGGAAATCAAAGACGGCTTGCTTATTGTTTTCCCAATCTAAATTACCCAGAGAAACGTGATTATTCTTTTATATCAGTGCCAAATTAGACTACTTTGCCATCTCTTTAATGAACTGTTGCTTAAATAAACATGAATGTGGTTAGTGCAATCTTGTACGTGTGTGTGTGTGTGTGTGTGTGTGAAAAGAGACAGATAGAGCAGCTGCGCACTGTCTCTTGTCTGTGTTTAGTATCGGAGAGCTGGTAGTTCTTGTCCTGATATTCCCCAAATGTTTCCCCAGCGTGTCCTAGGGGGCGCTACGGCCTGCTGTGCAGAAACACGTGCGGCTGTCAGAACGGGGGTTTGTGTGATCCTGTCGACGGGTCGTGCAAGTGTGGACTGGGCTGGGCTGGACCCCACTGTGACACAGGTACAGCCTCACCGGCACGAGACGCAACAAAAAGTCATTATGAACGCAACAAAGCCAGCAATCTGTGAACGGGAGATGAGAAATAATAAAGTAACGAGAAAACTGAAAGAGAAAACTCGCTTAAATTGGAGCAGTTTACCTCCTGCATCCATCAGACGATCCACTCCAACTGACATGTGTTAAAAATCAAATGTTATATAAGCCATCGATCACTATGACCCAACAGTATAATAGAGTTTGTCACTGTGGCAGCATCTCAATAACATTTCTGCTCAAACTTTCTTCATGAATACACTTTTTAATTGGAAATGTACAACTTCGTGTGTGTGTGTGTGTGTGTGTGCGTGTGTGTGCAGCCTGTTCACAGGGAAAATATGGTGTCGATTGCGCACAAGACTGTCCATGCCTCAACAATGGGACCTGCGACCGTTTTACTGGCACCTGCAGCTGCACTGCTGGATACTACGGCCACTCCTGTCAGCACAGTATGCAAACACTGACTTATTATGCAAAAAGAAACTTGCTGATAAGGCGACCAGACAGTGACTGACTCACCGACTGTCTGTGACCTGAATAAACCTTGATACGAACGCGGACGCTTTTGTCACCCATGTCATGAAACAAGTCACCTTAACCTAAATCCGGTGTCCCGTGTGTCTCTCAGGGTGTCCATCGGGGTTCTTCGGAGTGAACTGTGCCCATACGTGTGACTGTAAAGTGGGGCAGGCATGCGATCACGCGACAGGCCAATGTGTGTGTCCACCGGGCTACTATGGCCCGCAGTGCCAAAGGCGTGAGTATAACTGAGGTTAATTATCAACTGATGGGCAAGATGGGGTCAAAAATCATCACGTGTAAAAATCAAAGAGGATACGTATCTTTGAAGAATTTTATAGTTTCTGTGATAAGACAAAAACATTACGAAGCGCACATAAGTCACGAGTTTGTGCACATTAATAAACAGCCACCTGGGTGCCCAGCTGCAAGAGGACCTGAACAGATATGAGCACACATGAATGAGAGCTGAAAGAAAAAATAAAAAAAAGACACGAGTTGGTGTGAATGTGCTCTGGCAGGCAGACAGACAGGCGAGTAGGTAGGTGGGCAGGCAAGCAGGCTGGTTATTTGATGAGAGACAGGTGTTTCCCGGCTGCTTAATGCATTCCTGTTACATCCTTGTGCCCTCCTGCCTGTTCGCGGGGCTCTCAGCCGCAGTGTGAGCGCCTAAATGGCCACTTCAGTCCCAGCAGGAGATATGACTGAGCATTGCAGAGCAGCTGTAAGGCAGCTACCTCGAGCGTGTGTGCCTGCGTGAGAAAACGTTTTCTGGGCACTAAACGCACTTCTGTTTCTGCTTGTTTGCTTATTTTTTGTGCTTAAATGTGTTATTGTGCACAGCCGCGCGTGGGGTCGGTCGGTCGGTCCGGCGTTTTTAATATTTGGGGGACCTAAATGTCCATAAAGATGGAAAAGTGAGAATAAGTTGCTCATCATCACGCTCTTAAAGTCTAAATTTAAAGGTCCAGTGTGTAAGATTTAAGAGCTCTATATACAGAATATGACAGAAATGGAATGTAATAATAATAACCTGTTTACATTCATGTTTAATGACCTGGAAATATTACCAGAATATTGTAATGTCACCTTGCAATGAGCGTTTTATATCTACAGAGAGAGCAGGTCCTCTTAGGTCCACAAAGATGGACCGCCAGTAGCAAGTGTAATAATACAAGTGAGTCTGAGTGGATCTGTTTTTTTTTATTTCAGGGTGTGAGGCCGGCAGGTTTGGATTGAGCTGTGGACAGTCATGTGACTGTGCTGGTGAGGCCCCATGTGACCCATCGAGTGGGCGGTGCCTCTGTCCCTCAGGAAGAACAGGACAGAGGTGTGAAAGAGGTATAAGAAACCCTGAGGGAGCCTTTATTTAAAAAAAAAAATAGATGTTTAAATTTTCAGTAGCAAAACTTCAGAAAATGTCCTCTCTGTCTCTGTCCAAGAACCTTTTCTCCTCGTCATTTCCACTCTTGTCTTTTCTGTCTCAGAGTGTGGTGGAGACCGGTTCGGCCCTGGGTGCTCCCTGCCGTGCCAGTGTTCCCACAGGGCCCGCTGTGATGGGCTGAGTGGGCGATGCCTGTGCCCACTCACCTGGCTGGGCCCCACCTGTAGTGAGGGTAAAGCTAAGCTTTCTCTCACTCTCGCTCACACACACACTCACACACACACATATGATTAGGGTTAGCTAAAGCTAAATGCACACACACACACACACACACACGCCAACACTCACACACACACACAAAAGGTCACAGGCTGTAAAACTGAACCAGCTTTAGTGAAATACTGTGTCATGAAGTGAGAGAGGCTGAGCCCCATCACTCCGCGTGTCACCCCGTCTCCCTCAATAGCAGCTCCTGTCTCCTGACAGTTATTTTAATCTGCACCCAGCATGGAGCCGGCCTCGAGGCTGTCTTCGTTTTACCTCCTCAAAGCCAAGCACACGGGAGACTACGTACCAGTTACTTCTCCTCCAAAAAACCCCGAACATTTTGCTTTTGATTTCCAAATAGTGCTGATGTCTTGTTGCTTTCTCTTTTTTTTTTTCCTTTTTCTTTTCAGCAGCGCTACACCAAACCCCGAGACCGCTGAACTTTTCTGTGTCCCAAAGAAAGAGAAGAGCGGGCAGCAAAACCACATAACCCAAGCAGAGGTGCAAACTCCTGACTGGACGTTTAAACACAAGAGTTTGGCTCCGCGAAGCATTACTCCGATCATCTCTCTGTAAAGGTGATGTTAATAATGCTGTGTTTTCGTGAAACTGGTTCTCGGCTGTCAAAAACTGGCTCTCCATCACTGAGCCTGGAGCTCGCGATAATCACCCACCCAGTGGACCTGGCATGTGAGGGGCCCTCAAAGGACCATAAACTATAAACCTAGCCCAGAAATTTCCAGGGTCACGCAGACGTTTTAGCAATACACGGGAATACCTGCATCATATTTGTGAATATTGCTGATTGAAAGCGGTTCATTTGCTTTCCAGGATGACGTGTAATGAGCTGTTAAGGGTTTGGGTTCTTTCTTCAGGGCATTTGGACAAGACATGTGACTGAATCGGAGTCACTGGAGGGCCTTTGTAAACCACTACCATCATTTCATTTTTTTTCTGCGTGTCCACACAAAAACAAGATGATGGTTAGCATAACAAAATGCTAAGCATATTTCTGGTGGAAATTAAATGTCACTAAAACAGATTTAGAAAAATATTTAGAGCGAGTTACTTATTTTGAAAAATAAAATGCAGAGTTCCACATGACTGCAGGCAGAGCTGCGGAAATATCATCCAAACAAAGGATAATAAAAACATCCAGATATATTTTAAGATCAATTAGAATGCTCTGCTTTTTCCCCCCCAAAGAAACTACTTAGCTTGTTAGTTTTACAGCATCTTCCTCCAGAAATCCAGAATCTGCAAACAAAAATGCTTCATTTCGAAAGTGCTGGACACAAGATGTCTCCTACTTCACTGGAAGGTGTATGCATGCCGAAGTCCAAATTTTGGACCTTGATTGGCTTCTTAAAGTAGCTATGATGTCACAAAACACATCTTGCGCTTACACGTCTTAAATTCAGATTTAAGTCGGGCACGGAGAAACTTTATCGTCCGCAAACGCATGTGAAAACAGGAGGGGGGACAAAATCAACCAATCAAAACAAAACACTGAAATGACAAATCGTATTACTTACATATTTCATACGCGTGTGCTCATTCCCTTGCATACAATTTGGTGATAACATTTTAATTTAATTAATTCACGTCACTGGTTTGTTGGTTCAGAGATCATCATAAAAACGGCCTGATAATCACTTTAACTTATTTTTATTTTCCACACACCTACCTTTAAATAAAGTCTATAACGACATTGCCTGTCGTTAAGTTATTTCAACGTGGCTCGTAGAATCTGAACATGGCCTGAACGAGCTTCATTTCCCGGCGTTAAGAACACTCTCCTTTCACTGACATTGATCGTGGGCTTTCTGTCAGTGTGTCGGTGGCGTGGTACTGCAGGCAAATCTTGCACGCGTTGCACTTCCTTCAGATCTGTGTGCATTGAGTCAGCAGCTGATGCAGAGTTTGAGAGTCTTGTAGAAAAAAATGATGAAAATTGATGTTAATACTTCTTTTTTTTCCCCTGCAGCACCTGTACACATTTCTGTGGTTGTACAATAGTAGATTACAAGTCCCATATCACTGCTGCTTTTATTTACCATACCTGTGCATTTGTTTTAATGAGGGTGTGTGTTTTTTTTCTTTTTTTTTTCTTAAAACTGTATTTGTATTATATCTCAGGTCAGTGCCAGTTATATCAGTCATAACCTACTGTGCTCATTTCCTGGCATTCCAGTGTCAGTGGTGCTACATTGAGACATTTTGTTTGTATAAAATCGATAAACTCAGTTTTTACCGTTATCTTTTGTCTGTGTTTTTGACCAACGCCGCCGCACATGACGAGAGAGAAAAAGAGCCACGAAGCAAATAAATAACAGCCCAACGCGTCTGTGGGGACACCTGCTTTTAACCTTCCGTTTCTGAACCGCGTGCTCTGAATGCGGTGTTGCGTGGCATTGATTTCTGCGATACCTCGGTGGGCGCGGCGAGGTACGGAGGTTAGGAAAAAGGGGGGAGAGAGCTTCCAGCTGTCATAGAGAGCTATGGATAGCCTGTGTGTGTGGATATGTCAGTGTGTGTTTTTGTGTTAGGCTACTACCAGGCGTCTCTCATCAGCCTAGAGAAGGGTCAAGCATTAAGGCCACGTCTGCCTCCCTGACAGTAGTCTGAAGGGGGTGGGGGGTTTTAGAGGCACCTGAGCAGGTTACATTGGTGGTGTGAGTTGTGTGTGTGTGGGGGGGGGGTGGTGGTGTCAGTGTCAGAGAGAGGGAGCGTGTACTCCCCGAGGCATTTTTCAAGTGCGCTGGAGCATTTTCTCTTCTATCGGCCAAAGGTGGCTCTGGTCTGGCTGAGGCACCTGGACCAAACATGCACCCCATATCCAGCATCCCCGGGGTGAGTGATGGGTGAACGGGCCCGCCAGTGGAGGATGGAGCCCCCCACACCCATTCTCCGGTGTGGCTGATGGATGGGGGGGCCGCTCCAACTCGCCCCGTGTTGTGACAAGCAGCAGATGTTCTCCAATAATGTTTATCGGCCAGGCCTTCATCTTCAGATGACACACACCTGTTTCCAGTCAAACAGGCCCAGAGAGGCCATCCATCCACAAAGCTCTGGGTGGCCACTGCACCGCTGGACTCTCTCGCCCTCCACGCACAGAGCTGGGTGCGACAGCGGACAGCAGTGCCACAAATGAAGAGCTGGCACGCTAGAAGAACCAACTGGTAAAATCAAGAGCCGCGTCTGTGTAAGCCAGGCCTGTGTGATTAGCGCACTGCTGCCAGTATGTAGCAGGGTTTTCTTTTTGGATTCAAGATGCTCAGGAAAAGGAGCTCAGTCCATTTCGGTTTGCTTGAAATGATCTCAGCGCCTTGAAAAGCCATTTTTGGTTTAGTACAAGCACATGAACAAAGATGCTCTTTGTGCTAAAAAGTCTCCTGGAGGAAATAAATGGCCTTCTGTTGTACGCATGCTGGCTTATCAGGACCGAAGGAGAGGGAAGAGTGCAGGAAACTGGCGATGAAATAGCCCGTAAAAGGTAAGATCGCATCATGGGTACTTTTTCGCTGTAATTAAGCATACGGCACTCTTTGCTAAAAAGAGATTCTATCACTTTACTGCCATAGCTCCACGTCCCAGAGATAATTTCTGCCCCTCTGCGTTGAACCAGATCTCCCAGAAGGCCGTGCTGTTTTGAACTACAGCTGACAAAGCTGTCGGCTCAGATAAAGGAATGGGGTGGGGGGGGGGGGTGGGGGGGGGGATCATTTCAACACATCCTGCGCCATTTGTTCGGCTGTTGCCTGGAAAAATAAATGTTAAACGTCGAGGCTGCAAAAAAGATGCGTATCGAGGAACTCTCCCACACTCTGGAATCCGCGTGGCGTAAGTAGAAGTAGTCATCTTTGGTTTGGATCTGTCAGCGTTCTGAGTACTTCAGCAGAAAACGTCGAAAAGCGTATGCATATAAATATATACATGCAGCACATGTATTGTTTTTTTTGCTTGTTTGTGTATTTAATAGCTCGAATATTGAAATTAAACCAGATGTAGGGAGGTGTATATAAGTATGTTCACCACTGGATGGCGCTCAATGTGGAAAAAAAAAGCACAGAGCCACTGAACATAGCTTTGATTGAAGTGATTACACATTGCATGGTATATTAAAGTTAACATAATAAAGTTTTTTTTTTTTTACCATACTGAAGCATTTTACATTTCAATTCCTCCGGCGGTGCCAAAGTCCTAACCTGCTGTACCCGCTCCTTCACACAAGCAGCTGAAGGCCTTGATGAGCCACTTTCTAATCTACTCCATGAGCAAAGAATGAGATGATTTCAACAGCAGGCTCCGAGCGGCTCTGCCACCACGCCTGCCCTGATTAGACTCGTCATATTAAAACCATGTGCACGACCGCTCCGCTCTGTCCTGAGTGTGTTCCTCGGGACTGCGCTGAGTGTCCATCAATAACACTAATGACCCGTAGCCTCCAGGGAGAAAAACAAACAGTGTAATGAAACCGCAAGCTTAAGCTCTACTGCTTTCTAAGAGGGGGCCGGTGGGGGGGGGGGACAAGGAGATAAGCAGAGGAGGAGAAGAAGAAGAAGAAGAAGCAGAAGGGGATGAAAAGGAGAGAGTCTGATTGGCCTGCAATCATTTGCTCTGCACACGCACGCTCAGGGGGTGGATGCAGACAGAGGAGGTGCTGCCCATTATTGTAAACACAACAAAAACTTGATGTGATGATTTGTGGACTCTCCCCACCCAAACACACTTACCTATCTGTGCCAACTGTTAGCGAGCACCACTCCATACCAACTACCTCAACCCCCCCCCACCCCCACGCCTCCTTGAAGGCTCCACTCCCACACCCATCCATGCCTCCCCTCTCCGAAAATGTTTCCCCTGGCGTCTGAGTCAGAACGGGTGCCAAGTCAATCAGTGTGAGAGCTGCCAGCTGTGATGGCCTCTTTCTCTGGGGGTGTGATGTATGTTCCAGCGAGGGGGAGCGGGGCAGTTACATGCCACACAGGGTTGGCTGCGTGAACGGGTGGCAGAGGATAGGAAGGGAGGGTTTTAGGGCGAGGAAGGAGAGAAGGAGGGAAGGAAAGAAAGAGAGGACGGTGTCTGAACAGGAGCTGTAATGAGGCCTGATGGATTCTGAGGCTGTGCCAGCTGCCCCATTAGCTGAGTGGCTCCAAGCCCCACGAAGCGTTGCCCACAGTGTGCCCACCCGTCCACAGACACACACTGTAGGGACACGGCAGCTTGGAGATCCAGCCCCCTTTGACACACACACACACACACACACACTTCACATTTAACTAAAACAGATTGCATTGACTAATGCACACTCTTCTGTCTGACTTCCTTAGCTCTTTAAACACACACACACACACGCAGAGCTTTGCCAGCCACACTTCAATACACACTGAGCCCTTTATGAGAAGCCGTGGGTTAATGACGGCAATAACTCGTCCCAACGTGTTGATTAAGTGTGAGAGGATACATGGGTGACATTGGCATGTGCTAATCAACACCGCTGAAACCGGTGCACGCACAACAGCTAAATGTTACGCTGCCAAAGTCGCCCGGGTGCCCTCCTCACTCCACTCTGCTGCCCACACACAATGACATTATACACACTGCTGTCTATTCATAATATTTTGGTGCTCTTTCAAGAGGCACTGCCTTTAGACTTTTGTCTGGGGGAAGTTCTTTATGTAGGTGATGTAATTACATGGGCAATTTGAATAGCAGTGGGGGCGTGGTCACTGAGGGGTGGTGGCAAAATCCTCTTGCCAGATGCAGTCAAGGTATAATTCCTATTCATCAAAGGCTTGTTGAGCAGTTGCTTCAAGACGGTTTGATTGCAGGAGAATGAAAAAAAGTCTATAAAGCCATCCTCAATGCAAGCCTTCACTTCTCTTTTAAAATGAAAAAAAATCTTCTATATTGAAACACTGTTCCCGTTTATGCAACATCTGGCACCGCAGTAGCACACATAACATCAATATGATATACCCTACAACAATAGTAGTAGTCAAGGCTACGATAACAATAGTTTTCATTGCAAATGGAAATGGATAAACTGACTATGCGCAACGTGAAAGGGGCGGCTTATAGTAACAAAACCACAAAGAATATACACCAGGCTCTGCAGTTCCTCTCTGTAGAGTTTTATAGTGTCTTTCAGGTCATTGTTTTGCTTCTGCGGCCTGCAACTTTACTGTTCTGGAGCACTCTTACGGCGTTGGGTTCAGCCGCAGCGGTCAGCTGCTCTCAGCATAAAAGCTCTGAAAACTGACTGTACGCTACCTGCTCAGCTCCAAAAGGCAGAGAGACAAAGTCAGTGACGAAGATGGTGAACATTTAGCAACTCAAACACTTTTCTATGAGAAGTTAGGGACCAGAAATGCCAGACATATAAAAATGGGACTGATATCAAACAATAAATGAAGGTTGTCTTTCCATATCTGCTGGACTTTAAAATAGATAACAGTTTGCTAAATTCACCAGGTGAAGGTGATGTCAGTGTCAGTGTGTCCTTAAGTGGCCAAAAAAGCAGTCCGTTCAGGTTTAAATGTCCAGTGTGTGGGATTTAGTGGCACCTAGTGGTGAAGCTGCAAACTGCAACCAGATGAATACTCTCCCACGTCTCACCCTCTCCTTCCAAGCTTCCAAGTTCGGCGGTGAAATTCACATAAAAAGCAAAAGGTCATATCTAGCTCAGCGTTTGGTTTGTCTGTTCTGGGCGACTGTAAAAAAAATGGCTGCTCAACATGGCAGACTCCATGAAAGAGGACCCGCTCTCACTGCAGATATAGAGGACTCATCTTAAGACAATGATTCTGATGTTTAGATTATTATACACTAATGAAAACATACTAATGAATATTGTATTCCATTCCTGCAAAGAAATACTTTCACGCTGGACCTTTAAGTGCTTACCGTACTGTACTGGATTAGCTGTGGCGTGACTACTGGCAAGCTCACATAATCATCTTGGCTTAAAGTAGTCCCCAATAGTACAGGTGGCAAAACTCACACTCAGGACCATTATCACTTCCACTCCATTATGGCTCTGGCCTGCACCATCACTACCATCACAGCAGCTGACCTCATCAAAGCTGGACGACCCGTGCTGACCTCATCAACACTGTGTGACCCCCCATGACCTCATCAAAGCTGGACGCCCCATGGAGCCCTGAGGGCTGACGACAGGCCCTAAGAAAACACCCCATCCATTAGGGTGCCAAGAGCACTGTAAATGTGGAGTGTCAGCGCCAGCCATCTTCACTGTCATGCCCAATTCTCCAACCCCCCACCCGAGCTACTCTCCGGACAATGGAGCTGCTGAACCTCCAACCCTCCCAGCCACAATGTCCGCCCACGTTGGCTGGCAGCAGTGACAGAGGGGGGTGCCGGATGGGGAGGCCTGCTGCAGGATGGGACTCTTATTGAGCGTTTGAGCGATGAGCCAGGTCATCACATCTACCCAACTCATCCATCATGCCCCACAAACGGACACAAATAAAGAGGACACATTCCTGCCTCCGCTCCCACTACCACATTCAAGCCCTCTCCAGCCTTTTCTCTCCTTCCCTCTCTCTGTGCGAGCCAAAGCCTGGAGGAAAAAAAAAAGAGGACCAGAGTTCAGGCTCTCCCTCGCTCTTGGAGGCCATGGGAGCGCCAGAAGAAAGCGCCAGGTGGTTTTCTGACTCATGTCTCTTAGTATAAATCTGTGTTTGGGCCAAAATGATGGGCAGCCAGAAGGACTATATGGAGTAGGGAGGTGTGAGGGAAGTGGGAGACAAAGGCTGAGTAAAAAGTTTATGGAGCAATAAAGACAGAATGGAAGACGTGTCAATCCACATTGTAGTCCTTTATTTCTTAGTTGTTCCTCCCACAGTATTGAATTGAAATGCATAACAGTTACATTGTAGAAAGCATTAAAACAAAGTACCTCAACTTGCTGATTACTTTTTAAAATCGATTATAAACAAAACAACGACAAAAAACAAACCAAAAAATCTGGTCCCTCAAAACGGGAGAATAAATGAAAGTAATCTGTTATTTATCATAAGTTTGGCACAAGGGATTAACATGAACCGAACGTCACACAAGCTTGCAGACAACCGTAGAAAATGTCAGATACAGATCTTACCAGACCAATCATGCGTTTATGAAGAAATTATACCTGGCTTTTTTTTTTTTTATTATTCATTCTTTATAATGTTTTTCATTTTTTACAATTGAATCATTAAATTGTCATAGAAAAAAAAAAAAAAAAAACCTAAGTAATATCTATTCATCGACCGGTTTCATTAGAAGAATAAGGAGTGAATTGTATGTTTAATACTATCCGGCACTCAAATGTAATCTACAAACCCCATTGAACTCTGGGATAGGCCCGGTGAGGAAATCTCCCCTTCACCTGGGCTAAGAGCAGTGCTATTCAGTAAACAAACTACAGTTTGCCAAGAAATAAATACAGTTCTCAACATACAACAGCAAATAACAACAACAACACCAACAAAAAAAATGAAAACAAAATCATGATTGTCTAAAAATGAAAGACACACGAGCATGGAGTAGCTAACGACTAGCATTCAGGCTATTTAGTGGTATTGTTGGCTGACTAGGATGGATTCAAGGGTTTTGAAAAAACAAAAAAAAGACATATGCCCTTTTACAGAACAACAATTAACTTCAGCACTGGCTACTTATCTCAGTTAAAAAATAAACAAACAAACAAACAAACCAAAAAAAACCAACAAAAAAACATTGTGTTTTCTTCTCTTCCACTAAAAAGACAATCTATTTATATCCTTTCACAGATAGCGCAGGCGGGCAGGATGGAGTGCAGTGGAGAACAGTTGGTAGACACTTGTGTACAGTGCTATGATTGTGCAGACACACGCAGCTATGAAAAACGCGGATGGGGAAACTGGCCTGATTTCAGTATGACAGTTACTTTTTTTTGTGTTTTTTTTCTCCTTTTTTAAAATTTGTTCTTCAATGACTTCAGTGATATTAAAGCACTGCTAGCGCTGTCCTTACATGGAGCGGGTTTCGGTCGCTAACGCCACCCTTCATTTTTAGTCATCAAGTACATGTATTCATGAGAGACACCTGTGGATCTCTGGGGGGTGTGTGTGGGGTGGGGTGAGGTGGGGTGGGTGGGGTGGGTGGGTCAAAGGGAAGTCTTGTAATACATTTTAAAGATACTTTTGTCAGATGAGCCAAGGTTCTTATGCTTTATGCACAGTGAAACATACTAGGCTGAAACTGGCCATCTTAGAGACGCAACCAGACTCGACCTCTCTGCGTAAAATGTTCTCCTTGCTTTGTATGTGCTGGGCAGTTAATGCATGGCTAGCAATGATACGTCAGCACATCCATCTTCCATGTCCACCAGCTGCCTTTGCTGTGCAAAACAAAGAAATTCAGCAGAATAAATACAGCTATTATTACTTTAGCATTATTATTTTCACCACAATCATCATCACTGCTACCATCCTGGTTGGTGTGAGAAATCAATTCTAAGGGACGTTTTTCTTCTCTATCATCAATTGGGTTTTTTTTTTTTTTTTTTTTTTTTAGGGCTGGGGGCTAGGCTGGGTTCTGCGTGGACAGTGACCGTGCTTTGTGTGTGTAAGGCGCTCCGCTCAGCAGTCAGATGGGCCGTGGTTCTGCTCAGCAGTCACTCTGTGGACGATCAGGGGGCCCCCCTGCACATAGCCCCTGTAATGGGCTCCCAGTGCCATAGGTCAGGTTTTGGGGAGGGGTGGGGGTGGAGTGGGGGGGGGGGTTGAAAGGTGAAAGGGAAAGCGCAGGGGTGTCATCATACATGGCTAAGGGACTGAATGGCACTGGATTCAGCAGCGGCCCGTGCCAGACTGTGCCACATGGTGGCTGGGTTGTGGGAGGCCGGGTGGAGAGAGTCCTTTTCAGCCAGAGACAGCATCATGGCATACGCCTGAGGGAGAGGGAGATGAATCACATTTTACTGCCATGCTCAGATTGCAAACATGCGTGTGCGCCGTGTAGGTAAACAGATGTGCACGCGTGTGAATCAGTGTGTTTTTTTTATTTTTTTACCTGAGACTTAGATTTCCTAAAGAGCGGCTGTTTGACGGCCTCGGTCAGAGAGGGGGAGCCAAACGATCCGTCGTCCTCATCCCCGTCGCTCAGCTCGCTCTCCTCCAGCTTGCGCATTTCCGAAAAGTGACGAATGTGATCCAAGGCTGAGTAGCCGCTCTCCTCCACCTCGTCCTTATATCTGGGGGTCAAGCAGAGAGTTAAAATAAAGCAAATTACGAGATATTTTTGACCGCATGTCGTCATTTACGCTGCCTCTGTGTCCAATTTACCTCCTGGGAGAGGTTTTGCAGCTGAGGTTTAAGTCGTTCGGCTCGTTGAAGTCCATTTCGTCTTGTATGTCGTCACTGAGGCTGCTAGGAAGCACGTCGCCCTCCGGTTTCCCCGGGGTGTTGCTGGGCTCTTCCACTTCTTCTTCGTCAGCGCCGAGCTCCTCCGCTTCTTCGTCTTCCAGGTCACGTGACCCATGGCTGGCCATCAGCGGCTTCTCTTCTTCAAACGGGCCGCCATTTAACCTGCAGGACAGGAACATGCATTACGTTAAGCTGGATAAAGTAGTACACGTTTGAAGGAAGCATAAATGTCAGCGTCACTACCTTTTTACTGCACATTTATAGAAATGCACTTATTTTATGTTTGAGAGAAGAGAGGGTAAGAATTCTTTGGTTTCTTTCTTAAATTAGCAACACAAGAAAACACTGAAGCAACAACTATAAATAGGTTTAACATGGCAGGGTGCTGGCTTTTGTCTTTTGCGTTCTTACGAGTTCTTGTGAGAATCCTTTCTCTAAATATACAAAAACAATGGAGCGTCTGGGATAAAGAGCAGAGGGAGGTGAATCTGAGGCAGGGCACGGCAGCTGGGATCGAGAGAGCCGGAATCCCGTTTGTCATCGAGGCTCTGGGGCCCCTTTGGGCACAGCAGCGCCGGCTTGATCGTTGCAGCACTTAAGTGGAGTGCTCTGCCTCTCTCCCTGTTTATTTTCTCTACTATCTCGTATTCATCTAATAGGCAAAATATTTAGCTGACAGCCCCATTTGGTGGGAGAGTTATGAGAGCGTTGCCAACCGGCCCATTCCTCTATCCCTGTGGAGGGAGAGAGGGCGAGCTATCCAAACTGCCTGAGTCTTAATCTGTCCCTCTGTCTCAGCGCCACAGGAAACCACCATTTGGTAAATCATCTGGAACCACATTAAGACTGATTCACTAATTACACTATGGCACGTCTTTCGTCAGCTCCCAAAAATGCCATTTCTCACACAAAGGATTCGGAGATGAGGACTGAGAGAACTGGACGAGGAGAAGTCGACAGATATGAAACAAAACCCATCAGGCCCATCACCACATAATTACAGGACGCCTGTAAACAGGATACCTAGCGCCGGATTTGAAAGGGACCCGTTTGAGCGCGCGGCGGCCGTAGAAGAAGGGGAGAGAGGGAATTACTGCAGATTACGTTTAGCGCGTACAGGATCAGCATCATTTTCCCTTCCACCAGCAGCCGGTCATATTGTGCTTTCAACGGAGCTCCCGCTGGGATGGGGAGTTCGAGGCTGATGATGGTGGTATTCGTGCCGTGTCGAGCTCGCGGGGCTGAGAAAAAGGGCCAGCTCCAGAGAAGAGAGCGAGAGCTCTGTGATTAAGAAAACAGATTCGCTAATTACGCTTTCAAACGTGGTAATTTGCTGGGGATAAAGTATCTATCAGAAGTAGTCAGGAGCACAGCACTTTGAAAGGAAACACGGGCCGACCCTTTGACCCCACCCCCTCTACCCTCTTCCTGTAGGCAGACATGTTGGTTCCAGATGTGGTGGGCTAACTGCTGCACATACACCCCCCCCGCCGCCTCTCTCCTCCTGGTTCTCTCTCCATCGCTCTGACGCTCCACCGCCGGGTCCTGCTCTCACAGGCCCTCCTGCGCAATCACACACCAGTCTGCGAGATCTCTATCTGAGCTCACAATCGGCCCTGTGATCACACCAACATGAGGCACGTGAAAACAAACTCGGAGACCTGAGCAGACCTCTCGACTGCTATCCGACCTGATCACAGCTCCAAGGATTTATTTGCATAAAGCTCAGACGCAGTTGCATGTGCACAGATAGCCGCTCATACGTGTGGCCAAAAGGCAGCCGACAAAAAAACGGCCATTATCTTAAATGTCATCGCAGATGATTGCTCTTTACGCCAGATCTTTGAGCACGATGCGATAATTAACGAGCGCCGGCTGGGTGGTATGCGA
The DNA here is from genome assembly GCA_014281875.1 of Nibea albiflora. Classification (NCBI taxonomy): domain Eukaryota; kingdom Metazoa; phylum Chordata; class Actinopteri; family Sciaenidae; genus Nibea; species Nibea albiflora. The sequence goes on along the minus strand of CM024794.1, from coordinate 11,119,176 downwards.
GTCTAAAATGGGCTGATAGCAGCTGACCCATTATTCATACTTATTCAAGCGCTGAGAGCTCTTTTTAAGTCCAACAATCTTAATGTAGTCACAATTAAAGCGAGAGTTCAGTGAGCGGTAATGTGGGTTAGGCTTGCAGGTATAGTTTCAGATAGATAAATGTTAATGTTATCCTATATCTGAATCTTTTCACGAGGGTCTGGCCCTCATTTGTGCCTGCTGTGGAGCGAGAGAGGTTTGGACGAGCCAAGCGCACACTGATATTGGTCCATAAACATCTTGTTTAGCTCTGCAGATGTAGGCCTGCTTAAGAAAAAGAAAAACGGGCCCCCTTACCCTTCCTCAGAGGGGTCCGGTGATGTCTGGTTCTGGCCTGTGTTGCTGATGAAATTTCTTATTTCATTGAAATAAGAGTCTTCCTTGTCATCCAATATGGCACTGCTACTGTCCAGTTCAGACTGCGGGGACGACATTGCGGTGCCTGAGGAGAGAAAGAGAGACGTGTTTTTTTAACCATGGTGTCCTGAAATAATGGGCGGCTTGTTTTCACTCTTTAAAATGTAAATGATGACACTCTGTTTGTTTGTTCTGACCAAAGTTCCCATAATTAGCTTCAAATCTGTCACTCTGACAGTGTGGCATTTTCTGTATCTGCAAATCAAGTGTTTTCCTAATGATGTAACCGTGGATCTCATTTATCATGGGGAAAAACTGGACCATGGAATTCTCTGATATATTTTGGTATCTTTGGAAACTCTGAGATTTTGACAACAATTTAAAATAAAATTATGAGAGTTTTGACAATGCGCGGTCACGCAGAAATGCATTTAATGGCGGACCTGCCAAAGTTTCTTTGAGGTTTCCGCAACAAATGTTTTATTATTTTAACAAGTGAGGAAACAATTTTTCTCCCAAACAATCTTCAGTCTTTTTATCTTTGTGTTGTGGGCCGGGGAATACATTTTTTTGATTCTGCAAAGGGAAAGCTTGGCGGACAATTGATTTCGCATTTGAGAGAGTGAACATCGTGTCTGATTAAGTGGAAACCTCCTCTGAGGGCTGTTGCTCTCAGCTGCTGGCCAGGTGTCACTGCTTGTTCTGCTGATTCAGAGTCAGAGTGATGCAACCTCTCAAACCCATACGCCACACTGCTGATTAAAGCAGCTCATTCAAAAAACATTTTGTGCTGTTGCAGGGCTTGATGACAGATTTATGTAATTTAATTTTTCAGCTTCTAAAATTGTTTCCGATCACGAGTAAATTATGTTCTGTATTATTCAGCAGAAGAATTTATAAATACGACGCGCTGCTGTGTCACAAATCAGCAAAGTAGCTCTCAATTTCTCTGGTATGCGCCAAGGAACCAGAAATGTGTGTTCCAGGACTTCGAACCTGACAGGTTGCCGTTCTCGTGCTTCTTGAGGTGACGATCCAGGTTGGTCTGCTGACCGAAGCAACGGTCACACAAGTGGCACTTGAAGGGCTTCTCCTTGTTGTGGATGTTGCGGATGTGACGTTGCAAGTTGGAGGAGATGCTGAAGGAGCGGTCGCAGTATTTACACCTGCAGGAAGAGTGGAGACGTAACTTAAACAATTATAAAATGACAAAAACAGCAAAAGCTGCTCGGCATAAGTACAACTGTACTGCATAATGGATCAGGAACCAGTGGTTTGTTCTATGGGAAACATAATGGGATACATAATGAAGGACACACACACACACACACACACGCACGCACACACATTCAGACAGTCCCAGCAGTCCCACAGTCCCAGACATGATGGAGGAGCTTGTTTAAGGTGAAACAGCTCTGCCTCTTATCTCCAGCCAGCGCAATAAAATTGCATTCTTCTCTCACAAAATAAGCACGCAACAGATTTGGTTCTAGCCCTGCAAAATTAGAGCCTCTTGCCAAGTTTCTTCATGCAAAATTATACGAGAAGATTACATCTTTTCTTCTGGTGGAATTAGCTCGCTCGATTGGCTGTCCCTCAGGAAACCCCCCGGTTATCTCCACAAAAAAATTACAATAAACAGCGGTGATCTTTAATGGCATGCCAGCGTGTGGAGTGCAGGCTATCAGGCTGGGGCAGTAGAGGCCTGCGTCTGTCTTTCTCTCTCCCCTGTGGTCAGCAGGCCTCCTCCAAGCTTTGGGCCAACATTCCACTACCTTGGTAACTACAAAGCAGAACCGTGCTAGCCAGAGCTTACTCATTATCCAAATGCAGTAAATGTGCAAGATTCATTTTTACATGTGTACTGGACGGCTGCTGCATTGTTACTTCTACTTCGGCAGCACCTGGAAAACTCTGCACGCTCTGACGTAGGGAGACGTTTAAAACGGTGACCAAAGTTTTCCGTGAAGCAAAAATGCTAAGAGACTTGAAAGTGCATCTTTTTGCCCAATTTGACCAACTAGACTATGATTCAAGACAAAAAAGAAGCTTAATCTTGCGATAACCTTTTAAGTTGGCAAGAAAACCCCACTTGTGCAGGGCAAATAGCCAGTAGGCTTGCAGATCGCATCGGGTTTGGCCTTAAACGCGCAAGAGAAATGACCACAGCTGCCGGGCCTGGACATCTGCCCGCGCTCCTCATCACCCCAATTTTTCACCAAACTTCCTCCCTTCCTCTCTGCTCTGCTCTCTTACCAGCCCAGCTTCAAAACCCCCCCTCTTCCTGTCACCCCGGCGACGGACACCATTTTTCATCAGGCAAATTATTTAGCAGTAGGATAATTATTCCAAGCTTTAACGGCATAAGAAAACACACATAAACTCTGTTCTAGCTGTAGACAAGAACTCCCTGGGAAAACATCCACGCGCTGTTAGCGAATGAGTTGCATCTCTCCGTCTCTCCGTTTGCTTGAGAACACTCTGTGTGAACGTGTGTTTGCTCATTTCACTCGTAGTTGTGGCAAAAGAAAAGCAGTTCCTCACTCTGGAGTTAATGTACTATTGTGCAAATCAAATTCTTGACTAAAGGATAATTTGCCAATTCAGTTTTGTATGATGTGTATTCTTGGAAGTGAGGAGGGCTGATGGAGGGATATTGGCACGAGGCGAGAGAGGAGGATGATGATTCAGCCGACATGTTGCTGTTGGACTTGGTCTCTTCCCTTAACAGCTCAAACCAAAGCTAAACACCCACTCATCGCTTCAACGTGCACACACAGACGCAGACAGCTCCAAGACACAGTACATGTGTGTGAATGTGGCTCTTTGGACTAGAGACAGTCTTACTGTACCTGTATGGTTGCTCTCCTGTATGAGTCCTGAGGTGGCGGGTCAGGTTAGCAGAGCGGGGGAATATTTTCCCGCAGTATCTATAAAAGTAAGTAAAAAATGTTTATAAGTATGTAAATAACTTTAGAAATCTAACAAAACACAATATTCTTATATTCAAAAAATGCAGGAACAAAATAACTGTTACTATTTAACAATAACAACAATGTGAAATGACCCACAAAAACAGAGAAAGACAAAATAAATTAAAAAAAATAACAATAAAAAAAGTCTATTTTCCATTGAGGACTGTCACTTCAGGACCAAAATTAAAAAATGAAAATGATAAATGACAAACCAGTTGCTATAGTTACCTGCATGTGTAGCGCTCCTTGCCCTTGCGCAGCAGCGTCTCTGGAAGTGCAGAGGGCGGTGCTCTGAAGTCAAACATGGTAGGGACGGAGCGCAGCAGGTCACCAGACTCTGGCTTCAAGGAGCCAAAGGTCTCCAGCTTCTCTGCCATGTTCTCGATGGCCGACATCTGAGGAGACGGAGCGAGGGGTTAGCCTTGTGCTTGAAAACCGCATACCGTATACCTCATCTAGCGTTGCAATCATCCGACATGCGACGCGAAGAAACTGGTGTGTTAATAGAGTTTTCATGTCACTTGGATCAAAGAAACTCTTGGACTGAACTGCAATCAGACACAAGGATGTTATGAGATTGTGCTAATAAAATGAGGGTTTTAAGACACATGGATACTACAGATAGAAAGCCATGCAATTATGCTGCAGGATGTGGTTGAATATATTTTGGTGTCTGCTTACAAGCAAAATGCAACAAATAATTTAGTTTAATATACCGGTCAGAGCACATGCCCTAAACACTGAAAAAATAACAGCCACAATCATTTTTTACATTCTCCGTAGATGTCTTTACATTAAGCACTAATACCAAATTTACAGATTTGATTCTGATTTACTAGTTAAACGCTCGCATAGTTAACACTTCCTGTACTGATCTGCTCATATCTTGTTTGAGTGACGAGCGTTGTTTACAGGCATCGCGCCGGCTGAAATGAAGTGAAACAGGTATCGGTTGAATTCTTATTATGTCGTTCATCAATGATTCATGAGTCACAAGGTCAAATCCCTGGGATATGTGCATGACAAGTACATCTGATACTGATTCATAACTTTGTAGTTAAACAAATGGTCAGCGGAGAGGGAGGGAGAGAGAGCAGGTGTGAAACTCTGAATGTTAAATTCAGCCAACTCTTGTCCTCACTGCAAATACACATATCCATGTACATTGGATACATAAGCACACACACACACACACAGAGACAGACACACATAGGATTAAAGACTGCAGCTAATCTACTAATGAAGCTGAACATTTACTTTCATCAGATACTCTCAGAGGAAATATGCGTACTTGTCAGTTGGTCTCTGTACGTGTTTGTGTGTGCATATGGACGAGAAGCTATGTGCTGCATGGTGGCCGCAGTTGATTAATTGCCATCAATGTGTGTGAAAGAGAAAATATATGTATGTGTGTGTGTGTGAGAGAAGAATGTATTTGTAATGCATTTGTATGTCTGAGTGTGTGTGTGTGTGCTTACAGGCATGTGCGTAGTATGTGAGCGTGATTGCACGTGCTTAGTGTGTATCTGTGTGTTGTGAGATACATGTCTGTGTGTATGTGTGTGTGTGTGTATGTGTGTGGCAGAGGAGTGATTCATGTCCACTGCTGGGCTGTAAACTATTCTGTGCACAATGCGGGCAGACAGCACATTCGTCAATATGAAAGATGTTGACATTACTGATCAAGGGCCAGACACGGGTAATAATGATATCGCTGTGCTGAGAGGGGCGGGATGGGGGAGGAGCGGGGGCTGGAGGGGGGAGTGAAGGAAGGACTACAGGGAGGAGGAGAGTGAGGGGGCGGGGGTGAGGGGGTCCCAGTAGGCCGCAGGGCCTGTCAGCCCATCTCACACACACACACACAGGATTTCTTTTTTTTTTTTTAAAGGGGGCCACACAAATTTGCATTATTTTGCGTGTATTGAATTTTCAGCCTGTTTCTTATTCTTATTTCAATAAGGCAACAAATCAATGGTGATTCGGGTCCTCCACCGGAGCCCTGCTCCGACTCTGACATTTCATCTCCTGCTTTCACCCCCTGTCACTCTCAGGCTTCACGCCAAGATGGAGCAGACCGAGGGGGAAAGAAACAGAGGAAGAGAATCGGAGAAGAAGCATGATGAAGGACTAGACGATAGGGGAGAAGAGTGGGAAGGAAGAATAAAGAAAGGCGGGGGGGGAGAAAAAAAAAGAAAAATGAACGAATGAAAGAAAGAAAGCAAAGAAAGAAAGAGCGAACATAGCCCCGGAGAGAGAAGGGCTGATGGATGGTGGTGGAGCTTGGTGTTGGGAGCGGCTGATTAGGAGTGACGGCCGAGTGTAAAGTTCCTGCCGCAGCCGTCGACGTTCCCACTGAGGGAGGATGTGGAGTGTCAGGTCCGTTTGATTATGAATATGCCAATGCTGCATGCCATGAATCAAAGGCAAGAGAGAGAGCAGAGCGAGAGGAAGAAGGAAGCCAAAGGATTGAAAGATAGGGGCGAGGAGTTGTGGGGAAGAGGGAGGTGAAATGCTTTCATATTTCTTTTGAATGTGCACTGTGTGTATTTCATTGGGCTCTTTTCAGGCACTGGAGTGAATACTCAGTTTGTCTGCCTTGCTCAACAAGAACCAATAACTCCTGGGAACATTAGGGCTCCTAAAGCTGTCGGCAGTATCGAGCCTGTCCGATAAGACACTTTTTAGAGCTGAAACTACTCCATCCGAAGCTCCATCTACTGGGGAATTCTGATCCCACCTCGACCCACTCATGCTGCTGCACTCTATTAAGAGTTTAATCTCACAGCTTTGGTCAACGTTTGCCCCTCTGTATCCTTTAAATGAAAGGCAGAGTGCTGTTATTAAAAAAAAAAAAAAACATATTGGTAATTGAATAGCTGTGTACATGATATAAAATTAATATTGATTTAGCATTATTACTTTCCAGTTCAGAGCTTCATTTGAAACTATTGCTGCATTTTCCATGTTAGTATAAGAAGACAAAATAATTGTTTTAACATTTTTTGTTTATTGTGACGCTTGTCAAAATGCTCTAAAAAGCAGCTGAAAGCGTTTTGGCAAGTTTCTCCAGACCACTCAAATTCTTTGTTTGCGGTTAAATGAGTAGCAGTAAACGCTTCACATATCCAGTCCAATATATATTAATGCTTGAAATTAGTAAGCAGCAGTTTGCCGCTGATTGCTCTTCAGAAACCTTCAGACGCTGAGATGTTTTTATGGATTGTGAGCCAGGTTCATTAGGCCACTGTTTGACAATGTTGTGTGTGTGAAATGTTGGACTTAAAGGACAAGAGGATAAACGGCTCCACATTTTGCTCTAAAGCGATTTTTCAAAGGTTTTATAACCCCCCTGCTCCTTTGTATAAGAGACCCACACACACATATACACCTCCTGAAACCCCCTTGTTCTTCCCCCCCGGGCAATATGTGTGTGTCTGTGAACTTGCTTGTTGCTGTAGCGTCGCTCTGGGACCAGCAGTTGATTGGCTATCTTCAGATGTCAGTGATGCTGTGAGGGCCTTAATTAGCGAGATGCATTCTCAATTGTTGATCTTTATCGGGAACCAGATGTTTGGAGGGAGGAACTAACCTCCGCTCCCCCCGCCAGTGTCCCAAAGAGACTGTTACCCTTGCGCTGATGTAAAGCAGCCCCCTAAACACCACCCTCCACCCCACCCTCCACTCGTCCCCCATGCCCATTTGCGAGAGCCCTGCTTCATTCTCCAAATAAGCAAACATATATTGAGAGATGTTGGATGGACAGGGTGTAACTCGGCTGGAAATCCCCGCTCAAACCCTTTTATGTGAGATCGGAGAGGGGATATGACCAAATGTAAAGACGTAAACAAATTAAAAAGTAAGGCTCAATTACTCAAGGTGAATCACTACAAAAGAATATTATATATATGTACAATGTAAACACTTCAAATTGATGAAACCTCCTTGTATTAACATATGAGAAAGCGATTCTATGGCCAGAAACGGACACAGCTCCGCTCGGTGCGGGATGGGCTAAAGCCATGCGAATGCTGGGTGATGTCAGTTGTAAACTGTTATGCAGCCCATGCATTAATTAGGGGATGGCGTCTGTTTGGTAGAGGTACAGGTAGAGGAACTTACCCAAGTTCTCTGATCTGGCAAACGAAACTGAGGGGCGGAACAGAAGGAAAAGAGACAGCAGTCAGAACCAGGAAGTGGCGCATGAATCAACAGCTTTTGATTGGACACATATGGGTACAGAGGGAATGACGGGCCTCGATGTGATTAACTTTGAATGAGCAATGAGCTGCCTATCTGCAGAGTTATGGCGCTGGAGTTATAGGGGACTCTAATAGTTCCCAACACTTCCTGGTGTTCAATAAGCTCATTATAGCAGGCTACAAATACAATTCCAGTATGTAATCTAAGCCAGTATTGCTTAGCAGTAAAATTTCCTGCCAGGAAATAAAAAGCTGAATCACTAAAGGTTGAAAATAGTTCCAGTCCCCTCAGCTTTGCAAAACTCTTTTTTGATATATGGCTCAAGAGTGAGTCAGGTGACTGAAAACAAACCCCCTCAAAAGTATACAGAAGGGCCCCTTTGCCTGGTCTGGCTTAGACCTACCCGGGTCTGGTGTTTCTGGGAATGATTTGTGTGTCCAGACATCATAAAGTCATAAAGATGGCCTAAGCACTCTGTTAGTGTTTCTACTGATAGGACACCTCATTAAGGCGTGTGGGACAGCCATGTGGCTGCTGCAGGCTGGGACCATGCAGCAGTCTGGACAGGGGACATAAATCAGACAAATGAAACAGCCTGTAAAAACCAGACCTGAAACGGCCAGAAAAGAGGAAAAAAAAATCATATGCCTGAGAAAGTGGTGTTTTCACTTTCCAACGGACCATTCTCACCCGTGGGGGAAGGATTGAACAAATGAACGCAACACGTCATAGACACAGATACGCATTCGCCCGCGTGCATGCGCGCACGCACACACATGCATGGAGCCTCCGGAATACTGAACCCAGGGGCAGAAATCACTGCTTTAAGAGCATATCATTTTTTTATATTGTAATCAAAGATACGTTATGGGAAGACCTGTCAGAGTGTGCCCTTTCTTTCTGCCACATCTGTTTCAGATAGCCATGAATGAGCTCAACAGGCAGTAGCTTGGATAAGGCTGGAGCCACATACTGATCCTCATTAATGCAGTTTGATCACCCTAAGACAACCATTCATATTCATAATAAATCATCACTGGTTTCGGCCACAGATGCAGGAAGCTGAAGTCAACTTTAAAAGACTAAAAAGTAATGGGCACAAGTGTACCGTTGCACGGGTGAGAATGTGTGATTTAGTCTTTTGTGCAAACAAAGTGTGTGTCTCCTGATTATTTTTCCCCTTAGGAATGCCCCAAGTTATCTCAGTTCCCCGGTGATGCCGCAGTCAGAACCTACCTGTGGATGGAAGAGGAATCCTGGAGCCGGTCGCATGTACTTGTCTTTCAGAGTCTCAAACGGATCGCTCATTCTCCTCTTCTCAACCCTGCTAATAGTAGATTTCTGTCAGCTCTTATCGCATGTACAGCAGAAAATATTCATACGCTTACTGCACTTGCAGTTACGTGCTCTCGCATATTACAATGAAATTATTGTTTACAATTGCAGTGGTGATTTGAGAAGTAAGACGTCAGCTACTGGGAATAACAATACCTGTAGATGGGGTCCATAAAGAAAGGAGTGGGCCTGGCATGCTGTAACGAAGTATCAGCTTTTGGGATCTCCACCACTGTTTTCTCCTCCTCATACCCCGCGTTACTCTTCGTGTCCTCCTCTCTTGGATTGCGTCCACGGCCCCTACCCCCCAGGCTCAAATCTAGCGGCTGATCCTGACCTGTGGATTGGGAGGCCTGTGGTTTGGAAGGAGCGAATGTGGCAGACTTCTCCTCCTTTCGCTTAGTAGTGAGGTCAAATGGTGATTCGGATGAAGATTTGCCCTGGGCCTTCTTGCAGTCATCTGCTGGAGACTGTGGCTCGCCCTTCAGGCCTGGAGGTCTGAGGTCCCTGTCTGGAAAAGGGTAAACTGGAGGAGAGAAAGCTGGGAAGAAAGGCAGTGGGAACATGGACGGATAGGGCAGAGACCCGACCTTCTTGTCCTGCAGGCCAGCCAGGCCTGTGGAGCCAAAGTACTTCTCAGCAATGGAGGCAATGGCCTTAATAGAGTCATTTACAGCCCCCGTTACAGCTGTGTGCTCGTCCAGCGAGGTTGGGATGAGGGAAGGGCCCGGAAAGTCTTTGGCAGCACTGCTGCCTGTCAGGCTGGGGCTCTGGGGTCCTCCTTCACTGGCCTTCCTCTTGGGACCTTTGCCATTTTCTCGAGCAGCTCCCCTCTCCCTCTCACTGTCCATGTCACTCTCCAGCTCGGAGCCCGATGTGCTCTCAAGATCGCTTCCGCTGGGCGTGCTGACATCGTCCAGGTCGCTGCTCTCAGACTGGTCACTCTGCTTGTTCCGCTGCTTTGCGGTGGATGAGGAGCTCTGGGCGTGGAGCTCTGAACCTGGCATCTGGTTGCCAGGTGCACTGCCATCTTTGCGCAGTGCCTTGAGTAGTTCTCGGGACTCCTGAACTCCAGGGCTTGGAGGCAGCAGTGGGCTCTTACTCAGCTCTGCACCGTGCCCAGCAACAGGTGCGTGGGCCGGTTGTCTGACAGGAGAGGTGGCAGGAATGAGAGGTGGCCGGTGGTAGAGTCCAGAGGGGAAGAGGCCAGGGAAGCTGAATGGAAATGCTGGGGCAGCAGGGAATGTAAGCCCGCCATGGTGGCGACTGGCCCCAAAGTAATCAGCCAGCCCAGAACTGCTGTGGCCCATTGCCAGAGCTGATTTGTCCAAGCCAGGGGCGCCAGGGAGTGGCATACCCTGGGCAAACAATCCCCCTGCTGTGAAATGGTTTTTCCCTTCACAGAAGCGCCGGTGCTTGTTGAGGGAGGATGTGGTGCTGAACATCTGCCCACAGTCCTTGCACTTGATCTGTGTGCGGCAGTCAGCGTGCATGCGTTTGTGGCGGCACAGGTTAGAGAACTGGGTGTAGGACTTGTGGCACACCTCGCCTGCATGTACAAGGAGACAGATACAGGACGTATCAGTATGCAGCACACACCGACCCCGCGCATACACAAAATAACATCACATGACATGACATCTCTAATGAACATGCTTCAGGCTGGGTGAGGCAAAGGCAGAGGAAATACAGTATGAATGATACGCTCGTGTTCCCATCAATACTCTGACAACTGTTTTCCAGCAAAATAAGGAGGAGAGGTGTGTCCAGATCCTGGCATTGTAAGAGAATCTGTTTGGTTCGACGGTGTGAGTCAGTTGCTGCCACTCATCACCTGCACATCAAACCAAATTCCCAGGCATCTCCAGCCCTATTGTCCTCTCAGGGACGCTCCCAGGGAGTCCATAAACAATCACACACAGACACACACATGGACATGCAGGCACATTCACAAAATATTCACATAACACAGAGAAACTGAACAAAACGCACAGACACACACACACACGCGCACACACACACAGGCATGCTGACATACAGATATACACGCGCGCGCACACACACATTCTCAGCCGCATGCAGTACAATGGCTCTATTTTAAGTTTGTGAAGGAAGCGGAGTTGAATGAATCCTATCCTGCAGTCCGGTTCCCAGGGATAGGTCTCACGTCCTCTACTGCCGCTCTTCCCTCTTCCCCCTCCGGGCCTTCCCCGTCACCCCCTCACCTTGTCCCCATAGTTGGGTCCCTGTGCTAAGTGACCTTCCCACAGTCAGCCCTTGTATGCATGGCTGTCGCTCTGTCTGACCCTGGGAGACATATAGTGGCAACACCCGGCCCTGAGACAAAACCTGACATTATCTATTACCATTATTAGTCTGTCAACATTATCTACTACCAGTGGATGATTTGTTAGAATTTACAAAAGTCCCTCAAGTACTCATTGTTTTCTCATGCTCTTTTTCTCTTGCTATTCTAATAAAAGTGCTGAACGCAGTTTACAAAAGGGGGAAGATGTTCCTCTTTTGCTAGCCCCACTCCCACACTATAGGATATTTTGCAATTCACCTACATTACAGCTGACATTTCAATAAGACTTTGATCATTGGATAATATCAGAAAGCAGTTAGGAGCAGCACTGGATGATTGATTTAGCTCACATTGTTATTAGTTTTTCAAAATGAGGATAAGGAAGTGGTTAGGCTCACCCCGTGATTACACTTCTGCATACTTTGGATGCCTTCCAGCCACAAGGTGCACAAAAGGCAATTTAAGGAGATGGAGGGGAAGAGCGGGAAAAAGTATTGTGGAAACAGATTTAAATAAACACCCCAGAGGAACGCCAAATGGGAATACTCGAGCCAAGAGTGAATGTAATCTTGTAAAAAAAAAAGTCTATTTTAATGAATAGACCCAGAAAACTAAATTGAAATGAAGTGTATTTGTGGCTTGGCTTTGGCAGACACAATCAAGGCAGAAAGATAGTTGAAAACATTTTGAAAACATCTGGGGGGAAAAAAAAGAATGCCTTATTCCTTTGATTTTGCACATGATGTTTCCTTTTCTGGAAGCTGTGGATGTGTCTTGCAACATAGCTGAAGCAATCTGGAAACTGTATCTCAATACCTTTCAGCTGATTAAAATGAATCTGGGTGAGCTTAAGAAGTAGACATTCACAATGAGGTAGGCAGCACGTCTGCTCGGAAGTTTAAGTAATACATTTTGTGTAAAATAAAAGATTGTATCGATAATTAATAACAGTAAATAAGTAGCCATTAAGTAGTCTGATCTGTCCGCGTGGAGTGGAGTAGCTGCTTCCATTGCTCTCTCTTTATGTGTGTGTGTGTGTTTTTACAAGTATAGCCACATGGCCTGAGCAAACTACAAGAAAAAGGCCCTGCACCATAAATCATGTAGCTGTGACATTTACAGACTAACAACACACACACACACGACACACTGAGTGTGAGATCTGATTCACTACACGCGTGTGCTCGTCAGCTCTTAATAAACCGAAACAAAATATTATAAACACATTCCTGAGAGGACAGCGGTGGCTAAGTAGTGGCTTGCTGAGTGTCTAAATTAATGACCCAGCAGGCCTGAGTGGTTCACTTTCGCAGAGAGACTCCGGCACACATACGCACATACACCCTTAAACACATTGCGTGCACTAACATACAAACAGCAGCATACGGTACAATACCATCCAAAACACGTACATGCCCTTCAAGAGCAGCCACACAAACAACCACTTCGGACACACACATGGTCTCTCCCGGGCAGCCGTCATGTTTAAGGCTGCTCAGTTTTTTTGGGTTTTTTTTTTTTACACAGCCATTAGTTGTTTTTAAACCTGCATATTTTCTGCTGATTACAGCAAATGGACTCCTATTCGGAGGGAGCACAGGGAAGAAGGCTGTACATGTGGTTGCTATTTGTGAGGAATGGTGCATGTGGCGGAGGGAGAGAGGACGAGAGAGGGGAGTCAGAGGTCTGCAGTGGAGATGCAGTCACCCCTGCCTATGTATGTATGTATGTGTGAGTGCGTTAATGTGCGTTTCGTTTGAGGAGGAGAGAGAGTGTGTATTTCTGTGCGCTCGCAATGTGTGCGCGTTGCAGCGCGGGGTCAGGGAAGGAGAGGCGGGGCAAAGGGTGGAGGTCATAATGCTTTAGGGGAACGAGATCAGATCTGCAGAGCGAGGTGGTGAAAGTGTGAAAGGTCAAAATGTGTTTGGGTCTTGCAGGAGTTAGCGTTTACTGAAGAGCAGGGACAAAAGGTGTGTGTGTGTGTGTGTGTGTGTGTGTGTGTGTGTGTGTTTGTCTGAGAGAGAAAAAGCCTGTTAGCTCTAGGTGAAGCTGGGTCACTGTGAGAGGCAACAGTGAGGTTAGACCATGTGGGATTGAGTCAAATTACATGCTAGTTTAAATGCTGTTATCACCATATCAGCACTGTGTGAGACTGCTGATGCAGATAAAACTGCACGGCTCTTGTCTTAAAAGAAATGGCGCTGCCACTCTGAGCGCACTACTATATAATCCCATGTGTAATTCCTGTAGAACATTACATGACTGACTCTTGAGAAGGAGCTGAGGAAGGATAAAAATATTTTTTTGCAATGATATCACAGTTTTTCTATTAAAGGCAAGTCACAAGCATACTGTTATTATTATTATTGTTATTATTATTATTGTTATTATAACGTACTGAGGAGACTTACATAGGTAGGGTCTTAGTGACTTACACATGAAGGGCTTGACACTGCTGTGAATGTGCTTATGCTGCTTGAGGCCCGAAGACGTTGCAAACGTCTTGCCGCAGTCAGAGCAGGCGTGGGCCCGCGCCCCGACGTGCTGTGAGCGGATGTGCCTCTGCAGGTTACTGGGGTCTGTGAACACCTGCTGGGGGAAGCAACCACACAGACACACGTGGGAGTTACTATCTGCTTCTACAAACAGGCGCGGAAAACAAAAGAACAGCAGACACAAAATTGATTCCACATCCCCTCCAAAAGTCATCACTTTACCTTTGAGCAGTTTTCACATTCGTAGTGCTTGCCACTGTCGTGCGACATCTGATGTCGGATCAGGTTAGATTTCCAGTTGAAGGCCTTGGGACACTGGTCGCACTTATATTCCCTTTCTTCAGAGTGGGACAGAGTGTGGGCCTCCAGACTGCAGGAAACACAGGACATAAAGCAACAATAAGGGTTTGTCTTGTATCATATGGCTGTCTGGCAGCAGGAAAAAAAAATCCCACAAGAATCTGTAAATTTGTGTGCAAACTATTCACTTACCTCTGGACATCAGGGAAGACCTGGTCACACTCCTTACACTCGTGTAGACCGTGGGACATGTGAAGGGGTCGCAGGTCTTGAGGTTCCTGGGCCTTCAGGTCGCTGTCCCCTCCTAAGATACATCAGAGAAGACGAAACAAAGCAAGAAAAGTGTTTGTGTTTACCTGCCGTTTGTAATGCATTTCTAAATTCTTCCAACCTGCAACTTAAAATGTGAACTATATATGAATAATCTGTTTGGGTATTACAGCTAGCTGCAGAGTCGTGCAGTACTGAAGTATGTTTGTGGTCTTTTAGAGCGCGCTATTCCATTACATAGATCATATGGGAAAAATATAATGATTTGCATTGCCGCAGGCCCTGGTCAATTACACAGAGTCTGTGGTCCAGTCTCGTACAAGTTACACTGAATCTCTTGTTACTACATATAAAAACATCCAGTATCAAAGTCTTGGATGAATCATGTAATATGAATACAAATATATATATTCTTAGTTGTACTAATTGTGCACTTTGGCTCAAAGTGCACAAATGGTTTCATGTGAAAACAAAGTTCCACCACTCTTCTGGATTTTGAACATTTTCACATGACTCTCCACTCCTCTTTTACTCCCTGCTTGCATAAAATGAAACATAATTTATATCAGTTTATGGACTCTTCTATCCACAGTGCATTACTGTATTATCTCATCTTTTTAGTGGCTCCGGTGGGGGGGGAGCCCTTACATCATTTGAGTCATATTCTCCTATAGTCCAGCAACACATCGACACATCCTTCTTGTCACTCTCCACTGCCCGCTGTTTACAATGGCATGAAAATAGCCCACATATTTAAAAAACAAAAGTCAAACCTGGGTTAAGGAAGGAGGAGGGGGGCATCCCACACGGCTGCTTCTGGTGGTCCAGCAGCTGGTTGCGGGACTCAAAGTGCTGGTCACAGTCCTCACAGCGGTACTGCCTCTCCTCTGCATGGCGGGAGGGAGAAAGCATTAGCATATCATGCACTTAGGTAAATATTGTCTGGATCTCGACACTTGACAGAAATGTGTGTTTGCGCGTGGCGCTCACCATGAATATCAGGAGCCATGGTGTCACATGAATAGTCTTCAGCCTTCATGAAAAGTAGCAGCTCTTCACCGGGGAAAATCTCTCTGGTGACTTTGTAGAAGATCTGCAAGAGGACGTTTGTGATTAAAAACGTGCTTTCGTATCACACTTTGACGACAAAGGTCAAACGAAACTGTGAGGAGCAACATATTTCACTGTGCTGAGTTTGACTTGGATTTTTTTTGTTGTCCTGTAAAGACGTTGCAGCTGTTTTTGTTCTGACTGCATTTTTTTCCCACCATAGTCCATGACTGAATCGCAATGTGGGCTATGCTCCCAAAATTTTAAGCCAGCAGAGGTCACTCAGAGTAGCTGTTGGTACATACAAACACACACACACACACACACAAATCCGCTTCTCAATGTGTACATGCTTGCGCCACCACCAACGTACACACGCACACTTATTAACGTGTAATTAATTATCATGTAAGACATCCATCTTCATGGAAACCAAATTAAACAGCCATACTGTGGAAGAAATATACTGTCTCATAAATACTGTACACACACACACACACACTTTCTTCTAGAAGGCAAAAAGCTGCAAAAAAAATAAACAAAATGAATGAGTGGAGAGCAGGCTTACTGATGAATGGTGATAAACTAAAAATAAGCAAGCTGTTAAAAAATGCATTCTGCTAATTGAGCATTTCAGTGATGGATGAAACTTCCAAACCGTGAGATCAATTAAGGACCAGCACCACCTCTAGGTGCTCATTCGGTACACTTATTTTTTTAAAGCTTCCGCATATCCGTAGAACAACAGCTATGGTCAGATTCATTTAGTCTAAAATGCATACTGATTATCAAAGCATGTCCCTGCTAAACATGTGTGTGTGTCCGGGGGATGGGGGTGGTCAGTCATTTTAAAGAATCAGCTGAGAGACCCTGGGACTGTGGTGCTTCCCATGCACACACAATAGCCTTTCTCTGTGAAACAATCAGACATGGCGTTATTTTTGGCATGCTTCGGAGGTTTAACATGTTACCTTCCTCCGCTGCGTCGACGTGACAATGATGATGGGTGGCTTTATTAGAAATGTAATAGGGAGGGGGGAGGGGGCTTCTGGGAAGGCATGGGTCACAGGTACAGCACTCATACGGACGGAATTCCTGGCGAGCACTCGGAGACTAGAACCGCGCTGGCTCCGCAGAGAGTTATGATAAATATCTCGGTCACAATAAAAGATCATGATGTATTCTATGCCATAATTGTCTGTGTCATTGTTCTAACTTTTGGCAAATGATATCATACTAAATGTGACACTACAGATTTTTCTGGGCTCCGCTGTGACTCGCTGAAGTACAGGAAGTTCCTAGACAGAGAGCCACTAGAGTAAAGGGAGCTCAAGTAAGTAAAAAAACAGGGTCTGCCCAAGGCAGAGTTCTTGCATGTCAATAACAGAGGAGTGATTGGTGCACAGTAACTGATGTAGCCTTGTGGTAACATGAAAGTATGATTTAAATTCAGACATTAAAAAAAAAGATCTAAGTGGGCCAAGAAAGTCGGTGGGAGGGTGACAGGCACTACAAGTCTGACTCCCATTACAGGGATAAACCAGAGTCATTACAGTTATCCAGACCAGGAGAGACACATAACCACCAAATTTAATTCCAAAAAATATTCTTGTTTTCATTTTTGTAGCATTATAGTTTTAAATCTTTTGATTTGCATTAATTCAACCGCTGAGGTCCACAGAGAAAAGTTTTGCCAACTCTTCTTCTTGAAGTCTGCTCTACGAGAAATCAGATCAGCAATAACAGTGCTGCTATCCCATTGTTTCTAAGAATGAACTGAAACGAGAGGATCCCAACGGAAGCTTTAATCCCTGACATACCCTTCTCTAACCTCTGTCCGCACCATAAACATACACATGCGGGAACATGGACGGAACTTCATGAGCATACATGCATGGATACGCAAACAAGCACTCTTTCCTGTGTCCGTCACCTCTGTAAGGCCACAGAAATATTGTGATTTAGAAACAATCAAACGGCAGTTCAAACAGACATGTGAGTCTGGGGGGATTCCGCTCTGAGAGACTGATACCGAGACGGAGGAGGGAGGCTCTTTGGAAAGCAACCAGGGCGCGCGGACTGAGGCCTCGGAACATAAAAATTAATGGACACTGTCGAAACCACTTTGTCCATAAATACGAGAGTGCAGGTTCACGGTGAAGTGCGACTTGAAGTCTATAATTTGAGCATGTTTTACAAATAAAAGGAGATAATTAAGAAACACGTAGTGAGGAGAGACCAGAGACTCAGGCGAGTCTGTCAAACGGGCAGCAAACATCCACTTTGCTGGGGTGTCTGTGAGTCTGAGCCTGACCCCTGACTGGCCTCTCTCAGGGATCAGTGAACATTTCTGTAGCTCTGCTCCTCAGCAGAGGAAGGTGTGTCATGGGGTAGCATTAAGCGCACATACGAGGCAGGCGCAGGAGGGTGATTACGAATATGAGGGGAATTCCCCCCCCTGACGGCTCCACCCCTCGCCTAAAGGGCCGCCACGGATAAACAGCGAAAACACAAACAAACAAGGCACGGACTCGCTCCAGAACAGAGGACGCTGTGTTTGATTCTAGGGGTCATCCTTAACTTGTCACGGACACACTAACATGCACACGCACGCACTGGCTATCAGCGGTCTTTAACAGTGGCTTAAAACAACTGTAGATAAGATAGCCAGGGTGTCTGAGTTCACACTAAGAGAGCCGGTTGCCTCACCATCAAAGCCATTTCTTTATTCTTACTGCAAACAAAAACAGCAGAAATGATTTCATTTCTTTGGAAACATGCACGAGCTTGACTTCACATTAATGCAATGTCTTTAGTCAGCTCTGCAAGGTCTGCAGCAGCAGCCAAGAAAGCTAGTCCCCTCGCTGAGTGAATCTTACTGCTCTTTACGTGTGTATCACTCTATATGTTCCTTTATTGAGTCGCTACTTATCTTTCTCTCTCTCACTCTCTCTGTCAAAGGTTACAACCACAAGAGGATCACGGGCTATAATCGGACTACTTTGTTACCTTGACACCATTAGTCATTAGCTGAATAAACACAGTCACATTTTCCCCGGTCACACCCTGTTGGCCGACTCCTCGCTCACACAGAACTCATTCGACAGGTATGCCATTCACCGACGCTATCCTGCCACAGTAAACCCTCAGTCTGAGCGCAAAAAACGTAAGATCTGAAGCTCCTTTAACACAAAAGCCAGACCCACAACCGACCAAGACAGATATAGCAAGTTCCAAGCTTTCTTATTTCCAGCCAAAAGAATCACAAAATGTCATTGAGCTTAAGAAGAATGCACTCCGCGCCGTGTACGTGTGCTTGCACAGCAGTAGCACAACGCCACCAGTGTGTGTCACCGTGTGCTGTGACCTCCCAGCAACTATCAGGGTCATGCAACATGTACAGTGCGTTTGGCAGGCACCATCACTTGGCCGCTGAACAAAACCATTTCGTGACTTAGATAGCAATAAAGAGCATGAGCGCACAAATGTGCAGCTGGTTTCAGCAAATTGGATGAACATGTAAGGAAGCCAACATGGGGTTATATTCATGTTCGATTGAGTCAGCTGTGGGAAAGCGACCTTATGAAGACGCAGAAACTTTCGGACAGTTCATCAGTGTCAGGTGGAAACTTTTGACTTTGGTCTTTACATGCTCAGTATTTTTTTTCATACAAGTTCAAGTGATCTCACTGGATTCGAAACTGAACAAGCCTTGAGCTGCTATCTCAGTGTGTTACAATCGCTTCATCATTTCACCTCTAGCGTATTTACATAGTGAATTGACTGTCAGTGCTTTGCTAATATGCCCCTCAGCCACTTCATCCCACTCAATACTGAGTGAGAATCAATAGAGCGAATGAGATTAACGCTCATATCCCTCTGCACTGTCTTATGAAAGGCTCTTCAGGGCCTCGTTGGGTGATGTTAATTACACTTTTAATCCATTTTCCTTTCAGTTGAATTGGTGGAGTGAGGAGCGCAGTGGAGGGTTTTCAAACACTAATTGCCCTAATTATCTTAACGACAAAACACGGTGATCGTGGAAGGATCTGTGCAAGAAGCGCCCGTGCTGCATTGCTCAGAGCGCGAGCAAAGCAAATGACGATAACACATGAAGAGAGCCGGAACGTTACGTTATGGATGGCTGAGAGGTTAAAGTTGAACTTGAAAAAAGAGAAAAAAAAAAAAAGTGCGTCGCCGGCTAAAGTTAAAAGGTTTAACAATTACAAATCAGCTTAGCCAAGATTCTTTGCCATTAATTATTTTCTCTGGATGTTTTCATGTTTGAACTGAAAACAAAGAAGCGTCATTTTCAGATCTCTTCAGAGGGCTGTTTTTATTTTGTGAGAAACTGGATTCGAACCTACGAGTTAGAGCACGCTGAAATAATCACAGATTTCAGAGTGACTCACAAATTGCGACACCTGCCATCTCCTTCCTCTCTATTCTTTCCTGTTGCATTCCTCCCTGCAGTGTCAAAAACATAAACGTACGTCCATGTCAAATGAAATACTTAAGGTGCTGCTTATTGCAGCAT
This sequence comes from Nibea albiflora, assembly GCA_014281875.1. Lineage (NCBI taxonomy): Eukaryota > Metazoa > Chordata > Actinopteri > Sciaenidae > Nibea > Nibea albiflora. The sequence goes on along the minus strand of CM024794.1, from coordinate 11,099,310 downwards.
TGGACAACAAACGGTTCTAAACAATAATCTATACGCCACTGAATTTAAACAGCTGCGCAGCTACAGTGACATAATGGTTTAGAGTCACTGAGGTCCCTCTGCAAATACATGATTTTCTTTCCTTTTTACTTTTATTCCCTTTGTCATTGCAAGTCAGAAATGTGATAAATTATAACCATGGAGAGGATTGCCGCTCTCGTAATGACTGTAGAGAATTGACTCTATGTGCTAAAAAAGTTAATATAAGACAAAAAATTTCCCCTCAGGGATTCATAACGTATTACTTCGTCTAACATTACAAATAAGGTCTGACGTTCTTTTTATTAATATTTGCAGAATCTGTTCGATTAAGTTGTCTGTTTTCAGGGTGCAGATCTTTTGTGCCAATGTAGCGGAGCTAAGTAGAAAAAGATTCATTGCAGAGGGAGAGAGGAAAAAGGAGAAGTGGGATCCCAAACAGCTCCTCCAGTAAGACAAAACAGGCTTTTTTCTCCCTCTCCCTCTCCCTCTGTCCTACTCACTCATTCATTCCTCTCTCACTCCCTCACCCTCCTGAGATTGGTCATAAAGTTTTATGATAAACAGAACTGGGTCAGAAATAAGGGGACGGAGGCCAGTTTAACTCTCACACTGGCAGGGCTAAATTGGTGCTTGAAAAGAACCAGGGCCGAATAATGACCAGCACACCTGGAAATTGCCGTGGTTGTATGACATTTGTCTTAAAATAAAACAGTCACCTCGGCTGATGGTGGGAAGATTCGTTTTAATTTGATTCCGAGCGAAGATTTAGCAATACGTAAGCTCTGGACAGCTCGGTCAGGTCCTTCTGTGGAAATCTGGTGATGGTACACACTGGCGAGAGGGTAGTATGTGGTTTTAGGCTGGGTTTAGACTCAGCACTTCTCTGTGGCAGTTAAAAAAAAAACCAAAAAAAAAACCTGTTGGAATCAGGTACTGTGCGTTTTAATGTTTCCAGCTCGGAATGAGGAGCGTGGGGAGTCATCTGAACCGCAATGAACAATTCACAGTCCTGCAGAGCGTGCACACAAACACACACACACACACCGGAGCACACACACACGAGTACATTCACGGATAGTTACAGGTGTGTGCACACCCTCCAGAGACACAATGTAAAACACTTCACACTCTCACAACAAATCAATGCACATAGAAGTCTGTGAACACATGGAGACAAAAAAAGCTCTCATAAGCACACACACACACGTGCGCGCGCGCAAACACGCGCACGCACGCGACCAAAAAACTGACAGCAGCTTTACAAGACCACCCCCTCTTAGTCTATTCATTTTAAACATACAGACAGGCATTGTGAGACGCTACAGTGTGTTTTCAAAAACACCAATGTTGGCCGGAAGGCTTAAAGACGGCACATTGTGCTGTGTTGTGACAGTGTGTAATACTTAACAATCACCTCATCATAGCCATGTCCGTGACCTGTCGGAGCTTTACACAGCCACCCGAGCAGAACCACAGTGTTGACAGCGAGTCACACCTCGCGGAGAGGGCAGCTTGGGGGAAAGCTCTCTCTGCTTGTTTGTCTCTCCGTCTCTTTTAAAAAGAGAGCGGAGTAAGTGCTTTTGGAAGGCCTCGCTCCTTCTTCTTCTTCTTCTTCCCGGTTCATGTTCGTGAAAAGAGCGTGGGCTCTCCGCTCTCTCTCAACCTCTTCCTTCTTGTACAGAGAGCGAGAAATGAGGTAGACGTGTGAAGGAAGAGCAGGAGGTTTGTTCCTGAAAAAGCTTTTCACTTCCTAATGATCCTATGACCTCCCTGCAGGGACAGTCATACCGAATGCAGCTTTTATTTCTATGAACTGTATTTGGTTGGAGTTGTAATACCGTCACGTCGTAATGTCATGTGTTTCTATGGGTGACACTCAACAAGTAATCTAGACGGACCACCAGCGAGGAGTGATGACAAACACGCAGGCGAGATTATGTTTTTTTTAATCGGGTCGAGCTACGGTATGCTCCACACACATGTCAAATAAAGTTTAGCCTCTTGTCTTGCTGCCTTGCTGCGTGTGTCTGTGTAGGAGGGGCGTCTGGCCACGGGATTACTGAGATGAACGGGCCCCCATGTGTATAGCACGCACCTCTCTGTACAGCCAGGTGAGCAGCAAAAGGACTGTGACATTCCTGGCATATCTAAGAGTTTATATCGCAAGCGTGACTGGGAAGTGTGTGGAACTATCATCTCGGCGGGCCGCCTCTGATCGTTCCCTGTGGTCCTCGTACGGCAGAAGCCAGAACACAATTACGGAAAGAAAACACACACAGATAGCGAGGAGTCTCTGTGGTGCGGCGCGGGGGAGAGCTGCGAGTGTGTGTGTGAACTGAAGGCAGGGTGGGCCAGCCACTCATGGGACTATCTGACTTGGATCACAATAACACCTTTTAACACAACAGCGCGCAGACAGGACAGCCATCGGAAAATACAGGGAAGCCTTCTGGCATCAGAGCTGTGTGTGTGTGTTTTTTTTTAAAGGCTGTTTCTAAGATCTGAATGACTCTCAGTTGCACTTGATTCATCAAGCCAGACAGCAAGATTCAGAGGACACATCACCATTTGGGAGTTCAAAATCAAGTCATCCACATGTTTTTATTTTTTCCCCCCCTCTCTCTGTTCTTCACATCATATTCATCTTGTATTTTTTGTTGAGCTTGTTCTGCCAGGCGAGCTGCAAGTGTCTCCACGTACCTGATCATCTATCTGGCACGCTGTCAGGTTATGCTGCCTGGCCGCAGGGGCAAACTGGATATGCTTCAGCCAGCTCCCGATATCTGGCTTGCTGGCATCCACACAGAATTTTACATGGCCTGACCCGTCCAAGATCTGCAGAGAGAGAGAGAGAGAGAGAGAGAGAGGAGAGAGAGAGAGAGGGAGAGAGAGAGAGAGAGAGAGAGATCAGACTTTGATCAGTATCAGTCCAGGTTACTGTGTCCAAACACTGACTAACCACATACCTCCCACATGTTAGGAGCTGGTCTGTGGCGCAACACACACACACACACACACACACACACACACACACACACACACACACACACACACACACACAGTACAAGTCTATGTTAATCATCTAAAAATTCCTTTGTAATATAAAAATGACTGTGTGTGTTTTTGTAATTATTATTTCAGCAATAATTCATCAGGAAAACTTTTATTTTACAGCCACAAAAATAATACTAATAAATTCAATAAAACAAAATAAAAATAAATGATATATCTGTGGCTTTTATTTTTTTGTATTTTTTTTTTACCCTTGAGGGAGCTCTCAAGGAATTATGTCATTTCCATTACAGTAATAAAAAATGGAAATGATATTAAAATGTTTTTCAATAACAATAAATCAGTACCAATGCAAGACTATAAATTTAAATCAATTAAATAATAGGATAAGAGAGAAATTAAAACAAGACAGCAAAACATATTACACCAGCTCGTTCTCCCTTTTCAGTCTGGAATTATTTTGTTAATAATAAAAAAAAAAAAAAAACGAAATTTTAACTACTAAATTATTTTGGATTTAAATTGGCCTCAGCTGATGTTTGAATTCGTTTCTGAAAATGTAGTTCCATCGAATAAATTAACAGTTTTTTATAAGCATACAATAATCAAAATAATATAAATAACACGAGATAATTAATAAAACAATCGTGACAGAAAACGAAGGAAACAATTGCATTAGTCTATCAGACAACAGAGGCACTCTTCAAGCTTCTGCAGAACAAAATAAGAATAAATACAAAGACGTGAATTATGATGCAAATCACAGGATGACTGCACTTCTGTCATTTAGGAAACATTTATCCAGCATTTCTCCCAGAGAACTGTAAAGGGCATAACGTCGTTTTAATGTGCTCCTATTTATTATACAGCAGCTGTAAACTTTACTGGGAAACAAATCAATTGCAGGAAACGGCGAGTGATAAGAATTATGAAGACGAAGGCGATTGTTTGGGATGCAAAACGGAGTCTCTCCCGGGGTCACAAATCTGTCTTTCTGTCTTTGTATGACCTGCGACTGAATAAATATTTAGTTTGCATAAAGCCCTTTGTCCGGACTAACACTGGATCTGCCCATTCATCCTGCAAAAATAAAAAATACTCTCCAGTCTTTTAAGACTTTAAGCGTCAAACTTGGTTTACATCTAGATGAACAATGAACGTTTGTTTTATTTACTTTACTTTTTTTGGGTCTCAATGCAAATCGCTCCATAAAACAAGTGTTTTGTTTTGTTTTGTTTTATCCATAGTGTGTTCTCTCTTACCGTACAAACTCTTTTGCACCGGCGTGCGACACTTAAAAACCTCTTGGGATACGAGCTGCGTTACAAACTGAGGAAAAGTGATGAAAACTCCGGGTTGAAAAAAAAAAAAAACTCGACTGTCAAATAAACAATAAAACTACAAATTGTCTTCGCGGTGCGTCGTCCAGATTTCGGGCATTGTAAAAAAGAAAAAAAAGGACCAGTCTTCTGTTGTTGTTTTTTTTTTCGGTGTGTCTTCAGGTCTCCAAGCCGCAGGACGAGTCGACTCCTCGCCGGTGCGACTGTCCCCTCGGTCGTGTAAAAGTAAATCCTCTCTCACTATATTGTCTCGCGGACACCGCTCGCTCGGTAAATCTCCTCTCACTGTCCTACAGACATCGCGGATCGCTACTAGAAATCACCTCCGGTGCATCAACTTGCTCCCAACTTTTCACTGTGCGCGCTTCGCTTGGCTCGTCCGCTCCTCTCTTGTCACCCCTCCTGTCCTGACGCACCCAGGTGTCCTTTAGTAGCCATTCAACTTTTTCATTTTTCTCTTCCTCTCCCCCCTCCTCAGCCACTCGGGATGTGTCGTCTATATGATAGCAGAGAGAGTCAAGAGAGGGGGGGGGGGGGTTGGCTTCAAGCGTCGCCCCCTACTTTGCGCGTCCCGGACGGTTTGTGTGATGTTTCGCTTTTGCGCATTGTCTCATACAGAAGGATCCAGCGCGTCCATCCCTGAAGCCCGGAGAGAGGCGACTCGACACACGGGACTGTCTTTAGCCCCTGTCCCCGGTCGGAAGCGTCTCCTCTCCGCAGTAAATTTTAAAGTGACAGGGGCCCGGGGTTGGAGAGGGTGAGCGGGGTCAGGGAGAGGTCGGGATGGGGCTTCTAAAAGGGATGAACTACTACACACAAGCGAGCGCACTTTAATGAAGCAATAGAAGCATCAAAGCGCGTCTCATTATCCACGTGTTCTCAAACTTTTTCACAACACGCCGAGCCAGTTCATGGACCATTTTATGACATTATTAACCTGAAGATCTGAACTCTTTTCTTCTTCTTCTTTTTTGTTGTTGCTTTTTTTTTGGTTACCTCGAGGTTATGGTTTAGTTTGGAGCAGCATTTATGTCTGGGTGCGAGAGGAACAACAATAAGAAAAGTGAGAGCTATAATAAAAATAGTTTCCTTATTCTCTAATTGTGCTTGCGTTGGGGTAATGTAACCGCTAGGCTTAAGTGTTCCTCCTGGGGACCTCCAGGAAACTCCATAAGGACCACTGGAAGTCCCTGCGCCACAATTTGGGAAACATTGACCTAATCACCTGCTTTTTTCTTCTGACTTGAACATAAAAATGGTTGTTAGGTAGGTGCTTGTGCGCTCTCCCCTGCCCAAATCCCCCCCACTCCTCCTTCGGCATTACGCGCGCACACAAAATAAGCAAGCAAATGATCATAAAAGTAGTTTTTATTTTTAATGAAAATGAACAGCTCGAGTCTGCAGTGGCTGAATAAATCTTGAAGTTAAAAAAAACACACATAGTTTAATCCTTGCGTATTTACTCCCCTTACAGCTCTGGCCTCTGTGCACCTGCTTTACAACAAGCTCAGACGAAGACGGGACATGTTGCATTCGGTTTTTATTCCTCCAGCCTTTAATCTGGGATGTAAAAGTTTAAAGCCGAAAGCCGATGCTGCGAATAAACGGACAAGGGTAGGGGATAATAAAGAAACGTCCTCGTTGTCAGTGAGCGCAGTTTATTAGGCAGCTCATAAAGCTGGAGAGGACAGGGCTTTGGCTGATGAGAGCAGATGATGATGGATAACGCCTCACACTGTGACATTGACCTTCCATCCCAGATAATGCCTATTGTTTTACGAAATCGCGGAGCAAATGTGCAGGAAGGACAGGAAAAATCATGTGTAAATAAGGCAGGACCCCGCCACCGATTCCCATCGTCTTGCGCTCCTTGAGAACCGAGGAGAGACCCCGGTCCGCCCGGTCATTGATTTCCTGCCTCTCCTCGACTTGTCCATTGTTGGAACCCTTTTTAATTTAGCCATAAATTGGGAAAGCTCAAGTCGAATGAGCTGTTCTATTTTCTTCCTGTCAGGATGAGGGATTTGTTTTATGATGCATTGTGTATTAAATACAAGTAATCTGGGAAAGTGATTGCTTCACGGCCTCTCTGGGTCTGATCGAGGATCCTGATAGAGAGAAGGGGTCTGAGCTCTTTTCTGAAAAGGAGGAAATGTCTGGGGGAAAAAAAAGGAGGATAAACACGCGGGGGGTTTTGTGGTATCACCGGGGGTGAGTTGGGTTAACAGTAACAGGACCCCCTTGAGCCTGGCACCGTGGAGAAACGCTGTACTTCTCGCCCCCGTCAGGAGATGGCGTGCTCACCTGAACTGAACTTTTCAAAAACATTTCTGATTTTGATGAACAAATTCACACGACTGTGGAATAGTTGAACATGATTGCAGCACTTTGTCGTGAAAGCCTTTTCGAAACTTTTTCTTTTTTTTTTTTTTCATCGTCAAACAATCACACGCGGAACGAAGCTGTGCGCATGCGCGAAACAGCCTCTAATTTGGCGACTTAAGTGTCTATTTATGGCGCTGATCAGAAATCAGCAGTGGCGCTATATTTCATCTGTAGACATGTGAGCGAGATACGAGTTTCAGGGCATATTTTTTTGGCACAATTTCAGTAAATTGCCTCCTACGGGCAAAAAAAAAGAAAGAAAGAAAAAATCAATCCAACTTTCCTTTGTGGATCACGTGTTGGCCTTTATTTCTGAGCCGTGAATTTCACTTCATGTTGAAAGCACTGCTGCTTATATCTCAGTTTGTAACTGCTCTATCATTTTCCTTGACTTATTATAGGATGGGGGGTGAACTGCAGCACAAAACATCTACATTAAAGGCGTCAAATTGCTAGATGGGACATGAAAGATTCAGCTGTATGGGCTTTGGCTATATAATCACCTGAACGAACGGGCCATAAAGCTCTTGAATCCACACTGAAGAGAGCGATGGGGGTGAATTTAAAACACTTGTTCATTTGTTAATAAACCGCGAGAGTGATTTGCAAGGCATAGCTCTAATTTATGGGCTATTTATTCCGCCGATCCGCCGTAAACACTGGATTCTGGTGCGCCGAGATGAAATAGATCTGGTTTTATCTGAATTATGCCACGCCTTTGTCATAATGACTCTGACATAGCTACTAAATGGCGGCGTGGAAAAGCTGTTTATCAACAAATTACAAACCAAACACACGCGCGCTTCGGGGTGCGTTAGTTCCGACTGTATCATACCACACAGCATTTCATACCTATTTAAAAAGCACTCTTAAAACATACAGCATCCGCGTAATGTTCAGTGCCGATGCTTTAAAGTGCTGTGAAATTCTTGAAAGGAGGTTAAATTGCTTAAATGGGCCCATGATTATTTTGCTTGCGGCTTTCTTGTTTGTTTTAGGAGTTCAGTCACGCAAAAAAAAAAAAAACCTAATTCATAAATGAATGTAGGGAATTTTTATGATCAAATAGCTTCATATTTTACTTGATCTGAGGCTTTGCTTCATGGGTGAAACACAAGCCCCCCCCCCTATACCTTTTCTTTTTTCAATCCTTTGAATAACTTTGCAGTAATATTATTCTGCTGTATTTTGAAAAAAAAGCGACTTTTTGGATTTTTGCTGCTCAATCTACAGCCATGTGAAGTCAGATGGGACAGCGGCGGAGAAGAGGGGGGATTCCCGTGTGGGTTGCAAACTGACTCCACAGCCAGAGGAGCTGCAGAGGCTGCGCCGCTGCAGCCGAGCGAGGGGCCACATGGAAACAGTGTGTAGGCCTGTGTAGTGGTGCATTCCAGCACATCCTCCAGGAGAGCGGAAAAGGAGAAGAAGAAGGAGGAGAAGAAAAAAAAAAAGAAAGAGAGAGAGAGAGAGAGAGAGAGAGAGAGAGAGAGAGAGAGGAGAGAAAGAAAATATCGCAGCCAAATCCACATGAAATAGGTCTACCATTCACAGCGAGACCTCCCATTGACACCGGCGAAAAGCTGCATTAAGCCTCCATCATGACTCTGTACACACACACACACACACACACACACACACACACACCTCCTGCGCGTTTTATTTCTCTTAAACGTGGGGCCGATTCAATCAAGTGGTAAGAGCTCATTTAGGGCTCAAACGAACACTTAGCCCAAGCAGTTTGCACAACAACACTCCGCAACTCTTTTTCTTCTTCTTCTTCTTCTTTAATTAACACGCGGGTCTGCAGAGATTAGAGCCCACGGTGCATTGACCGTGCACATTTAAGTCTCTGTATTAAAAAAAAAAAAAAAAAAAAGGATAGACCTGGTGTCCATACAGCCCAATTACCATTAAAACAAGAGCAGCGGAAATGAAAGGGGAAAATGTAAATAAAAAATTTCCTTGGGTCTGGAAGTAGGCCCGTTGTGAGCGGCGTGTTAATCTCCACCTCAGTAATTTGGTTCTGCGGGAGAAGACAGAAGCCCTGCTGCTGTGCCCTGCACTTCATAAATCACTGCTTTATGTGGACAAGGTCAGCGCCACCACCCCCCCACACCCACACCCACCCACCCCCTTCATCCGACCACCACCACCCCCACCTCCCTCCCCACCCCTTCCACTGGCCCCTCCGCCATGTTTACCCGGCCGCCTGGGGGCTCTCAGGACCAGACCGGCTCACTTCTAATTACTTTGGATTATTTTCATTTGCCGGGGGTCAGCCAGGCATTCCGACAGAGAGAGAAAGAGAGAGGGATGATTTCTTTGACAAATTCTGTGGCTTTGAGAGGGACGGGGCCCGGCGCGTTTGCTGAATTAGCACCCGGTCATTTTGTTTTGGCACTGTCTTGCGCCCGTCTTTGACAGCTCGCTGCAGTGACAGGCCGGCCACAGCGCTGCATGCATGTCTCTATTAACAAATTCTTCATTTGATTTATAACCCCCCACAAAAAACAAAACAAAAACAATAACAATGTTTTCTTTTAGGGACAGAGGGTGAAACAATCCATGAGGACAGACATGCGGGCTTCATCAGTTTTATAGATACAAGTGTCAATACTGGAACAAGGCAGGGCCATCACAGGACATGATGTTTGATTGAGAGGATTTATGAGAAGATATAAATGATGTCATTTCATTTAACAGTTTAGAGAAGGAGGATGAGAGAGAGAGAGAGAGACAGAGAGAGAGAGGCTTCTTACAATAAAACATTGTTCCTTTTTCACTAAATTAAGTTATTTACATTACATTGACCCCCCACAAAATAATACCAATATCTGTTATCTATAACCTTTGTTGGAGTAAAAGATGCAGACACAGAGGCCACAATATCTCCACGTTTACTTTGAATACATGCAATATTTAATGGTCCCTCAGTGTAAATGAGATTATGATATTGTTTCTTGTGCTAAAACCAACCCTGACAGCCGGAATGGCACAACGCGACCAGGCGCTGCAACAAGACATGCTCACTGGATTAAAAGAGGCAGTGCAACCTACTATTAAAAATGATTTGGGCACCGGGAGGAGGAGGAGGAGGAGGGGGCATGAAAATGGAGAGCGGTTATTATGCAACGTTCAAAAGTTAATTTAAAGATAATTGGTTTCAAGCAGCCCGATGTGCGGCGTTGTTTAGTGGAGAGAATTGGCTGGAATGTGGCTGCAGCGAGTTGGGGGTCTCCGAGAAGGGTGGAAGGGCAGGGCGGAGAAGTGAGGACGGGGAGGGTGGTGGTGATGTACAGAAAGTAGTACAGGCTGTGGTAATCACAGACACTTCCTCCGCAGAGCTTGAGCAGCATACAGGCCCACACTGTATGTGGGCTACGGGGTGCGATAAAGCTGCACAGGAGTCAAAGGTCACGTTTTTCAAGCATAAATTCAGCGGGCACACAGCTCCTATACGCATGGGACAGACTGGAAACTTAAACAACCCACTCCAGCCCAGCGGAGAAAGGGGGGGGGGGTAATTAGAGCATGTTGCCGGCGGCCGCAGGGTGAACAAATCGGCTCTAAAACGCTCATAGATATCATCTTTAAAAGAGCTTTTTATGTACGAGAGATAAAGCGGTGTGGAACTGAACACGGCACTTCAGATGTCCAAGTGTCACACATTCATTACATTTATTGAGCTCTCTTCTCACGTTTAAAGTCAGGACTGCTGCTGCAGTGCCACGACAATCTGCTTTTCATATACCGTGTCCAATTGGAAGGCCAATATTTTAATGTTGGCGGATATCAGACACATGTAATACTTGTTCAGTGTGACAGGAGACAATGCTGCCATGTCAGCCACCACAGAAAAAAACTAGTGAAACTACTGATATCATATTAAAGGAGGATGAACGCTGATTGGAGGTAGAGAATTCAGTTATAACTCTTTGCAATAGTGTTACATTTACAATATTTACAAGAAACAAGTGAAAACCAGTTAATGTGTCTTCGACGGGGCAATGAATTTGGTGAGGCAGGTGGAAAAAACACACCCAAACAGTTGACGTCTCACAGATACACAGACCTTTTCGTGTATTTACTTTTACTCAGTCTTTTTTTCCCTTTTTTTGCAAAGCAAAGAAAAAAGGTTTGTATTGTTGTACCGAGGAGAAAGAAACGCAGGAAAACATGACAAGTGGGACGGACGTGTATTTCTTATCCGAAATTTACAAGTGGTCAAGACTGCAATGTGAGAAAGTGAGAAAATGTTCCGGAGTAAGTGCAAAGCGCAAGCAGATTGTGGAAGTGTGTTCAGCATGTCCGTCGTGCACACATGCGGAAATCCCCACCGCACACAAATATACAAATGCACGCTGGAATTTGTTACTCGGCGCAGGTCAGCTCAGTGTACGCGGGCATGATTAAAGCACAAATTAAGTCGGCAAACAACAAATCAGTTGCAACAACTCCAAAATGAAGGAAAGCTGAGCAGCTCCGCACATAACACAGGGACACGGAGTGGCTCCCATTAAAGGCTTCACTGGCTTTCAGTAGCATCAAAGAGGCCCCTGAGTTAGACTGGGATTATATTTAACCCGGGAGCTTGTTGCACTGCTGAGTACAGGGCACATACTGATGCTGCTGCCAGTACACCATGCTTCTGGCTTTCAGACCAATGCTCTCATTAAAATGTGGCTTGGGCACTGTTTCCTACAGGAGCACACACATGGAGTAAATGCACGGACACGCACGGAAACACAAAAACACTCAACAACAAAACAGAAATACAAAAAAATTACTATGGCGACTGTAAGATGAATTCATGATCATACTGTATGATCTGTTTTATTTAGAAAACAACTTCTCCCAACTGTTTGACATCTTAAACTCTTGACAATATAATTGATCATATTTTACTAGTATGTAATGATAAGATTGTTTTCCTGTACTGATATATTGAATCACGGAAACTGTATACAAAACTAGAGAGATGACAAATATACACAAAATCAGATATGAAAAAAATCAAACTAATATAAATACATATTATCTATATGTGTGTGTTTTAGTTATTAAAATGAACTTGTAAGTAATAATCTGTCTAATAGATTTTGCAAGATGATTTCAACATAAAATGATCCTGCTGAACGTTAATACGTGATCATTTTAAATTATACCTGGTCTCTGGTGCACATAGACCTGTAAATACAGATGCATGCCCGACCGACAAAAGTTCTCCATACATGTGTGTATGTCTGCAGAAGGCCCCGTGCTGAGACAATGCAATCTCACTTGGCACATTTCAGCAGTCAGACTTGATATGAACCATCAGACATGTGCGTCAATACTCCCAAGGTTTATTCAATTCCAAACCAATCATTCTGGTGTCATACACTTTTGGGTTAATATTCTAACTGTGAGGCCCAGGGCTAGGTGACGATAAATCAGCTTTTATGATGGGTTGTTATGGTTTTTACGGCACTGGGGTTGTGAGGGACTGATTTGGGGATCAATCACCTGCAGGTGTCTGCTGGGGGCTGGGGTGCTGTGAGGATCGATTGTGGATCCAGAGCTGCGGTGATGGAATAGAGGTGTGTTTCTGTGTGTGTGTGTGTGTGTGTATTGAGATTGGGTGCAGTTGTAGAAGTGTGCGTACTGGGTGTGTATGAGTTTGTGAGGGTGAGAGAGACAAAGTGATGAAGGTGTGCGTGTGTGAGTGCTTCGGAGACAGAGAGGAGATATATCTGGGGCTGCAGCAGTGATGAAGGGCCGCTGGACTATGACCAGACCATCTCGGCTCTTATCGGAGCCCCCCCTCCTCCTCCTCCTCCCTCTCTCTCAATCCACTTCTTTATCTAGATGGCACTTTGGAAAATCTCATTGTCACACAACATTTAACAAAGACAAAAGTCTCAGACGGGCAGCTGGAGATGACTGGCCTGACAGAGCACGGAGCTAGTGTGCAGAATATCCCTCACATAACCTCTTTCACTCACGTTTTTGCGTGTTTTCCACTGGGAGAGGCCACCGATGTGGGTGCAAAATACCGCCAAGACACACAAACAAGTGTGCGCTTCTGTGTGCACAGATGGCACGGGCGCACATCAACACACAGGCACAGAAGTCTGTCAGTTTCTTTCTCTTTCTCTGACTCCCTGGACACGGTGTTTATACACATTCAACATCTCCCCTGACCGTCAGACGGCTGCTTCCTCCGTGCTGTCAGCGGAGCTCCGGCTGAAACAAAAGAGGCGGAGAGCGAGGCCTACGGTTCTGAATAAGAGGAAGTTGGTGCTGATTATGCTGCCCCTGAAGAAGCATTCCGATCCTCTTAACCCGCATGTTGGCTGCCAACTCCAAACCATGCGGCAAAGCACGGGGAGAGTAAACCTCAAACAGCCCCACCCTGAGTGCCCTCTCCCTGCCCAGGACAAGAATCTGCCCTCTCTTCCTTTCCTCCTTTGTGTCATCTCCTCTGTCCTTCCTCTTCTTTACTTATCCCCTTTGTACGCCTCTCCTGCTGCTTCTTCGCTCCTAGGTCCTCTATTTACGTTCCTCCTCTCGTTTCTTCTAATAGCTCATCAACCTTCTGTTTTGTTTTTGTTCCTTCTTGAGCCTGTCCTCTCCTCCATCATCCCCTCCGGACGGAGACGCAACAGCAGGCTCTCGTTGGAGGAGAGAACATTCCACCTTCTTCACACCCTTACCTCTCTATCCCTGATGAATGCCTTCACTCCACTTGTTTATAAGATAGAGGGGGTTATTCATAATCAAGCCTAAGAGAGTATGTACACACTGTGGACATCCTGATAGAAGGCGACGTATTAAATTTCTGTTTGTTTGACAGGAGTGCTGTCTCTCTCCTTCTCCTTGACGGGAAGACCCCCATCCATCCAGGCAGGGGGCGCGACCCCAGCAGCGCTCCCCACTCTTTCTCTCTCTCAAGTGCTAACACATATTAAGTAAATGAAGAGTCTCTTCAGGCCAGCAGGAGACAAACGAGCTTCTTAAACATTGGAGGAGTGGCGGTTTGATCTGGTGTCGGCGGGTGTTTACGACGTAACTGCGGCAGAGTTGTGTTTGTGATGTTACCCATCTAAGTGTGTTTATACTGTGGTGGAGATGGCTCCGGTCTTTTAGCCAGGTGCCGAAGCTCTACGTCTTCTGTTTGAGAGGGAGAGTATGCTTATGGCTTTGGAGTGTGTGTGTCTGTGTGTGCGTGCGTTCATTCCCTGCAGGCCTGTGTGTATGTGTGTGGCAGCACTTCTAGGCCAAACGCTGTCCAGACAGGCCGACAGTGAATGTGTCCACATTGAACCAGAAACAGGTTTCAGGTTAGAGTGTCTGCTCTCATTCTCTTCCAAGCTTTCCCTCCTGTCTTTCTGTCTCATTCTCTCTCTCTGTCTTTCTCTCAGTGATTATTGTCATTCTGGCTGCTGGAAAAAAACAAAAAAAAAACACTACTAGCGGGAAGTGTAAAAAAAAAAGTGGCGAAGGAGGGGAGGGGAAGCGCGCGACCGAGCTGCGGTGGGCTGGCGGCGGTGGTGGGAGGCTATAAGGCCCCCAGGGTGGGTATAGGGGGTTTGGTGAGGGCTTGGGGGTTGGTGGTGAGGTGTGCTCCGAGAGAGGGCCCTGGTGTAATCTCAGTGCTGAATAGACGGAGCTCTTAATAGAATCCCGTCGTCCGGCTGCCACCGAGAGAAACAAGAGCTGTAATGGATGGGCTCAGCTCTGGCTCCCACTTTCCCCCCCGTGACCCCTGCGTTGGTCAGAAGTAAGAGCTAAAGAAGCATTGTAGCCCCGGGCCTGATTGAATGGGGAGGGAGGGAGGTGGCGGTGGCAGTGGGGGGAGGAGAGGGGAGGGAGGCAGCCGCACTGATAGACCAATTTCCCACTACTGCGAGCAGTAGGGCTTGATTGATGAGGGCTGGTGCTGGTGAGAGGAGGCCCATCACATGCGATCACATAAATACTTATTCAGCTCGAATTGGGCCTGACAAGCCTTACGACAGCTTTGTGCTGTCACAGATATCATTGGAAGGAAAACGCTCCATTAATCATGCGTAATTAACTTTTCCAAACAGGGGTTCTGCTTGGAACCAGTAGTAACCCACTCGGTGCCCAGATAAAAAATTCCAGCATCTTAACCGGGATTGGAGAGGGTCTTATTAAAAGCTCGAGCCAGTTTCCCCTGAGCCGCTCCGTTTGTACAGGAAACGGCTTCATTAGTATCGGTTTAGAGCTCTAATGGGCTCGATACAAAGCCTCCTCTCTCTAACCCAACCGTGTTCAGTGGCCTTACAGTGTAATATCCTGTGAGCGCGTACGGCCATAATGTTCTCTGTTTGAAGTCAGAGCAGAACCCATCTGAACGCCTGCCACTAGTTAACTACCTTGACCCCCCCCACACACACTCCTCCTCCTCCTCCTCCTCCCATAAAGCAGTGTGGAGGAGTGAGCGTTGGACAGCCCAACAAGCTGCGTGGTTTCATTCTCTCTCTCCTGGCTAAAGGTAGCCTCCCCTCGGGAGTGAACTGGACCAGGGCTCCTTTGTTTTAAAGCAGCAGACCAAATGATCTGCCTTGCATTTGGAATTACACAAACACACACACACACACAGACCTACTACCACATCTCATCTGATCAGCATTCCTCCTTCACCGCTCTTAATGCTGCCCACCTGCAAAGCTACTGCTGCTGGACACAATGGAAGCAATGGTTGGCGCGGTGGCAGATAAAAACAACTGTGTACCTTGAAGTGGGACCGAATTCAGCGCTCTTTCAGGAAATCAACTATTAGAGTACACTGAAGGAACTTGAAGAAGAAAATATGTGCTGAGGCTCAAACAACACAGAGCTTAGAAACCGACTCGTGAGTTACATCATTACAAAACTCCTTGTAGCACACACGGTGCAGCATATAATTGTTTCCTACTTGTGGATTCAGTTCAAAAAAATTGCAGGCTGTTGAGTTTAGGAGAAAGAGAAGCATTTAAGCAAGTAAAAAAAAAAGAAAAGAAGAAGCTGTCCTTGCTTGTAACTGTGCAGTCCCAGTGGAGCAGTACTCAAGACGCAGGTATGCTCCATTGTCCCCCCCCCCCATTTTTCTCAGTTGTCCTGAAGGTTCTTGTGGACATCACACATTTCTTTGACTCACTTTCGGACTTCAGCTCTGTCTTACTCATAACTTCAGTGACTTCAGCTTCAGTAATACACTATTACATGAAATGATATTGTCTTTCTGAGGGCAAACACTTCAAAGTTTCCTTTTTGCCATACACGGTTATCTACGTAGTGGATCGCAAACACGTACACATGCACCCACTTCCATATTCAGTCATTCCCGTTCTTCAGTTGGTCATCTGTGGTCATTTCCTTTGAACACCATCCTCATTGCGGCAAGAACTTGACTCATTTCCTGCCTGCTAATTAGCCCTGTCTGGCCTACTGAGGAAAAGAAGACGACACACTAAAGTGCAGTAGTCATACTCCACAGAGACACCGTGATAGAATCTTGCAGAATCATCTAAAAGAACCACTAAATACTTTGATACACACACGCAGCCTCTTACTTCTTTGGAATAACACATAGACATAGTTTGAAAGGGCATTTTCACTGCTGTGCCGAGGTAGGCGAGATCAAATCTTAATGGCAAAATGACAACTATGTTTAATTTGAGAAGTTGCTGTAGTGCAGCCTTGCTTGGCAACACACAGTATGTAAAAATAGTGAGTAAAACGCAGTGAGGAGCTCAGTGAAAAACAGTCTGTATAGTTACTGGCAAAAGCGGGGCCCAGCTGATTGAAATCTTTGTCAGGCACATGGTGAGGAAAACAGCTGCCATTATTGGCTGCCATGGCCACCCTCGCACAGGTCAATTGAAGCTGAAGTCCTTAAGGTACTTCAGAGTGTCTAAACCGAAGAATAGAAGAGTCAGTGACGATGAGCCAGTTGATTCATTTATCAGTATGTACTTTACACTGATGAGTGATTTGTTTTTTCAGCGGACTCCCTCTTTGGGCTTATCAAATGGCATTTTCTTGCTTGACTGCATGAGTAGTTTTTCTCTAACATGTTGATTTGTATGTTTTTAATCCCTGCTGGCAGTACTCAATTAAAATATGAACTGTGCTTAGTTTGGCTGAATTGTGCTGAGGAAAAAAAGAGCATTGAGGGATAAATTTGAATTAAATTTGTTTAATTAAATCTAATACATTGTCTCTGAAATGCCCATGCTAGTTCAGATCCCATCAAATTTTATTCCCTTTCTCCTACAGTAACTATGTGAGTGTTGTGTCCAAACGTCCAGCATCTGCTGCTCAAAAGACTCAGATAGCCAGACCAATCGCTGCTTGTTGTCCATCCCAGCTCTGATGAGCAGCCTAGTCTAAAACTAGACCCAAGACAAGGACCAGGTGGTGGGGATAGGGGGTTGTATTCATGATCAGATGAGGGAATCTTGAGAAGACATGCCCTAAATAATAGCAAAATTAATTCAGGAGACTTGGGGGAGAAACGCACTCGAGTTGGTTCAAGTATGTGAAACCTCACTCGATTATATGTTCGTCCCGATAAGGGACAATCCAACAGTAAGACAGGTGCTTAAAGCGAGACCACACGCAGAGGAGGAGAGAAGAGGAAGAGTGGAGGAGTGTGAGAGAAAAGAGGGAGTGGGTGAAGGGTCAAGTACATTCAGTCAGCTTAGTTTGACTTATATGGAGAGGGGAGACAACAATAAGTGCTTGTGTGTCAGGGCCTTGAAGGCAGCGCAGCTCTTCTGCTCTCACAATGGCCTGCTTCCCACTCTAGGGCCATGCACGGCCTTGCCTGAGCTCACTTACTAACATCACCCCCAGTTTCTCCCAAAACTACATTTCACTGACGCTTTTTCGTGATTTGTCTGCTGAAAGAACAATTTATAAGCTGCTCAAAAGACTCAGATAGCCAAATAACACTGTCTATTTCCCATTACAAACATCTGCAATTGGCTTTGGTCTTTACTTGGCGCAGTTGTGGGAAAGTGGCTATTGTGTAAGTGCTTAAAAATAATCCGTCTGCATTCGGCTCAGTCACTCAGGATAGATGGCTGGCTGACAGTCATGGCTGTGTTTTTTCTCTCATTCACAGATAGGGTATTGTCAAAGGGGGATCTCGGTTATTGAGGTTTGTTTTCAGGAGAGCGGGCCACTGGTTTTACTGGTGCTAACACTGAATGTGGTGTAAAATCATCCTTTTTAAGCAAAGTCGGTTTTATTTGTTTAGGCCAAAACATCTCAGAGAGCGTTCAGTATATGACACCCTATAAGTTTAGACACTCCGTTTAGATAAGGAGAGCACACAAGAAACTAGTAGTATGAGCCATCACTAGTATAGACCAGGTATGCATGTCATCAGTACACTAGTGAATGTTATTACATTTTGCCGCTAGGATCTATTCAATCCTGCATTCTGAATGCTCTCTTCTATATTCAAATCTTTAGACAGATTCCAAAGTCATGTCGTGGAGACAAACATGTAGATTCGACGTAGCCTGCTGAAGGTGGATAATGTGTGTCATCTCTACCCATTTCGGCACAACAGAGGGTCTGTCTAGTACCTCCATCTTAAGCCAAGCTGAGCACCCTCCAGAGGTCTGACTGATGCTTGCTAAACCTCAGGAGCGTGTTGAATGCTAGAAAAGAGGAAAGGGAGGGAAAAGAGACGGCTTCTTAGTAAAAAAAAAAGGCCTCAGTGTTAATCAGAGATTTCCCAGAAGAGCCGGAGTCATCGCCTCAGGGCAGAGAGAGCGAGAGAACGAATGGTAGGCACAGAGGTGAGGAAACGAGAGAAGACTTGAATGAGAGATAGACGGGGAGACGGAGAGGAGAGGAAGGAGGCAAGGAAGGCAGGCTGCATTCCTGTGGCCACAGCTGCGGGAGCTGCAATCACTAAAATGTAGCGCTGTCTCAATGCCGACGATTTTCTGGACACGTTACAAACGAAATAAAACAGCACGACATGTC
Organism: Nibea albiflora; assembly: GCA_014281875.1. Lineage (NCBI taxonomy): Eukaryota > Metazoa > Chordata > Actinopteri > Sciaenidae > Nibea > Nibea albiflora. The sequence continues at coordinate 11,080,561 of CM024794.1, read as the reverse complement.
TGTTTTTTGAATCAAAGAAGAGACTAGCAATCAACATGCTGGGGTTTACACTACCTCCCTCCCTCCGTCGCTCTCTCCCTCCCTCCATCCCTCTCTCTGGTTGACTGTCAACCCTACCATGGCAGGGATGACCCCTTCTCTGTCTCTATATTTGCCCCTCTTTGTTCACCACTGGCCAGTTGGGGCAGGCATCTGAAACTGAGACCATCGATCATTGGCCTGACAGCGGGCCCCAGGCGGGGACGGCCCTGTTATTTGGACTCTATGATGACTTCCTCAAAAAGGGGCCCCTCCTTCCCTCATAGGCCTGGCATGGCTGAGGTTTGGTTTGGAGCCTCCATATCTTCCCTGTATGTCCATAGAAAACACACTGGATCCACTGGCCGCATGTTTGGGTCACGCTAGGGTGAGCAAGACAGATAGAGTGTGGAGTGGGAGTAAAATAGGTTGAGGGAGCACAAGTTGTGGTCCTGGAAGTTTCTTGGTAGCTTCTCCGGCCCCAAGGAGCACCACGATGAGGACTTTGGCAACGGTAATAATAGAAGTAGAGGTTAACAGAGTACATCTGAAATAAGAAAACAAAAAGCACCGGCTGGAGTGCTTAATTTATCGACACGATCTGTCCAAGTTCTGTCGAGCAAGATATAGCAACAGTACATTATAAATATTTTAAGCTATCATTTGGACCCGTGTGTTTATTTTATCGTGGTTCGCGCCCCTATGTCTTCCACATGACAGTGTATGAACATCCTTGGAAAAGATGGACCTAAAAATACCCAAAAAGTTTTTTTTGTCTCTGGTTCACTGCCATCATTTACTGCTTATGTCTGCAGTCTATCTTTGCCCCTTGTCCTGCCTTTCACTCTTCATCTCAACACCTCCTCCCCTCGTTTCTCTATCTTTCTCTCTCCCCCTCACCCTCTCTGAGGCACAAGACTGGGACTAGACATGCTGTTGAACTATTGTCTTGCTGCTCACATCGCGTTATCATTACAGCTGGCTATAATTGGAAACAGGAGTCTTTTTATTAGGATGCATGGTGACACGGGTATCTGTCTCTTCTGATATTCCCACACTGGCTAATTTCCCCCCTCATCTGCATTCAACAGAGCGGAGACGAGAGAGCGTGACAGCGGATATGGACTCCAATAGCTGCACGCGGGCATAGCCCACTGTTGTGCACACAGAGTAGATCACGTATGTAGAACATAAATTCAGAAATTGCACGAAAACTTGAAGAAATGTAAAACTGTCTTTGAAAACTTGCAGTTGTAAGAGGTAAACTGGTCATTTGTGGGATGAAAAAAACAAAACAAAACAAAACAAAAAAAACACCACTATGACTCTGTACCATGTCACAAGACCAAATGTGATTCATGGCTTGCACTGTGGTTCATCCCTTCTATGTCTTTTCTGTCACTTTGTGACAAGACTTAAAATAATGTTTTTAAAGCACACTTTCAAGTAGATTTCAATAGAGAGGGAAATAGTATGTTTAATAATGATGTGTGTGTTTTTCTTACCGTTTAACCTATGAAGAAGCTTGTTTTAGTACAGACAGATACATCACATATTTCAACAAACTCTGAAACTTTCTGGCGTTATTTAAGTGCAGTAACGGCTTGCTGTAACCCTAAGGACACTAAAAATACATTGCAAAGATGTTTGTTAGAACACAGTCACGTTTGGAGTGTCTGCAAGAGTGCTTGGCTCTGCGTGAGGAGCCTGTCTAACAAAGGGTGCACACACTTCATTAGCACTGTCCGTGAGAAGGAAGGAATCTTACACATGGAATCACTCCTGATCTCCCGTCTCAGGCTACTGCTGTGCAGAGCCTGGACTCGCTGGCTTCCTTCCTTCAAAATCCTCCTGGCCCCTGCCTAAACACAATGCTCAATTTGTTCACATCCAGCGCCAAAGAAAAGGGAGACATACAAAGCATAGGAGATAAGGTTACAAACTGTCCTTACACCCACAGGTGTGGAACTCTCAAAGCCTTCAAAACATCACCTAGTTCCCCACCCCATGCCACCACCACCACCGCTGCCACCTCCTCCTCTCCTCTCTGGTAAAATGAAAGAATGGCCTTGATGGATGGACAGATGATGAGGAGGGTGGAGGAGGGTGAGGGATGAGGGAGAGCTAATAATGGAGAGAGAGTTATAATAGACTGGCTGGTGCGATTAGAAGAGAATTTAATTTCTCCACACACTCATGCATGCGCGAGTACACACACACTTAGACAGAGAGCGCTCACTCAGCTGCTATCTCACATTGCATCACGCTGCTCTGCACCTTCACACTAACACTCGCCTTTGCTCTCTCAATCTCTCTGCCTTGCTCTGTTTCAATGGCATCAAATGGTTGGAGTTGACAAAAGAAGAGAGGGAGTGCTGCCAGCTGCCCCAGTGAGGTCATTCCCACACAGGCTCTTGCTTTCACTACACTACCATGAACATGGCCTTGACCCCATCGCCTTCACAACAATTACTTTATTCTACTAATTTACACAAAGTAACTCCACTTGTCTTTTTACAATTGCCCACTAGTCAGGCTTTATCCTCTGAAGCACCTTGGGGTTTGATGCCTTCTAAATGTACTGAGCAGACATCTTCAATTCCCTCCAAAACCTGCAGTTTGAGGTCAGAACTAGTATGTTGAATTCTTAAACAATAAAAAATACCAAGACAGCATACAAGAGGGCTGTCGGGTAAATTCACTCTGTATTGCACTGCACTTGTAGACCTTATAATTTCCACCCGGCCTAGAGCAGGGATCTTGGTCATGCCAACCGAAATATTGATTGGCACTCATTTGTAACGACCTAAGGAGTACTTTCAAAAAATCCTGATCATAAACTGATATGTTTTTAAACTCTTACATAGTGTGTGTTTAACTCCAGGAAAAAATAAAATAAAAATTTCTTTCTTCCTTTCCGCCTTGTGATTGTTGTTCAAATGACCACATTTGTGCTTTCTGGGCTTGTTCTTTTTTGACATTATCAACTCAACAACAAAACATTCAATTTGTTCTTTAGACAGCTGCCAAAAACTGTTAGCTGTGTCATGGAAAGCCCAACATTTTGATCACATTTTTGACCATATTTGATTACTATACCCTTTGTCCTTCTATTTATTGACAAGGTGAAATGTCTGCAAAATAAAAATATCTATATATTTTCAATGGTTTGGTTTCAAAGGAAAACACTGAACTTTAATGGCCCTACTGCAACCTTCTGACAACAGTGGATAACTGAAGCCCCTGATTGAAAAAAACAAAACAAACAAAAAGTACATGAAACATAGGTTTATTGAAAGTATTTGATACTTTTTCTCATAATATTTTATTATAGATTCATTCTCTTTGTGGTTTCTGTGGTATTGCAATGTTAAGGTTTAAAAACTACATAAGAAAACTGTTCCTCTGGCTATGAAACGATTTCCTGTGGAGTTCCACAGGGTTCACTTATAGTGCCCTTCATTTTTCAAATTCCTGTAAATGGTTGACTTCATTAAAAACGTTATTTGTCTATTTTTGTTTTTTCTTCTGGTAGAGATGAACAATTAACATGATAATGTGCTTTTAGCAGTGAAAATGAACACTGAATTTCATCAATTGTTTTTTTACCGTATTTTTTTCATGTTTCATTCATCTGTCATCATGGTCAGTAGATTTCAACAAAGCAGTTTTGCAACATAGCTCATGGTAGACGACATCATCAGTGTACAATTTTCTCTAACATTGTCATGCTTCTCCTTTGCCTGCCTTCTTCTTGAGTTAACTCTGCCAATCCAACCATCCATCTGTTCATCTGTCCATCCATCTTCACCAACATGAAGAGGGCTTTAATATGATGAGTCCTTGGAGTCCCGGCAGGACTCTGTCATTCGCTGTCTCTTTCTCCATTACTCTTAGCTATTGGTCCCCTGGGTTGTCACAGTGGCTGCACAATGACTCTAACTGGCCAGCTGGGATAATTTTTTCCTCCCTGTGAATAACTTGCTGTCAGTGGCTTGTGGAAAGCATGCCGTTGTTTCTATTTTTTCCTCTGCTTTTGTCATATAAGCCTTTTATATTTGTGTTCAAATTGCACACAAGTGAGGTAAGTGTGTTAGAGTTATCACTAACTGACTAAATAAGAAAAAACTGCATAAGCTCTCTCTCTTTTTCTCACACACATACAAAACACATCATTTTGGCACACTCATACCTGCTTTCCCCCTTGACTAGGTCACTAAGTCCATATCTCTCCTTGGTGGTGTGAACTGTAGGTGAATCACTGTCAAATATTGTCTCAGGATTTTCTCCTTTTCTTTCCTCATCTTTTTGTGTCTCTTTCACTGAAGGTCTCTTTATCACACTGCCGTGAAGGCCCTTTCTTCCCTTGCTCATATCCGAAGGAGAAGAAGAAAGAGAGCCGAGTGCCTTTCAACAAACTGAACAATGACACTTCATCGAGATACTTGGCCTGTGTACATTCCACAAACTTGCACAATAACTTATCAGAGGTGAAAGGAGGAAGGGCAAAGAGAAAGATAGCTCATATGAAAGAAAGGATAAAAGGCAGAAATGTGGGGAGATAGGGGCAGGGAGGTGAAGAGGTGATCTGTGTGTATAGGAGATCTCCTGAGTTTGCTTCCTCAAATCCTCTCAGTCTCTGAGGTCATGGTGAGGTTGCTTGGGTGGGTGGGATGTCAAACAAACGTTGTGTGGTGTGGGGTCAATTTAACACCACATATGTTTAACAGTGAATTCAAATTTTTAAGAAAAGAAGGCATTTATTTCTTCATTTTCAGTAAATCAGAAGACGCCGTGCATAGCTAAACATGCAAGAGCCACCTGAAGCTTCTATTTCTTACCATCCTGTTCATCACACAGATTCTCTCTGAAGCAAAAGGGCTATAAATTTACAAAAGCTACATGCAACTTAATCTGAAAGTAGAGCTTGTCAGCAAACTTGATATTACAATTTAAGGCTGCTTCTTTTGGGTTGCAGTTCAAAAGAGATTAGGTATGCACCATTTAGTCATGCAGCTCTTGAGCCGGAATCAGTGGTGAGGGAGATCAGTCCAAAGGAAACAGGATCTCATCTGAGCTGATCCAGATCTGAGACCAGCTCGTAAAACTGTCCCCCCTAATGGATCACCTCACTGGAGCGCATACACTTGCACAGCACGTACATGAACATATCATGCACGCAAAGATGTACACTCATACTCACACAGATGCAAATGTGAATGCATGTAGATTTAGGTACAGGCCTATAACCAAAGGCCAACACGCTCCCCCTTCGTCTGAACCCACATGCACACTTTAACACCCTTTCATCAACACAGCTGTCCTTCTTAGAAGACAAGTTGAGATTTAAGCTCATGAATCCATAATACACAAATTCATGTAAATTGTTTGCTAAACCGTGTCATATTTGCATGTGTGTTGCAGGGCAAACAGAGCAGTGTGCGCCGCTCCTAAGATGTGGACTGGCTCTCTCAGGAGAGCACACACACACATTCACACCCCCTCTCCCACACACACACACCAATAACATTCCCTCTTGCCCCCTCCGGCCAAGCCCAGAGCTTGACCTCTCCGTGTCACTCAATCCACCGGGCAATATTTGCTTTCGTCATCATAAATATTAAATATGTGCAGAGGCAAATATTTGGGTTTGGCGACCTCGAAGTGGTAAATGAATTAATGTATTCACATGAGGAGAGCAGGGGAGTCAGGGTGTTCTCGCACACACACGTCCTTTCAGCCTCTCCAGCTCTTTACCGTAAAGGCCTGTCAGTGGTCACGCAGGGGAAGACCCACAACTCCTGAGGAATGGCATGAAAAAAGAGCCACGGTCCACGGCTGAAAATTAGAGGCAAACGGGTGGTAAAATCTTTCTTCATGTCTTTGCTGTTGTGATACGATGTGACAAGTTAAATTACGTGCAAACAGTAAATTAATTAAGAAATAGAAGTAAATAAATAAAGTCCAACAGACCTTCACCGTGTAATCGTTTTAAGACGCACAGAAATAGCGATAGATTGCCCAGGAGGAAATGTCATCCTTAATGCAGAGCCCATTATATTTTTGAACATTTTAACAACTGAATTTTCCCAAAAATTACAGGGACTCTTTCCACTCTCAACTGAATTTGTTTTTCCATATACTGAAGGCATTGCTGTCTCCAACATCGCCCTAAAATGTAAATTCATCATTTGCTTTTCTGAAGAAGTGATGAACATAAATTTTGCATAAAATGAAATTATTCATAGCCAGTTCAGAAGACATCAATGTTGATGGGGATATGGAGATGGGATGGGCAATTTCAAGTTCATTTGAAAAAGCATAGGTTTACTGGCCAGTGGTGGCGGAATGACACAGTTCTTCTGAATTTTACGGGCTTAACAAAGTTGTCATTATAAGATCATGAGGATGGTCAATGGTGCTCTGTGTCTCTGATGTGTGTGGTGTGATTCAGAGGATGGGGTGGGGGCCTGGCGTCATGGGTAAACTGAGAAGAGCTGGCAGAAAGGCAATCCATAGCTGACCTCGGCCTCGGTGTATAATTGTGCCCTCTGACCCAGTGAACATCCTAAATCACCAATCCAAACAGTCAGATCCTCTAGTAAATACCCAGGGAGAAGCCCTGCACAGCACAGCACTCTACCGCTGCCCTGGTTCTCAGGCTTACGCGGTCCCTCTGAAACCTCCGCAAACACACACACACACACACACACACATAGCCTCAGGCTTACAAACTGCTCTTGAGTAGCTGCCCTTTTCAAAATAGATGTGGGATCAATCCACATTTGATGCTCTCATTTAGAAATGCTTAGAAATGCTGAATTACAAAGTAATGCCTGGTCTGTTTCTGTTTTTCTGTCTATCCGTTCTGTCCATGTAAGAGCAAAGCGGAAACGAAGGGAAATGAGCCATTTATTCTGATTATGACTAGACCCCTATAAACATGAAACATGCAAAATTTAAGAGGACCGCATGAATTATACTTCTGTGACTCATCCTGTTTGAATAGGATACCCACTCCTATGGTTCTACTTGGATAAAATCCTGAACTTCAGCAGTGAAGTGAATCATTACACTAATTTTCTCACTCTTGGTGTCTGCTCTGGTACAGCTGAATATAAGACTGCATGACAGTTGTGTTGCGATCACAAACAGAAGATACTTGGGAACACTCTGGCCCTGTTGCTCTACCCAGGAGGACAGGACAGCAGCACTCGGAGGATGAGGGGATTTTAATGAGGGTGGGAGGCTCAAAGGCTGTCGTTGGAGGGGTCTGAAGTAATGGACCTCCTGGAGTGCCCGACAAAGACACCCAACAACAGAGAGATGCACTGCATCAAACCAGGAGGACAAGAGGGGTTCAAAAAGCGTTCTCCCCTGGCGTTTTTCAGCCTGGCATCCATGCACCGTGGCCCAGCAGGGAAACAAGCTTCTTCACACAAACACAGTGGGAGGATGAGAGGATAGGACAGGGGAGGGCTACAATAGCGGGAACAGAGGGAGGCTCTGAAGGACAGTGTGAAAATGGGAAAACATGGCACAATGAATACTTTAGTCATTGTGGTGAGAGAGCGTCCGTTGTCACTAGATGATAATGGTCACAGCAGCTGCTGTACTTGAGTTCACTGGGTTTGAGGGATGCACCTTCAGGAACTGCTGCGTTGTGTCCTTCAAACAGACTTCGATTTTTCTGCATTGCATTATTTTATGTTCCGTTCCTTCATCTCTGAATCGGTATCAAACTATGAGCTGTTTTTCTGTGGAGGTTTTCATCTGCTCAAAGATCATCATCACTGTAGCCACTGATGAGCACTGCTCATGTAGCTGCCATTCATTAAAATTCAGTATTGATGGAAACGCCAGTCCGAGCAGTGCCAAGCCAAGCTGCGCTCTGCCAAGCCAAAAACTGCCCGCGTTGTAACCCTTCCTGGCACGCCAGAGGAGAGCATAAAGTGAGTCAGGTCCAACCTCTCTTTTGGGTGCCAAGAAGAACTCCATGTAACCCAAAACACTGACAGGGAGCCAGTCCGAATGTGAATGTCCTCAAAGAAAACCAATAAAACAAGACTGTCATTGTGGCATCCCAGAGACCAGACAGCTGAGGAAGGACTTCGAAAATCCACTTTGTAGTGTATACATCTATCCTTGACTGAATTAGATGGTTTACAGTACATGCAAAGATAATCCAAAAATATCCTCAACGGGCAACTGTTTTGAAACCCTGTCTGTGTATTTATCTTGTCTATCTGTAAAGCAAATGTCTTTCCTCTGTCTGCTCCTCTGACTGGCTGTCTGTCTATCCTGTGTACCTGTCTGTCTGCATGCAGCTCTCCAACAAACAAACAAACAAACAAACAAAAACTGTGAAATCATTTCATCAAAAGCTATACTGAGGCCCTTCAGTGCTCTGCTAATAAATGAGAAAGTAACTCTCACTGGTGGCTGTTTGTGTCTGTTCATCTGGACATGCTGTCATTGAGTTTATTGCAAAGTGGAAAAGTCTCTATATAAAACCCACGCGCACACGCACACACACACAGACACACACATACACACACGCACACACACATCTCAGTCTCATGTGGGCAATGGGCCTCATCTGGATCAGCTAGTTTTATAACATTTACTCATCTGCAAGAAAGCAAAGGCAGAGGAAGGAAATAGGGGAGAGAGAGAGAGAGAGGGAGACACACCGACAAATAGTGGTTAAGTATGCGTGTTTCTGCTTTAGCTTTTTAAATGACAGCGTTCTGACGAAACATAATCTGCCTTTTGTTTTAATAGAAACATTTAATTAAGCAAAATGATCCTAACAGGTTACAGCTGTTCCCCTGCTCTCTCGCATTTGCCTTTATTGCGTGTGGGAAATCCATTTCCACTTTATTCAGGCTGTCTCGGATTTATAGATTTTACAATTGTCTCCTCATACACTCAGCACTTCCTATGACTTCTGTCTTCTGCCAGTGGCCTGGCTGACAGTTAACGGTAATGTTAGAACTCTGAATTGTAACTCTCTATCAACTGGTTACATTTATTGTAGGCTGAGAAGATAAATATATTAAGTTTTGAAAAATAATGAGAAAAAAAGGGGCTAAGGGTTTAAGCTGAACTGCAAGTAAATTGTCTCTGGAAATCACAGGATTCACACTTTATACTTGAGGATTAAGTGTGAATTAAAGCATGATGCTTTATTAGGAGCTCGCCTCTCCTGCTTCAGATAAACAACCAGCATATTAAATAAAATGATGTCACAGTTTTCAGAAGCACTTTAGATGAACTGAACCCCACAAATGTGGCCCATATTTACTGTGCACAAACACAGTAAAGTAGAATTTAATATGCTTGCTATGTCTGTGTGTATTCAGCCTCGATTTAACACCGGGGCCAGGCAGTATGTTCTACATCACAATGCACTTGTGTGCCTCGAACTGTCCCCGGACACGCACGCACACACCTACACACATAGATTACACAGTGCCCGGCTCAGCTCAGCCCGGCCTGCTAGCCTCATGGCTGTAATTGAGAGTTAATGACGCAGTTGGATCTGTTCTTTACTTCATATTAAACAGAGCCTGCTGCTGCTGCTGCCCGGCTGTAAAAGCAACCCACCTCCCCTTCTCTTTCTCCTCTTCTTCCTCGTCCTCTTAACACCCCACACCACCCGACCCGACCCCCCCCCATCGCCTTTATGACCCGTCCCGCAGCCTTCCACACTCCTCCTCATTCCCCAATAGATGTATTTAAGCATTTGATTTAACAAGTGATGGGATCGTTGTTGGTCTCCGGCTTCAGGCTAGTTTGCATGCACCCACTCGTCCGAATACTGTAACCACACACACCCAAATGGCACATCCCTGAACAAAGACCCTAATGTCGAGCCAGACGACAGGAGCTCTGGCTCGACCTACGGCGCAGCTACCTGATAACAGATCAACCCCTCTTTTTAGGTTTTTTCCCTCTCTGCTCTGTAGAAGACACTGGCGAAAGAGAAGCAGCAGAACACCCCCCCCACACCCCCCAAAATCACTAGTGAGGGGGGCTCCTGCGACTGGCTGGCGCCAAGAACGGTGTGCTGCCCACAGTGAGCAGGTCGCTCTGGGCCCTTCCCTCTATCGCTGACCAGAGCAGAGAGAGAGAGAGCGAGAGAGGGAGGGAAGGGGAGAGGGGGAGAAGGAGCAATTGCGGAGATGTTAGAAAGAGAGAGGGAGAGGGAGGAGAGAGCCAGGCAAAGAAAACAAACAGGACAGAGGCTGTAGTGTGTGTCAGGTCAGCGGGGAGTTTCAGAATGTTCTACACCGCTGTTCTCCAGAGCAAAAAAACTCCTGGAGGGTTATCTGCTCCTGGTGCTGTCATTTATCATCAGTCAGGAGAAGCTGGGCCACCTCTTTGGCCAATGCAGGAGACACATAAAGAGACACACACACACACACACACACACACATACATGAACAGATGTAGAGGGAAGGAGAACACGCATACAGATGTGCAAGGACAGCGCAAACGCCACACACACATCCAAAAATGACACGTGCGTACTCGCATGCAATCAAGAACACACGGCCGACAGTAGCATAAAAAACAAACACGTGCAGGGATAAAATACATGTGGTGGATCTATGCATGTCATTAAAGGAGACACACAAAGAAGTCATAAAAACCCATGTGGAATGAAATATAGGCTGGCGAGCACACGCAAAAACAAAGTTGTGATCGTCAGGACCTCCCTGCGTTGCCCCAACAGCCCAGCAGTGTCTTAACGGGTTCCCCTCTTCCCTGAAGTATGCTGTAACCATAAAACTATAAGTTGTGTTTTTGGATGTGTACGTGTGTGTGTGTGTAACCCTAAACCACTCCCTGCACCCCACTGCCTATGTGTAGTGCGTGCCGTTTCAACCAATTAACCTTGGAGATCCAGAGATGCACACACTTTCAGTAACAAGTCAGACAGAAATGGCTGCATACGGCAGCACGGTGAGGAGCACTTTTGTTTTTTTTGTTGCACTTCCTGTATATTCATACATGTTACAGTCTGTCTTGGTAAAACATGGACTAACTACCCAGCTAAAACCAACAACTGTCGCTGGAATTCAAAAGGAACCTCTCAAGGATAAGCCGCCTCTCCAAGCTGTCTTTTTTAACCTTTGCTTAAACGTCAATGGGTGCTTTCTCCTTCCTCCCTTGTTTTTTCGGGGAGGCAGAGCGCTGTGGAGTATTGCTCTTGTCAGCCACCGTGAAGGCATCCCTAAGGTGTCAGTAGAACCACTGATTTGTGTGCTCCACTGTCCTAATAGCCTGTGTCTCTTGTTCTCTCTTTATCTGTCTCCTTCTGTCTCTCTCTGGATCCCTTCTCTCAGCAGGCTGGTCTTGCATAACCATTTATTTTACAGATTCTTTTTTTCTAAAGCGCCTGAAGGGTTTAATTATGTACATAGACAACCCCTATAAACTTCTATTCTGAGGACTTTTTATTGACTTTCGAGCCAGGCTACCCTCCGGCATTTCAATTAACCATTTATAAAGGAGAAACTACAATTAAATTAAAAGTTTCTATAAAGAGGCTGTCACATCATTTCCATTCTTTTTTGGAAGATGGCAGGCTTTATCTAAATGAGATGGTGTGGATATGTGAAACAGCTGGAGTGGGGTGCCTCGTTTAAAAAGGGGAGAAAGAAGGGAGGGGAGAAGGAGAGGAAGGAGAGAAAGATACGACAGAAAGAGGCACAGAGAGAGAAGACGAGGGAGCAGGAAGGGAAAAATGAGACGTAATTAAAAAGTGAATGGAGAGGAAAGATTGAGAGAGAGAGAGAGAGAGAGAGAGAGAGAGAGAGAGAGAGAGAGAGAGAGAGAGAGAGAGAGAGAGAGAGAGAGAGAGAGAGAGAGAGAAGAGAGAGAGAGAGAGATAGCTGCTGCGGCAGGGCGGGGCAGGAGGGGTGAGAGGGCTGGCCACAGGGCCAGGCAGCACTGACCTCGCTACTTAGGCCCTAATTACATGTTGTGAAACTTTAGTCGGCTCACGGTCATCTGGCTGCACTGGGCCTCCCGGAGCACAGACAGACAGAGAAATTACAACACCATTACACACACTTTAAAAGAGACAGAAAGCGAGAGAGGGTGAGGGAGGGATGGAGTGAAGTGTGGGGAGGGGGGACTGAAGAGAAGAGAGTGAGGTGAAGGAGAAGGAAGGGAGGCTGATGTGACTTGGCGTTTTTTTTGTTTTTTTTGAGAGAGAGAGTAACAAAGCGCGAGGGCTCTCCTTTGTACGCTGCTGCTGAGTGGAGCACTGGTATTTTTACAGGCCTAAAGATCTGTGCACTCGTAACAATGTGGGTACACAGCACTCAGCAGGGGTCCCTCTGTGAAATATGCCCCTCTGCACCCTCCCCTCTTTCTCTTAATATCCTCCATCCACAATCTGGTAAACTGCCCCCCTTAACACACACACACACACACACACGCACACACACATACTCTGAGCTTCAGTAGCCATGAGGCTGCATTAAACAAGGCCTACAAACCTTGAGCCCCAAAGTGTTTCAAAAACACACACACGCACACACACACACGGTACATGCATGTGCACACGCAGCTCTTTTACACAGCGACACTTCATAGTTCTGGAGGCACTGACTCACTTTGAGGCGAATGTGGGTTTGGGGATTGTGTGTGATTGTGTGTGTCTTGGCTCGGTGGTTGGAAAGGTGACATCTGGGAGTCACATTTGCCCAAACTTTCATCGACCTGCCCCGCCCCTCCTCCTCCCTCCTCATCACCCGCGCGCTTATTGCCCAGGTCAGTGTACCTGCCCCGCGACCTTCAGAACGCGAGCCGTGCCAACACCTTCTAAATCTCCCTCGCCTCCATCTCATCCTCTCCGCTTCGGTCTCGCCGCCTTTACTCCATCTTTTGCTCTCTCTCTCTTATCCCCTGACAGAGTGTCATGGGATTTTAACCCCCCCTCTTCCCTAGCGATGCATTGTGGGAAATCCAGGTGGACCCTGGGGTGCAGAGGTGGGAATTCCAGCGTGCAGTAGAAAACTGTGGGGGGTGTAACTAGAGACGGAAAGTGTTTTACTCCACAGATTTTCAGTTTTATTGGTTCAGCGTGCAGTGGGACAGTCTACACCACCCAAACATACACACACACACCCAAAGACAGACACACACATGCACACACTAAATCAGATTTCATATTAATTTACTATAACAAACAAACGAAATACTAAAAATTGTCGATTTGCCAAAAACTGTATTTTTTCAATGCCTACCAGGACTGACCTGTCCTTCTTACTTTCCTGTTGTTACAGGATACTTTAGTGTGTGCAGTGCTGCTTTTTACATATGTTTTCATATATGCAGTAATTGTTGGTTTTAATGATGCATTATATGCTGCAACATGTGGTTTGTAGGTGCTGCTGCCGCCAAGGGACCAGGCTGCTAATCTGATGTTTGGCCTGGTCTGTTCAAGTGAATATGAAGGAAAATGTTGAAGATAATGCAGAGGGAAATTGTTGCTTTTAATTACATAATATATATAATATATAATACTAATATAGTGTAAACACATACATTTATATCAAACACTGTGCTTATCTTTGCATATGCGTGGTTCATTATCATTGACACTAACTTCTGTCTGAAGATATCAGGAACGGAAAGTACTTTTCAGCATTAAATATGATTTAATTAGTTCAATTTACACAGCATGAGTCTGTTAGTCTACGGATAAATCAATCAGAGAGGTAGTAGTTTAAAAACGTAATAATTTGGATAATAATGTGTAAATGATCAGAACAGAAGTCATTAGTATCGTCTTGCAACCCCCTTGATGTTAAGGTAGCTGTCGTTTATCCTTCCGTTCATCCTAAAATCCTGTGAGATCACAGACGTTGAACACAGGAACAACAAAAAGCACCATTTCCTCGGCTGAACGAACAAAAGAGTAACTTTGCATGTTCATTAGTGTGCACTGATTAGTGCTTCACTGCTTGCACTCACTTCCTGATATTAATTGCCGGAGCGAGGTCTTATCTCTGACTGATCGCCTGTCCGAAGGCAAAGTGAAGCAGAGGCACGGGCGACAGAGTGAGAGACAGAGGAGTCGGTGGAGTGGCCAGGATTGCTATCTTGTAATCTGTGATCAATCTTGGCCGGAGTGGCTGGTATGAGAGGGAAGTGGGGTCGACCCCTGTGCCCCACGTCCCCCCCCCCCCCTCCCACCTCCTTCCTTGTTCATCTTCCCCCCCCCCCCACCCCCTCCCCGCTTCATCCCAGGGGTGGCTTGGTCAGCCTGAGGGGAGAACATGCTGCAGAGCAGGCAGACAATTTTCAGGCTGACTGCTTTTACTTTCGGTCTGAACAGGGCCTCATGAAAACAAACTGACAAAACAAAGGACAGCAAATTAATGACCCGTGCTGCCCCCCCTTCCCCTCCCCTCCAACCCCAACCCCGACGATTGACTCCTGGCTTGGCACGTCTCTACCCTCCCTCCCCCGCTTCTCCCCTTCTATCCTGACTTTTGATCCCCTCCAAATCACACACGCACAGACACACATCTCTGGACATTCACACACACACACACACACATCACTACCACCATCACCCTCTTCCTTAACTCCCTGACCCGTGGCATCTGGTTTAGATTGTCACAGGAAGAGAGAGACAGAGACATACAGAGGGAAAGAGTGAGTGTGAGTAAGAAAGAGAAAAGGCCTCTCTGTCTGTGTCTGGACCTTCATTATCATGTGTTAATATTAATGCAATTTGAAAAAGAAACAGACATGGAGACACACTGGGTGAAGAGGGGCTTGTCTGTGCTGAGTGGAACAGCATGCTCACGGCTCAGACATGCTTCCAACCCGCAAGTCTCGTGCAAGACTGCTTTCCCTGAGACAGACGCTCTTCATACATTGTCACTTCACCACAAGGTTCCAAGCTATTATTACACACGGTATGATTTTGCACTGGTCAGTTGAATTTGCTTCACATTGTATTGAAATAAAACATTCTTTGGTAACTATTGTAGGCTACAATCACGCAGCATTTGTCTTTTGCAACTGGTACTGTTCTGTAATGTCTTCATTGAACTTGAAATGTTGTTTTTTTTTCATTTCTTCTTTAAACTTCGTGTCATCAAACAACATTTGAAGGTGTGTGTTAACAGGAAGGAATAATCCACCTGATGCTGCTGTTCTCAGAAACCCCGTGCACAATCCTGGCATCCACCCTCTAAAAATGTTTTTCTTAATGCAGTCAGATACATGAAAACACATGTGCAGGCATAATATTAGCAGAATAATCAGCAGAACAGTGTGATATACACGGAGATCTGATTAAGGCAGATTCCTGGGCTGTCTTTAACATGTGGTGAACACTTTGTGGGAGCAGCTTCGGGCCATTCTCTGGGCTCACCGGAGCAAAGCCAGAGTCGGAGTGCCAAGGTCAAACTGTCTGTTCGTACTTCTCATCGCCACCTCCCCTCTGTCAACAGAAGACAACCCTGAAACGCTTTAAAATGAAGAACCCCGGGAGCCAAACATAATCACGGCTAGTGTCCAAAAGTCGCTGAAATATTTTGCATGGTTTGCACGTATCTCCTGCACCTCTTTGTGAATTTGCATAGCTACTTGGGAAAACCTCCATATAGGTCAATCCACAATTGCACATAATTTGAATGCTGGCCCTTTTCTGTGTGGAGTTTGGACGCTCTCTCCGTTTTCACAGGGGTTTTCCTCTGGGTGCTCCACTTTCCTACCACAGTCCAAAGTTGTGTCACTCATCTAATATTTTAAATTGTGCATTGTAATGCATGCGAGTATGGTTCAGAGGAAATGGTTATTGATGAACTTCAAATATTTTTTGATTGATTGAGTAATCCTTTAACCTGGACAATGTCATGAAGCGACCGGCAGCAAATGGTCTGAGCCCAACGTGATGTTTATTTTTCGGTCTAAGAACCCAAAGGTGTCCGATTTACAAAGATAATAAAGAAAATGAAAGTTTGAGAAGCTGTGATCAACAAAGTGTATTTTACTTAACTTTAATTGCAAGAACAATAAGCTCATTAGTTAATTAACTCTTATTTTCACGATAGTTTCAAAATGTTAGAATACTTTATCACCCAGTGGGAAGTGTCTTGCAATATAAAACTTCTGCTTGTATATTCCCGTCAACCAACTATACACATATAATCACGTATAGCGAGAGTTAAGTGTAAGAATTGCTCAGCGGATCATTCAAAATACATTGAATTAGTTTAATTATCTTCTAGATTAGACTGGCGCTGATTTGTGCGTGAACCTTGATGTGGACTCAAAAACAATATGCTGGAGTTAATGTGTTGACAGATCTGACTTAGAGGGAGCAGGTGACAAAGGAGAATAGAGAGAACACACACACACACACACACGCAGACGAACACTCACATTCCTGTGGGATTAGTCAAAAGACTACGAGCGTTTCATCAAGTGTTTCCCATTCAAACAGGCTTGAGAGCAGGTACTTGGAAAAGCTCAGGTCACTGCCCTGGCTTTTGGTTATGGCTTAATATTTAAACTGGGAGCTAGATGGATTGAAAGTGAGTGTTATCAGTCATCGCTGTATTAATAAGGCTTGGGAAGTGAGACAGCGCGCGGATACCTCTGTGGAATCTACGCACAGGCTAACACAAATACACTCGCTCACTCAAGCTCGTCTCGTGTCTGTCTTTCTGTCTGTCTGACCCCTATGAGGTAACTGGTCACTGCAGCCAGATTTATGGCTAATCAGTCTATATCGGCAGCCGTCTGCCATGGACCGAGCCAACTTTAGAACATTACACATTACCACACAGCGAGAGAGTGACGTCAGTATGAAGAGAGGGGTAGAAAAGGAGGCTGGGGGGGGGGGGGCACGAGGAGGGCAGGGCAGGAGGAAGGAAAAAGTGAGTGAGGCAACGATGGAGACAGATATAAAGCAGGAGGGAGTGATTGAGCGGTTAAAGGACAGATTTGAGGAGGAATAGCAAGAGGTGGGGAATAAGGTATAGGTGATCTGCCCCCCCTCTCCCTCTTTGCCATTACAGCCCTTGCTCATTAGTCAGTCCCTGTTGCTAGAGGATTGACATCTCCCGCCATTCCATATAAAGCTATTGATCCCTCACAGTACTCACATACGCAATTTAAATCACAACAAATATATTCCTTTAGCGCCACGCATCATACCCGAGGAGTGTGTGTGTGTATTTAAGCGTGTGCAGGAGTGAGATAGCGAGCGGGAGGGCAGGTGCATTTCTGAGAACATTCGTGCAGTGTCCTAAAAGAAAGGAAAAACAAAAAGTCGACCTGTGCCTGCTTGCATTTGAATGTGTGTTCAGGGTCCCTCCTCAGTGCTGGTGTATATCTTCATGTCCAAATTGTAATGTTTCCGTTAAACATATTGGCAGGTGCTGATACATCTGTCAATACTATTGGTCATTAGTCTGAGAATGAGGTCAAAGCTTTTGTCAAGGCGAGGTCACTGTTCATTCAATGAAAACATGATCACAAAGGGGCAAGAGGAAATCCATCAATACGTGGACCCTAAATTGCAAGCAAGAAAAACATCTGTCAAGCTTTACTCCTACTTTAATGTACCGTCAACTACATTCTTATAGTTTCAGAAAATATTTGAAACGTGAGGTAAGGAAGGCATGGAGATCAAATCAAATAAAAAACAGATGATAAATTAAAGACAAGAAAGCAGCAACAAAATAAATAAAGCAAGGTCTATAAATAAAATGTAGCCGTTTCCTGTTTCTTTGGTCAATTTTAGGACGGTGTATCATCTACACAACATTTTCATAAGATTTGAGCTCATAATTCGTCCACTCACTAGTGCTTCCCCGACAGGTGACCCAGATTTTTGGTTGAGGTAACTCCTCTTTGGGCATCATTCCCATCACTGTTTAATGCAACCCTTTCGTCCTCTTAATTGACAGTTTTCGCTGTATCACAGAATCGCAGTAGTGATCGGCGTCTGGGCTGATGTCTTGCGATGACCCCCGTCCCCCCCGTGTTCATCTTGACTACCACTCTGAAATGCCACCGCAGCGGGCTGGTCTTCACTGCCTGACCAAACCACAACCACACAGTCACAGATGGATTCCTCCAAAGCCCCTACAGCGCAGCCACCAACCGCCAGCCATCAAATTCCATCACCACATAACCACAAGCTAACCACTAAAAGTGAGGGAAACCAGTGAGGAAAGAAGGAGATAGAAGAAATAAAAGTGGAGAAAGGAGCGTAACAGGACAAACATGGAGGACAAAAGGTAGAAATGGGAAACAGGTTCAATTGAAGAAATGACTTTTTCTCACTTCATTCCTATCTTTGTCTTATTTCATTGAATTAACTCTCATTTAGTTCCTCTCTTCTTGCCTCCTTTACACATACACACCCACCATCGCCATGACAAAAAAGACAGAGCGAGCACTGTCATCGCCATCCAAACACCCGGGCAATATGCTAATCAGCTTCCTAATGACTGTCACCACTTAGGAACTGCTAATTAAAACACATTTGATTCAAAGACACTTATCAGGCTCTACGAAGAAAAAAAAAATTCCCAGGAAGACAAGCAGAGTTATGGCCACCTTTAGTATTTGTCAAAGCCCTCCCACTCCTTCCCCCTCTTTTCTGCCCTCCTGTCTGTCTCTGTCTCCCTGTCCCCTGGCTCGATTGCCTCTAATGGACGTGCTTTATCTAGGCTGACCTAACCATTGTCACAGGGAGCAGAATTTGTGAGCTTTTAGAGTGGGTACACTCATCGATGTGCTGGGGGTGGGGGGCAGCGGTGACTGGGAGTAAGGAGGGGGCTGCTTGGCAAGTCTCCATCCATGCACTCTCCAGGCCACTTCGTTAGCCACCGCATACACATCTCCCTGTCCCCACTTCACTGTTCTCGACTATGCAAATAGGATGCCAGTTAAACGCTGAATGAGGAGTGAGATCTGAGCTTTCCACTCAACTGTGGAACGGACGGGACAGACGACAGAGCAGCAAAAGCGTCGCTTTGGACGCTCTTTCAACTGCTTGAAGCAAGTTAGAATTGGAAAATCATGTTTAATAGTCAAAGTTTCGCCATCTTGTACACTCAGTTCTCTCAATTGTGTCATCATTTCTTCTATTCTCATAAAGAAAGAGGCAAGGGTTAGACATGAATTGACCAAATGAGAAAAAAAAAAATGGGGAGAAAGTTAGAGATAGAGAGAGGCAGTGAGAGTTTGCCCCCTCAGCCCGGAGGAGAAACCGGATAGGGCCACTTTAAAAATCGCTTAACACGCTCGACACAAAAGACAGCTGAGAAACTTGAGCCGTGTTTGATTTGAGTGTCAGGGTGGGAGGCACTAATCTGTGGACATGGCGAGCACAGGTGGTGAAACAATCAAACAGCATTACACTTATATCACACACACACACACACACACAAAGATGCATGCAAACACACACACACACACATACAAAGATGCACGCAAACACACACACACACACACACACATACAAATACTTAGGCATGAAAACAAATTTATCAACAAGCAGAAGCAAGGTCTTTGTATGGAAATATCAAGATAGGAAACACAACACACACACACACACACACACACACACACACACACACACACACACACACACACACACACTAAATACAAGGGACACACAGTAGCGCACACGTGCATGTCCGCGGCGGACTGAATTGCTATGGAGCGTGGTGTTGTTTTACTGGGCCAGATAAAGACAAGGTGGATCGGATTCCCAGCTTCTGTTTCCCTCTCCTGCTTTTCACCTTCCTTTTGATGTGTCAGTGGCACACGCCCTGCCTCAGTGATGGAGCACTGATTGAAAAGTGCATAGTCATATATCTTAATGGAAGAAGAAGAAGAAGAAGAAAAAAAAAGTCTCTTGAGGGGTATATCCTGGTGTCTTAAACAGCTGTGTCACATGTTTTAACACATCGTGGCTCTGGCCTCTAACTCTCAGATTTCCTGTTTATCTCACATCGACTACAGCGGAACTGAATTATAATTAATTCACCCCTGGATAATGACCGTCAACACATAAACTCACTTGACCATATGCTTTGGAATATATCTACACCATATCTGTATTGACACTAACCTGGATAACAGGGTAAACCCAGTCAGTAAATAGACTGCGTCACATGTAGAGACTTAAAAGTAATTTAGATGTCAGCATTGGACAATCTAAAGATGGTTTGAGTCATACACATGGAATCCTTTTATTTAGTTCCATATCTTATTTTTGGAAGTACCCAGAAAAGACAGACTGTTAGGGCTGAGTTACAGGTGCTTTTGTATAATGCACATCTCCATTGTTTCTTTATTTCCTCTTTCAGTGAGGTATAACAATATAAGGAATTCATAAACTAGACTCACTCATTGTCACAAAATGTGTCCACTGATTGAAAACAGGTGAGGAAAGACGGCGAGGAGCTTTCTCACGTACTCACACAAGCATTGCACGTCTATGTCTACAGGTACTTATCCTCATATCGATGTAATATGACATTTATTGGCATCACCCTCTGAACAGACACAGAGAACAAGAACAAGTAAATGCACAGCCAGCTCATGCATCTCAGCCAGGCCGTAATACAGTCTATGCCTATGCTATTCACGCAACACGAAACCTATCATAGACTGTCAGGTGGAGTAACTTGAACACCGGGCATTATCTGCTAATCTTATTTACACTGTGAAAGTGAGCAGTGAAGTGTAAATCCTAAGTTGCATGTGGGCAGGCCTCCACTTCACATACAAGAATGTTGCTGCTAACGTACGGACGCCGCTCGATAAAATGGAGCCGGCGATCTGCATTTCCGCTCGCCCTTATGGAATCGAGCTTGACATATTGGAAATGTGCCGTAGTGTGTCGTGCAATGGCCACACAAATCACAAGACATGATGTTTGATTTTTCGAAAAAAAAAAAAAAAAATTGATTGACTTAAATTTTTTGATTGATTACAGCTTTATCGTTATTTCTCACAGTGTGCCATTGAGAGAGATTGGGTGTTACACAAGAAGAGAAGGGGGTCTTCCCTAGAGGACCTCCCCCCAACTCATACATTTACACACACAGACACACACATTTACACACACACGTTTTGCCCTCGGGCCAGTCTCTGTAATGGGATCCTCACTGTTATTTCTGCTGAATAAAATAAATCCCACTAATTAACATGTTAACATGATTGATGGTCCTTGATTCTGCAGGGAGCAGGGAACGTCTGTCTGCACTCAAGCTGCCCTGCTGCTGCCTGCACACAGACTGACGCACAAAGAAAGATTCAGGGAATGAGACACACAGGAGGAGGAAATGGAAATATGAAACATTTCAGACGTTCACAGCAGACCTGGATCGAGGAGAGTTAGTGAGTGAATAACATTTCTGACTAAAGACCTGTTTGCTCCTTCTTCGCACAATGATGTGTGAAAACAGGAAGACATGACTACATGATGCTACGTTTCACAATGTAATTTCCTGTGGACAGGCACTATTTTGTATGCATTGCACAATCGCGAAACAACGGCAGACAAACTGTTACTGGAGAAGCATGAGAAAGGGTATTAAATAAGAGCAAAGTGAACTGATACGGGCAGAACACATTAGCGCTCTTCACGTGTTTGAGAACCAAACAAGGAAGTGAGGTTCGACATTGTTCGGAGGTGGGCCGTGACGCAGGGAGCATAACACCGGGAGAGCAATCAGAATCTAATCTGTCTGCAAGAAAGCTCAAAGGCTGAGGGTACATACAAATGACCTGATAAAAAACACTCAAAGAGACATTCAACATTCAAAGTCACCTTAAGAGCAGGGCGGTAATGGAAATGCTTGAATGTTAAATAACCGTGGGTTCCACCACGTGCCATGTACACACCGGGCGGGATGTACATGCAAAAATCTGCTACTCAAAATACGTTTCTGTGAACTGATTTATCTCGACATGTTTTAATTAGTCAAATAAATATAAAAAAAGACTTTGTAAGATTGTGATCCTGACACCCTTTAAAGTTTGCGGAGATGCTGAATATAATTGGTTCCAATTAGGCACAGTTGAACAAGCCTGTAGTTTGTGGATGACTTCAAACTTGATATCTTTGCCTGCCACATCTTTGACCTATTAGGTCCACTATCCATTGTTAGTTTTTTGGCCTCACTGGGTAGGTGAATAAAGCATTGTATTGACAGTTGAGTACTGTACAATGTACCTGTCTGTCTGCCTCTGATTCCCGCCAGCCTTCTTTTCTTTAAGCAGTTCTGGGAACACTGTGAAGTGGAGGGGCTGTCAGGGGGCTACGCCCGCTGTGCCCGCCCGTTCTTTATGAATGAATTAATCAATAGTGACACTGCACTACATGCTTTTTCCTTCCTCATTATTTTAATTAGCCGTTTATATGGATGCCCCCCCCCCCCCCTCCTCTTTTGCATTTCATTAATACATTAACATGCACTTGACAAAAAGAGCAAGGACGTAGACGCAGCGGCGGCCGCTTGGCTGGTCACTTTGTAGTCTCTGGCGTGTCTTGCCCGCTTTGCCATGCCCCACCAACAATTTTCCTCCTTCTATCCTGCCCCAAGCTCTGCAAAGCAGCTTTTAGGAAAGTCATCAGTAATTACCATTATATTATGCTAATAAGCACGGTGTGAGGCTCGCACTAAATGAGACTGTTTGAGAGTATTTCAAACAGATGCACACGTGCAGAGTTTGCGGTTGTCATACAAAATTAATAGTGTCTCCTAGTTCCCCTTTTTTCCCTACCGCGTTGAGTCACTCAATAATTCTGAGACAAAGAGGAAAATCACCCCATTTTCACACATACAGTGGTTCAGTATCATTAGTGTCCATTAAGGCTCCTTCACACATTTCCTGTGCGCTACAGCATGGGAAAAATGCAAAAAGTAAACAAATTTCCATCCTTTCCAGTGGTCGTGGACGGGAAAAGGGCACTGCGGGTGTTTGTGGGTGAGTGAATGTGTGTGTTGTTAGCGTGCGGCAGCTGTGTATATGAATGACAGGGTAGACCTCTACATGTGTGGAGCGGGAAGCGCGGACGTGTGAGGGGTGTGTGTGTGTGTGTGTTTTTCGGGAGTGGGTACGTGTGGGTGTGTGTCGAGGCGTGTAACGAGAGTGCAGTCGCTACGGTGATGAGGTGAGAATGATGAAGCCCATTCCTCAAATAAGGCACCATGTGCAGCTCATATGTTGGGGCTTTGTTAAAGAGTTGCTCATCATAACCCCAAACTCAACTAAACTAATATACGCACACACACACATTCTCCAAACTTAAGGCCCCCCCCCCTCCCTCCCTCCTGCGTCCCTACAGACACACACACAAACACACAGGCACCCACCTCGGTCTGCTAACGCCTGCAGGCACAGAGTGATTGACAGTATCCAGATTGCCAGATTGTTCTCAGGAGCGTGGAGAAATGACATCACACTCATTACAACTTCTAAATATAAACAGTCACACTGCTTGACTGACAAGTCTGTATACATGCATGTGTGCCTGTGCCTGTGCGTGTGTGTGTGTGCGGTGTGTGTTGTGTGTTCTATGCCAGTGTGCATGTACTTGTCACGTTGGGTTAGTGCTGACTTCAATAATTATTCTTTTCCTGCCTGCGATTGCTTTAATTAATCCAGTAACTAGTTTTTGTTGTTGCTCTCGTCTATCAGTGACTCTGTCCGTTCCTGTTGTTTCCTTTCTGTTATTTTATTGGAACTATTAACACGGCGTTGCATTAAACAAGTCGTGCATTTCTTAGTGACCTACCCTGTATAAATAACAGTTACAAAACTTGCAGCTGGTCATCGCCACAAGATTGGAAGTTTGTACGCTTCAAACTCAAAATACAAAAGACGTTTAGTCAATTATGAAGTTTCACGGTCATGATGCATTTGAAATCAAGTAGTGGGTGTTAACAAAGGGCTGAAAATGGGAGGAGCAGCGAGAAGAAGTGGGTGGGGGTGATTTAATGATGTTGCTGAGGGAGGTTTAACTGAAAAGAGTGGATTGGTGGTTTAGCAGAGAGGGTAGGAAGGGCTTATATGATTGTCATAACTCAGGCTGGCACAAATATTTAAGTAACCTTTTATAGCATATAAATATATCAAAGAATCAAGACATACATAATAAGGTAAAAAAAAAAAAAAAGCACTTACAAAAGTAAGGGTCGCCAACTACATGCAAAAAGTAGCAAGACACACACACACACACACACGCACACCATATGTTTGTGGGGCTGCTGCTGAGATGAAGGCTTCTCTAGCTTGTCTGGCCAGCACATTGTAATTTACAAGCGCTCAATGTCACGTTGAGATCTCAATTAAGCAGCCCGGCTACACACTCGGGCCCTCAGGGCTGGGTTGAGCTGGGCCCACATTCTGCCTCTCTGGCCAAGGCACACTGCAGCGTTCTGTGCTCCTCCAACCCTCCACCCACCCACTCCCTCGCCCGCCTCCAACAGACAACGCCAACAGTAAATATTTGAGGTTAGAGACAAAGAGGGGAGAAGGGATTCATTTAGCTCATTTGAAAACATGACATTGTGATTAAAAGTCAGGCGGTCTGGAAAGCGAGACAATTGCATTCTTTGCCTGCTCTTAGATACTCCTCCGTGAAGCTGCAGATGTACTTGGAAACATTAAACACAAGTATGCACTTATTAGAGCCGTGTAACACACACTAAACGCTCTAAACATTCTGATATAGTTATTAAATAGAAAGCAAACCTGCAGGGAAAATAACGCAAAAGACAGATTCTTAGACGAGAGCGCAGAAAGGGGGAGGAGAGAAACAAAAGGACAGATATGCGCACACTCACAGCGAGACATAACAAGACTAAAAGTGGCAAAAAGACGTATTCAGACATGCACAGAAACACGGCTACTGACTGAAGGAACTAGAGGGACACCATGTGCTGGAATAAAGCAACAAAACCCCATAAGCTGCCACTACTGTTCTGTGATCAGATCCATATGGACCTTGGCCTTGGCCCTCCACCACCTGCCTCAAACATTCCCAGCACCTAACAAGCCAGCCAGCCACCAACTGGTCCCAGACACATTTTACAAGCGGCCATATTGATGGCTATTGAGCTAGAGTGCTATTTAGCTCACCAGAAATCTTAAATTATACACTAGCCATGGGCACCCCCAAGCAGGGACACAGGCCACATCAGAGCTTCCACTTCCAGGCCTGGCTAAACCTGGCTCTGACTCTCAAACATGACACACTGGGTAGAACAATGCCAGCCCAGATGCAAATTTTTATTTGAAAATAAATGAGGAAGCAATTTTCATCGTCTTTTAGAGCTCAAGATATTTAAATCTATGAAGGAATGTGGTCTTTTACCACATTTTGCCTCAGTGTGAATGAAATATGCTCATTTTATTTGGTTGTAACTGTTAAATAAAGCAAACGGGTATTTAAACCAGACAAATATACTAAATCTCCTCTTTGACCATTTGAGAGTTAATGGAAATTGAGGTCTTTTGCTAAGTGGGCCGATGAAGTAAAATTTTGAGAATCCTCTAACAACTGGTGAAATAAAATGTAAAAAAAATATTGCAAAATATGACTGAAACCTCAAAAAATGGCTCTGAAGGAGCCCACATGACAGAATAAAATCAAAACAACATGCTGTATAAAATGTGTCTACTGTATGGTTTTGTTTAATAGAGGATGCTGCTCCTGCTGTACTACAGAGGGCCTCCATGAAGGCCTCCAGGAGCTCAGGGCCACAGTGAATACACATGGGCGTTGAGACGGGCCAAAGCTCCTGATTGGCATTATCCTAACGAGCTGCAATTACAGCCCTGAAATCCGCTCTTACTGCAGTGGCTTTAACGAGCAAGCCATCACGCAGCCCACAATTATCATCACCAGAACTATTAAACACAACGGCTACAGCCTTGTTAAATGCTCTCATATGTGGAGGCCGCACATTCTTCTCAGGACACTGGCTGACAGACGGACGCACACATGGGCAGGGACGGACACAGCGAGCCCAGAAAACAGAGAGAGGGAGCAAGAAGCGGCACACATTAAGTCATATGCCATGGCATGTCCCAACACAAGTGTGAAAATATCACAAATGGTCAAATCAGGATCTGTAAAAGGGTGATTATTATGCTGAAGGTCATAATGCTCATGCACAACAGTTCCCTCTTACATACATGCTTACATATTCTTCCGATGTTCACCTTTCTCTGTCTCCTTTTGCTTTTTGAATCGGTCGAATACGGTGCTCGACTGTGCAGCAGCACCGGGAGCCCTCCCGTGAGTAACATCTATGCTGCTGCGCTGCTCCAGCAGCAGGCTGCTCCCTGGTGGGCATATCCCAGTTGGGGCTTACCCACTTTGGGCTCACTCTTGCTTTTGTGTTCTCACAGGATGAGAGAAAAAGAGTGAGAAGGAAAATCGTGGAGGCAGGCATTTCGAAAACAACTCAACTCGGCTGAAGTGGTTGATTTGGTCGAGCCGAACCGAGATGCGTGGTTAGATTTCTGACCAACCGAACTATGATGAAACAGTCAAGACGGTCTGATAGACATATGTTTATGGACTTCATCTGCAACTTCTGTAAACATCCTAAAAATGCTGCCAGACAGTCGACAGACAACAACAGAGAAGTTCCCTGACGGCAGATTTAAACTGAAAATGGCCAAGAATTAAAAGTTACAAATGGATGGAAAAATCACAGGGGCTAGAAGATGTTTCCACATTTGAGGGTGCTTAAGTGTCTGGTAGGACCAGTCAAGAATGCTTTAACTAGTGCAACACCAAAACTCATTTGCGTAACATTTTTTTTTGCCAAAACAAAGAGTACAATTGCAATAGCAATGACAATTGCTATCATTTATAGCCAGAGGGACAAAGAAAGTATTTTGCACTGCTCATTCAGATGTAATTTTGTTTCTAGAGAGAACAGGGGGAAAAAAAAGGAAAACAAAATATGGGAAAGGTGGGACCTTTCCCTCAGCTGGGACACAAGCAAATGAAAGAGCTCTCTTCACTTACTGGGACACCAAGAAAAAAAAAAAAAGAGTCTGAGAGAGTTGTAAATGAGGAGTGTAAGAGAGTTCACTATGACAACATGCAACACAACATAAAGTCATTTGTTCTGTTATTGGCATGAGTGCATATGAAAGGGCTGCTGGTGTCAACTGACTCTGGATTGAATGTGTGTGTGAAACAGTGTCAGAAACAGCAACAGATGGAGATAAATTAAAAATATGAACATCGTGCCTTGAAATGCAGGAAGAAAAAGAAGGTCACAGGAGGAGGTAGGTTGTGTTTGGGGTTAGCCTCTGCTCACAGTCAGGGTAGTGTGCCTGTCAGGTCATGCCTGCATTTGGTTGGGCAGCTGGAGTGTGTACTTGGCAGGGCGCAGCAGAGTGGCGCAGATCAGAGATGCAGTGATGCTCCTAGGGGATGTGGTGGAGGTTTGGCAGGGCCGGGGACAAGCGGGCCCAGACCGAGGCCAGACTGAGGCCAGAGGGAAGGACCAGGGCCAAGAGCCAACTCAGAGAGTGGAGCCTCTGTGTAGGATACCAGCTCTGTAGGCCAACAGCTCTCAGCTCTTGGCTGCCAAGTCCTATCATAGCAAACTACTTAGACCTCCCCTACAGCAATTTGATTTAGTAAAGAATTGTATGTAGCTTGTTACTCCGTATAGGTGAGGTGTTGCAGGGCAGTAGCATAAACAATGCTTCTACAATGGCTGGACATTTTGTTTAAAAAAGAAAAGAAAAAGAAAATAAATCAGAATGAGCACATTTCCTCTAAGCTACAGTTTGGGCCTTTTCCAGCAGCTCTTTGTATTTACTCTGCCTCGTTGTTGTACTAGTTTTTATCTGGCAATCACTGCTGTGGCCCACAGGGGATGAGAAGTATGTCTCTGAGCAGGGCAGGTGAATTAGAGTCAATACAAACATGTACACACACATTTTGTGTGAGTTAGCACTGAGCGCTTGTATGTCCTTGTATATAATGTGTGTGTGTGTGTGTGTGTGTGCACGTTTGTGTGTGTTCGCATGTACGCTTGGCTGCCAAGTGTGTGATTCTTGGTCACTGTGTATTTTGTCAAGATTGTGATTAATGACTCACCATCATGATAACATTGGAGGGTGAGACGCATTCATTCACACAAAGGCCCTCCTCGGGCCCTCTCTCTCTCTGCCACCTCATCGACTGTGAGGGCCAACAACTGGCCCTCACACCGGCCCTTTGTGCCTGTTAACCTCCACATTTATTTACCCTCCCACTTGTCCCTCCTGCACTTTCTCTGGATCCTTCTTTCTCAACACTTGATTTGTCTTTTTTTTTTTTTACCGCCTCTCATTTCTTAGATTCTGTTCTGTTCTATTGTGTCGTACACATTGCAATACACACGGCTTGAATTTGAGCCTAAATCTATCTGGAGGCAACCACCCGGTCAGCAAATAAGTGAATGTCCTTTATTTTTATCTATGGCGAGATTTGTGTGGTGTGTCAGTGTGTGCTTGCATTTCTTCCTTGCACAAATACCCAGAAAGGCACATGCTCTGTATTCACCTCAATCCTCTACACACACACACACACACACACACACACACACACACACACACACACACACACACACACAGGGCGGACTTTCTGGCTACTGATTAATGACAGTCATTTGTCAGGCAGAGGTGGATAAAACAGTGAATATTATCTTTGTGCTAAGGGCCAGAGCACATCGCACACTCTCCCCCTCATGTCTTTCATAAGTGGTTGAACACAGCGGCACGCCGGGACACGCAGACAGCCAGGCAGCCAGCAGATCTATTCTCATTACTTCTCTATTAGGACATCAGCTTCCACTGATCAGGCCCTACATCTTTATACTGACATCAGAGCGAGAGAAAGAAAGGTGGATGAAGGGTAGAGAGCAGAGGAGGAATGACAGAGGCGAGAAGAGAAAAAAAAGGAGAAAGAGAGGAACTCTACAAAGGAGCGAGAAACTTGACATTTCTGAATTTGATTAATACAAGTCTAAATCATCCTATTTGGAGAGTCATAGTCCAGTACTCCCACGGTAAATGGCATTTATCTGCCCTTATGCTGTCCTTCAGTAGAGATTAGCAGATTTGCTTTGCTTCGACCTTCTGAATCAGAAGGAGTGAGAAAAAGACGAGAGAGTAAACAGCACAAGTTTCCTTGTAAACACGCTGTTTGGAAAACTATGTGGAGAACTTGTTATAGAGAGTTTCTGATGATAAGATGGCATTTTTCTGCAAGACCGGAGAGAAATACTGTTAGTATCTGACCTGCATATTGTAAACGTGTTTTTTTTATTGAAGTGCATGAATAAAACTCACAATAAGACACCAACATTAATTCAGTTTATTCAGCGGCAATGCCTTGCTGATAAGGGTCAATCCTATCTGCATTGATATAGCGTCGCCTGACTTTCGGAGACAGGTTTGACACAAATCAAAACATAACTCATTTCCGTGGCAGCATTATCAGAAATCCTTTGTGGCCGAGATTACGATGATACACAGTGCACTTTCTATCTGATCCCTGCATTGGTCTATACTGTGTGAATGTTTGAACGGGGCAAACACAAACCTGAGTAAGTGAAGGCCCTATCACTGACAGAAAGTACAGAAAATACTGGAAGCAAATATTTAATGTTCCCCATCTTAAGTGGCTCAGTGGCAAATGCCTCAAGGTGAGAGTGACTGGTTATTTTGTCTGGGAAATAATAACGTGAAGTGATTAGATTGGCATGCATGTGTGTGTCACGTGCACAGCAAGGTATGATTGTAATGATGAGAAGTTATGGAGTAACTTCCAAGAACCGGGGCACTGGATAGCTCACTAGGTAGAATGCACGCCCCATGTACAAAGGCTTAGTCCTTGCTGCAGCGGCCCAGGGTTCAAATCCGAGCTACGGACCTTTGCTGCTTGTCATTCCGCGTCTCTCTCCTTGAAAAGGCCAAAAATAAAAAAATAAAAAATAAAAAAATTATTTTTTTAAGAGTACATATATCCACCGAGAATGGCTTCAAAAGATGATTTTACAACAAGGATGCATCATAATAATATTTATGTATTTCATTACTGTAAATATTCAATAGCAAAGGTTGAGAGATGTCTCAAAAACATTTAAAATCATCAGTGAAAGCGTAGATGTCAGAATCACGTTTCCATGTTTCCTCAGAACTAAAGAGCTTCAGAGTGAAAAGTTTACTCTCATGTTCTGACCTCTGACTCTCCTTTACCCTCCGTGCCTTCAGCTGACTCAGTGTGTGTCAAACACATTCACCTGGAACAACACTCAAAATGTCCCATCATCAAAGAAAGACTCAGGTATGATTCTTTCCTCTTATTCAGGGCACAACAAAAGGAAACAAGGCTTGAAAAAAACACATCTCGCCTCCCGTCCTTTCTCTCACTCCAAGCCCTTTCTTTTTCCTCCCAGTGTCCCTGTCTCTCTCTGTGTGTCTCCCAACTATGCGGCCAATAAATAGCGCAGCATGCTTAGTTATTTCCTCATTGGGACAGACAGAGAATGAGAGGTGGGGCTGAGTGCCAGTGCCACTATATGCACCTGACTGCCGTAAATCACCGCCACAGCGGTCCCATCTTCATGCTGGAGATTTAATGAACTACCGCGGGCTTTTTATGCCTCTTAAGGCTCGCTGAGTGACCACTTTGTAGTTGTTCAGAAGAGAGGCGACGCTGCCTCTGCCCACTAAATCTTCCCTGTGCCACCGAGGATAAAATCTCCCTTTATTCATGGGCTATTTACCAGATCCAGATTTATTACGGGGGGTACTCTAACAAAAGGGGGGTGAGAGACAAAACCCCTCCTCCCCTCAAGGCAAGCTGGGATAGAGACCTGGGAGCCCAACGACTCATCCTCACTGGGCTTGTTTGGTGGTGGGGGGGGGGGTGTCTGCCTGTTTTTTTTTTTTTTTTATAGGGTAAAAGTGCGGTAGAGACCTCTATGTGCCCCCTCTTAATGAGTCCACTGCTGAGGGTGACAAATATGAAGCAGGTATACACGCTGTCTGGTAAACACACACATATACGTACCTTAAAACACACACTAATGCACACAGGCTTATATAGTCAAACAAGACTATGTAGGAGTAAAAATACTACGCAACATACAGTATATGTTTATTATATTTAAATATATATATCATCTGTCCCCGCACTGACCTACGAGTACACGTTACCATGGTAACAACTCCCTAAGCCCTCTTTTTTTGTTGCCTGGCTGAGAGGTCATGGGTGACAGGTCAAAGAGATACTTATAGATACATGACCTTTGTGATAGCTTTGTCAAAAGACCTTAAAAAACGCTTTAGATGTCTTCACTCCCTTAAGTACATAGACGGAGGCACGTACAAATGCATACGCACACAGTTCTAGACCGTATGCTGGCGTGGATAAGGTCTACACGCCCTGCTCCCTTGGCTGAGCACAAAAACACCTTTCTGCATTACATTCCTCTGGCATTAAAGAGGCTAATGGCTAACGCCAACAGCTCACCTGTCTATCCTCTGCAGTTTCACTGCTGCCTGCCACCACTTGTACCCTGCAGTTCATGGACTTTGTTGACCCAGCATTGACCCTGTTGCATTGTGTCTCCTCGTTCTTCTTGAATAGACCCTACACCCTCCACCTCCGCCTCCCCTATAAGGGAGGTACCCTTTCCACAGCTCCCAGTTCATACTTTGGTCTCTTTGTGTGTTTTTTTTTCTGTTATTTCAGCTCTGTGCCAGGCTGATATCTGACTTGCAATCTGCATTAATACTTTATTTGAAGTCGTGTGATAGCCAATATCAAAACCAATCACATGACAGTTTAATGTAAAAAAAAAAAAAAACTATAGAGTTTAACAAACTAAACTAGTAAACCTTTTAGTAACTATTCTGTTCAACTTTCCCCAAGGTGAGGATTGCCCAAGACTGATGGAAGCCTACCTCTCATTATGAAGATAGATCAAACCATATCTGCCTTGCAGTGACAGACCTTGGTGATGTCCTCCCTACCAGTGAAACAGCTCATGGACCTCAGGCCTGCTCTTTATATGCAGTCTGAGGTAGGCTGGTTCAACTCTTTCACCTGTTTCCCTGTGGCTAATGTGTCACATGATTTTCCTAATTACTCTTCTTGTATTTTTGTTTTCTTGTACTGTGTGTGCAGAGTTCCAACAGAGAACCTGCCTGACACATCCTATGCAGAGCTTGATTGCCACTCTCTTTGTTTGATGACCTTTTTCAGACAGAAGACTTCCAAAATTATACATTTCATAGGTTAAATCTTCGTGTAATGTTGAAGTTTAATATTTACCGGTCCAGTGTGAAGAGAAAATAAGAATTGTTATGTTTTTGTTACCTGAGAAAGGAGTCCGCCATGTTGAACCACCGTGTTTGTACAGTAGTTCAGAACGGACAAACTAAACACAGGATCTAGATAGAGACTTAAGTGTTTCCATTTCAAGGCACCAGATAAGTCAGCTCAGTTATTTGTGTATTTGTGTTCAGATGTCATTGTGGTGGCCAACTGA
Source organism: Nibea albiflora (assembly GCA_014281875.1). Classification (NCBI taxonomy): domain Eukaryota; kingdom Metazoa; phylum Chordata; class Actinopteri; family Sciaenidae; genus Nibea; species Nibea albiflora. Next base: position 11,047,952 of record CM024794.1, on the reverse strand, counting down.
TTGGGACTGCTTTGGATTGGATTTGTTTAGTCAACTTGTCACTGTATTTAAATTTCCTAAGGAATATGATGTCCACACAAGATGTTCTCATGGATGCAACCATCAACAACAATGCCATGAGTCCAGTAAGCAACCACCCAGTGGAAATCTCTCTAGTCCTCAAAGGTGATGTGATGGACAACCTCCCCTGACTTTGTGATGCATTCCTGGCCTGATCTATACACTACATCTCAGCTATCCCCAAGGACTGATCCCCAACTGACTATAAATTGTCACCCAGACTGCAGACTCGAGAATGACTTTATGACACGTGTAGAAAGTTAAGATCTGAATAGGCAATAGTGGATTCAAGTGACTCACTCTGTTGGACCATGATCCACATCATTGGCCATGTTGACTACTGTTCAGCTGTATTCAAGCTACTCCACAGGCTTTCAGCCAGGTGGCCAAAAGTACACGCTGCCTTTGTATTTGTTCATGTAATTTCACAATTGTGACATGATATATAGTGTTAAGAGTTTATGAGCTACGCCTTTGTACATGTTGATGTGTGTGTACATGTTGAAGTTGATACCCCGCAGTTTAGGCAGCCAGATGCCAGTGCCTTTGAAGTGAATTTTCTGTTCTGTTTCTGTACTCAACTTTTGAATATTAAATAGATATTGACCTGATGTTTTTTTTAAGTTAGTAATACATAATGTATCCAAGGCAATCAGTTGCCACAAAAATCTGTTTTGGGTTTTGAGTTTATGAAATCAAAGTTAAACTTGAATAACTGTGTTTTTATACTTAAAATGATTCAGTTTCATAGATTTATTTTATTGATGAGGTGAACCAATGTTTTGAGGTCTATAAACTGTATATTTAGGTAGGCTTAATTAAAAAAAAAAAAAAAAAAAAAAAAAAAAAAAAAAAGACAATTGTGGCAACCTGACTTACTTTTTTTGAGTACTGCTTACTTGTTCGGGTTTTTAGTGCATGCTTCTAAGCAAAAAGTCCTTACAGAGTTCAGCAGACTTTTCCAGCCTTGTCTGCCACTTTCTCATTAGCAGCATGAAAGAAGCCTGCCGGAAACTCCACTGGTGGACACAGCTGTGCGCTTTTGAGTCTGAGAAAAAGTTTTGCTCAATAATAATTCATAAAAAAAGCGAACAGATTAATTACTGAATTTGATCTCACTGGAGAAACTCTCTGAGAATTTAAAGTTAGCAGAGATAAGGGGGACATCAAACAACCACATGTGTTTGCTTGTTTTTAAAAAGCTGGGACTTGTTATCAGGGCTGGGCAGGACTTTAGGCTCCACACATCTTGTTGTTGTGGAGCCTTTCTAGTCTTGAGTGCTGAGGAGATGGGGGGTGGTTAATGGCAGTAGTGGTGTGCATATATGTGTGTGTGTGTATGATGGGGCTTGAACCCTGCTGCTAAACCCCCTCCTGCACAGGCAGAGGCCGGTGTCTGGATGGGTGCCAGAAGTTCTGAACTAATATTCACAATAATGTTCCTGCTCCAAGGGGCCAGCGACAGAAAACACTGTGGAGTTGTGCCAGCTTTTACTCCCCTCTTGTTCTCTTCTTTCCATTGCCCCACCACACCTCCCTAAGCTCTGGGAGTCTCTCTTTCTGTAGTTCTACCCTTCTTGTTCTCTCTCTTTAAACATTTTTAAAGCTTATGGTGAAGTGAAGCGTGTTTGTTGATGTACTGCACTGCACTGTGTGTTAGCTGCATCCCAACACAGTTGGTATGGCGTTACGGTATGTGGTATGTTAGTCCATTTGCGTTTATAAGTGGTTGGTTGTCAGCGTGAACGCTAAAGGGCTTTTGTGATTAACAGCTGAAATGACTATTATTAACAATTATTATCAATTATTTACATGATCAAGAATATTTTACTATATACATCGCAGAATCTTGTTGACGCACTAACAATTTTATTGTTGTATGGAACAATAAAATGTAAACAAATTACAACGCACACAACAACGCACACAAATCTAAAAAAAGATTGGGCACAATCAGTTCCCCATATACAAACATGTTTACTGTATTTCTCTTTATTGATTAAGTATGTGTTAAACAGAAGGTATCAGTAGTTTTGTCTGAAATAAGTGAGCAGGTTTAAAAGTATTTGAGCAGATGATTTGGCATCAGTGGAGCTCTGTTAGCTGTCTTCTGTTGCTTCAAACATTCACATATCATAGCTGACTGCCAGACCGCTGTAATAGGTGACCAATAGCTGCACTTGTAATTAAGTTACCTTGGAGTTCTTTTTTTTCCGAGATGTCTTCCTGTTATTTCTTCTCCCTGTACAGTATGTATGACATCAAGTCAAATCCCAAGGCTCACCTTAGTCAGTCTCCATATCTCACAGTTCCTAAATTCTCATCTAACACAACTGAGGTTCGTGTACTTATGTGACCTGACCAGTGATCCCTGAATGGTAATTCTGTCTCAGACTCGTATTGAATATGGCCTTTGGCTCACTTCACAGCACACCAGTGGAAAACCAGTGTTTTATTACACTCTCTATATGTATGTGGAGCATGGAGACAGAGATGTACTGTATCTCCTCTGAGCCATCTCCTCTCACTACTCTTTATGGACCCCAATCACACCAGTGGCATTTATCTTAGCGTTGTGTGTGCGTTTGAATGCTTGTAGAATGTTTGTGTGTGCAGGTTGGGTTGCCAGTGTTCATTTATGTGTCTGAATGTGTGTGTGTGTGTGTGTGGGTAGTTTGGCATGTCAAAAGCATGGTGCTGCTGCAGCTCACCTCCCTCAACCACCCTGCTGATTGTTCCATTGATGACAGAATGCATCAACCCCCCCCGCACCCCAAAAAAACTGATGATGCTGTCGCCCCGAAATCCCCTTTGTAGCCTTACCATCGGGAATCACCATAAATAACAATGACATCATCCCATTCTTATCTATGGGACGTCCCGTGCTGATCGATAGCATGGCTCCTGCAGTGTAAATAGCTTCTAATGCCCCATCTTCCCCTTCAAATAGGTCTACATTATTTATGATGGCTGTTAGGTTACCAGTCCAGGACACAATTTATTTCACCCCACCCCTGCTCCTATTATACCACTGCTTTTGACTCTTGGTGGGAGATTGGGGGGAAGCATTCATCGCACACAGGAAAAAAAGAAATACAGACGCCTGTGTTCACAGAAAGCGCCCACAAACACACATACACCTTAAACTCCTAGAGAGGTCCAAAAGGCTCATCACTGGGATGAGGTTGTGAGATGAGGAGGGAGGAGGGAGGAGGATGGAGGGGAAATGAGGAGGGGCGAAAGTGGACCTGTGCGCTGCCTGGTCCCACCCTGTGGTAACGATGGGACATCCGTTACTCAGATGACAGTGAGAGTGGCAGGCCTATTTGCGCGGCCGCCGGCGCGCTGTGACGGATTGGACAGACAGAGCGGTTGGAGGCTGCGTGGAAATGACAGGCTGCATTTCCATTTGGGTGAAAAATCTGGCTAACGTGGCTAACGTGGCTGTGGGTGAGGAGGAAAGGGGATACACGGGCTGGCTGGGGCCTAGCTTGTGTGCCGCTTTCTTGTTGGTTGGTCAGTCTACTTTTCAGTCTGTCTCTTCGGCCTATCTGTCTCTTTGCCTCGATTTCCTCTGTCTACTGATTTGTGTGTGCGGCCGCCTGTCCGTTTGTCTTTCTGTGTACTGCTGTCAGACGCACACACACACACACATGTGAAAGCATGGCCAAATGTAAAAGAAAAATATTTCCACTCCTGATTTAAAAGAATGTTCATTTAAGTTACTGGGTGACAGCAGCAGTCACAGCAAAGGTATTAGAAGTTGACAAAGATTATATATATATAGCTACCCCACACGCAGCCCCACACACAGGAGTAATACATTATGTTGTCTAAAAGTATATGTGCGAGGATACGTGTGCGTGTGAGGATGTATAGGAGTTGGTCTGATTATGTCCACGGAGCTCTGCCAGCTCCATGCTGCTAGATTGAGAGACATGGCAGAGGATTATGGGAATTAAGTGTATCAACTAGACAGTTTATAACTCCTTCTCATAGACTCTGTAATAACACACCATTCCATATTCATCATTTAACACAAACACAAGACCATACACTAAGCAAGCAAGCCTTCCTGTGAAAACTTTTATGGCTAAAAGGTTGGGGTTCAGGGACTTATTTCACCAGGGGTGGAAAGACTTTTTGCTGAGGTGGACAGCTCACTAGTCAGAAAAGAGGGGCAGCACAAGTATTATTCTCCAAGCAAAACCCAGGGGTTTTGTGTGTGAGAACAGTCTGAGGAATGTTCATCCTCACGCCTCATTGGTGTTCTCATTGCTGCGCGCGGATCGAGCAGTGGAGATGGGACACCCTAGATTTACGGGACGTGTCAGAAGCTTCACATCCTCGGGCCCCCTGGGGCCAATCTCCTGTCTTGATCTGGCCTGCAAGGAAAACAGCCGTCCCTCACAGCCTGACAGTGAGGTGGAGCCATCCAAACACACAGGGAGGACGGAGACTGGTGGAAATGAGGAATGTAAAGGAGGGAGGTGGGGATGGAGGGACGGAGGGGAGGCCACCTTTGGCGAGGGCCGGCGCAGCTCTGGCAGTCGGATCCTTCACACATCACTACACAGTGATGAAATCGCCAAGTTGGGCTCCTGTAGAAACTGAACGCTGATGACTTTATCTTCGTGAACTAACGTCAATGGGAAGTTTCCATGGTGACATGCATAAACAAACAGTGGCTGATCTGATCAAGCCGGCTGTTCAACAGGTGTTCACATTCAGTAGCTATTAGCTGGAGTTCCGTCATAGCCTTATTAAATGTACTTAATACGAGAGAAAGAAAGAGGATGTGTGTAAACTCTCTCTCTTTCTCTCTCTCTCTCTCTCTCTCGCTCTCCTCCACAATCTTTCTCAGCATCGCTCATAAACCTCAGAATCCTCAAAGAGAGGAGAAGTTCTGGCTGCCTAAAGCCCACAAAGGCCTTTTTGTCCCCTGCAGGAACTGGTAGCTGTTCAGGAAGTTGAGCCCAGTGCCAGCAGGATGATTTATGGCTCTGTGTCCTGGGTGGTGGTTGGACCTGGTCCCACTGTCACTCAGGGCCAGAGAGAAGCACTGCATGGCCCAATCAGAGGCTGCCCAGAACTCTAAAGACATTACAATGCCTGTCATAAAGTGGCTTGGAGGGAAGGGAAGCAGCCATAAAACAGCTTGGAGAAAGAGAACAATTGGAGGAGAGAATACGGATGACACAAACGCTGCTCTCAAAAACCCTGGCCTGGTCTATCTTGGCATCCTCTCTTCTCCTCTTCTCTCTTGTTTCGGGCTGATGAGAAAGCGTAATTCGGCTGAGAAATTGATTTTGCTATTTTTTCTCATCTGTGAAGGAGACGCTAACTCGTTAGGACTTCACAGGGCTTGCCAGGACTGGAGACAACAATTAGTTTGTTGGAGATGTCAGAAATGGCCACTGAGTTTTGCAGGAAGAAATCCTTTGTGACAGATTGGCGCTGACAGCACAGGCCGACGAGGAGGGAGCGACAGACTCCCAGAGCGCTCTGTATAGTGGAGGAACCTTTGGGCTGCATTAACCCTTATCTGTGAGCGCCGACGAACAAAGTTCCCTCACAGACTACCTGCTGTAGCCTGGAAAATCCTATTACAGACTGCAGGGGGACACTTGGGAACACTCCACCGGGAAATCTGTCTCCCTCGGCACGTACCAGAGACAGGACATCGAGTTCTCTCGCCACCTCCTCTGCTTATTCTGGCTCTCTTTCATTCACTCTGACTGATTTAGTCTCTCTCTTGTACTCTTCTCTCCCCTTTATCCGTCTTTGTCTCTCTTCTGCCTCATCTATCACTCTTGTTTTCACCCTGTCTAGTTGTCTAGTTTTGCCTATCCTATCTTCTCATAGACCACCCCCACTGTTGCTGTGCATAAGCATGTTTTAAGTCCCCTTTTTTTCCATCCCGGTCACCCCTGTTCCTCCACTCTCTCCCGGGAGGAGAAACACTATCTATTCCCCACCATCTTCGGTTGAGTGAGCTGCATTTATCTGTGGCTTCAAGGGTGACTGCCATGTAAAGCTCAATCCCCCTGCCCCATGCTAAAGTTTAGAAAAATGTAATACAAAACACATGAGCGTACAGTGTGCTCATGTCTAATCCAATATATCCCATAAGCATTCCCTTTTTATTGCTCAATTTACATCTTCAAACAATGAACAATGCTGGGTATGAAAAAGATACCCTGCAAAAGCTGCTGTAATGTAGTTAGAATAACATTCCTGGAGTCACCGTGAGTGTAAACAAGAAATGTAAGTCTGCAGAGCACAAATGAAGTCTGATTTGCAGCATATGTAGCCTATAGCGCTGCAGCGCTGAGAGTCCACTTTAGAGAGACCACTTGTAAGATGTAAGCAGTATATTACATTTTGTAGCTGTTGTGTACCACTGCGCAATCATTTCTTGAATGAATTCTCAGGTTTCAAATGATTCAGGTTGTGTTACTCTACAGCTGCACCAGTATGCACGGTAAATTCTTCCCTTTTTTCCAAAGGATTAGCATCCTCCACTTAGTTCTCATTATTTTAAAGGAATGCATGTTTATTCTGAATATAATTAAACATCCCCTCTAATTATGCAATGACAGAAATTGATGGACTGTATCATTATTATGCAACCTGAAAGCAATTACAAAACAATTATTGACCAGGATGTGATCCTGGGTTATTACCATGGTAATTAACCCCATTAAATACAAGAGCCACGCTAATTTAAAATGTGACCTTCAAACACTGTACAAATTATTAAGAAATACACTGTTAGTTAGCAGGCACTCTGTGCAACAGTAGACCAGAAAACTGCCTTTGACTGTAAAGTGATGCTGTTGTGACCGGCTGGTCTCAGGTGTGTGGGCAGGACAGCAGTGTTTACTAGTATAGGTAGTAGTTGCGGCACACGCCATGCCATCACCTTGCATGCAACACCCTCCCTGACCAACCTGACGCAGTCTTCCTTTCTGTCAATCATTTGCTCCTCAGGCATCTTTGGCTTTTTGCACTTACTCCAGGCCACATCTGAGGTGAACAGACAGGGCCAGCTCACAAATATTGACTTTCCAATAACACGAGAGTGCACGGCAGCCTATCATATGGCTTGAATTAAAGCATTATGACATAATAGAGCAAAGTCGGGGTTAAGACCTCATTACTGCCACCCGGGGCCTCTGCTTTCTCTCTCCCTCAACCTGGCAGCTCCCAGTACTGGTTTTGGACCTGCTCCACTCTAATTGGAGCAGCAATATGGAGTAATTGGAAGAGGGGTACGGTGTTACTGGGCTGAATGTGGCCCGGCCTGCGTTTTTTAGCGCTTAAGCCAGTAATAAGCTCTCAAACCAGACCGCACCATCCTATTACCCTTTGAACTGCAGCGTGGAGACGGAGTTGAGAAACATGTGAATGAACACAGACACACATGCGCACGTTACACACACAGAGATGCGCGGTCTGTACGGGATTCATGGATACATACGTGCACAGAGATTGTGACTGTGTTCAGGTTAAAACAGCAGTGTGGGAGCTGGGGAGTGTCTGGCAAAGGCTAAGAGGACAGGAGGTCTTGGCTTGTGCCTGTTTGTGCAGCTCTGACCACAGACACAGAGAAAGTGGTTTCGTAGAGCAGTATTAGCTCTTGATTATTTGCGTTAACCGGTACTTAGATTTACTGCCTGGGTAATGTGATCTGACTGGTAGTTAAGCACTAGCAGCAACTCGGGGCAGGAAAGGCAGGACAGAGTTGCTGTTCCCTCTCGGTTTCCCCGGACTGGACCAATAAAAAGCCTGCAAGCTCTGCCCCTGAGTCGCTGTCTCTCCCTCTCTCGAACCCTCCCCATTGGGAAGACATTTGGAAACAATCAGTAGTGTGTTTTAAGGGAAGGCCCTTCCCCTATCAATCCCCCTAGATAAGGTATCTATGAGGCTGCTCTGTGGCCCCGCACACGGAATTCATCACCTCTGTTTCCTGTATGCCGTTTAGGGGTCCCCTCATTTTCACTCCTATCTGTGCAGAGTGCAGGGGGGCACATTTTGTGTGCACATATGTGTGCGTGTGTGTGTGTGTGTAAGTGAATCTAGTGGGTTTAATGTGTTGGTTTATATTTGCGGCTAACTGTGAGTATGCATACACATTCCAAATATGAAGTGCTTATTTGTCTGTGTGTGTGTGTGTGTGTGTGTGTGTGTGAGTAATAGCACTTTTTTTCAGTATTTCTCCCCAGGGGAGCTCTGTAGACAGCTGACGAGGTGCGTTTGATTTGAGTGCTTCTAACCTGGGTGGAGTCAGTAGCTCTCGCACATTCCCCTCGCTCCTTTCATAATGTTACCTCAGTACTTTAACCACATTTACTGTCGATAGAGTTGTAAATTCAAGGAGGACGGTTCACATTTTTACTCAAAAGTTTGCTCAGAACAGCCTGACCTTAAAAAAATGGCTTCGGGGCTCTTCGGTAGGAAACATAAAAATCTGAATTCTTATGGTGAAATGAATTCAAGCTGGTAAACTTTGCTACATGCCATCCTCTCTTCTCTCATTTCTACTGGTACTTTCCCCTATAAATAATCAAATAACAGGACTGTGAACCTTCAGCAAGTCTTGCAGTGTACATCTCCCTCCACTGAGCATTCAAGTGTGCTATAACAGCTGAGGACAGATGATGTAAACGTGTTACTCCGCCGACGAGTCAATGCACCTGCATATAAATTCCATTATATCTCTGCCTGTCTAGACGTTTGTCATTGTGTCATTAAGTTTGCCCTGCGTGTGTTTCCGAACAGATCAGCCTCCTTTTTTCAGCTCAGCGTGTGTGATGTGTGTGTTGTGACTCTCACCATGAGCTATCAGCTAGTCAAATTTTTGTCTGCATCCCAACAGGTCAGATATAATGCGATGAAAAAACACGCCCCCCCCTCTGAGCTTTTCAACCAGGTGAACTCCTCCTTCCTCATCCCTCTATTTCCCGACCTCCTTCTTCAGTGAAACAACTCCTTCCATTCACTTCGGATCTAATAAGGCCCGTGACCTTTGCCCTGCTTGGACGGACCCCTGACGAGAGCCTCCTTCACCTGGTATTGTGCTGCCGGCTACACCTTCCAACTGGCATAGCCCCAACTCACGCCCGCCTTTGTCCTTCTGCAATTCACTCTGACTTTGTTCAGTTAGTTAACCTAGCTTCCCCTCCCTGCTGGGAACTCAGACAGAGAAAGAGGGAGGAGGAGGGTGTGAGAAGTAGAAGGTGGAGGAGGAGGGAGGGGGGAAATCAGAAATTTGTATAGTTTTTTTTTTTTTCTGTCCTCTTTAACCGGGAGAGCAGAGAAGCCTCCGGACAAAGTGGAGGATTTGACTGACCCTGCACTCATAGGGGAACAATCTCACACTTCATCTTGCACTCTCTCTTCATGAACGTGCCTCATCTTCCCTCGCTCCTCTCACATAAGATTAGAACATCAGTAGCCCCCCCCCCCCCAAACACACACACACTCAAACACACACACACAAATAGACACACACAGGCCTCAACCAGCACCAACAAACATCAGATTAACCCGAAGAAAGGGATTACCAATCAACTGAGAGGCAGGGAGACGGACCCCCAGCTTGTTTTGTCTTTGGGATTCTGAATGGACATCACTCCTGTCCAAGACAATCAAGCTCCAGTTACACTGAATGGGGAAGCTCATCTCCCTCACAGACACCGGGAGAGACAAAAGCAGGCACAGACACACGCGGCTGAAGGCATTTTGGGGATGTTTTAACAGAGGGGAGGCTGCACGCTTCGCACCATGTGAAGGAAGTTAGAGGCCAGGGGTGTTTTTGGTAGCTCAGCAGGTTAAGGCACATGGTATTTACTCACCAGGACTCACCGGCCAATACAATTCAATCAATTTTTGAATTGCTCAAATAGAAATATACAATGTTGTATATGACAGTTAATCAAAAATAGCTGACAAGCATACTGTTACTGGTTGTTGTGACATGTGTGAGACTAACATATAAAAGATGTATATTTGAAATGGCTGTGTTGATCACAGTAAATCAAAGCAGAGATGCAGTGTGAAGTGTTGAAGTGTCACCATACTGCTAGACAAGAATGTCAATACACAACGACTCTGCACAACCTGTTGTCCATTGTAGCAACATCATGGATGAGGTTAAGCAAAGAATTAAGGCTGAAAGTTTGACCGTGATGACACACCCTAGATATTAATCGCTAAAGACTACGTTAGGAACCACAAAAGTATTGGAAAAATGCGCTTCATCTAAAGTCCATCCTACACACTACACACGCCCTACTGTCAGCTCTCCCCACCAACATGTCCCAACTACTCATCTTACACAGCTCAGTGTTTACAAATAGAGAAGGTAAAATGGAAGGATGTGCGTTTCCTCAGCAGCACAGCTCTCATAAATCCACACGGTGACACATTTCCCTCCGCACACTATCTGCTCCAACACGACTCATTTTAATGGTCTTTATTGTCTTTCTTTACAATTCATTAAGTGCCAATGAGACCCAAGTGTATGCTGTGAACGGCTCCTTCATTATTACACACAGTGTCTCAGCGGCCGGTTAGTGCTCTTCTCATGAGAGAAAACAGCTCCCACAATGATGTCAGCGCAGCCGTTGTGTTCATGTAGCACAATGCATTGACAACCGCCATTCACGTCGCCTCTGCGGACGCAGGACTTTTTCATTTTGAATTTCTAAAAACTATATGCGTGTGTACGTGTGTGTGAAAATGTGAAGATGTGTGTCCATTGAGAGGTGTGTGAGTGACAGAGAGGTTCATCCCTAGCGCCTGCCTTTCTAAGCACTGCTGTGGGCAGGGCCATCTCCGCTGACAGTGGATGGGATGTGGCAGGGGCTCGGGGATTAAGGGGCTTTTAGCCAGGACTGAGAGTGGCTCTTTCTGCCTGTGACAGAGAGAGGTGACGGGCCGTCAGCGCACAGGGGACAGGCGGACAGCCAGCCAGAGACATCTGCATTCATTCAGGACAGCGGCTTATCCGTGCACAAAAAACACGCCCTCTTGAAACGCCCTCCATCCACACTCTCACACTCTGTCTCGCGCGCGCATGCACGTATGCGCACACAACTGGCGCATGTGGACACACACGCAGCACACAGACCCACAAAACCCTGATTCCAGGATCGACCTTTGCTGGAGTTCACACTGTCTGTGCACATAAAAGGCAAAACGGCAAAACGTTAACTTGAACTACAGCTGCAAGGCTGCCCGAAAACAAAAACATCTAACTACATTTGAGACTTTTTTTCCTGACGTTTTTTAAAATATGCCAAACAATTCTAGAACTACAGGCTCTCTAGGTTAAAGTTTCATCATAAAATGTCTTTTGGTACCTCAGATTTAAACTTTCTGAAACTACACTTAGTAATACAAACACACATATGTATTTTTTTTCTCAGTAGATCATTAAGAATGCAGGGTTTTCAACTGAAGACAGGATAAATGATGGGGCTCCTCCCGGCCAGGCATCTGCCTGTCCTCCTTCCATCCTCCCATCCTCTCATGACCAGGAGGTTCAGGAGACAGGCAGAGCCAGGAAAGGCCCTGCCCAGCCACCTAATCCTCTACTCCCATTCACCATCACTGCTAATCTCTTTCACCACCTCCCCGCCGCCACCACTATCACCAACACTATTGCCTGCACCTCCACCTCCGCCTCTCACTCAAGAGGTGCACAAAGGCTCTAAGCGCCCCTGTCCCGCCCCACTCACCATCCCAACCCTTCTCGCACCCCTAACCTGCTCCGCCCATCGCTCCTACAGCAGGAGGCACTGAGATTTCTAAGCCCAGGACCCATAATCCCGTGGGGCTGTGAGTTTGGGTGAGCCCAAAGGCTCATTGAGTGCTGTATAACTCTCTCCCGGACTCTAACTCTCTGTCTTATTGTTGCTGCTGCTGAGAAGAGGACAGACACAAATGGAGTTTGAATTTCAATGTGCCTAACGACTCAGAGAGAGAGACAGCAGAATATGGACTGGTGGGCATCCAGGCGTAAAGAGTATTTTCAAGGAAGCCATGGAGAAGCACATGCAAATACTGCGGGCAAGAGCAGGACACCTCATCCTTATTCTGTCACATGAAAGATGGAATGCAATATTTTGTGAAGTTATAAAATAAATTCTGGGAAAACAAATCAAGCACTGAACCCTTTTTATCGTTTATTATTTTTGAGCTGTTGAACATGAATTCAAGCCAAGACCATGCACTAAACCTTGGTAATAAAATGGGTCACCAGCTTTGTTCTGGTCTGATCTGGTTCCAGGGAGACATGGAAATATTCACTCGAGTTGAAGGGTCACTTCACTTTCCGTTTAGATATTCAAGGCCATTCGGATTCATTTCAGAACTTTCAGATTTTTTTTACGTTAGGTGTTTATTTTATTCTAAATACAAATGTTATTACAAAGTCCTTGTTGTTAATAAATCCAGTTTAATTCCAATTACATTTGAATTACTGAAACTGAAAGCAAACCTTCAGTCAAAAAAAAACAGTTGTTAGATTTAACAAAACTAATATGTAAAGCACACTGCATGCATATCCTCTCGTACCTAAAAGACTTTGGCTGATCTCCATTGTTTTCATCCTTCACTGAGAAAATCCTCTTTTGGATAGGATGCCACTCTTAACCGATGCCTGACTTCATTATTATTATTATTTTTTTATTTGTATTGACGCAGAAAACATCATCTGATTAAATGAATAAATACACACGTGTCATAAAGTCATAAACTTGCTAAGAGCACGCAGTAATAGATTTGTCTCAGCTTGCACACACACACACACACACGTCAGCGTACGACTGCTGGCACAGTCAGCACTCCGGTTCTGCATACGACAGTGTAGGTGAGCGTCACAGCCTGACAGACCCCTCACTGCTGCCTCTCTACCTCTTATTTACCGAAGCTATCTTTCCCATAAGTCACCATTCCTGTATTCATAAAGCATCGTGGACGCCATAACTCACTCTTCCCCTTTATGAATAAAGCCCCCAAATTTATGGTGATGGCGCTGAGGAGCGCTGGCCTCCCTGGTGACAAACTTCCCCCAGTCTGTCACCACTGGCCTGGGCCGCTCAGGGCCCTTCATCAAACGCTCCAGATGGGAGCGCCACTTTAGCGTTCCCCGGTTGGTGACATCACCTTGCTGCGCCGCACAGAATTGATGATGAAAGCAAACATATCTATCTTAACTCACATTTACCAAATCAATTTTATTTTTACAGACCCTCCGCAGGCTTATTGGCATATTGACGGTTTGCAGGCGGGAGGGGGTGTGAGCAATGGGCGAGGGATGGTAAACGGGTGGGCATGGGAGGAGAGAGGGGGGGTCAGGAGGGCTTAATGGCGTTTACCATATTTAATGCAGAGGGATGTCATCACTGAATATCCATTCTGAATAATGTGGCATTTCATCATAAATTCTTTACAACTTATTTACTTAATGGAAAGAGTTATGGCTCGCTGTCAGGGTGGTAATTAAACATTGTGATACAGTGCTGCCTCGCCAGGATCCCATCTTTCCCCTCTATCCCCCCACCCGCCTGCCCCAAGACACACATACACACATGCACACTCACATCTCAGCTCAGCTTTTTAAATACATATTATTATTCAAGCGCCCCATAAATTACCACCGGATTAAAATTCATGAAACCTCTTTTTTCTTTATTTCCTTCCCTGGGAAAAAAAAAAAGAATAACCCGGAGAGCTTGTTCAACCAGCTGTAAATCTCTTCAGGAGGGACAGAGACTTATTATCAATATTTTGTGTTATGAAAATGGGCAGAAATGAAGAGTTTTTCCTCACTTCAATTTAGGAGACATTTATGTATTGCATCTAACTCGGCAGTTGATAATGAGGGAGAAGTTGTTTCCTGCAGAAATGTAGTCCAGAGTGAAAAAAAAAAAGGAAAAAAAAAAAAAAAAAGAGAGAAATTTATTTTGGTTTGGTCCGAGCCAAAACCACTGAGTCAGAGTTGATGGGATGGAGTAATGCTCTATGATGCAAACCCAGAGAGCACCAGTCCAAATCCAAAACTATTTATATGAGCCGAATGTTGATACTTTACCAACACGTTCTCAGTCAGTTTTAAAGTGTAGGATTTAAACGGATACACGGGTTGAGGGAACTCTGAGCGAAAGAATGCTGCAATGAATCGTCTTTTCATTTAAACCTGCGACTTTACACTTTATGAACCGCATGGTCAGTGATTCCTAATCAGCTTGCTTCTGTCCTACAAAAGGGACAAAGGCCTGAATATGAAGGTCCAAATCCTAACATCCAAATTAGAGAGGATCTATTTCAGGAGACTAAATGAGGGTGATTCTCTGCCAGACCCTTATTCCTGCTCCATAAAACCAAACTAGCCTGACACTGACAGAGACCACATCTAACCTTTGACCTTGTCCTGTGACCCTGCCTTCGATTTTTTTGTGCCGGCTGACCAATATGTGATTTGCCAATGGCCGCACTGGGTCCCTAACCAGGATGAAAAAGGGATTTATGGCTTTTCATTTTAATTGAGTTAAGAGCACAACCTCGACTCCCTTTCTTTCAATGGCACTGAGCTAACATTACATCACTGGCCAACAAACGGCAACAACAGCCTTGTGGTCACTGGGCTAAATGTGAACATGACGCCATGGGAGGAAATAAAAAGAGGACTGATGTGAATGCTACAGTGTATATCGGCCAAGGAAACCCCCCCTTGTCAGAAAGTGTGTTACTACTGTTGCAGAAAAGCCCCGTAGCTGCAATTTCCATGTGTATACTTGACCCAATGCTAAGCTGCTCTGTTACATGTAAAGCAAATTTCTTTACCCAAGCTGCAATCTGTACTTAAACCATTGGTGGCCGCTGTAAAAAAACGACTTTTGTTTGGCATTTTTGTTTGGTGTTTTCTGAAGTCTTGAAATCTAATAATGAAACATTCATTTCTGTCAATCATCTACGTGTATGAAGGTACCAACTTCATTTGTTTTGTTCCTACCTCCCAGCCTTGAGCGGGGTCTCGAAGACAAGGCCTGTGCTCTCCTTCATATGGTCCAAAGCGCTCCCCGACGTTTACCCTCCTGCGGCTCCAGATGCCCAGGCCTCCGCCTGGAACTGCTGACTCTCGCAGTTCAAAGTCCAGGGGAATGGTCAAATCTTCTTGGGGCAAAAAGATGCTCTGGTGTTGGAATGACAAGGGGTCCTGGGGTGAAGCCTCATCATCAGAGAGCGGAGGGGACACTGGGTCCTCTGCCAGGGTCGAAGAAGCCGCGGGATCACCATCAGAGCCACATACATCATCTAAGATGTCGGACGGGTAAAGGGCAAACTCATCATCACCATCACCTGTGAAAGAACAGAAAGAGTCTCTATGTGAGGGCGATGCTCAGGGACGACTTTGTGATTGTTGGATTAACACATGGAAAGCAGACATCAGGTGGTTTTTCAGTGCTCTTTATGAAGTTACTCAACACTGACAATCGTTTCAAAGAAACCTCTTGTCTTCATTTTAGGGGGACAAACTAATGACCGACTAAGGATGACAAAAGAATAAAACCCACAAAATGTCCACGTATTACCCTGATCACTTCAAATAAACAGCAGAAGGTCCTACAGGTACAAAATAACAACAAAATTTCAAATAAGACCCGATGACAAAAACATGCTACGCCTACAGCAACAACAGGGTATGTTTGCCACTTGTTTGACCTGATGCCAAGCTGGGTAAGCATGGTCTGCTAAGCATTGTACTGCTCTGACTGTTTTATATTTCCTTTTCCTGAACTCTTTCTCCGCTGTACAGTGAAAACAGAGGGAAGCGTACTGGGGTTAATTGCGAATAGAGTGAAACAGGACATCGAAGTATGACCCTTGAACCCACATTGGGCTTCTTCAGAGTGGCACACGTGGCTGGTGAAGCTAAATGTTGGGAGAGGGATTCAGGGTGTTGACACAGTGGAGCAAAGTAACATGATATGGAGGTCTTAAGGGTCTGGTGTGAAGGATTTAGAGGGATTTACTGGTAGAATGTGGCAGAAATGGAATATAATATTCATAAGTATGTTTGCATTAGTGTATAATCACCTGAAACAAGAACTGTTGTGTTTTAGTTCAACTAGAACAAGGCATTTTTACACACAGGGGGAGGGGCCCCTCTTCAGAGGGTCTGCCATGTTTCAGCACCATGTTTGTACAGAAGCCCAGAACAGACAAACTAGCCACCATGAAAAGGGAGGGCGACTTGAGGGGTATTCAGTTGGTTCTGCAATCTGCAGCCTCACTGCAGGATGCCACTAAATCCTACATACTGAACCTTGAAGAAATGAAATTTCTCGATGTCGTTTGCCTCTGAAATAGGTGGAAATCGGAAAAAAACAGACATGCAAAGACAGTCCGACAAATCAACATACAAAGAATCAGACGGGTCACCAAATGAGGAAAGACACTCGAGGCCGGAAATGATTCGCAGGAAGCTGCTGCTCCCCCAGCGTGCATCTGAGATGGGTTGTACATAACGCAGGCTGACAGGGCACGGGGAGAGGGGGCTCTGCTAATGAGGCTCCACAACCCATCCCTGGGATGAGGAACATTCCTGAAGGGCTGCCTGTGTGACACTGTACCGCTGCGCTGTCAGCCAGGGAACCTTTGATGCACACAGATACACGCACACACTTCTTGTTCACTGGCCATGAAGTAACTGTGCTTCGGATTGACTGAACGGGTCACCGTGATTGGCCACAGGTGGTCATAAACTAACCTGAGAGATTAACTCAAGACCTGGACAGAATCGTTGAACTTTTTCCATGTGCTCTCACCTTTAAACTCGACACATTACTTGAAGCACCAGATAAGCGAAGGGTATTGTATATAAATGTCCTGTGCAGCTTCCACTTTGGCAAGGTCAAAGCACAATGTCTGGTAAAGAGGAATGCAAAACTGTCAACTACTGCATAAGTGGCACATGAGCTGTTTTCCTCTCGCAGTTGAAAATCATAATTCCTGTCAAAAAGTGTGTTTGCTGTGGCAGAAAAAAAAAATCTATGCATGAACACAGTGTGCTGAATCAGCTGTGTATTAGAAATATCTCAGTGTGATTCCTGTGTTATGCAGTACGTGTGTGTATTCGTCGAACCTGATCTACAACTTAAGTATTTCTCATAGTCATTCCCTGCAGCAATATGTGATCACAGTGTCTGTGCAACTATTGTGTTTGACACACACACTGTGTGGGCACAGCGTGTTTGAGAGGAAAGTCTTTTAAAGACTCTGCTGAGCCGGGCCGGGCATGAAACCCAATGTGGCTGTGGGAGTCAATGTAATGATTTTCAGCACGGAGACTGTGTAACGCGGTTATAGACCTGGATGTGAGGCTTGCCATATGGTGGAGGGACACAAGCTTTTAAAGGTAACCGTATCCCTCCGTTGCTGTTTCTCCTCTGACATTTCCCCCCTCACACTGGTCTCCAAGTTTATATTTGATTTAGACCAGAAATTCCCCCTGTCCAGTGGACTCAACGAGAGCATTTCAGCTCATAAAAATATACGTTTCTGTAAGGTAAACGTTAGCTGAAAGCAAATATGCTATGTTCAGAGTTTCAAAAATTGTGGTTTCATGTGCAGATGATTGATAAGTCACCGCAGCTCTGCTTAGACATGTGGGGCAGTGCGGACGACGAACGCAGATGATTAGCTCGGTGCATGTGTGTGCGTGTGCGTGCATTTCTGTGCGCCTCTGCCTACTTAAAGCAAATAGTCCTGTTTGTTTGTTCAGTAATGGACATTACTTCATCACTGCAAGCTGACGCCCTTCATCAAAGAGGGAGTGCTAAAAGAATTCTGGGTAGTGAAGGGGAACTCCAGCTGGGAGCAGCATTGTGACTTCAGCTGTATTATGAACAGAGATGGTACATCATGATAGCGCAAGAAAAGAAAAAGCAACACTTTGATGTTGATGAATGTGAGAGACAATACAAAAGATTAAGTGCAAAATAATGAGGCAAACAATATTATCTACCCATCAAAATCACTCAGGAATACGTGGAAATACATCATAAGGCGTAAACACAGATATGCACACACACGCGTAGATCCCATGTATTTAAATGTTCGCACTTGACGCCAAATTCATTAATTTTTATTAAGAGGGAAAACATTTGTTCCCGGGCCTGCTATCTGCATGGGTGGAATGATTTTCACCTCTGCCACGAGGTGTTGGGCGGACTCATACATCACACGATTACCCCGAGCAGCGAGCAGGGCCGCCATCATCAGGGAGTGAATTAAAGATGATAGAAAGAGCTATTAATCACTGTGACAAAGCCCCTAATGGAGGTGTGACCCAGCCACTGCCGACGGGACGGCAAGGGGACGCACCCACGGGACAAATGGATACATATGTTTACAGAGAGAAATAACCTACCTGTGGACATAGCTCCCCCCCCCAACCACCACCACCACCTCATTTTTTTTCCTGTGCTGCTGTAAACTCTACTACTGTAACCTGCTTGTTTTAAGTGATGTTAACTTGTAGGTGTGATGATATTTTATATAACATAATAAAGGCACTCACATATTCTTGGGGGAGAAAAAAAAAAGCAGTGATGTGTAGTATGGATTTATTGCAGAAATATTTATGGAAAGCTAAAAAATATTTTACAGACAGCAACAACAGTTTGTTTTATGATCCTGTTCCTCCACTGTATATCTGCTTATAGTGTACAATGCCAGACAGGCTACACTGTAAGGTGTAAGGTGAGAACATTATTCATCTACTTATCCCGCGCCCAATTCACAGATCACTACATCTAGCGGGATAGCCAGGTCTGACAGTTGACTGATGGGGTTTTAGATCATGAAATATGGAAATGAACTCCTCACCTTACGAGGACCGGTCCTTATGCTTATGCATCATTTGTTGCCTTCCCATTTGTCTGATAACAGACAAATGGGAAGGGGGGGGGTTTACCCTTGTACTGCAGGTCAAACATAATCACACATGATTCCCTCCATTAGTCATCACATCCAACTTCTGAGATGACGCTCTTCATCATTCCTCTGCTTTCTATTTTTTTTTTTTTACCTCAATATGGTATTTACCTCAGTATATAACTATATTTTTTATCATGGTTAATGCACTGCTACTGAACTAACTTAAGAATTGTTTGGAGTGTGTTAGTGTGTGAGGGGTTATATGGAGGGGGGGGGGGCTGAGGGAGATGTAGGCACAGACATCTGGGAGAGACAACTCGCTGTGACTGAAGTCAAAAGAAAATAAAAAATAATTAGCTTTCATTTGGTTAATTTTAACGCTCTCACAGCTACTGCCAAACAGAAAATGGCTGCTGTTGATTTGCTAAGCACTGTTAATTACAGTGCATCAGTTTGTGTCGAGATTCCCTCAGCAGGGTGTATAGACCAGTGTTTGGAGCCCCATGCCCTCGGGAGAGGCAATAAGCTTCCTAATTAACTCTGTCTTTGTGCTTAATGGAGGCCTTAGCGCCGCTTTTGGGGAGTCTTTTGGTATGTGGGTCCGTTGGGGTGACTGTGGTACTGAGTGATACAAAGCACAAACACTTATAGCTTTGGGTAGCCATACACAGTTTTGGACCATTGTCCATAATTTATCTCTCAATATTTGCTTCTTCAACCAAAAAAACCCAAAACATTACAAATAGTGAAATTTCCAAATAAAATATGACGCTTGTCAAAGGTTTGGTTGTCTTTCAGATTTGTAGGACATCCTTTAAAATAGACGTGACAAAAAATGTATTTGCCTGTTGCTTACTGAAGCCTGGGAAATCTTACATTACGACGCTGAGGAAGTTATAATTAGGGACAAAAACAGGAAATGCTGCAGATACTGCAACACCATACATGCAATTGTATTCACAAATCTCCACATTCATATGCTCACAAACAGGCACTCGTATTGTGTAAATTGTTTAAGCGCGCGCGCGTGCACACACACACACATACACACAAAAAAGAGTAACAAGAGCAGAGTTCTTTACACAGTCTTAATTAATGAGAGCATTGTCTATGTTTTCTCACCCCTGTGTTAGTCAACTGCTCCCCGTTCCAAATGGAAAACACTCCATTAAGGGCTCTGGGCCGAGTTACCAATTAACATCGCACAACAAACTGAAACTTAGAGCTGGTCCCTCTGTGCACACACGCAGACACCTAATTAATTAGCATTAGTTGTGATTAATAATGAGGGTCCTTTAATGGTAAATCTGCAGCTCCGATGGCAGGCTGACACAACAAAGGCGTCTGTGTGCGCGGCAGGATTTATCTGGGGAGCTGCTCGGGGATTTTAACATGTTTCTCACAGGCCTGACAAATGGCCTATTAATTATCTAATGTTGTCTGACAACAGCCGCTTGATAAAGATGTATGTTTGGACAGAGTGAGGAGGGGAAGATACAGCAGAGGGAAAGAGAGAGAGAGGTGTGCGTGTGTGTGTGTGCGTGTGTGTGTGGGGTGGGTGTTTGCATAAAGGAAGAAAAAATAAAGCATGTGAAAGTGAGGGGAGACTTGCACAAATTCACACAATTTTAGGCTACTGCGTGATCCACGCACGCCCACAGACGCAGGGGCTCTCCGTTTAGCGTGTTCTCGTCATGATACATTTGTATCGAAAGACAAATCGCTGCTTCTACTTCTGCAGTTCTTTGGGATAATCAATATGAAGGATTAACAAACTACATTTATTTTTAATGAAATGCAAATGAATGAAGTCTTGATGAACACAGAGATGGATGTGCAACACACACACACACGCACGCACACACACAGAGTTAACGTACGTAAAACCACAATCAATATCATCAACGAGGAAGCCTCCGCATCAACCCGACCACTTCATATCATTAACTCTCTAACAACATGGAGCATATGTTCATCTCTCTCTCGCTCTGCCTGATTCAATCTCAGTCCTGACTGTGATTTGCAGAGTTTATCTTCTGCCTGTATGTTGACAGGTGTTCCTAAGTGGGATGCCAGTTGCCAAACGATTTTTATGATTTTTTTTTTATGGTTTTAGCGTTCGGCCTAATGAGATAGGATCCCAGTCGGATGCTAAGTCACGCCTGTCAAATGTAAAGCAAACAGAATAACAGCCCGGCGCTCACATTGTTTCCACAAGCCATACATCAGCCGAGGCGTAGAGGGAGGGCTCTCCCCGAATCACACGCTGACCCCGGGATGGAGAAGATGAGGAAAGAGTGGGAGAAAAGGAAAGAGGCTGGGGGGACACGGGAGAGGGGGAGGATGATGGGATAGGATAATACTGTAAGTTTGTGTTTGTGTCTCTCCATATTCTATAAGCTTCTGTGAGAGCATGAGCTTATTCTGATGCGTGAGCGTGTATCATCTCCAAATACACGTTTGGACATGTGGAGAGAGCGGGTTGACAAAGGTCATTAATCCCATCATCTCTTCTGTCTTTGCTTGTGGTTCAATCCCCCCCCGAAACATGTCACACATCCTAAGCTTTTTGATTTGTTTGTTCTGGTCACCTGTGCAATTCCTTTCATCTATCTCCCTGTTCCTCCATGCTAATCCCTCTATCTTTGTAAACGGCAACAACGGCGATACTCACACACCCCCCGAAAGACGAAAACGTCTCTAAACCAAATACCACTGAAAGGTGACACAATAATCCAGAGCATAAACATGACAATGTGTGGAAAATTATTACTTAATGCCAAAGTGAAACCAAATGTTTATCCCAAAGTTACAGTGTATTAGAAAAAAATACAATCCATGTCAATGCAAACATGCATAGATGAACATACTCTCACCCCCCCCTCTCTTCTCTCTCCCTCTTTCGCTTTCATGTCATGGCTAACTGCCATTGGGCCCTAATATAATTATGGCTCACAGTTGTGCACATTTGAGAAATTGATTCCTTTGATGAAATGTGAGCAAGGCAGGTCTGGGCAGAGCAGAGAGAGACGTATATCCAGAGTGGTTGCTGCCAGCCCCCCCAGCCCCGTGGAAGGCCCCCTGGGTACCAAACCGCCAGCTCAACCCGGCCCAGCCTGCCCCAGTCGTTAAAAGAAATGATAGCATATGTGCTTTGTTTAAGTTTGATGTCTTCATAATGCATTACACAATTAGATGGATTTGACAATTTCCATTATACTTGATAAAATATTTATGCAGGCCTGAGGATGGTAGTTCTTATCAAAGGGGGGGCGGATCTGCAGTGCAGATGGGAGCTCTGGTCTGCAGTGGGAAGGCCATCAGTCAGTTAAAGCTGGGCAGAATTGGAGGCAAATCCAACCTGACTACTTGAAATTTGTATTTGCAAGATAAAAAATGTTATTTTCTAAGTCATGCAAAGCTTGAGCGCATTCGAGTGTTTGACGTGAATAATCAGGCACACCTGATTGAGATCAGATGCATGACGGCGTGCTGTATATCAGTGAATCAATAACCTTGTCCCCACATGTTTGCATTGAGCGCTATACAAACACACTGAAAGCAGAAAAAGAAAAAAAAGTCTGCTGGGCATTGAATGCATTATGCCACTGGCCGACTTCCAAACCGAAAATCTTTCACCGCAGACAATTTTTGGTGTCACAGATTTCCAGCTATGGCACATTAGCATTAGACTTGCCTCAGTTGAAACCTGGAATTCTATTAACACACTGTAATTTGGCATCATGCAAAAATACATATTGCCGCTTGTTGTTAGCCCTGTATGGCATCAGTTGTCCAGTCAGAGTGTTGGATCAATCCTCGTTTGTGTCTGATCTTATGTGTACTCATAACCTATCACACTGTAAGTCCAGGTCGAAACTTTTCTACTATTTAACTTTGTTTTTTTTACAACTTTCTGTATCGTTTTTGTACATTACAAGCTAAGGCCCAAATGCCAATACAATAAATACACCAATTTAAGCGCTAAATTCAAACCACTCGCGCTTAAAGGTGAGTCTCCTTCACCCTTCCTCCCTCCCTCATTCTCTCTTTCCCACCTACCCTGGATATCTCCCTCTTTCTCCCTTCCCTCACCTGTCTCCCTTCTCTCTCTCCCCCCCGCTCCTTTCACACCCTTCTACGAACCTCTCACTGCACACAGCCACCCCACATCCATCACAGCCCAGAAATTTAAGGAGCCAAATTGGCCTCATCTGTCTCAATGTTGGATGCAGATGGAGTTTCTTCTGCTGAGGGAGGTGCAGTTAGTCACCCCTGCTGCCCCCACCCCTTCAATCTACTGCCTTAAAGCCAAGCCGGCCTGCGCCAGTCTCGACACTATAGAGCCACGTTATGAGGCCGGCTGCTGGGATAAAGAGGGCACAGCGGTGAAGTGACCACTACACTGACCACACACACACTCTGAGCTTCATTCAGTTTTCTCTCAATCACATTTTTCTTTCTTTCTTTCCTTCTTTTTTTTTTGATTTTCCATCTAGCCTTCATTCTTGTCCACTCTATTCCTTTTACTCACTCCCTCACTCTTGCTTACTCATATTGCCAGCACACACACACGCGCGCACACACACACACACCTACACAAACACAGGCAGTGGTAGCGCAGTCTCAAGCAGCCTGGTCAGCCCTGGCTCGTTAATAAAGGCCCTAAATGAGGCGGCATGCATAAAACATGAAGCGCCGCGTGCTGCCGTAATGAACTGCTGCTCCATAATTGCATCTCAGAGCCGTAAAATGAAGACAAAATATTTGAAGAGGGATTCTGTCACCTCTCTGCAGACGCAACACTAATCACAGGCGTTCGGCGGGGCCCTCTGGGTCTCCCCTTGACAGAGAGCAGGGGCTAAACGCCCAGGGCGGCGACATTGGCAACACCCTCCAACTAATGGGACATAATTGAATAATTGCTGATTAGAAAATAGGGGGAGCGGTAATAGTATAACAGTGTCCAGTGTGTTATCTGAAATGATCCCACTGGGAAGAAGAATATGATAATGTGGCGCAGGAATAGATGGGGGAAAAAAAAACATATATAAGTACTGTACCTACATATATAGACACCTCCTGGGGAAATAATTTCATTATTTTTGGGTCAGTTTATGTGCGTGGAATTATTGGTAAGGGATAATAGATGAGATGGTGTAAACGCTGGAATAGAAACGTCTACCTGTTTAGGGATCCGAACAGATGAATATATTTGGATAATTCAGGCAATCTGTTTAAACTGAACTGACAAACAAAACTATGAATGTGTTTAAAATGATATACTGATTTATTAAAAAAAAACAAAAAACAACAACAACAGAAAAAAGGACACACACACAAACACAAGACAAGAAAGCAACGTCTAAACACACACAGACAACAGACACGTGTGCGCACACACACGGTGACAAGCTCAGAGACAGGCAGGCCTCCAGATGAGAGATTGGAGTCCCACCCAGGGGTGTCACCCAGACAGTTAGAGAGTTGCTGTAGTGACAGGGTGGCCGCAGTGACATAATGAAGGTGCTGTGGTTGTCACAGGGGGTCAGTTGTGATCACACTGCCCATCTGGGGGGGTTAGAGACACGAATAATGAATCCCACCAATGACAAATGGCCCTCAACTCGGGGCTGAGGCATCTGACAAACTCGTACTCATCACTTGGACACCTTAAACACACACGGGCGACAGCAGACACTGCTAGGAACACACACACACAAGCAACAGAGAAACGTTCTGTCAACATATGGAATCTCTGCATGTGACAATATAAATATCTACTGTGCATAATCAGGGTGCTATGCTAACCCTAGATCATCCATCTCCTTTAACAAGCTTACTTTAGACATTTAAAACAAACTCTGCTCTGATTTCTTACCTCTGCTTCATTTAATGAATATTATTCTCTCACCTCTGGCTGCCACTTGAAAAAGAGCTCTTAATGTTGCCGTTGAGGCAGGTCAAAGGTTATCAATACGGAGCATTGTTTAACATGCACAATGGGACACGCATTCAGAAAAAAAACTCTTGCGTTGTTTGGAAGCATGAGCATATACAGACTGCTAAAAAAAGGTCTGATACAGATTCAACGCAGCAGGCCTGGTACTTCTTTAAAGAGCTGAATTCAATCAAACCAGGTCTGTGTATGGTAAAGAAAGAAAAACTAAGTATTGGAAAGCAGGAGTATTTTAATGTGACAAGCTGACCACCTACTACCAACCTGACATCCTCCATTTAATATTTCTGGATATGAATAGACTTTGTCTGAGGCTTGCGTTTCTGCTCCCGCAGTCTGCTTGCCTTGAGCACTACCACAGCGGCAGGCCAATTCCACCTTAACTTTGTTACAGAACTTGTTACATACAATAATGTCCGCGGCTACAGAGACTTTCCAAACCACAGTGCGACATGTGGAATAGACCCGGGCATGGAAAGGTCCTGGAGAGGATGTTTGTTTAATGATTGTTGGACGGCTAACATTCAGCCCTGCACTCCGAGCAACAAAATCCCCCTCGGAGCACTGAAGCTGTTTATGTTATTTGTTATGGATGTCAATTTCCCTCTATTTAGGAGGTGATTTAACTGGGCAATACAGTAGGATTGTGCGCTTGTATGGGGATTGTTGTCTCCTTGTGTAATGTACTACACAGCTCTGCATGGGAGTCTGGACATAAACAGTGTGAGCCATTGTTAAGATGGAGAGGAGCATTTAGCTCGGCTGCAGAAAAACCTGCCACTTCAAAGTTGCTCACATTTGAACATTAAGAGCTGGTGAGTCAAGACAAAGCTGTCATGTATTTCACTGCAGATTTTTAAATTCTGTAATAATAAAATATTGACATGTTATCATTTATTTGATACATGTGATAATATATGACATTCATTTCTTGGATTAGAAGTTTGCATTACGAAAAAAAAAAAACATTCTTTTATTTTTTTATGACTCATTTGAAAACCAGCAAACCCACCTGCACTTCATCCCTGTAAGTGAATGTGAATGTGTGTGTGAGTGTGTGTGCGTGAAGGAGGCTATGGGGGTGAACATAAATGGAGAGTGACAGCTGCCAAGTGACAGTGAGATTGAGGTGGGAATGCAGAAGGACAGCGTGGAACGGAGAGGAACATGACAGTAACAGCAACTCAGATTATACTGAGATCTCGCACACGCACCTAAACATGCGCGCACACACAGTCGCACACAATCCAGAGCGCATAACAGATTCTACTCCGTGTTCGGGGGGGAGGGTTGATGGGAAATGCGGTCCTCTTAACGAGTGCTCAGTGTGTCATTCAGACAGATGAGAAGGATCACAGAAATCCCCTGTTTCTTCTTCCTAATTCAAACAAACAGGGACTCTAAGCAGAGCCACATGGCCTCCCCTAATGACTGACATTTTGTTTAAGAACCATCCATAATGACCTGGTTTGAATTTAAATACTTGGTGTTTATTTCACAATGAGCTGCCAATATTCACCAATGAAAAATTCCAAAGTGCTTGAGTGACTTGAGATTGTTGACTTCATGCCTTTTCTCTCCCTTTGGTTTTCCTGTTTTGTACATATTTGGAGTGGCATGACTGCGGAATTAATGACAGACTGCCTGAACATGAACATGCTAAGCATAAAGTAAAACAGATTATCAGGAGATCTCTTACACTAATGCATTTGATATGGCATTATTTTTACAAGTGGGTTTTAATCCTTGGTATGTTGGGCACCAAAATATGGTTCTTATATTTCCCAAACTGCGTTTCTTTATATTTGACCGCTCCACTGATTGAACTATTTAATTCGACACCTGTTGTCTGTTTACTACAGCTAATCATGTTTTATTTCAAAAAGCTGACTTTATTTCAGAATAATTATGAAAATGCACAAAGTTACTACACAGTGAACGCACGGAGACTATTTAGCCTTAAAGGCGCACGGCTAAGTGGAATGCAGGCACTTCTCTGCCACCACTGTAAAAGTGTGTGAAAAGAACTATATTGACCAGGGAAATAAAGCAATTACAAATCACAACAGCACAAAGATTGAACTTCTTTTGAGCCACTTGATACATCGACAATCCGTTAAAAAGGGCCAGAATGGAAAGCATCCCCCAAAGACATTAAAGTGTTGCAGCCAATTAATAATTGCCTCATTTTAACCTGCTGCATGCATTTGTGCAGCCAAAAATCAATCAAGGTCCACTTTTTTCATATTGACGGACTGCAGTGAGTGAAAGAATGCTAACTCTAAACTAACAATACCGCAGCCGTGTACATAGATGGAAATCAATTGTAATTAAAACTGAACAAGTGTTCCGCTTTATGCACTCAAAGAGTGCATTGGTCATTAAATACATTTTCATCAGTTATCAGTTAAAGGTTTTAAATGAAGCCCATGGCTTCTGCCTCCTTTGGGATAGCGCTCATTGCTTCCACACTTGCGTTGCAAATTTACCCCGTGCTTGCTTTGCAATCAAAAGGCAGCCAAATTAAGTATCAAACAATTTAATGTTATGTGTCACTCTCCAAAGCGATCTGTATTAGAAACACTTAATTAAACTTTCAAATTCAAATGTACTAATCAGTTTGCGGCAGAGTGGGCGCTTGTTTTTCCCACATGAAACGCCACGGCTGGCCAGCGCGGCCCGTTGCCTGCTCATTAACATGAAGGTGTGATTTGCATTTCCTGATGGACTGTTCCAGTTTTTAATATCCCTCTTTCTGCTCTTACATCAATCACGGAAGAGAGAGGCCACCATAGGCCACTATTAACCCTCCAAATCTGCTACAAAACAAATATTACAAGAGTTCACTAATTTGGAGATCAAAAAGCCACTTGTCCATTATATAATTGAAATGAAGGTGGAGTGTTGCACTTCTGAAGAGCTCTATAATTACCAGCTGTTAATTGCACACTTGTGGTGTCTCACTTTTAATTAAAAAGAGCGGCTCGTTGCTGGACGATAAGCAACGGTGGAGAGGCAGCGGTTAATCAACAAAGCGAGAGGAATTTGTTTCTGCCGTGGCCAGCAGCGGGCTGGAGAAATCTTCAAATAACCCAGGGAGATTAAAACGTGTCCATTAGGACCAGTCAGGTTTTATTTGGGGTGGCAGGAGCGAGGTGCATTTGAAGTCGTCCTGCTGCAGAGTCCTCTGCGAAGCGCGGCTGGGGGTGTGGGTCTAATCAGCCCGCTGCTGGCCCTGAGCGCTCAAGTGGAGGAATTGGACCCCGCTGGTGGTGAGAAAAGGAAGGGAGGAAAGGAGGGAGAGAGGGATGGAGGGAGGGAAGGAGGGTGGGGAAGGAAAAGCACCCCCATTACTCTCCCTTTCCTCTTCTCTCACTTTCTCCTTTCCTGCCAAAGCCTGTTACTTGACTTTTGTTTTGGGACGAAAAGGTGACAACCAAGTCTTTAGACCGCGTGTCTTGCTTCTCGAACCGGCTGTTTGCCTCGCACATTAGTCACTGAAAGACAGCCTGGAAATCTGTACAAGCATGAGATATCTCGCAGGATGTGTCAGCGCCCTTAGACAATACACAAACAACCTCGGGTCCCTTCTGGACGTACCGGAGAAGGCCCTTCCACCTATTTCATGACCTACTGAACCATGGCAGCAGAGTATAAACCAAGACGGAGAAGAAGGAAAAAAAAAAAAAAACTTCTGTACTTGATAGTCCCAACACGTCGCTATAACTCACACAATGTTTATATGAAACAGACAGTTACCTTGGTCAGCAACTCTGGGCTGCTGCCAGGCCTCCAAAGGATCTCGGTGCACCAGTCGCATACAGTACGGGACTACCAGAGTGTGATAACCTCATCCGCCCTTTCTCTGACCCCTCCGCTCCCTCGCTGATAAAACTGTCTGCCAGGAAGTGTCCTTCACTACGCTTCCTCCCTCTCATGCTCAATCAACACCTGTCACCGCGGCAATCATACTGCGATGTGAACGCTGAAGAAGCTGCGGCGCTCCAACTCTCAGTAATCTCTCATAATTATTATTACTGGTGAGATAAGGCTCAAGTAGCCTATACATACAAATTCCATCCAG
Source organism: Nibea albiflora (assembly GCA_014281875.1). Classification (NCBI taxonomy): domain Eukaryota; kingdom Metazoa; phylum Chordata; class Actinopteri; family Sciaenidae; genus Nibea; species Nibea albiflora. Next base: position 11,018,895 of record CM024794.1, on the reverse strand, counting down.
GTTCGACGTATAGGGATGAAACATAGATTCAAGAAGTAATAACAAAATCGCTGGGGGCTTCCCAGACCCCCTGAGTGTCGCAACTCTTTTAGATAAAGGGCTCTGGGTTTATCTAAGGAAACAGTCGCTGGGGCGAGGATGGTCTGGCCTCACTGACAGATTAGTCCAGCCCAGGCCCACTTCCTGCCTGCTGAGGACACTAATTAGAAGGAAGGACTGACACCACAATAAGAGCTGACAGTTGAGTGCACTTAGTACGGCTTCGCACAATCCGGCGCTGTATTATTACAGCGGCAACGCCAAACCATAAATTTCATCGCGTTAGCCGGCGCTTATCTGATGTGACAAAAGTTAACCTGGATGTTGTTTGGACAGAAAAGTACAAGGGCAAGACTGTGAAAACTGCGAGGGTGCTGATTTATCAGTGGAAGTATGCAAAGTGTTTCATTTGAAATTTTATCAACCTCACTGCCCCCCCACCCTCATTGAAAACATACACACAAGCGAAGGATACAAAAGTCATTGTGAGCCTGGCCAGTTCCCAGTGTTAATGACATCCTGTTTACAAACACGTTGAACAGTGCCGTAGGGGTCACGGTCGCTCACACCCTCACACTCTGTCTGTCTGACTCTTGTGTCTTATCCCTCTATTCATATGACCTTAGACCTAATGGAGCGTTCAGTTTGGCTAAATACCCGAAATGGACGTGGCAACGTCGGGCGGCAACAATGGGAAGCGGGAGCAAAGAAAATGGAAGAAAACCATTTGCGCGCACACACACACACCTGAGCTAACCGTACCACATACTCACATACAAACTATCGCTATTATTATAATCCCAAAATCACCCAATGAAGGAAAAATGTGCTATTACCCAAAGGGCAAATTTACAGTACGGTTACACGTACGCATGTAATAGGCTGAGCTGTTTTACAACACCAGCATGAGCTGAGCTATTGTTTTATTTTGAGAGGTGCTGGCTGTTATTGGATTGTTTTACACTAGCTGGGAGAATTTTATTCCAGAGGAGCTCTGTGTGGTGTGGAGTGTGTTTGACTGAGTCAGACAGAGAGAGGGAAAGAGAAGGAGAGTCAGACAGAGAGAGAGAGAGAGAGAGATGTGTGTGTATGCACATGTGTGGCACTCTTAAGCTTGTATAATGGCAGTGGGAGTGTGTGTGTTGTGGCTGTTGAGCTTCTGTTGGTGTTTATCCATCAGGAAGCTAATGTCTCCCCCACTGAGGGTCAGCAGGGGTCCTCAGGTGCAGGTGGTCACCCTGCGCAAGCTAGCCCAAAGCTACTTCCCTAACACAGAATTACAGAAACTTTTAAAGTCGATTCATCAGGGCACAGGGGGTCAGGATGGCGTTCAGCGATGTTGCCATTGGTGTCCAAGTCTGTGCACGAGCGCTTTTTACACACTTTGGCGTGCATTTCTGTATCCGCGTGCAAGGTGAAACAGGCTAGTATGCGAGAGCGAAAAAAAGCGGGCATTTTCTGGGGCTCTCTGTGGCTGTGCCAGCGGGCGGAGCAGTACGTCAGTGCGGGTCGAGCGCCACAATGTGCCTGTCAGTCCGTGGGACGTCCCAAAGGAGAAGGGCAAGAGGCAGCCCCCGCCAACCTTGCCCATCCATCATCGTGACACCCCGAGCTGCAGTCATGGGAAACCCACCACTGGCCAGTCGCTCTGGACCAGAGCTGGGAGGGGAAGGGGGTAGACGGGACTCGCCATCCATTAAAAACACATTGTTTTGTTTATTATAACTAGTTAATGAGGTTGAAGTGAAGCCTTGCTTTGTTTTTCAAACACTTCCAGAGGGGATTTGGAGGCAGACGGCCCCGTTGCTGGGTTTGGGCAAAGCAACTCATAAGGGCCTGGGCGTTTTATAATGGATGTCTATAGATTTTATGAGAGTGGAGTTGGCCATGTTAGGAGTGAGATCCTTGGTTCTTGTAAAATGAATAGTTTTTAGGGCTTTTCTCCATATGCTGAGCTCAGACGCTGAAACCTTTTCCTTCAGCTCGCAATCTCTTACTTTTCTCCAAACCACTCCACTCCGTTTTCGGCCGGGGCCTCACTTCATCCATTCAATAGCAACAAGTCTTGTTTTTGACTCTACGGCCAACATCAACAATAGACATAATTGTGTAACAATGGTGGCCAGCGAGTGTGTACCGCTGTGTCAATCTTTCCAAGTAGTCAAAGAGGAAGGATAAAACAAATATATGTATAAAAAGAAAAGAAAAGGTCGCATCTTTCGTCAGTGGGAACCAGCACTTCTGATTCATGGATGATATATTTTTACAAAGCAAAAAAAAAAAAAAAAAAAAAAGGGGTGGGTGGGGGGGAGAGAAAAGGAGAGTGTTTCTCTAAAAGTTGGGAATGAAAAGTAGCGTGCATTAGCAGCATCAGCGGTTTGTGGAGCCAGAGGCCCCCCTGTCTCCCTGTCTGGTGGAGATATGAAAGAGGGCCCACTCCCTGTCCGGCCACAGCGTGAGCTCGGGCTGCCCGCTGACATGCCTACTTTAATTGTTAGTATTAAATCACTTGCACTTTAACTCAAGATGCTATCTGCCAGGCGTTAAGATCTTTTACAGTAGCGAGTGTTCGCTGCTTAAATGTGAAACACCCTAGAGTGACACACAGATATTCACTGTATTCGCCTAACCCACACAGATGGTGAGGTGTGCGCATGTTTGCAGACATGCAGTCAGATTAAACAAATGCACGCACACACACACGCACACACACACACACACACACACACACACACACACACACACACACACAATGGGGTCCTGTATTGGACTGACTGCCAGAGCGGACAGACAAGCAATCAGACTCCACCCCGCTCTGACTGCAGGCCACCCGTCAGTAACCAAGCACACCGCACCACCAGCTACACCACCAGCTGTTTGCTTTAGGAAGGCGGCTCAAAGCCAATTAAAATACACTTAGAGCCGTGTCCGACTTGTGTTTGGAAAGATAATATATGTCCAGGAGTCCAGTCAACACGGTGTGAGCAAGCAGGCCAGAGGGAAGTACTCTGCATCATTGTCTCAGAATGCACTGCGTCATTATCGCACAGACAAGATACTTATCACTGACTCTTTGTTCAAGAAAAACAAAACAAAACAGGCCAGCATCCAATTTTTATGCCCTCTAGGAAGAACAATATTAACCTCGACTTTATTGTTGAGCAATTTATGCTGCTTTAAAAACATCTGCCCGTGCGTTAGGCCATGTATGGATATCGCTTTTAACTGTCAGAACAGGATCATTGGCACGCCATCGATGTTATTTCTTCTCAAATCTGCTAAAACAGGCTTAAAGTGTGACTGAAAACATTCATCATCAAAAATTAGTAGCCTAATGCACAAATGTGAAACATATGGACTTACCATTAAATGCAAAAATAATACACCGAGACGGACAATGTGCAGGGAGTCAGAGAGTAACACACACACACACACACACACACACACATGCAGAGGGTAGAGGGTGCTGATATGAGTGGTGGTGAGTGGTGAGCAGAGACGGGAGCTCCATGTCTGTTCAGTGTGTTTTAAGAGTGTTTAAATGAGTGAAAAGTCAGTTATGGCTTCCAGATGGGGGCCGGTTTGATCCGGATCATTCTGACAGGCCTGGACTTTGATGTGCTGCTGCCTATTACTGACATTACAGGGAGACGGGCATATTTCTCCCTAATCACTTCCAACTCGTACGGCCTGCACCGGCTGGCCACACCAGAACTGTGTGCATGTGTCCGTGCAGAAATGACGGTGCGCGTATGCACGCTTGAGTCTGGGGGTACACGCGAGAGAGTGCGCGTCTTTGTCTTTGTGGTGAAAAGGCTACGTGGCCCAATGACATCTACTCCGTGTGCGTGTTTGAGTGTGCAGAGACACACTTGACTCATGTAAAAGAAGTAGTAAAATTTGCAGTATTCATGCACACGCTCATGCCAGAGCCTGCGGTGACCCAGCATGTCTGCATTTGTGCTCAGGTTATATTTTAACCTGGTTTTGAATGTCCTCCTGACGTCTCATCATAAACCCTCCATTTCTAATGAAAAGCAAAGCAGAGGACAAGAGAGGAGAGTATAATGGCTTCATTTATGCTGAGGGGAGAATTCCCTTGGAAACATCCATCTTGTCAGGCAGGTTAAATATAGTCCAGACAGACAGACAGAAGGGAATAATTCCTCCACTTCCCTCTCCACCCACACTCCCCAGTAAGCCCAGTGGAAGTCATTTCTCAGTGACCACAGAGGAGGAGGACCAAAGGGGAAAAGGAGCGCCACTCTGCTCCTCACTAATCACTCTGTGACCCCGAGACCACCCCTCAACTACCCCCTCGCAAGGCTCCTCTTTTCCTCCTCCTCCTCATCTCCTAGTTTTTTGGGGGTACTGTGGAGAGGGATGAAGAGTGGAGGAGTGAATCGGGCCGAAGTTCCCCTCTTTATCTCCCAAAGGCAGGGGAATGCCAAGGGGCCGGCGCTTTGGAATCCGCTTTTTTGTCTGTCTCCTGGGCAGAGCTGGGCTGAGTCCACTTGGAGTAGCACAGGGAGGTATTCAGAGCAAAGTCTGGAGAGCCCTTGAGCAGACAATGGTGAAGCCCGGGGACAAAGTGAGTCCTTGATGAGGGATCTGTGGAGAGCTGCAGGTGTCTGAGGTGAAGAACGGTCTCTCAGGCCTGACCCACTTATCTCCAGCAGCTCCTCTCCTCTCTTCTTCTCTTCTCTTCCACTGTTACCATCCCCGATCACATTCCTTCAAACAAGAGCTTCTTCGGATTCTCAAAATGTACATGTAAAGCGGACGTACACCTCACTTCGCTATGCCTCGAAAAGCAACAAATATCTGTCTAACCTATACATGCACTTGGGCGCAGGGACCTTGGTCTACTCATGCCAGGGAGGGAAGCAGGAAAAGGCCTTTGACCCAAAGGGCTTCACTCTATATTCCTGGTAATTGCACTCCATCATACTTTGTGCCGGAAATAGCAAACATCTAAATAAACCCTGTCAAACCATGTTGTCCATCTCCCGGCAGATAAGATGAAGAAAATAAGCCATGTTCCATAAACACAAACATAGGGGATCACAAATCAGTGGTCGCGGTCACCACAACCATAAATTAGTCTCCGAACCATTTTTAGCAAAAGTCCAAGAGGGAGAGGACAGTGGAAGGACAACCTGCTCTTTAAAATCTCATCACTGCTGTCACTGTGGGCTCCGCACCATGAAACAACACTGGGATAACATCTACATGAGCTGGAGAGCGAAAAAAAACAAAGATGTGGCCACTGAAATGCCGCATGGCCATGATGGTAGGGCTGGGTTACCCGGCAGCAGTAAAGACTTCAGTGAAACGCAGGAAAGAGGGAACAAGTCACAGCCCCCTAGTGGAAATGTTTCAACTTGTTCTCTTTCTTGCACATCCAAAAAGAAGAAAGGTTTCTGCTAATTTCAGAGACTTTTCTCATCAAAGAGTTTCGAGTGCATTCTTTGAGCAAAATTTAGGCCTTTCCTCTTTGACAAAATGTAGAGTTATTTACAGCGACGCACATTTCACTTGGCGGCTGCACATCAGAAAGCTGATAAGAAGGGAAAATAAATGACGGTGTTTTGTTTACAATCTTTTCTCTCTAAATTACTTTAACTGTCCTGACATATTGCAGAATATCCCACGCAGGATAACAAATGAATCCCTCAGACATTCATTCTACAATGCTTTCCCTTTATATTACACGGGTAAGAGCCTCTGGGAAGACATTACCTTTGTACAGGAGCTCTTGAAACATGAAATGACAAATCGACAACAGCATCGCACCGGGCTCGCAGGACCCCGCTATGTGTATTATACTACTCTAACTCTCCTGGTCGGGACATGCAGGGCCTCTGAAATTCCACAACCAGATTTATCTTATTTTCCCATCTCATTTTCATATCTATTTCCTTTTTCTTTGTGAATTACGCAGTAAATAAAGCCACGGGGCCCTGTGCATAGTAAAATCAGCTGGAATTGCCACATTAAAGAATGCAGGCGAGGTGTAGCCGGAGCCATCCTCCTGGATTTGGGCAAATTCAGCTGATGCAAAACAAGGAATTAATTTGAGGGGAGCGGCTTGCGTGCTGAGCTTGGCGCGCTGACAAAGATGAATGGCATCATTCCAAGCGAATGGTAATTTCACTTTTTGTGACAGTGCTTTAGAGAAAAAGCGACTCGGGACGCACAAAGCATTTGCAATCCCATTGAGGGCTCTTGGTACCTGCCTATCAGACACTGCACATTGTTTACCAATCATCTGATATTGATTGGTTTCAGACTAAAGTTTGAAGATGAATTAGAGTGGGAGAAGGTTAAGTCCTAACCTTGAAAGATTTAGTGTCTATTCAGCCCGCGTGTAGGACTCTCCTCAGCTCACTCGGAGAATAGAGAACTTTTAAATTCAATAGGGGGTGGGAGACACAAAACGTGTCACATTCACCAAGTGAATCCACTGGAAGAAACGCAGAAGAACACCCAAAAAGCATAATCTTTCTCCCCAGTTGATAGAAATGGTAATTGCATGTGTGGGATAATACTTTGAAGCCAAGGCCTCGGTCGGACAGACCGCCTATTTAGGTTAAAAAAGGGGCAACAAAACAGCTCCTTCTTAACGCTTTTGTTCACTTCTCCACTCTTTTAAATGTTTACTGAAAAAGAACCTTCAAATCCACTCTCCATCTCCTGCACAATGTGGCACCTATCACTCTTGGGTGCGTGGACACATTGTATTATGTGAATCATTGATATGTAGCGATCATTCCCATGAATCATTTTCTATTTAACATTCAAATTCTCAGGAATCCGATTTTCATCCTCTTGAGATGGACAAAAACATTTGGAGAGATAAAGGACATTATTTGAATACTGCTACTTTGTTACAAAACAGATAGCATGGAAATACTGGGGTATATCAACAGGGCATAGTCAACACTGCAGTCAAACTGAAACTACTCTTTAAGTCTGATACTTAGTTGTCCTGCCTCATCTTCAGATGGTCTGAAGCTCTTGAAGCCACAAACAAATGATAGAGCACCACAGGATACCTGGAGCTTCCACTTGAACATGCTGCAGAAATGATGTTCCAATGACTTGACATTCATATTTTGATATTTTGACAGTGCCAAGAGCCTGCTGGTACCAGGGTTGGGTCCCTTCAGCTTGTCGGGATGTACCATTTCCCAGCGTGGGGTTGGAGCTCTAAATGGACCACTGGGCCACCCGTCACAGCTGGGCCACACCACTTAACATCCCCCTCCCAAGCCCTTTCAGCCGACAAGCCCTCCTGTCTACTCCGAGGCTCTCCAGCCCACTCGACCTCCTGACACGGCACAGAATAGACGCAGGCAGCGCTAACACTACAAGATGCCCAGGTCAGAGATCGCATTAAGAGAGTGCATGTGTGGCTCGTGGTCTGACGAGGGAGAAGAGAGAGCAAACTCCAACCCTGTGCTCATAAAGTGTAGTAAACATCCCTTTACCAACACAGACAGCTTTAAAAGGAAAAAGGCTGTGCAGGCCAAACAAACCCTGAAGTGTCCATATCTGGAGTGGTACAGGCGATTGTGTGAAGATGTAATATTCCAAACACAATTTCAGCTTTCAAAACACTTCGTTCAGACATGCTTCAGCAAACTACATATGTCAGGAGCACAGCTGTGTTTCTGTATGTTGTGTGCCAATGAATTACCACTACTGCAGACAGGAAGTCGACAGAGCTTATGGGTTGGATGGGGGCTGCTGAGGATGCAGGTGTGTCCGCTGTGACACAGAGACAGATGAGCAGAGTGCGCAGAGGGCAGACGGAACAGGACAGCGGGGCTCGGGGTCTGATGGCTTCTGTAAATCATCCAGAAACTAATATGTGGACCCACTGGGGGAAGCCCACGCGTGCCATGCCGCAACAGCGGCCAGGATCGTGGCAGATGTTCCATAATTCAACAAGTGGAGCATGGCGGTAATACTTGCAAGGTTAAGGCTTTATTGAGGACAAGTGGCTTAAAAAAGGGCCCGTATGGTAAAGTGCTTTGAAGAAACTCTCTAAACAAAGAGTTACAATAAGCAGGAAGCTCTTCTTATTCTTCTTATAATAATACACGAGTGGTCCTCGTGTTGTGATTTCTTTGTTAAAAATACTCATTTTTCATATAGTGGGTGTAATGACATGAAATTGTACATATTATACTCATGATGCTGACCAAAGAACCTATAGTTTTCTTTTACAGGCTATGATAATGTAAGCACATGCACACACACACACACAGAGGGCCTCGGGGCTTAGCTAACCTTCCCAGCCTGGCCGGCCCTCAGCCCTGAATGCGAGCAGCACTTAAACTTTCCCCTTTTCAAACAGTGGAGCACAAAGAGAGGACCACATCAGTGGCCTGCTGATCATCCCCACAGACGGCTGAGCGAGGACAACAGGCAGGTCCCTCGGCGAGTCCCCACATAATGTCCCCATGTCCCCCCATCACGCTCGCACTGGGATCAGGCCCGTATGCCGCGCACACAGCGCTCCCCTCTCATGTGAGACTAGATAAATGACAATTCTTTCGAGAGAGAGGCAGTTAGAAGAAGGGAGCGAGAGCGGTTGGGGCCGAGGGGTGGGGTGGGGGGGCCCGGTGCTGCAGCTGTCCCACTGGCCACGTCCACCCCCTGAATCGCTTAACCACCACCCACCACCACCACCACCCCCAAACCCCAGCAGCAGGTTTCTCCCTACAGAGGAAAAAAAAAAAAAAAAAAAAAAAAAAAAAAACACGCTTCATTACGTCCTCTCTCCCCAGAGCAGCTAGGGGCCTTTCAGTGCAGATAAGCCTCTTAGACATGAAGTAGCGCTCAGAGCAGCGTTTGAGTGACAGCAGGAAGGTTTAGCCATTCAGTGGACAATGCTCACATTCTCTGGCTTTAATCTAGGAGGCGGACAATGATCTGTTTTTTAAGGCCTCATCTCCTCTGCTTTTCCCACAGCAGTAGGTGACTGGCACAAGGAAGAGAAAAAGAGACAGAGCGGGCCGAGGGCCGGCAGGGAGAGCGCACTGCTATCTCCCAAGGCCTCATGTTTCCTTGACAGTCCAGACTGAGGTGGGAGGGAGGGAGGGAGGGAGGGAGGGTTGGGTAAAGTTGACGGAAGGCAAAGCGCATCAATCACACACACACACACACACACACACACACACACACACACACTGCATGGGCACAAACAATCAGTCGGTGATGGTTGAGTGCGTTTGTGTGACAGACAGGCAGGTGAGAGGCCTGGTGGTGATGTGGCTTAGTGTAGAGCTTTGTCATTCTTATCTGCTCTGACCACTGACATCCATCCCTTCTCAGCCATTGTGTGCTCCTATGATGTATTTATACAAACGCTAATGCACGGGCAACTCGGGGGGAAAAAGAAGCAAGACGGGGTGAAAAGATATCCAAACAAAATCATTTGTTTTGACTTCATGATACAATGTAACCTCTGCCACCTTCTGGAGCCAAATGCGCTTTGATGACTACGTATCGTGTAATCGAGAAGAACGGATTCATAATCATACGTGAATATCAGGATAATGAAATAACTCCTTTGATTAGTTTAGTGTGATGCATGTCAGCTGTCAAGTCGCTTTTATCACTGGCACCATAACGCCAGTGTATTAGTTGTAAAAATTCAAAACTTGTAGAAAGTGTAGAGAATTTAGAGATGTAGTATGCATTTATTTTCTGCAGGGTGTTAACATTATTATCCATGAGGTGACTACATTTATCACTTGACTTTTTTAGCTTTTCATCGGATGTGAAAGACGATCTGTCCAATGAAGTGAGTTAAGTACCTATCCAGGGCCAACATGAACAAATAATACAAGTGGGGACTACATGGTGTCAATTTGCCAAAGAGCTAGGCGGATTATTTTAGAATCACCTCACACTTCAGATCGGTTTGTTTTGCTCCGGAGAGAGTATAAACATCCACACCTCATCTACAATAAACAGACACTGTGTATTACTGAGAGGGAGGCTAAGCTAAGTCATTCAAATAGACATCTGTGTGTGTGTGTGTGTGTGTGTGCGAGAGAGAGAGAGAGAGAGTGTGTGTGTGTGTGTGTGTGTGTGTGTGTGTGTGTGTGTGTGTGTGTGAGAGAACAGGAGGCCAACATACGGAAACACGTCCTTCAAGAGACATGGTCGTAAAATCCCTTCAGTGTTTGACTGAAGTGTCAATCACTGGGCTACTTATTACTCTAATTGGATTATTACTACAGTTTAGCCCTCTGTATGCCTCTCTGTTTCTAAACATGGCAGTGCCAGTAACTCTAGCTGGTAACTGTGTGAGGAGGGGAAATAAAAGGGGCAAGAGAAAAAATGAGTCTTAGTGAAACTGTATGAGCTGCTGAAATACCACTTGGAAGTATTTTTAATGCACATAAAACATGTGCTCTATACATTTTCTAAGTAATGTGGTCACTTTTAAAGCTATTTGTCCAAAAAATGTGAATCATGAGTGTCTCGGTTACTTTAAATGTGTATTTTTCAAAGTTTGGTGTGATTATAAATCTATCTGTATCATAAAAAAAAAAAAAAAAAAACGTATGTAATATGAACCAGTATTTAACTGACAAAAGAAAGAAGGTGCTAGCTGCTGTGTGTTGAGATGGAGAGTGGCAGCAAGCATATAAAACAGCCCAGAGACGTGGATGAACTTTGGCCTTTCCTAAACACCTCCATATTTCCCTGTAAACCCCTCACTTCTGACATCCTAATACTTTCTGTCTCTCTCTCTCTCTCTCTCCCTTCCATACATGTTCCTGCCTCTCAAAGAAATCTTCCTGAGGAATGCATGAAACAGTCCAGTATGGATTTGACAACCATACGTTTTCTCAGATTACACAGCCAGGTTTTGAAGTTGATGTTCCAGGACGTCGGGTTAAGGATCTCAAGTCAGAATTCAGGTGAGAACATCGCTAAAAATTCCACAACGAGACAGTACGAATGTGCATGCGGGCTTATGCGGAAACGCACGGCTACACACACGCGAGCACAGACAGAAATCCTCAGCACCTCACCCTCACTTGCCTTCCCTCTCTTTACAACTTTACTCCCATTAATCTCACACACCTCATCACAGTCCCGACACCTCGACCCCAAAGATCTCATATCCTCCGTACACCTTTACCTCCTTTCTGGGCTCAGCGACAGCTTTGAAATCCCACAACTAATAACTCCCTTGCATGTTCTCGACCACTGGACTCGTTGACAATTCCACCTGCCACTAACTATGACACGTTTCGTCATTCCGAAAATGTTTTGTCCTTTTCGGGCACAGAAAGACAAACCTTTGCCGACTTTTTCTTGTTCTCCTCTCGGCATGGGCACACATATGTTCACTTTCAATTTAAGGTATGCTGAGACGCACACAGGGTGTGGCTGTGCATCGTAGATAAGCAAGTCTTGACAAGGAGATACATCAGAATACGCGTTAACGGGACACACAGGAGAAACAGACGCAGCCTTACAGGAAGCAGCAGATCATCCAGGGGACATTCGGGATAAGATCTGCTTCGTGCCTAAAAAGCAAGTGTGTATATATAGATAGAAAAGAAGCAAAGTGAAAGGGGGGAAGAAAGACACAGTCACGCAGTAAGACAGACATATCAGAAGGCAAACAGACAGAGAAACAGATTGGGCAATTAGACAAACATACAAAGACAGATCGTTCCATTACACAGAGAGACTGACATGGCGGCGACTGAGACAATGGGCCCCTTCACTATACTACTAAGTGTTTATGTCCCATGTCAGTCTGCATCACGAGTGTCCCCCTGACTGCTCCCAGCTGACGCCCCCATACACACTTGCACGTGTGCACACACACACACACCTCTCTGACCTCAGGAGCTGAACTTGAACATGCACACACGCCTGCTTTGCTTTCTGTCACATGTCAGCATATCATGTCCCTTGCAAGCACACACAGTCTCAACACTGTGTGTGTGTGTGTGTGTGAGCAGAAGAGGATGAATGAATGAATGAATGGGCTTCTGTTGGACTTCTCCTTAATGACTTTATTTAGAGATGTTGTGTTTAACGTCAGGAAACACCAGTCATGTATGCCGCCGGCAGCATCTGTGGTGAGGGCAGTGTGAGGCCCGTGGGCCCTCATCCACAGAGCTCAATTCAAACAGACTGACCACAATTTCCCATCTTCTGACTGGGCTGCATTGATCTGGTTTACAGGTATGGAGTGGAACAGTCCAGGCGCAGACAAAGATGAGGAAGATGGACAAGATGTCCTTCTCTCTTGCTCTCACTCTCACTTATATTTCCTTATTTCCTCCTAAACTCACATCATTCTTCTTCACCATCTTGATTTTTCTCTCCCCCCCACGACCCCCACCTCCTCTCTTCCTCTCCTCATTTCCCTCCCCCTGCTTTTTGATACCGGTGCATAAAACACACCAAAAGTTTTCACTGGAGCTGGGTAATGAGGCAGACCTTTGACCTTGCCTTGATGATTTCCATACCTGTGCATGTGCAGGAATACATGCGGTTGTGAGTGAGTGTGTGTGTGTGTGTGTGTGTGTCTGCAGCTGGCGGCTGACAGCGACATGACTAATGAGGGCTCAGGACAGAAATAATAGGTGGGAATTATAACACGCACAAAAAAGGTACAAGTGCAAAGGAACAGGAAGAACGTGACAATGACACAGCAATGGACAGGAGGAGAGGAAGATAAAGGAACGAAAACAAAGGCAGAAAGAAAGACTACGACTGAAGAGGAAGGTTTATATAATTAGAAAACTAGAACCCAGGTGACAAAGGAGCCACAGAGATGAAGCTTGCAAAGTTTCACACACGCATCAACAAATAACAAAGTTGCACTGAGGACTAGGGTTTCACACTGGCATGGCTTCTGTATGTAAGTTACGATGGGTTCACTATGGATTCACTCACTGCAGAACCTGGTGTAATGCTGCTACACGAGATAACGTTGGAAACAGATCTACGTTTCTCTGTTCAGAACATCATTGCACATTATTGCATTAATCATTTGTTATGGCAAAAAAAAATAGACATATTTTGTCTAATTCTTGCAATATTCTGTAAATAGTCTTACATACTGGACTCTTAACACAGTCTTCTTTACATGACATGGTTTAACAAGGACGTGTAAAATTCCTTGGAAGCGTCTGTTCTATGTGTAACTATGTTCTGAGCTACAAATGAGGCAAAGTTCCCATTTACATCTTTACCACGCAAAATAATGAAACAAAGCCAATCTAAGACACTCGATCTTCCAGCGGAAACCAGACTTACTCAAGTAGCGCAACCTGGACAGCACATTTGGGCGTCTGGCAACGCCAGCCTACAACTGTCACACTCTGGGTCAAAGGTCATCATGTGTAGACAGAGCAGAACTTCCTAATTATACATGATAAATGTAATCACACACAGGAAGCATTTCTCTCAACAATTTACTGGCTTAACCTTGTCAGATGTGCCAAGCTGGTGAGGAAATTGGAAGCCAAAAAAAGGTGTCTAAGCGTCATATCTGGAACATTAGTGTAGTTTGTTTCACTTAAATACAGGCTAGTTTAATAGTAGTCACTAAACGATGTTCTATGTTTTGTATGGAGCTTTGTGGGCTTTATAAATCAGGAATAGCGTTAATAAGGACCAGAGTAACCAGAGGATACTTTTCCATCAGACTGTGTGTTGTGATAATGATACTATCTGGCCTAGACAGATCTCTTCAGTGAACCCTGCACTCTTGCTGGATCAGATCGGTGCCCATAATGGCTGCCTTTAGCCAGAGGGTCTCGACCCACTGACACAAAACACGGCGCCAAGACATCAGCGAGACAGATGGACAAATAGACAGATAGACGCTCAGACAGACATCCTGTCTCGAACCACAAATAGATACAACAATTAAGTCAGGTCTGGTCATTTTCATTTCACTGACCTTCGCCCTTCACCTCCTACACATGTAAGGAGACAAATTACTGCTGCAGTTGAGTTTGACCAACAACTCCAATGCAGGAGAACATGCGGTGTGAAGGCTAGGACAGGGGACATAAATCATACCTGTATTTGATCTGCGGGGCTCTGGGCCTGCCTGACGGTGTGACAGCTAGCATGCACCCTATGTCTCTGAACCCTTAAGGGGCTGAAATGGGTCATTTGTTTTGAAGGGCCAGCCGTTTTTTCTTTTTTTTTTTTTTTCAGTAGTGTGTAAATCTGGGGACAACTGTGGTGAATTTTGCCTTTAATATGAGTTTGAATAATGGGAAGTTGTTTGAAATTTGAATGCTAAAGGTAGAAAAGGCCATTAAACAACAAATTGTAATGGTGCTCTTGTTATTATTAGCTCCACAACATGAATATGGTGAAATACGCAGATACTTGACACATTATGTAAGTTAAAACTAGACATGATGTATCTGCATGTCCCAAGTCTGGCAGTAAGTGACTGCTGAGTTAGTGGTAGTCTTATCTGTCATTCACTACAGTGATTATACAGCTGCAGAGAAAGTATAAAATATGGACCAGATATGATGTAGGTAATTGTCTCAACTTCTAAGGCATTGTTTTTTCTGGTGTTATTGTTGCTGCAGACTGAGCACCACTGGGGTAAGCTCTGAGCTGAAAGCCTAGTTTTGTCAGTAGTGGATCTTGGCACCATACACTGCCATGATTTCAGTAAGTTGTCAAATCAAGCATGTTCTTGTCACAAAGAAACAGAATCCTGCTGGCCCTCTCGATCCCTCGACTCTACTCTTAACAGAAAGCCTTACACTTCAGACGGACATGTTTTCACGTTTTCAGTTTCAGTTTTCGGCTGTCATATTACCAATGCTTATGCCTGTTTGCTATCATGTAATACAGTATGTTCCATATCAAAGGCATGCGATGCATATGTAATTGGCTGTGCAGGAGTACCACTTTACAAGTCGCATGCACCGTGCACACATGCACCGTAACAATGCTTATTCCACAAAAACATTACCAAAATTATACAGCATCATTCTCTGGTGTCCCAGAGGAGATTACTATGTTACATCAGGAAGTGCCCTTCAAAGTTTCCACCATTGTAATTGCATGGTTTAGAAGCAGACTTTGTTTTCTCCATTTCAGAGCCAGTTTTAAAACCCCAGAGGTGGCTAGTCTCCAGGCTAGGCGAAATCAGAATTGAATTAACACCCAAAGAGCATTTCATCAGAGCCAGCAGGGCCCCGTGGTCCAGGACACCTGTAATAGAGTTTCCCCTCTCAGAGACGCAAAAACATTTTAACTCCCTTCGTACGGAAGGTTTACCTGCTCCTGCCTGCACGCAACTATGCTGCTGCAACTGATCAAATCAGGCCAAACAAATTGCATTTGTTGAGAGAAGGATCAAATGCTAGCGCCCACAAAAAAACATATTAGCAGCCTGATCTACACAGAATACCCTTGGCATACTGGTAGTATTGGATTAACAGAGTAACGGAAAAAGAGAAGAGGATGTGTAGAAATCCAAAGTGACTCCTTTCCTCTGCTTTCCCTTGCTGCTCTGCTCCTCTGTGCGCTAAGGAATTACAACGGTCGTATGCAAGTGAGGATATAGATGGGAGGAAAACACTTACATGCAAAGAGGTGTATTGGATTACTGTGAATTCAAGTCAAGTGTTGCTGCATGCCAATCTCAACACTGAAGTACATGGTAGACTGGGATGAATAGATATAATTAATCTTCTAAACTACCACACCCTTGGATAACAGACAACTTTTGAATCCTTTCTCAGATTCATCTAAATATAATCGTAGAATAAATCAACACTTAGCTCCATTATTCTTACTATGGAATACGCAAAAACTATCAAATTCAAACATTTGGTAATGGGAAAAGGACATATTTTTCCTGTTTGTTATTAAAATAAACAGAGACAGAGATGTCTGGGATGAACTGGTGTGTGAAACTCATGGGGGAGAGAGAGAGAGAGAGTGAGAGAGTATGGGAGAGAGAGACTAAGGGGCCTGACTGTCTGACAGACAGGCAGGCAGATGGACAGGAACTTGGCATTAGGGAATATGATTCTGCCAGAGAGAGATCCATAAAGACTGGAG
Organism: Nibea albiflora; assembly: GCA_014281875.1. Taxonomy (NCBI): domain Eukaryota; kingdom Metazoa; phylum Chordata; class Actinopteri; family Sciaenidae; genus Nibea; species Nibea albiflora. Next base: position 11,002,755 of record CM024794.1, on the reverse strand, counting down.
GAGGTCGAAGGGCACACTCTCTATAATGACTCATCATCACTCAGTGGTGTCCATGCTGGGATGGCTTGTGTGTGTGCGTGTGTGTGTGTGTGTCTGAGAGAGAAGGCCAGTGGATCTGCTGAGAGATAGTGCAGGATAAACGACCAGTTCTGCTATTCTAGGCCTCTGGGGAGAAAAGAGAGATCTCCCTGTTGTTTTATCAGAGCCCTGGCCAAATAATGTCACCCTTAACATCAATTAATTCCCTCGTCAACATTAAAAAAAAAAAAAAAAAAAAGTCTGGGGAAAAACATGGATGAGATAATGAAATAGACATTCTCTGGGTTATGAAATGTGATAAATGGCGTAAAGCACAAGGAATTCCTCCTGTTAAGGGGAGACTGTGTTTGACTTCTCAGAGCTGGGTAAACACCCGTGGATGGACCTCACCAGAGCTGTTCCCGTGGTACCAGCGCTGGGCAGCGGAGGCGGGGCCGTGGGGGAGTTGTGGCGTTTTTCAAGAACTGATTTTTTTTTTTCTTTTTTCTATTCACAGTCAGTCATTACTTTTACTACAGCGCAGCCCGAACTGACCACTAAAAGGGCGGCGCAGTCTGCCAACACCTTGTATATGGAATTCATAAAACAATAGCTCACACTAAATTCCCCTGCTGCATTCTCAATCAAGCTGCTATGGCAATGACTGTTTCTGTGTGCATTTATGAACGTGCACATGCAAGGGGCCATATTTTTTAAGTTGTGCAGCATCGGATGAATATCTCCATTTCTTGGCAGCTGACAGCCTGTTTGTCATCCACTCCACCACCAAGAACTGACCTTCAGAAGCATAACTACCTTTATCCCGCTGTACCTCTCCTCTCCCCTCCCTTCATCCTTACGTCTCTATTGCCTCCCTCACCCTCTATCTTTCTCAACCCTGCCTCCCTCTACTTCTCCCTCACTTTTTGCACTCTCTCCCTCTGCAGCCTTTGTCATTGATCGCTGATGCGATTGGCTGCCTCCATGCTCAGTAATGACCCGCCTTGGTAACCAGCTGGCTGCTCCGCTCGGCCCTTCGTAGATTGAACTGTCAGATGGCAGCGATTAATGGCTGGGCAGAGAGACACAGACTCACACCTGCAATGTCCCACCCTGCACTGCGCTGTCCCATCCCAGCTCAGCCTGCACAGGTACATGTGTAGATTCAGCTGGGATGTGTGTTTGTTGTGTCCAAATTTCTTGCGTGCGGCAGATAAATATTCAAAAAATGTGTAGCTGCATGTGTTTATGGGCGCATATAAATCTTGGCTTTCATACTGCCCCTGAGAGTATGCATGCATTCTGCCCTCTTGCAGTGGCTGATGGGAACGTGCGGCGAGAGGGTTTGCCAGAAAGGCTAAAAGGACAAGGCAAAGGTCAATCAATACAAATAATGATGCAAATGTAGAGTGTAAACATAAAAAGGCTCACACAAAAGGCTGATAAAATGAACGCCACTAATGCAAATTCACAGAACACACAATTCACTTTCAGGACCTTGAAAAGCAGAAGAAGTTGCCAATTCTGCCAAATCAGAAAATGACTGAGCCAACCACACTTTGCTCCACTACTTAAATGACAGCATGTAATCATTATTTGTCTGCAGTGCTATACTTTGTTGCCCCTTGCTCTTCTTTATTACTATATTAGTTATGATTGCACCCGTAATCATTCACTTATTCTACTGTTCACACTTGAGTCACTCTGCACAAGAGAATCAGAATAAATGCTTAAAATGCTAACACATGTTATTTCCTCGAACAGAGATGAGTGGGGTGTTTGGTCTGGTCTCGCTCTGTCTGTCTGTTGAGCCGAGCGCTGCAGGCCCACGCGGCTGTCCCGTGTTGTACTTGGCTGGCCGTCTGCTAACTGTCAGCGCAGTATCTCCTTACACTGATGAATGGGAAGTTTCCAGACCTTTCCCAAAGCTTTCATTCCCTTGTTCCAACGCTTCATCCAGAGGAATGGCCGAGAAAACAAGGGTTTCTTCGCCCGCCCACCCGCCTCCCTCAAGGGGAGCGCCAACGCTGAGATGGGCACAGTGGCTAATTTTAAAACGCTCCCTTCTAAAAAGGGGGAGGAAGAGGGAATGAGCAAGGGAGGAGGGAGATAAAGAGTGAAAACGATGTAGACAAAACACAGTAAAAGAAACACAAATGTGAAACATAAGAAATGTGGTGGGAGAAAGAGTGAAAGAAACTGAGGGAAAAAAAAACAGAAGACAGAAGATGGAAGGAGCATAATCCTCTGAACAGTGAACACGTGAATATCAGGCCAGTAGGGGTTTGGCGTGGTGTGTGAAACGGAGATAAAATCGATTAGCTTGTCCACTGACCCAGTGAGCAGTGGGGCCTCCCATTGCCCCAGTCCTGCCACAGCCCTGACAGAGACGTCCAGGCCCCCGAGGCCCCTAGGGGTCCCTTCTGGACACTGAGGTGAACAAAGTGGTGCCCTCCTGTCAAACTAAAGCCCTCGAGCACCAGCAAAACAACAAACCATGCCGCAATGCTTCACTGCTCTCTGATTCCACAGGAGACAGAAAAGATGTAGTGTGGGCTGCTGAAAGAGGACACTGTGTGTAAGAGCGGGTGCTCGAAACACACAGCTACTTACATCAAGGAAAACATAATCGGTTAATTAAGAATTTCAGCTAACTGAAATCAACACAGCTTAATAAAATAAGAGCTAATTCAGTCGTTCATATTTGGCTGTTTTAATTAAACGCTTGAATTCATCGCTCCCTACAGATGACTTATAAAAGAATGGATGATTTTGTGAACAGCTCAAGTTGACAGAAAAAGCAAAAGCTGTTAGCTGTTATTAAGGTCTTCAAAATGCTTCACAAGGTAGTAAAAAAGTTTGATTCCCAACTAGGGAATAAAGACACACATATCAGTGTTTACCCACTTTAATATTTTTTTTGTCATAAAACTCTTAGAGAAACTGAGTCTTGTAATCTGAGGAGGAATGTCTGCTCATTCAAGCATAAGGAAGCATTTCTGAAAACCAGCTCCACCACTCACCACCTCCTGTCATCCAAATAAAAACACAATAGTTACAGTTTTTACAGATGCCACTGATATGTTCTTGATATAATAATTGCAGAAAATTGTCAGGAGCTTCTTCCTAAAGTCTGAACAGTCTAAAAGCACTGGCCTGACAAACATCCACCTGTTGACAGACCCTGAAAGCTCTCCCTATCATTTTATCGCCTTGTTTTCCTCACATGATTTCCTCAGTCAGATCACTGGGTGAGGAGCACCTCTTTGATTCCTGGCTCATTGTAGTGTATCTGACCTTGGAGGTCACAGAGTGGAAAGAAGTGGATGTGTCACCGCTAAGCTCTTCTCCGTGTTAGAATAATATTTCTATGGTGCATTTAGGATGCTAACGCTAATCAAAACAGGACATCCTGAGGAGGGCCGTGCTCTCTCTTCCCTGGCCCCGCTCACCGGCCGCTTTATGTTTTTGTGTTTGTGGAGGAGCGACAATCCCAGGAAGCCGTGAGGAGGGTTCATCAAAGCTCCGAGCAGGGGGCCCCGGCTGCAGGATCGCTGGAATGCGGCGTGGAAAGGAATCTCTACTGTCCTATTGTTCCCTTGTTTCCTCGGTCTCATCACACGGCGGCACGTCCAGTTCACTTACAGGTAAGCAGCGCTAATCAGCCCTGCATTCCTTTCCACGGCCGCATTCTTTCCTCTGCTGCGACCCTGACTGACCGACAACACTTGTGCACACACAAAGAAGGTGCACGGCTATAATAGACACACACATATATACATAGAGGGGAAGTCATCAACACAGATCACTGAGGACAGGGACATGGTGTTTCCTTTTCTCAGACAAGGGACTGGGAGTGGAACAGAAAGGTGGACACTGAACTGAAGTGTGCTTTGATGAGATCTCAAAAGAAGATTACAAAGTGTGGCTCCTCTTAGCATTTATGTAAATGTTTTGGTATGGTGTAAAAATGTTTCACAAAACAACAATATCCTTCAGTAATCTTTCTGTCTGTCAGTCTTACTGTCCCTAAGTATCTCGTCCGTGATAATGAATTCACAGCTTGTCATGACTTTTCCTCCTGGTGCCTCTCACTGTAACTGTCACTGTTTCACCGCAACGCAGGCAAGACAGCTGCTATCAGATCCAATCTGGCGAATGTGGTGCGGCGCAAACTTCATCAGGAAGACCGCAGCTTTGATCACATCTCCTACCATTATCTCTCCCGTCCTGCCGGGGCAAGAGGTCATCACTTAATGAGCTTCAGGGTGGAGAGTGGGGGGCTTGTTGTGGCCCGAGATGAAAGATGTACAGGAATCACACACACACATAGCGTGCAAACACATAAACGTACACACCTGACTACATCTGCTCTGTCCTGTCCTCCCTTCTCAGCTACAGATGGGCATGACCTGATCCCACGTTTCACCCCTCTTAATCATAAGTGACTCTACTACTCTCCCTCCCTCGCTCCTTCCATCCCTTGGGTCAGTCTGCTCCACCCAGGGAGATCCCCAAGCAGTGCTGGAACACGCTGTTATCACCACGTTCACAAAGCGATTGTTGGGTAATTCCTGTTTATAGCTATGTGCTCCCTCCAGTGTGCACGAGTGAAAAAAAAGGCACAGTTACCTCTGTCAGCCCTCAGTGACAGTGATTAAAATGAATGTCCGCAAGCAAACATACACCACTTTAGCATACGTGCCAGTACAAAGATATCTATCATTAGCTCCAAAGAACTTTGGTTATGTGCTAAATGAGCTAAAGGGTCATAAAATATGAGCAACTGAGATCAAATTGATAAATCAATATTCTGCATCCACTTTCCCACTCGAGGGTGAGATGCAAAAAAAAAAAAAAGTAAATTGATCATACTGCAGCCTGTAAAGCGACATGCAAACATAACATCATGTCTGCAGTCTAGAGTAAAGTGCAGCACACAAAGATTGGCAGTTGGAATAAAATCATATCAAGCCTCTTGTTTAGCCTTCCTCCCCATAAAAGCACTCAACAATGTAGTAAAGTGACTTTGGGTAGTTAGCTGATGTGAGACATGAGGCCAGAGTGTCGGGCCCTGTTTCTACCACCTGCTTCAGGTAATTGATTGGAGTATAAAATGATTGAGTTTCTTTAATTAGCTAACAGACATCTCTTCTCAAAGCGCGCCAGGGAGTGCTAACTTCACGGTGCCTCATTAATAGCCCGGGCGAAGCGCACCATCAGCAATCCGCTCACATTATAACTCCTCAGACATCATAACGACACACAAATCAGTTTGATGTCTGGGTAAACTTTTCAACTCAGCAAAATGTCATTTATCTCGGACCAATTTGTGATGAGAAAATGGCGGCATGTCACACTGTTGACAGCTATGCCGTATACTCCGCAGAGCACCTTTGTTTTGCGCAGAAGCACTAAAACTCGCACGTACACACCCAGATCGTCCAAATAAGCACATGCACACACGCTCACCTCCCCTCCAAACACACACACAAGCACAATCTATAAAAATATGCTTAGCTTGGGACTGGTCTGTTGATAATGACCTCAGCCTTGGCACCGTACTGGGCCAGACCAGACTGCCGACAGACTGGAGGCTTTTGTGTGGACTCCCTATCTCTAACTCCCTGACCTTTAGGGGGGAGAAGAAAGCTGAAATGCCTTTTTTTTTTTTATTTAGAAGGGGTAAGGCTTGCTCATTGTTCTGTGTTGGTACGGTTTCCCTGTGGTAAACACACAGCGGTTCCCAGGCTTGACATGTTGCTGCACACCACCCTCCCGCCCTCCCCTCCCTCCATCCATCCTTTGGTGTTCCCACACTGCTCTGTCTGAGTCGCTGCCCCCCCATCCCACCCCCCCCAAACACACACACACACACACACACACACACCACCAACATACAAACATCACCCCCACACATTCAAACACAACAAACAACGACAGCAAAGGTACACAGTCTCTGTATTTCACCTGTCACCAGGGCGGCATTTAAAAACGAATGCTTGTCTGTGCGTCTACACATTATGAAAATCCACACATATTTGATGGGCTGAGATGGAGGCGATCGAGAAGCCCCTGGGGCCAGGGCCCTGTGTCAGGGCCTGAGAGGGGGACCCATGACGGGGCCTGGAAGCTCCCTAGTTGCTCAAGACAGGGGACCATCCTTCAAGCGGGTGACAACAGTGCATAAACAAACCACTAACCTCATCAGCTCTCTGTTTACAGCCCTGAGACCGAGTCCTGGGCGACTCATTAACATCAGAGACCTTCCAAAAGAGCCATTTTCTGAGAGAGCAGGGTGGGGGGGACCCTTCTCCCATCGTAAGAGAGGAGGAAAGTGGACGACGTGTCAGACAGATGGGGGCGTTGATAGATGAGAGGGCCTGGGTCATAGTCAACCTGCACCCCCCCAAACCTACTAACACACACACACACACACACACACACTTGTACCTCAAAACACGACTAATACACCCACAAAGACTGCGTGTGTGAGCGTATGTGTGTGTGATGTGCTCTACACCTGGTTTGACAAGCGTTCAGCAGCTTTCCTATTAAAAGCTATAACAAGCAGAAAAACTGCTGTTTGTTCAGAAATGTGTGTGCGTGTGTGCGTGTGCCCTCAGACTGATCACATAATTGTTACACATCCATGACTTTGAAGAAGAAAACTGTCGCCTTTCACACCAGTATGTTACATGACTTCAAGTTTAAGTGGACTTTTCGCACACAAACACATACTCAGCAGCAAGTTACTGAATCGAGGCCTTGAAATAAATATTTTTAAAGCTTTTAAAAAGTGACCCAGCTGAAGTGTAAGATTTTAACTGAAAAGTTCTTGACTTAAGGGATCTGACTTTCTTTTCCTGGTTTTAAGAGGTGCCCCTGACTGATGTGGTCTCTATAAACTGATATGAATTCATTTGATGCGACTTGATAATAATAAAAAAAGAATCAGCTATATGGCAATTAATTTGCATTAGAAAACAAATCCGAAGGAGCGATTGACATAACCTCATGAAAACAGAGAGTAACCTCTGCCGTGGGCCCCAATGATTCCTGACCCAGTCCATTACTGAAGGAGATATGGGACATTTGTATACGGAGCTTTGGCACCAAGCGGAGCGCAGGCAAAGAGCACCGCTCCGGGACAACAAGGGCTGTTTAATGGGGTCTCTATTTCACTTTCCTCGCGCCGGCCCGCTCCCTCTCACCTTTTAAATGGGCCGATCTATTAACCGTTTTAATGAGCTCCGCCAGACAAACGCGAGATGCATGGCCCATTGCACAATGTGAGGAGGACGACGCACTTCTCAGCTCCGGAGAGGAGAGGCGCTGACAGACAGCGAGACACCGAGGCCTCTCTCTCTCCCTCTCTCTCTCTCTCGCGCGCGCACTGACGCACGCACAGTTTCTCGCGTGCCAATCAGGGATGTCAGTCTGTAACGTGCGCATCAAGTAAGTGATAGGAGCCACATTGCCGGAGACAGGCGGGCGAATGAGTGATGGCTGACAAAATATTGTAAATGTGAAAAATGATTATCAAATGCACAAGTGTCAGCCCTGGGACGCAGACTGGGTCTGAACGCTCCATTGCCACTTGTTAAACTTCCACATCGTTTCCATGGAACTTTTCCTTCAGGTCGAGATTTATTTAACACCGTGTTTAAAAAAGCTAGATTTCAGATTTACACGCTATAAATCACTACATTATTAGAAATGGGTTACGTGAGATTAATCGCCACTGTAATTATTACTAACAAATTATCAAAGACCCCGAAACGTATTATAATCAAGAGGCTTTTATTGAGACACAGCTATGCTAAGTGGACCTTTAATTAGGCCTACACCAGCCTAGTTTGGATCATCAACCCCCTCCATCTCTCCGTAGCCCACAATTCACCACGGGGTGCGGCCTGCACGCCTTGGCTATACTTAGTTGGGAAGCAAAAGCGAGTTTTTGTGGCGCACCGCATTACATCTGGACGCGCGGACTAATCAGTCAACCTCCATCAATCACTCTTACGTTTACCACCTCTCCATCACCTCCTCTATTACATCCACCCCCCCCCCCTTTTTTTTTTTTTTTTTTTTTTTTTTTTAAATCACACGGCTGTTCTGCAAAGAGGCCCCGTACATGCCCGTTTTAACACGACTTCTCCGGACAGACGGGGAGGCACACACTGAACGCATTTACCAGCAGAGATCTTATGAGGGGTCTGGGAATTTAAATATTCACTGTTGACACTGTGCAGACCTGGCTGAGGGCCAGAGCGGGCCCGCTCCTCCGGGGACCCGAAACATTCCCCCCCATTCTGACTTGAGACGGCGAAATCTTCGTCTTCCATCTCGAGAATAATAATCGTTAAATACACGAAGAATTACCCCAGCTATATTCTCAGAATGACTTTAATGGCCCGTAAGTATGGAGAAAAAGTTGATTGGTCCCCTTTGTGTGCGTGTCTATACGTGGTAATAAAAAACATATATATTCTAAAACAGAGTGTGTTTCGCAGTCAGCAGAGACCTGGAAGGCCGCTTCAAGGAAAATCAAGTGTTTTCTTTCCTGTTGATGATGATGAAGACGGCCCGTGCGTGTGCGCGCGTGCACCAATTTCCTTATGAGTAACACAGCATACACATTTGTTTAAACAATTCAGAGAATGACAATAAAGTGGTTACATACTTGTACTTAGTGTGCTTATTAAAATTCATCAAAATGCATTAACCTATATTTTACTCATGTGACGTAGACTAATTAAACAGTGGTTTATTTTTGACTGATCACATGTTACAACGTCTCCATAACCCGCTGCGTGCAGGCACTAACCATCCGAAACATTTTAGACATATGTTGCAGCTATTACACCGTACAGTTGATTTACTTTATTTGTATGCAGAGAAAGGTATTCCATGTGTAAAGCGGGGTGTAAACACTGGCCACTGAAGTGACTGAAACTAAATCTTAAACCTCCTTTATACAGAATTTCTGCAGAAACTAAAATGTTGCAGGCCTGAGTCATTACACTGCTGTGACCTCTCTGCATAATTCCGTCCAGAAACATCTGCAATACAATTCTACATTATGGTGTGCGTTTACAGCTAGAATCTCCACAATTAAGAGTCCAAACTCAAATGAAAACACAGCACGAACATTTACGTAAAACACCAATGAAACAGCTTTAGAGAGAGAAAAGACTGAATATTATTCTTGAAAATTTATTGGAGCAAATCAATGCATGAATAGCCATATCAATCATCTCCTTGTATAAATTCTTCTAGCTGATTGCGTCCAAGTAATTAAATCGATTTAATGACAAGAGTGCTTCGATATTATACTTAATTTAATCAAACTCATTGATTATTTTAAGTTATTATTTGATCCTAAATGAATTTTGTGAACAGAGTTAAGAAGCTTGCCTACTGCTATAATCAAATTACACGGAGTCCAAAGTCTGTAAACTACAACAATCGTGCATCAAAAGAATTAAAAACATTCAATTAGTTTTTCACAGTGCCATATAATTAAAAAAAATCAACACACATCACGCATTAATAAAAAAAAAATCGTCGGAATGAAGTGGATGACTCACAAACAGAGTCACAGACACACAAAGACCCCCTTCCCTCAAACATTTACCATGCCTCACTAAATCCTCGCTTTCTCCTTATTTCTCTCCATCAACCTGATTTTTCCAAGTTGCTCCGCGTAAACTGAAGTGAGCAGCAGCCCGCAGCAGCAGCAGCACTGTGCAGCAATTGCAATACAACTGCCGATGCACGGGACATGGGACTTCAACCTACAATACACTACAGTACACTACAGCGCCCACTACATGCAACGAGCAATTCCAATACTGGAGCGGACGCCCTGCAGAAAGTTCCTCCATCGCTCCCTAAACTTTAAAGTTTACCCTCTTCTTGTGACAGCGTTTCGGGTTTTTTTGGTCCTCCTTCGCGATTATACCGTCATTTTGTCATTCTTTACAGGTGAAAGTGAGGATTATGGCTTTCGGGTGGAAATGAAATCGGTACAGAAACTATTAATAAACGCAGTGATAACAGCGACAGGCTATAGGTATACAGATGGCATGTTTCAAAAGGAAAAAAGAAAGGGATGTTGCACCTACTCGTGGCCAGTTTCCGTGCCCTGCCTTTGGACCTCATGGTGCCAGTCTCTCGGCGTGGGTTTGTTTGGATTTTTTTCTTGGATCTTTTTTCCTCCTTTTTGTTTTTTCTCTGTCCTTTTTCTCTGGGTTTCTCAATCCAAACGCGCTATCTCTCCAGCATTGTCAGTCTGGACACCTTCGCACATGCGCACAGCCCGAAATCTGCCGGCAGCAAGTGCCAGAAAAAGTTTAGGACGATTTATCACTTTGATATGAACCTGATCTGGTCAAGATGTGTGTGTATCGTGGACATCTCCCTTTCGTGTCAGAGTTTTCTAACGATCACTGAGTGAGAAAGCGGGGCACGCTGCAAAAAATGTCCGACGTTGTTGTAGCCTCAGATCCAGTCGTGTTGTTGATGTGATTTAACACGTGAGGAAACTTTGTAATTGAGATGCGCTCAGCGCAGTTTTAACTTTGTGTCGGGACTTCTCTCTCCGCACAAGAGCCACTTGTCTTTAAATAAGGCTGGAAAAGGCAAAAAGATGTTTGGAGAAAACTCATCCGAGCAGTTAAATAGAGTTGATCTACCAGATGCAATATAGAGATATGTGAATGTTTCTGAAGAGAAAACTTTTCCAGACTGAGCACTAAATGAAATGCCTTCTTAAATTGGATATTTTTTGCAGTGCAGTCAGCACCCCGGATCCACGGAGTGCCGAGGACATTAATTATAACGATCTTTATTCTCAATCCTTACTGCGCACCTTTTCTCTTTAAATGAAGTCACATTAATCAGTGTTAACTTGAATTACCAATGCTGGATATAGTCATTAAAGATTTTATATATTTTAATTGTATTTTGACCATTATAGCGAGCCCTGGGAAATGAATGAAAACCTCCTCCCCTCCCTCTCCCGCTTGGGCACCCGACTGACAGCTCTAATATGAGAGTGCCCAGGTTCTCTCTCTTTGTGCTGACAATTATTAATATGTTAAGTGCTTGGTATTAATGCCCGTTTGAGACGTTTCTGTTGCACTGCGTAAATTTCATCACTTGGTAATTGCTGAAGGCTCTAAAAGGATGTTTTCACTTGATTTAACTCGGAAGGAGAACGACTCTATCAAGAAAGAAAGAAAATCTTTTGTCCCAACCTTCATCTCTGTGGGTGGAATAATCTTTGAATCAACTTTTTTTTTTCTTGCTCTGGATTTTAAAGAAAAAGGCCACACTCATAAATGCATGCCATCCAGGCACTAAAAGTCAATAAAATCACTGCATGTCTGCTGTTATCACATAAACATTTTATAGAGGCATATTTAGATACTGAGTCATATATCAGCAAAATAGAGTACCAGCCAGATAGAAAAACAGAAAATCGAGATTTGTTGCCAGTCTTTGTATATATATTTTTAAAAAAGAGTAAAATTACAGCCACACACTTGATACCACAGAGGTGCAGCCTATTTGTCCCCAAATAGAGACAGCGTATAATTAAAGTAATTGGCAATTAATTAGATCCGCATGAGATCATGCTGACCTTGCAGATGAACTCTCTAATGGGTCGTGAACTCGAGCTATCGATTCCAAAGTGTTGAAACTGATTGAAGTCGTGACATCATGTCACGAGGAACAAAAATCATCTTTGCTCAGCCCCAAAACCGAATGGTGATAGGGGAAGGCCCGTGTGTGCAAAAACGGACAGACAACACCCCGAAAAGGGTTTCGTTTGCCTCATTCACAATGATATGTTATCATCAAATTGGCATGTTTTAAAGGAGTCTAAAGCCAAAGCCCGGTTTCATCTCTGAATGGTTATTCTTCATTTGAATGGTCGCGTTAAAGGAGGTTAATACTGATACTTTATTGTGGTTGTGCCTCACTCTACCTCTACTGTAATGACATAAATGGTGCTATTAAGTGGGTTGCGCCTATACACCGCGCCTGAGAAGGTGACGCGCGTACGCACAAATACACTCTCACACACGCACTCAGGGAGAGGGAGAGAGAGGGAGAGGGAGAGAGAGGGAGAGAGAGAGAGAGAGAGAGAGAGAGAGAGACAGAGAGAGAGAGAGAGAGAGAGAGCGCTTCAGGCGGCGCGCTCAATTAGCCTAAATGGAAACAGTTTTCATTCACCGCAATAACTCACTCTTCTCTTGCCTCGTCTCTTCTCCCCTCTGAAGCACTTTCTCAAAACATATTTTATTATGATACGCTGAACCTGGTGGCAGGGCGCAGCGGCGCACAGATCCCCACAGCCTCGTGGATTGTAATTATTAGAAATTAATTGGGTTCGAGACCCCCACGGTGGCAAGTATAAACTAAAAGATTGCCCCACTTCTTTCACCTTGCATTGAATTCGCGCATATCTGCTCATAAATGAGACTAATTCAATATTGTTTAGAGGAAGGAAATCATGATCCAAATGAACAGGATTTAGTAGCTCTCCCTTTATTACAGTTATGTTATATTCAGCCGGTAAGGGGTTAAAAAATAACATGATCTGTATTGGGGGCTGTCGAGGCAGACTAAAAGTGAAAAGGGAGCCTCCGGCGCAAGGAAATTACCAGCGCCCGCGTGACCTTTGAGCAAGGTAATCAATCAAGTGATCAACAGGGATATTTATCACTGCTTTGTCCAACCAAACCTGTGTCTCCAAACAAAATAAAACATCTAAAATGAGGGTATTGATATTCAAGTAGGTTAGCCTAGAATTATTAAAAACAAAAGACTTCAAATCAATGATGTGTCAGGTACTCTTTCTTTTAAGTTAGCTGCCGTAATAATAATAATAATAATAATAATAATAATAATAATGTAATGGTCATTTTTGTTGCCTTTTAATACCCATTGCATTGTTTAATAATTTCTAAATAAAAACATATTAAACGATGAAATCTGGTTTAAATAAGAAGCAACAGACAGGCATAAAATTACTCATAAAAAAACAGCCAAATTTCAACACTGTAGGCCACATTCGGTCTTGGCCATTACGCTTTGTTATTGTAGGCCTACTGAATTTTAGACGCTGCGGACATGTGTTCAGTCCGGGTTTTATTTCATCTATTTCTCACTCCTATCCGGCGACTGTAATATAGCAATGATTTCCTTGCTTTTTTCTCGCGGTGTATAGTGTTAAAAAATGCAAAGATTTATTTGGCCCAGCGCGTGCTGCCCCTGTGTGGAGAATTATCGACCCAATCAAACGCAGTAAAAGCTTCCAATGAACAGCTAATGCAATGAAATAATACTCTGACGGAAAAAGTAATCCTTCCTCACTAAGCTGCCATTATCCCAGTTAAAACTACAAAATATTTTAAAGGCACACAAGAGTAAAAGACGAGGGATTTGTAACCAATGTAACATCACATCCAGACTGTTTTGTTTCTGTATTTTTAGCTTGTATTTTTTGACAGCAGATAAATCAAATATGAAAACGACTCCAGGTTAATATCGGATGAGGACGTCCTAAAACATAAAGAAAAATACAAATAAAAACATCGAACAAACACAGATATATTTATATATTTCTATGCACCAAATTTCGACAATTTAAAGAGATCATGGGTCCAACTTGTCTCCTCAAATCTTGTATTGATTAAGCTGTTTTGTTTGGTCTCATTTTTCGTCGTAAATATTAATTCTGGACGAATACCGAATGCTTGCTTATATTTTTATAGTATTCTCTATGATTCCTAAACGATGACAAATGAAGTTTTTATGAAGAGATACTTATATCAAAATATACTAATGAATTTGTTCAGCAGAAATATATTCGTAGCATATCAGGATGAAAACAGAGATTATTCTTAAAACACCACCATGGCTATGTGCACCTTAATCTGAGATATATTTATTTTATTTGTGGGCTATTGAATAATAAGACGCATATTACAATTTACAACAACAACAAAAAAAAGCTAATTCATAGAAACTCTTTAGCCTAATTTAATTTGCATATTTAAAAATTCATAAAGGTCCCCAAACATGAAGCACCAAGACCACAAAACGCGACATGGTACTGTAGCAGTGTTTGTTGCACTTTGTGCATGAGGCCGAGTCAGTGAGACGAGACGAACTTGTTGAACATCCTTTATACTCTACCGCCATCTAGTGCTTGAGATATATTGTTGGGAAGATGATCTACTGATAAGTCTGCGGTCATGGAGCGTTCAAACGTCAACAGTTCTATAAAAACAAACAGAAACATCTTCAGGATCACCCTGCAGCCATGTTGTTAATCCCCATGTGATAACTGTTTATATACACATAGGAAAATAGGTCTAAGTGGCAGTGGGCTTCATCATTTACAGACTTGGTATAGATGAACTCAAAAGCAGAAGTGAACATGTGACTGATTAATGACCTGGCCTGGCTTGTACTGAAGTAAAGTGCATTTTAACAACCGCTTGTGGACTCAGTATCCAGCATGGGAGACAGATTACGATGCGCTCTTGAGACAATTTGTGGAAGTAGTATTGATAGGGTTGGTGTTGGCCGTGGACATATTTATCTTTGAGGGCTGCTTGATGAGACGGTCTAGCCTGCACACACACACACACACACACACACACACACACATACACATACACATACACATACACATACACATACACACACACACACACTAATATACACACACATCTCAAGATACAAACTCATCCCCATCAATTTCAACTGATGTTCCCCTTGCAAACAGTCCCGTCAACAGAGAGATGTGACAAGTAATCAATAGGACAGTCGATCAGGTTTATTTATCTCAGTTTCCCGTAACAGCAGACAGTGGAATCCTTGTCAAGTTCCCGGTTGTGAGGTAATTAAAGGAACATACAGATGGATGGGATGCTTAAGACATAGACAGACAACCAGTCAATATCCCAGACAGTGCCTGCATTTGACTGCTTACAGTAGTTCCTTTGAACTTGAAACAGGATAGAAATCAAAATGGATTTTTATGAACATTTGCAGCACACCCATTGACCTCAGAGTTGAAACAGTTAGTCAATAATCTCAGTTTCAGGGTGCTGGTATTGTACATGCTGACTCACTGTGATGACTTACTGGGACATTTGGTTAGAACAGAACCATTGGTAAAGTTATTATTCACAACTGTGCTTTTACTTTAACAAGCCCACAGTGACAAATGCCGACAGTGAAAAGGGCCTGTTGGTCCAGTGACAGAAATGTATCAAACAGAAACACTAAACTTTACAGAGTTTAAGCCTCGCAAATTTGCTGCTTTTCTCTTTTATATAATTGTAGATTAAATGTCTGTGGCTTTACAGTTGGACAAAACAAGCAACTCAAGGACATCACGCTGAGTTTTATGGAGGGTTTTTTTAAAGCTTAAATTATAGTTTAGTTGTTTCACACTAACATGAAGCACTATTTGGTGTTTTATACTACAGAGTTCCTTTATTACAGACATGCAGGTGAGTGCAATAAAAATGTCTGTTTTTGATAAAAAAATAGACCCCTTCCAAAGGAATCTATAAACAATCTTTATGAGAGTGATCTTACTTACCAATCGGTAGAACCCAACAGGACAGCAGAAGTATGGGAGTGTCCACAGGAATGCAGTGGAGAGCACCATTTTCTCCAGAGGTCAGTGATGCTAGAGTTTCACAAAACGCACAGGATGAAAAAATAAAATCACCAACACACAAACCAAAGTTTAATAATGCTGTTGCTATACTGCCAGATAGTAAACCTGGGCTCCAAGCTGATGTTTAAACCTTTCACTGTGTAGCCATTCAATAGATAACATTGGTTAGCTTTTTATACAATATACAGTCAACAAAAATATGAACAGAACACATTTGTTTTTGGTCCCATTTTTCATGAGTTGAAGTAAAAATTCTAAGACTTCTTCTGTGCACACAAAGCTTTATTTTCTCTAAATATAATTATTGATTATTATTATTATTGACACAGGTGTGCCTTAGACTGGGCTCATTAAAACGGCCACTCTGAAATGTTAACCGGACAAACAGTCAGTATCCGCTGTAACCATTTGTCTCATAGTGGAACGCAAGGTCACGTCAATTGAGAGCATCCCAAACAGGCTCAATGGGAATTGTGTCCAGATCCTTGCAATATGGGGCCACTTGGTTAGAACAGATGGTAGAGAAATGAACATCACCCACCATTGCAACAACAACAGCAATAGTAATAATGATAACAATAATCAGTGGGTGGCATGGTGGTGGAGTGGTTAGCACTGTCGCCTCACAGCGAGAAGTTTCCTGGTTTGAGTCCCGACTGGAGCTTTTTCTGTGTGGAGTCTGCATGTTCTCCCCGGGTCTGCGTGGTTTTCTCTGGGTACTCTGGTAAATCATGCATTTATTAGGTTAACCAGAGACTCTAAAATTGCCCGTAGATGTGAGTGTCAATGATGGTTTGTCTCTATGTGCCCTGCTGGGATAGGCTCCAGCCCCACTGACGAGGATACACGTTTACAGAAAATGGATGGATGGATAATAATTCATGATCTTGATATGGCACATTATCCTGGCAAAGGAGATATGCTAATGAACACAGACCTTTTTGGAGAGAAATACAGAAAAATGGGAGCAAAAACACATATTGAGTGTATTAAATGCAACAGTAGGAGAAGCACAGGCGTAAATGATTCAATTAATAAAAAGGTACTGTTCCATTTATTCCATTCCAGTGAACCAACATGCACCACAGCAGGTCCCTGGCTCTGTTTGACCTGACCTGAACTGAACGGCACCTTAATTAGTATCATTGGCAACACCTGCGTTAACCCACTATTTCATGTCAAAATGGCTGCCGTGAAAAAGGTCCAATCCATTGAGCTGTTTCCGTTTCAGGGTCCTGGTATTGTGCATGCTGCGTCATTGACACCCTGTCATGGCTTATTAGAGAACAGAGTCACATTAAAGTTATTAACAACACCTGTGCTTTTCCTACTACTTGACTAAACATTCATTTTAAATGATATTTTAGTTTGTTTACCACATGGCAATATACTTACAGTTCCACCACAATACCTGAATTCATTAAGACTATTTAAAGTAAACATTTCCATTCAGACAAAAATACTAAAAATGATGATGTGTTGTATTTCACAGGAGCAGGCCCCCGGCACAAAGTGAAAGAATTTAATGTAGACTTATGTATATTGGAAAAACAGGCCACAAATCACAGCCTGCGTGTAGCTAGCACAATGAACATACATACCGGTAAACTTTGGTGAGAGGTGTGTGGCTTCAGGCTCATTTGCAGCAAAATGCAGCGCTTTTGTTTCCTGACATCGGGTGTGCAAAATGTAGCCTTGTAAGCTGATACAATGTGTGTCACTCTGTCAAACCTACATACCTACAAAATACTTAGTTTTGATGTTAGCTGTGCAACACGTTACTATACTGCAGCGGTGTTTCTCTAATTGAGGCAGTCCTGTGGCAGCTGGTCAGTAGAGGGCGCAAGTGTAGAGGGTTTAATTTAGCAAGAATATTATTCAACTTTAAAAAAAATAACACATTCTTGCTTACTTGTAACTTTTAATGTTACTCGAATTAAGCTTAACTACAAGAAATTACCGCAAAATTGTTTTTAGACAAGGTTCCCTCCTGATCCCGCCTCTATCTTAAAGACAGCTCGTTTAAACTAATCAAACAATGAGATTTGGGAGTGATTGGCTGAGTAGCCAATCGAGAGCCAGCACAGGGGAGCGTTTACCTGTTATTATTTCGCGCGTTAATTTTAACCTTAAATTAGAGTAACGGGGACTTTTAGCCACTTGGCTCCACTCTTATAAGATATAACGTATTAAAAGTAGTCTAATATTAGTGTTATGATACGAGGCCCCACATTACACATCCACAGGTAGACCTACTTTTTAATTAAACTTCCTGTTTACATCGAGCCGTAGTACGGTAGCCTTGTAGGACATACGTATCCATTACCAAAGAGCAGTCACTGTCACCTCAAGTCCCAGATATGGCGACAACGCGACAAGGAAGAAGCAATCAATGGCAAGATGGTAAGATAGGATGTTCCTTTTTATATATTTTACTTCCTAATTTAATTATTGTTACTAGCACACAAACAAGGCAAAGTCACCATGTTTATGGAAAACTGTAATGAACATTCAGCTTTTATGCTTCTTTTTTCCAAGTCCGTGGTTTGTTATGTTTTCTAGAAGATCTTATAGTTTGGTGAGAAAGTTTAGTTAGATTAAGTCAGTTAGTTGACAAGCTGGTTTTTGTTTTTTATTTTCTTATACAGTTGTAAAGGTAACAGTTCCCTATGGTTGTACTTACATCACTAGGCAACAGACAATTAGACACCATTTCTTATGTGTAAACAGAAGTCCTCAGTGCCTGTAGACACAGCCTGGTACATAATCACCAGTGGCCTCTGGTCGCCACATCTGTCCTTTTTCAAACAGGTTCCTGTTCACATCCTCGAGTTAGAAACAGCTTTGAATGGTTTATCCCAGCCCAGTGAGACACAAAATTGTTGAGGTAAGCCTACATTTCTTTATCTTTACATGTTCCATGTATAATACCTCGTGAGTTTCTGTGACAGTGGACTTCAAAACCTATATTTTTATCTGCACTCTACAAGCTCGTCTCAGATGTGTGTATTATGGCAGGCTTTGTTACCCATGTTAACTGCGAACTATAAAGAGTGAAAATGGTTTAATAGAAGAATAATGTATATTTATTTTCTGCTTGCCAGGAATAAGGCATAGAACTGTTAACAATACGAGAGTGAAGGTAGGCCTATGTTGTTTTTTTTTTTTTTTTTTATCTCTTTGACAAATAATCTTTTGTTTACCCAAACTATCTTATCTTTTAAAACCTCAAGATTTGTGAGAAAGTCTAGTAGAATGTAACTATCTTGTAAACTGGTGTGTGTTGTATACGTCCTGTCTTTAATGAGAACAAATGATGCTTTGTGTCCCCTCCTCATGCCAGCACTTAGCCTCTTTATCTTACCAACATATTTAACACAGGACTACTGACTGGGGTCCCTGGGGATAATAAACTACTGTATGTAACTGCAAAATATTCAGCATCAAAACATCATGGCAAAATGCTTTGTATCTTTCCAAACATTACTTCATATGTCTGTCTGTCACTCAATGAATGATAGAATGCCCCTAATAACCCCATTATGTGTGATAGTTGTGATACTTTAAATTAGGACCCACAGCAAACATGAACTCAGTAAATAGTTCCATCTACTAGATCTGAATAGGAAGAATTGTGTGCTTCAGAGTGGGTTCCCCAGCACAAAGCTAACTCCACGGGGCATTTCTATAGAACCTCCACAAGATGGCTGTATAGAGCAAGATAACAATCATTTGAAAACCATATAGTCTTTAATTTAGGGATGTTTGTATTGCCCAAATAATTGATTTAACCGCCCAGACATCCCTTTTAATGACAGTTATCTCACCCATCAGCTGATTTGTGTCGGATTTCAGGTATTCAATGTTTAAATGATATTTGGCCCTATCATTAGGCCCTGCAGTGGTTATCAGTGGCAGTGAAAAACATAATTAGTTTTCCAGTCACAATAGCAAGTACTATAATTACAAAACAAGTTTGTCTCACAGAAAGTGTAAGACCTGTAGCCCCAAGCAGGTATGTGACTCACAGGGTGACATCTTGAAATATCTCATTATCCACAACTATGCCATCCGTCATGCCCAATATTATATGACATCTGAATGGACTGGTTGCACAGCAGACATTTTGACATGTGATAGCAGTCAACTTATTGATGGATTTATGATATTTAGGTTCCATTTTGGAATGCAAAAAATAGACCCTATGCAACTTTGATTGCAACAAAAACTTGTTTAGTGCAGTTGTAGTTTCTTCTATAGCATTATATGGAGATAGTTTGGAAATAGAGAAGCATGTATGCACTTAGAAGGTTTATTGGTGACTCTAAATTGCCCGTGAGTGTGAATGATTGTTTGCCTCTATGTGCTCTGTGATGAGCTGGCGACTTGTCCAGGGTGTACCCCGCCTCGCGCCGTCAACTGGGATAGCTCTCCATGACCCCAATGAGGCTAAGCGGTTACAGATAATTGATGGATGGCTTCCTTTCATGTGCTGTATTCCCCCCAAATCAACAGTTTTTGGCCTTAAAGGTGCAGCTGGAAAGAATGATCTTGTTTGATGTAAGCAATGAGACTGCATAGGATGGTTGGACAAACACAATTACTACAAACCACGGAGGAACAGTTCTTAATTCAGATATTTGCACAAGTACTGTATCACACAGTGTGACATCACAATGAAATTTATTTTTCAGGAATCAGTCAATCAATCAATCAAAGGACATTCAGTTAATGTTGAGTTAATGAGTGTAATTGCTGTATAGACTTGTATATGTTATGTGTGATATAGCATTTCCAGAGAACATTTGGTTTATTGCCCCGGTGGGAACCATTACAGTGCAAATATTGATTAGTATTCTCAAATATCATTATCGACCAATGACTATTCTTCTTGTGTGTTTCTCTGTATCCGATTTCTTTCAGCAGTAGTAACTGTATTTATTTACAATATAGCATTAACACACACACACACACACACAAATCAGATGTATCCCAAATTGAGAGATCATACCCTTTATCAGCAATTGTACTGGATGAAGTGAGGGAAAAATCTCTAACGCTGGACGGAGATACAATGAAACTCAACAGCACTCTGGGTATTTCAATTAACATTTTATTTTCGGTATGTATTTTTTTTTTTAACAAGTCAAAATTTTGAGGTGCATAGTCATGAAGGGAGCATGAGCAACATGGTCACAAACACAGACAAACAGCTGAACATCCAGAGAAAAGTTGATCCAGGAAACCTGCGGTTGCAGATTTGTTGTGAGTGCGTGTGTGTATGTGTGCGTGTGTGTGTGTGTTGAATGGACTGTACTGATGTAAGCAAAATATGTGAATTTGCTGCAAGATTTCAACTAACCATAAAATGTATATTTTTAGATAAAAGTGTCGATATGAATTTGTTATTTAGATAGAAGATAGAATTATGTTTACGGCTGCTGGACGCATAAAACATATATTGTTTAAAATGCAGTACTGCAGTGAAAATTGTGAAGAGGTCTGCATCAGCCTGTGCTTATAATTCATATCTCTAGCTAGCTAGCCTTGGTCAATGAGATAATCTCTTTTGAAGAGTTATAGGAGGCAGTTTGCTAGGCCTGCAATATAATATTAACACACCCTAGGTCACAATATGCGTGATAGTTTGGCATTGCTTACAATAATTTGAACAATGTTCACCATGTGATAATTTTCAGAAGGTAAACATTTGTGTTTGTGCCAAAACAAGAACATATTGGTCCTATTTCATCTCATTTCATGAATCATCTCCATGCATCAGGTTTGTAGTAAAGTTAATCTGCTGAACTATACCGACGTTAGATCATTGGTTTGATCTTTTGATCTGTGTGGAATGTGGGAAGCAGAGAGCAGACGTCAGACTCTTGGCTTGGCAGTGTGAGTATCAGCTGCTAGAAATACAGAAGTAGTATACAGCAATATCATCCACGATTTAGTACTGAAATGCCATTAATACAGCGGTAGACGGTCATACAACATGTTTTAGTCATGTACGTGTACTAAGTGAGTTGTGTGTCTTTGTAATAGTGTTGTAACGACAGCAGACGTGAGACTCTTGGATTGGCAGTGCGAGTTTCAGCCGCTCTGGCAGTAAGAGCAATACTAACACTAAGTAATCATAGTGGTCAATCAGAAGTCCCAACACTGTTTTATTTTAGTGAATAATGTGATGTAACACTGAGACTATCTGTAACTATTTAATGCTCGTTCGATGTGAGCAGTTTGGAAAAGGATTCCTGTTCGTACAAATTGTTGCATGTATGCTTTTAGTGTAAACTTATTCATACACATCACCCTTTTTAGATGTAGATAAAATTCCCAATGTGCACAAGGATAGAGAATGTCTGTGTGTATATATAAACAATCTAAGTAGTAATATAAGCTAAAGCAGTTAGCGACAATTTAAACACTATTTGTAATCATTATTTCAACTATGGAAATTATGCAATGCTTTTATCACTGAGTTACATAAAACTCATAATAATCTTAGCTTGAAGTGTACACAGTTTTTTTTTTTTTGTTTTTTTTCCATTATGCGGTCATTTCAATCTGAAAAAATTTAATGAATTGTAAGTCTCACCATCCTCCACTAGGAGGAAGGTTATCTGCTGTGTTGGGTATTTTCCACTGGGTGGCAATCATACTGTATCTACTGTGCTGTACTGCACCACTGCAGAGGAGCATCCTACACTGTACAGGGCAGACCCGGTAGTGCAGCAGTCACTGCCAGCGGCTGGCTGACTTCAAGATGCATGTGAGGTTCAGGACGGATCTTCTTCTTTTTTTTTTTTTTTTTTTGGAGAAAGACAAAGCCAGGGGAACCAAAAATCATATTTAAATATGTTAAAACAGCCAATGCTTTTGGTGGTTTCATAACCCAGTACAAATCCAGAGGGTTATGAAAGCATCTGTTTCATAACTGCATCCTGCATCGTAACTGCATGACTGCATCCACGCCTTCAATCAGGTTATCTCATCTGTCACACGTATATACCTGGCCTTCATTAAAACAGAACATCACTCCTCACATACCTGTGTCGAGTTTGTTGGGCATATTTGATATGGACGTCCAATTTGGCAATAGATTAACTTCAGGTAAATCAATCAGAAATATGAAAGAATCTCCTGTAACTGTAAGACATGGTTAGTGGGCTTCACTCCAGAAAACATTAAAATAAAGTTAGGGATCACAGAATAATACAATGGGAACTGTGGCCACAAATACACGAGATATGCATCATAATCCCTACATGAAACCATGGTATGTCAGGGTTAAAGGTACGGGTCCAGGTAAAGTACACCGACAGACAGATCAACTCCACGATATTGCTTTTCCCTACAGGAAGACTTTGGATGTAACTATGTACCCTCTTTACAGAGGCATCTGCACACAACAAGGAAACAAGTGTCTGTGTGTGTGTGTGTGTGTGTGTATGTGTGTGTGTGTGTGTGCGTGCGTGTGTGTACGTGTAAGTGTGTGTGTAGTGCTTCCCCATATCCATATCCACATTCACAGTTTTGCAACACAACAAGAATGCTGCATCGCTCCTAACACTGCAGAGTGACAGTGTTAGGAGCTATTACAGTTTTCCAAAGCACATGTCTAATGTACATCTATGATAAATCTAATGTCCATGCATTAGTCCAACAGAGATACATTAGTACAGTGTAGATACATACATCGGTACAATGGACAGTGCCTTGGACAGACAGTTTCCATCACAGCCAGTCCAGACACATCTATAAAGTGCCTTATAACAGGTTATTGCATAATCTGATGTCTGTCTTATTGCTTCCATTGAAAGCAAGAAGGGAAATGCACTCCGGTATTGGAGAGCAGCAGACGGACAAAGTGAATAGAATAGAAAAATAAAATAAAATCTTGCCACAGAGCTCTGTACCAGTGAGACAGCATGTAGTCAGACAATGGTAAAAACCACACAATGCGTACATGTTGGTTTTTTTGTTAACACTTGTATTATCTTATAAAAGAACGACAACTTTGAAGTCACTTCCATGATTTCCTGTTTTGTGCCCCCACTCTAAACCGTGGTAAAGTGCTGTATTGTTTGTATGCAAGGCCAGTGCACTACTCTCTGGTATCAAAGTGGCTCTTAGTACATGTGTAGGCGCTTGTATGTATGTGCGTATGTTCGTGTGTAGCCTTCAGCTGCCATAGCTATTCAAGCTATGTGTGAGGGTGTGGCAGGCCACGTCTTCCACCTTCCCAGAAGTGACCTCATACTGCGAGTCACACAGAGAGTGGGTTCTAGTTTCCAGTGGTCATCTTAGCACTAAGTTCATCCATGCTGACATATCACGACATGAAGTAGAAGTGACATTATAAAGACTTTGTTGACTTACTTCTAAAATGTCACAAGCTGTTTAGTTTGAACACATTCTACTAAATCTGTATAGAATATATATATATATATATTCAGTTTCTTATTTACTCTCAACAACTCCCAGTCCCCTCCAAACCTGAGCACATATGCTTAAATAAAGCCAATACAGTTTTAGTGCTAAGACACCAATACTATTTAGAGACCCACCACAAGCTTCTAGTAATCTTCAATGCCCAAAAAACATTAAAATACAGTCACAGCAAGTAGTTGTTAGTTAATCTGAACTGAGCTAAACACTGAAAGTATTGGCCGGCTGTAGAGTCACACTGAATAAGACAGTTGGCAAAGTAAAATGAACCACTTGCCTATTGGGATATTAACACGTTCTTTACATTATTTTACAGTGATCTGTCCAAATGCTGTGCTCCTCATATTACTGAGCCAGTATCAATGGACTTGTTTGGACTATCGCAGCACTAAATACATGTATGTGTAAAAGTGTTTTCTTATGGTTATCAGAGCAAGTTTGTAATGAGCCAGTTAGAGTCTGCATACAAGTATGGAAATGTGGAAGTGAATTGCTATCCGGAGAATCACGTTATATTGCTCTCCCCGTGTGCAGTGAATGCGGCTGACACCATTGAGCAAAGTGCCAACTTCTCTAGCACAGCTGTTCAGTTGTGTGATTCAACATTAGAGATAGTAAAATGTTGTCACTTTGTGTACAACGCATGTCGTCCTCCTTTCCCATGAATACCTGCAGGTCATTACTGTAAAAGAAGAGTCCCTTTTCAATCACCCTGACCTGGTTAAAGGGGTAAGAAATGTTATCAGTGTTCAGAGGTGCTAATCAAGCGTCGACGGAGCCTCAGTGAGCTCAAGTTAATGTGAAGGGTTAAATGGGACCAAACAGAGACACACCGAAATGTTCCTGTACTGCAGTGCTAGACAACATATACTTATATGAAGTTATATAAAATGCGCACATGCTAAAAATGCATTGGTTATTTGTCAGAAGCAGCATGATTAAGTTCATTCCTTTCTATAGGGAGCTGGGTAGTCTGGGGATTGTCTTTGATGAGGGTTAGGGTTGGTTGTTGTATGTGTGTGTGTGTGTTTTTTTTTTTTTGTTGTTGTTTTTTTTAAATACATTTTTCTGTGTTTTTATCCTCCCACCAGCAGAGGGAGCAGAAGCAAAACAGGCACCTGTGTTTCATCTAAAGCAAAACAATTAAAACTTGTGCAGAACTGGATCCTTCCCTCACCTAAGAAAAGCCCAATTGTCAGCTTTAGCTAGCCTGGCAGTTCATCAAAATCTGCTTCAACGTCAATGTATCATCTCATCAGTGTGTCAAACCTGGACCTAGCAAACATGCAAGTTGACGTTCAGGCTGGCATACAGTAGTTGAGGTTGATGGTTAGACCAGGACTAAAAGGTCAGAAAAAAAATATACACTTCAGCTACTCAATCAGTACCTGATCCATAAAAAGTTAAAATGCCATCTAACAAATTTTATTTTATCATGACCATTAAAATATTGGCTTTTGTAAACAAAACTCTTGAATGGTCCTCTGGTTTGGGTTTACAGGTGGTGAAGTGTCAAGTGAGGGTTATAGAGAGCTGTTCTTCAGTTCATATGGCAGTTCATAGATTGTGGCAATTCAGCATGACACACATTAAAGTGTGTGTTGCAACTGGTCAGGTTTGTCTGCGTCCAAGTTTGACTTGTTGAGGATTATACACTCCCAGTCCCAACTGAGATTGTAGCTTTTCAAGCGAGAAAAGCAACACATTTGTATTTTGGAGCTTGAACATTCAAAGGTAGTCTTTAAATAAAGAACGTAAGACAACCGAGGACCTGCTTCGTAAAACATTCCTCGTTTAAATCTGGTTATAGAGGGTTCAAAGGTGAAAAAAGAAACGGTTTAATTTCTACTGAAGACGTAACCTAAATTAGGAAAAGTCACAGAGGGTATGAAGAGCACAAGTATATGTAATTGGAGGCAGAGACAGTTGACTTGAGGCTCCGCTGTAAAGATAGTGTTCGGTTCCAGTTAGATAAAGAGCAGAATTCGATAACAGAGGCTCTACGCTGTCTAACAAATGGGCCGTCATGTCGGTGAGAAAATGATCCAGGCCTGTGCACATTCCACACTCCCCAAATCTCAAGCATGAATTAAAATATACATTTACATGTTGTATTAGTTAGCCACTAGTAAGATAAAACAGTCCATTGATAACAGCATTTCCTCTCGTGTACATTTGTCTGACATATATACAAACATACAGACATACTTTGCATTTTGCTCATGCCTTTGGTGTCCCTTTGTTGTCAGCTTTGGCTCCTGAAAGTCCATTTTCTGTGTTGTCATTCCCTGAGGAGCTCACCAGGCACTCTTTACTGCAGGGGATAGAGAAACCAAAGGTTAAGATGTACACTTGTAGATGCCAAATGAAAATCTAGGGTTGGACACTCACTGGAAATATTTAATTAACATTTTACTGAAACACATATCAAAGAACTTGCCACCCTCTGTGTATACTTAGTACCATAGTACATAAATAGATGCCCGCCTTGCATAAGATGCCTGCCTTGATAGATGTGTACAAAGAATGCCCTTTGTCTTTCTTTTTCTGTCAGACAGGCAGGTCGCTCTGTTGTTTGTTAGCTGCTGTCATACTGACTAGCCTAATATTATTTTTTACAGTGAGTCTGCACCTGTTCTAAATTGTCACATTTAGTGATTTTTGTCGTCATGTAGTAGTCCAGTCCTCATACTAACCCAGTGAAGATGACAACTGACAACATGAAACTGCATTTCATGCAGTCCGTTGAAGTGCAATGAAGTCAAAACATTTCGCTTATTTCATCTGCAGTCACCTTATTGGAGGCCATGTTATACTCTCTCTCCCTCCGCTAATTTTCGCAGTGTTTTGCAATACAAATGGCAATTACGCTGCTCGATGATGCATGTCTGAGTTTACTCTCACATTATCATAAAAATAATAGCTCAATGCGGAGGGTTTCTGGAGAAAAAAAAAACGCATGTATTAAAGACGAACAAAAACGTACGTGCATGTTACTGCGTGACAGAAAGAAGAATCGGAGGTTGAAATACAGGAAGAAAATGTTACAGTCTCACTGCTTGTACTCACTTCTTCTCATCGTCTTTCAGTAGGAAGTGAACAACCAAGGCCTTTATCACCATGATGATGATCACTAAGCCAATGACTCCGCCCAGCACTGAGACAATGATGACTGTCAAAGTGTTGTCAACCTCCTTCACTGAAAAGAGAGAGAGAGGAAGACAGAGGGGGGGAAAAGTCAAGGGTAGAGAGAGATTACGTAAGGCACACAGAGAAAGGGGGAGATAAAACGCTAGGAGCAAGGCTCTCGGGACTTTTTAAATGTCCGAAATTACAAGCACTTGTAAGCAAGTTAAGTGTTATTTGTGTGCGAGTGTGCGCCCATATGTCACATACTTTGGTCCACCACTATAAGAGTGTAGATCGCACTGTGGTTGCGGTTCTTCTCTTTTGGGTTCCTGGCGAAACAGATGTACTGTCCCTCATCTTCAAAGGTGATGTTCCACAACAGGATGGAGATGTTGTTTTTCTTTGAGGAGCCGACAAACTCCACGCGCTCATGGTACACGCTGACCTTGGGCTCCACCCCCTCGATGGGAATCACCGCTTCGCATAACTACACACACATATACACACACGCATACACACGTATGTACTTTAGACACAGAGATAGCTCTACATCAGGATTTGTTCACCTAAATGTATAGTGTAGGCATGCAGGCGTGCAACAAGGCAGATTTGTTGGTGTTTTGTGCAGTGCGCCGCGTGTGCTGTACTTTGATCATGGTTCCATTGTCGTTATAGTGCCAGTTGAAGTAGAGGTTTTTGATGCCAATGCAGGAGGAGTAGGTGCAGGGCAGCAGAACTGTGGAACCATTCATTGCTTCAATTGAAGGCACTTTATCCGTCGACACCTCCAGTCCACTAGCACTCCATACACCTGAAACACGAAGGAAGGGAGAAGTTAAGAAAACCAGAAAATGGACATAAAACAGTAAAGCAAAGCAGCATATATACATTAAAGATAAATACAACATTGGTTAATTATAGTTCTGGTTAATTTTAATATGCTGCCAGGCCAAGATGCCAAATGCTGCAGCACTTCCTATCCAAAGCACTCACCATGATACTATGCTCACCCATGCTTCGAGGACATTGGCAGAACCAAGAATCTAACCTACAACCCTCTGTATAGACAATCCGCTCTGCAATCTAAGTCACACTTGTGCCAAGAGGATAAAGTCATATTTGTATGCTGGGATGGGGCTTGGATTACTGTGAAATGTGAGTGCAGCTGATGGATAATGGCATTAAAAAGCTAAGTAGCTTACTTAGACTAATGTAAGTCAAGCTCGTGATATGACAGCTGTCTGTCTTCCACTACTCCATTTTTGTATCAATGAAATGTATGCTATTTTCAAGACAACACAAATTAAGTGCAACCAAGTAGTACAAAGTAGTTGTGCAGGGTGACAATCGGCTCTGATGCAGCAAAACAGGTTGTTTTCCTGCTCTGATGCCAATATTCTTCTGGCGCCAGTTAAGTTTTCTCATTTCAGAGTCGTCACGTCTTTCTAGTCACCAAGTTCTAATGCTAGTTATGTGAAAAAATGTAATGACCTAATATTTCATTCTTCTTCCAGTAAGCCCCCTCCTCGTGGCTTTTTATACAGTACCATTCTAGTTATATGTTGGCAGAGGGGCCAAGCAGAAGGGGAACATGGAAAGCATGTTGCGGAGGGCACGATGCCACAGATTCTGTCGGGATGTGAAGATGCCTGAAAGAGTAATTGTCTTCATGGTTGATATATTCATAGTTTGAAATGTACACATTCTTCTCCATTCATGAATTCTTTTGAACATATACTTTTTATAGCCACATCTGTACTATTTTATGCATATTATATACTATTTATAAACGTGATACAGTACTGTTATACCGGTGTCCTGTGACATTATTGAGCAAAGCAGAAAACATCTGGTAACTCATGAACAGATCATTATTGTTGACTGTGAATATACTTTTTCTCTCTGTCACTTTCTTTAGTTTCTTTCTCTCTGTTTTTATATCCCTCAGGCCCAGCAGAATGGATCCAGCATAACTTTGATTTTTCAGTCTCTGATTATGACAATAACATGCTTGTTTCAAATGCTCACAAGGGCACGTGCATGCAAATATGTAATTGTGAATATGTGACTGTTGCCAAATTCATTGCTAATTCAGTTTTTAAGGATTGTGTAATCGATAGGGAAATGATCAAAACGCCCTGATCTTTGTTAGCGCTCCAGAGAGAACCGTGAGATGAATTTTGGTTCCTAAAACCACAAATGTATGTTCTCATAGATATAAAAACATCAAATAAAACACTAGAAGAATGCAACATATGGGACCTTTTTAAATTTTGCCGAGTCTGCAGTCACTGAATTTATGACTGGAATACAAGTTATGCGACGTGACCATCTCTGTCTCTGCTGATTTCTCGCAAAGTGACCAGTTTGTACAGTAACTTACTTAGAAACCAACCAAAACAAATGCTCTAAAAACAGAAGCATCAATAGATTTTATTACAAAACATATTTGTGTCCTTTGACATTGTTGTTCAAAGCAGAAAACACCTGGTACGGCTTTCATTTCCAAAAGAGAGAGTTTATCTCGTGTTGGTATTCAGGTCTGGCTGGGCAGGTTATGCTGGTTATGTTATGTCGGGTTACGTTGGACAGCTGGTCTAATTCTCAGATTGTTGCTCTGGTGTCTCTCACACACTCGGGGACTATTTATAAACGCTCTTCTCCACACTGATCTGCTCAGGATCACGTTGCACTTGGACATGGTGCAAACAGTGTCAGAATATATGTACGCCTATGTGTTTGCAAGGGACTTACATCACAGCACCTGCTTTGCAGCTCTGCGAAGACATCAACAAAACGGTTAAAACGCTGGAGTCCCTCTGGCCATCGTGCTACATACACAAGGCGTTAAATGCTCTGGCACTTTAATGATGAGCTAAAATTGTTTGGTATGTTTAATACTCAGATTTGGCATACGCTATCAAGTTTCGGAACAAAAGACAAACCCACTTGTCCACAGTTCATAAATGACCCGGTCATTAGTTGGTAATAATTTCCTGCAGTGTGCGGCACGCGTGTGTGTGTGTTGTGTAATCAGCACTATAGTGTTAATTAGTCAACGAGTGAGGAAGATAAACCCAGTATGACCACACAGAAGCAAGCGTCTTAGTTTTCTCTTTGATTATTACAATGACATACGCAAACATGCAAATCTGTAAATGTGACTGTTGCCATCCCCGACTCGGTCATCAGATTCATTAATAATTCAGTATTTAAGGGCTTCGTAATCGACCGGGAAAAGATCACATGTTGAACAAACCCAATATCTCAGCGATTAACTTTTTCTGTGCATGAATTTAATTGACCTTTTCAACTGTCTGGTTTGAGAAGTGTCGTAGTTCAAGTAAAAAAAAAAAACTAGATGGACTACGATGAAGCGAATCATTTTTGATAACAATTCTGAACAATGTTAATGTTGCATTAGAAGTCCAGAATAAGGTCAGTTGGTGGTTTGGTTGCAGTAGAATTTGCTCTTTTGTCGTCTTAGTCTCTGCCCTTTCCTCTCGTCTTCTAACATCCGATATATTTTTACCTCTCCTCTGAAGTCATCGCTCCTCCACGTTTCTCCTCGTTCTTTTCTGATTCTAGGTTTGCTCTTTTAATGGCTTCACTATTCTTTTTGATTTATTTATTTATTTTTGCAGTGCTAGGCACTTTCTCTCTCACTCTTGTTTTTTTTCTCCATCTTCCTGTCTTACTTGCTCTCAGAACTGATTCCTCTGGGATGCTATAACTAAGATGTAGGGAACTAGCCTGTGTATGTTTTTTTTTTTTTTGTTATCTTACTTTTTCAGTGTGGTACATTGTTGGAATCAACTGAAACGTGTTAGGTAGCTAGCTGCCAGTCCGAGTCCTTAGTGAGCCCTTTTAAACTGTTAACTAGATTAATGAATGATCGTTTACGCTCTGTCAGTAATTACTGGCACAATGCCATTGACCAAGCTTTGTAACTAACAAACGCTGAGTGTTCTGGAGGGAATAATGATGGATAGTGAATCAAATGGGAGACTCTCCCTTCTAAATGGCTTACGCAGTGCGTCTGTCCTCACCGGGAGCATGATGATGTTTTACATATCCGACAGGAGTGTCCCCCCTCGTGCCTAGAAATAGATTTCACACCTCCCTCGTTTTACACCTCTGCTCTCTACTATCCTTTTTTTTCCCCTCTCCACCCCCTTCCCCTTCTCCACTCTTCTTCTGTCTTTACAGTTTGTCCTGACAGCACCCGCAGATTAACGTACTACAGTGATGAAATACTACGCTACTCATGTATGTGCGGCTCATGTGTGTGTGTTTACATGAGCAATAGGCTATTATGTATGATATTTTTAGCTCCACTATCAAATATCTCATTGCTCCAGTTTGGAAATATCAATATGTGAATATATGTGTCCGTGTGTGTGTGTGTGTGTGTGTGTGTGTGTGTGTGTACGCACGTCCTTGGCTGACTGTCAAGGTGAGTCTTTTTCTTTTTTTTCTTTTTTAAAGTAGGCCAGAGATTGAAGGGTTAATGTATTTCCGAGTGAACCCATAGAGAACTGACCGAGGACACTATTACCTCTCTGAGAGAGCGAGAGAGAGAGAAAGGAGGGATGGGATGGGTGAGAAAGAAGGGAGGGAATGGACAGGGGGAGAGATGAATGGGGGGTGCAGGGGTAATGAAGGAGGAAAAGTGTGTAGGAAGTGATGAAAAGGGTCACGAGGGATGACGGAGGAGAGGTGAGGGGAGTGAGGTGTCCTCTCCAAGGTGAATGACGGAAGAGAATTCCAGCAGCAGCTAAGTAACTCAGTCAACAGCAGCCAAGGTTGGGTCACGTCTGCAGTGCTCGCACACTCACACACTTATGTAATATGATATGCCACGCAAACAAGTAACGTCACGCAGGGGTAATTATCACATTAACATGCTAACTATTACTAAAATCTTCCAGGTTATTGCTGTGATATGAACTGGGCTCTTTATGGTTTCTGCTGTTTACAGTCCACAAAAAGAGGCATTACATAATCCCTCATGCTAACATAATGGCACCTTAGACCGACACTTATGAAAGTAGTTTTACGCCATGGGTGAAGCTGTGTGTTTGCATGTTGTGGAGCTTTGTTTTCTGTATATTGGGCCCGTGAAGTTCACAGACTCAATCCTGCCAGACTTCTCAGACTTGTCTGTGGTCCTGTTATGATGGAGCCTTGTATCATCAGTGGAATCTATATGTAAATAATCAATGACTCTTTGAGGATTAATGAGCAACAGACAGCAGGTCATAAGACTGGAACTTGCTGTCATGTTTTACATATATCCCGGATCGTTGCATCAAAAGTAAAAATTATTACAACAAGGAGTTTATTGTTAAGTAGTCAGGCAGTACTTTAAGAAATAATTAAATATCCTCCCACGTTCCTCCACATCTGCCGTTGTTGGTTCCCCCAACAAGAAGGAAGAGGATGTTTTGTCAAAGACAATTGGGAAAAAAACAAAACAGCTGTTTCTGTTCAGGCATAAATTTTCAAAAGATGTGTGATGTGTATATCTAGACAAAGAAGCATAAAAATACAGACAATACAGCCAGTAATGTTAAGTTACTGAAATAATGTCAATGCTGCCAAATGAGATCAGAGAGGGAGATGAATGATGAGATTCTTTAATCAAAAGTTTCATATCTAGAGCTTTGTATAGGAGTATGTTCCTGTAAGACAGTCAACTCGCCTGACTTTCACATCACTGGTGAGTGAGATGTAATATTCCATGTGTACAGGGCTAGGGCATTATTTCACTTTCTGGCAGCAACTCTATTGATTCCATGTTGTAATGTTGCCACAACTGAATCAGAATTATCCACACTTTGTAGCAATTAATAATAAAATAAAACAAGGTGACTTACTAATTACAATAGCAGGTACCCCAAGGGTGAAGCAGCACAACTCAAGATACAGACTGGCATCCAACTCGTGACTATATTAATGCATATAACCAAAGCTGGCATAGTGTTCAATTGTATTGTGTGGTAACATTTATGGCCTTTATGGTAAAGCAGGATTACTGATTTTGGAAAAGGAATACTTTTTTTTGGATAATTTTGGATTTTTTCTTTGGAATTAATTTTGAAATCTGGAATATGGACAAATGTGTAATGTACTCAAAGAGGACTGTCCAGTCTTATGTTTCATTGTCTCAGTTACAGGTAACCTGTAGTTAGCTATCAGTGACTGTGAGTTTTCTGTTTTTATATATTTTATTTAGTTTTATACCCACAATCTAACTGTTGGATGGTGGTCATCCCCACCCGTTAACACGTAGAATTACAAGTACATGCTTTACCTTTTAATGGTTCTAGTTTATAGACATTGCTTATAAGGAGCATAGTCCAAAAAAGTGCTACACAGTTGATCCCACACACTGGAATCAACTGAAACTGACACCACGCTATCCAAATGGGGAAAAAAACATAGTGCTGCATATTCTTGTGCGTATGACATTTTATTAACTGACATTTCAAAACAAGAGCTACTGACATTTCAGCACAGCAATAGTCTTACCCAAGTATTATGTTAAAATGTTACAACTAAAATGCCACATAAATGACAAGATGGTGTTTGATGTGGCTCTTTTTCAACAGTTGTCTCTCTGTGTGTGACCTCATATTGACAACCTCATTTTTTTTTTAACCATCTTTCTTAAATTATATTTCATTGCAAGTGTTTACGTGTTCATTAATGTGTAATCCTTAAAAATCAAACTAATTGTTCATCATGTCACATAGTGACCTCCATATGTACGAGCATTTAGTGTATGCTATGCTAAGCTGAGGTGAAATTGGTCTTACTGGGGCCATGGGGACAAATGGTGGAAGCAGCTTTTGAAGAGGATCGCTCATCTGTTTTTGCAGGCATTATCTTGACCAAAATAAACATGTGTAACTTTTTCTTAATGCCCTACAACATAAAATGCAACATTAACTTTTACTTGGAAAATTCCCAGGAGGGAATGTGGAAGTAAATGAAAGTACAAAAAAACACCCATCTCTTTCCGCCACTATAAAATACTTATTTCTGGAATTTTGAAGTAAAAATCATCAGAATATAATGAAATATAATCTGATTAAGTTCCCTGGGACTGAAATGCTCTTCGCATACGTCCCTCTGTCTTGTTTTATGGCTCCACTGTGAACTGTGCCGAGTTTTCAAATGAACTGAGAGCTAGGAGGAAATGTTGATATGTGGGGGCACTATTGGGTGCTACAACGAAATCAGGGAGTGTTTGAGGAAAGCACAGATCACCACTGCACCACTACGTCACTACCAGTAATACTACAACCATCCACAAACACAAACGCACACACACACACACACAGATGTAAACTGGAGCTAGAACAGGTTTTTATCTACTCTGAGATAAGTTTTTCTACATCTTTTTACTTTCACCTTATCATCTTACCCTGTCTCCTTTAAAATGACACTGTATTAAGTGCAAGCACGAAGAGTCATTTAGGCCGTCCCTCGTCCAGGCCAGCAGCCAGATATTTAACATGTCCAAGTTCAGATGAGCAAGGGTTGGATGTTATTGACCTTGATGCCCTCACTACAGCAACAAGTAAACATCACCTGCGATATCACTGTACATTTTATCCCTCAGGTATGGAAGGGGAATGATGTGACAGAACAGCTGAAGCGGAGGCAACAGAACAGCAGATGTTGATATGTCATGGAGTAATAAAAAATAAAAAAAAAGGTATGGATTTACTGTGACAGCTATGAACCACCCACTCAGAGCTGCATAGAAAATACGGAAGCAAAGGGGGCAAAAGAGGAAGGTGTGGGACAGATAAACAAGTTTAATGTAAGGTGAATGTATGGCAAACACGAAAGGATTCACCCAATCACATGCCAGCATGAAAGCAGGGGATAGAAGTGCAGTGTTCTGGTATAATCTACAGATACAGCGGAGGAATGAAGAATGACAGGGCAGCTAAAGGTGAAGAGAGAAGTATAACTCACCGAGCAGCAGTGCAACTGCCAGACCAGCATGAAGTAGATCCCCTGATCTCAGCCGACTGGAGACACTCGAACCGGTGCTGTCCACTGACGCCATGACACCAAGTCTGTCAGTCTGTGTTGCTGTCTGTCTATGTGTATGTACAGGAATTGTGTCTTCTGTCCCTTGTCTGCCAGTCTTGTCAGTCTGAGTCCAATATATGTCAATGTGTGTGTGTGTGTGTTATGTGTCTCTGGAGCAAGGCGGGACACTGAGCTGTGCAGCTGAGTCTGAAGTCCTGCTCTGAGTCCCTCCCTCTTCTCTCCTCCTCTGCACTCTGTCCCAGAAATGAACAGAGGGAGGACGCGCAAAGAGAGGAGGATAAATTCCTTTAGGGAGCTCTCTCCTGATCAGTTGTTCCCCGCACTGCACTCCGCCAGCCCAGGAAAGCACAAACTGTAGAGTGCAGCAGTTGAACGAAGAGCGCGGACTCTCTGCTGTCTCTCTCCCTCCCTTCCCTGTCCTCTCTGTCGCCGTCTCTTGCAGACTCTGTGGCGATTATCCAGCAAAGGAGAGCGTGAGGCAAAAGGCAGAGAGGGGAAGCGAGGCAGAGCGGTAGCGGCGTAGCAGCACAGCGTCAGACAGCTCCACTGCTCCAGCAGTAGCGGCAGCAGCGGCGGCAGCAGCGGCGGCAGCAGCAGCAGAAGCAGCAGCAGCAGCAACAGCAACAGCAACAGCCAGGGAATCAGGCTGGCCAGCAAACCCCACAGGGGGAGGCATGGGCTGGAAGGGGGGGAAAGGAGAGCATACAAGAGGCACGAAGGGATGCTGGAGCAGAGCCAGCAGCCGAGGCAGAAAAGCAGAAAGCGCGTGTCTCCCCAGCCGGCACAGGGAGGAATGAGCAAGAGAGGTACTGCAGAGGTAGAGGTGAAGAGAGGGAGAGAGAGAGAGAGAGAGAGAGAGAAGAAGGGGATGGAATGAAATGGGGAGGGAGGTGGGGGTGGGTTTGATAACTGCTGCACATGCACGCACATACACATATGCACGCAGCACAGTAAAGCTGAGTCAGCCTTACTCAAGAGGGTCTCAGAGTCGGATACGGGCTGGGTGCTTCACCCACACCACATACCCCCGACTTAACTGCATCATTTACTCCTGTCTCCACTTTCATGCGGCTCCCATTTCATGCTCTGACTACACCTCCGATTTGGCAGGCTAATGTGTTAGAAGGATGTGATCTTGTCCACTGGCAAGTTTTCTATCTAAATGACTCATGTTTTACCTCTCTCTCTCTCTCTCTCTCTCCTCTCTCTCTCTCTCCTCTCTCTCTCTCTCTTTACCTCCTCAGTTCTTTAGTGGGACTGCGTTTGGAAGGGCTCGAGCATAACAGCCTTATAAAGGTGTTCATACAGCACTGAGGTAAAAGACCATGTGCTGAATTTATCTCGTTCGAATTTTGTTTTGCCTTGTCAATGCTGCTGTGAGGTACAAGCACAGGCGCATACCTATTTCCCTTAAATTGACCAAAATCAAAATCTGCACAGAAGACCACATACGGTATTTCATTTTAGTCATTTAGCAGACTTACAAAAAAGGGAAACAACCAAGGTACAGGGTGACTAGGACGTGTCAATAAGTACCATAACAGTACTAGAGGCTGATAGATTTAGCATGTCCAGTGGTTGGCAGTGCTAGTAGAGGAGGTACTCTCTGAAGAGCTCTTCAGGAGTTTCTTTTTAAGGTAGTGTTTCAGTACATTGTGCTGACTTTTTTTTCGACGTTCTTCAAATGTTGGCATCATTTTCTTTCTTGCTGCAAGCCGACCAGCGTCCTTACAACATTACACCGCTTCCATTTTGATGGAATACGTAACACTTTACAGGTTTTACGAGAGCATGACTTTTGCATGAAGATCGGTAAATACAAGCCAAACGGAGCACAAGGTCTACAAGTCCTCCATCATCTGTTCATAAAGTCAGCAATGGTGACTACGCTAGAGAAGACCTCCATAAACTCTTCCCAAGACCTTCATCCACGATCCAGGGGTTTTTATTTTTAAATTGTCACAAACCACACTTACATGCCTTACACACAGGGGCAGGCAGCAGTGTGTGATTCGCACCACGTCACAAAATATGGCACCAGCTGGACATTGCACGACTACGGCATACCTGTCATCAATCTCGCCTCAGCCTTCAACACAATGCATTGGCATTGAAGGATCACCAAAGTCCACAACTTCAGCGTGCGGTCTGACCTCATTTGCAGGATTCATGGCACATCGACAGTGTCATCACCAACATCAGAGCCACTCAGGGCCACACCTGAGGTCCAGTCCTCTATACCTAGTCCAACCTTCCCATTCGACTGAATGCTGTAAATAAAATTGAACATAAACAAGCAAGGGATCTAGCGTAACTTGTTGGACGCTGGTGTATGAACAGACTTCATCATTCATCGACACACTGTAGACTTCGCATCGAAGTGCAAAAGTAGACTGTTCGTCATCTGGAAATTTCTAGCACTCCGTGTACAGCCCCCCACCACCTACTGTACTGTGGGATATAATTGATCCTTAACCTTTCGGTCCATCCACATTTCACAGAAAATGATTCATGCATCAGAGCAGCTGTACACAAAGTCACCACAGTCACTTCAGACTCTGCACACCCACTACACCGCTGCTGACTACTCGTCTGGCTGCAGGCACAGACACTTGAATCCTCTACTCGCTAGCCACTAAACATATATCTGTGCATACCTTTGTGCTAGAACTTTCCTCCTGGTTTGTTTCTCATAATTATCTGTACGGCTTGTGAGAACAGATATTACCTCGCCGAGAGCGACAGAAATCCATTCTGTTTGTTTCTTCTAAGAAAAATGTATAAATGCCATTGATACTTTGGCATGTATTCCAAAGGAACTATTTCTTTTTACTGCAATACCCAATTGCCTTTTGAAATGGAGACTACACGTTTCTGTGATGTCTTGGCATCATGCAACACATATTTGTGATTTCTGTGATGACTTGGCACCACAGAAATGTGAGATGTTTTGGCATCACTTCCTACTCCCTAGAGTTTTGGCACATTGTAGGTTGTAGCATATTTTGTGATTATTTCATAGCCCGACAGTTATTATGCTGTTTTTTTTTTTTCTCTTTTTCAAAGAGCAAATATAAATATCATTTGTGTTTTATAGCGCATCTGTTAGGGAAGACAAATATATTTATGTATGACATATTTCAAAATCATACAAAGGAAAAAATGTGACTGATCCTGATTTGCAGTGCTCACGTCCCGTATTTGTTTCTCCGTATTTTCCTTAACTATCCTTACTGACATGATGGATGCTTGACCTCCACAATTCTCACACGTACACGCATGCATGTGCGTGGAGACATTCACATGTTGTCAGGTGATCCATCTCTTGGCATTTGATGTAATTCCCAGGTTGAAGAGTGCGTGGGGGGGCAGTGGTAGATAGCAAGGTACACACAGTGCCTTAAAGCAGCAAATTACGTGTAGATGAATAGATACTAGAGGTAAATACATAAATACACCCATGTAGGTGAAGAGAGGATGAGACTGAAATGCAAACATGCACACGTGTGTCTTTGCATATGCACACCGATACATAGTCACATGTGAGCGCACACATACGTGCGCGCGCACACACACACCTGCCTCTGGACAGGGTGACCTTGGACGCTGTATATAGAAGGAAGGCGGAGCAAAAGAGGACATTACACTGATGAGAGGAGGATGTTAGGGATCAGGAGGGGTGAGAGCGAATAGAGGTTCGAGGATGGGAGGGAAGGGAAGAGTGGACAGGCGGCAGGGAAGGAGGGAAGGTAGGGGGGGCGACAGGAGCAAAAGGGAGGAGAGATGACAGGAGGCAAAGGAGGGGGGTGAGATGAGAGGGAGGGAGGGAGGGAGGGAGTGGAGGATCTGTTTCTGGGACGGCCAAGGCAGTGAAATGCTGCAGTGAAGCCACACAGCTGAGCCGGTCCGACAAACCGCTACTGAGGGACACTGAGCTCTCAGCCCTTTCCTTCTCTCTTCCTCTCTCCATACCTCCATCCTCTCCCACC
The DNA here is from genome assembly GCA_014281875.1 of Nibea albiflora. NCBI lineage: Eukaryota > Metazoa > Chordata > Actinopteri > Sciaenidae > Nibea > Nibea albiflora. Next base: position 10,963,377 of record CM024794.1, on the reverse strand, counting down.
CACCGCCTCCCACTCTGATTAACCTTCCTCTCACCCTATACTTCGACCTGCTCTACCCCCTCCTCCCCCTTCCTCCTCTCCCTCCCTCTCACTTTCTCTCTCTCTCTCTTTCTCTCTCTCTCTCTCTCTCTCTCTCTCTCTCTTTGCACCAGCCGGTGAGTGAGCAGATTTCAGAAAGCATCCTGAGTGGAGGAGGACAAGTGGGGTGGGCCTCTTTCTACCTCTCGTTTTCTTCTGTCCTTCCTCTTTTTCTTCATCTTGAGCGGGTCATTCTGTCCTCTCCCATACCCATTCTCTTTTTTACCTTCATTTTTTAAAATTGCTTTTTACATGTTGTTTCATGTCTGTAACTCTGTTCTTTCCTCTGTTTCGTGTTTTTGCGTCCTTTTTTTTTTCTTTTCTTTTTTTTTTTTCCCCTGTCTGTTTTGTCCCCGCGGTTTGTGATCCTGTTGTCTGTCCGTCCATCCTATCTGTCGGTGGGGAACAGGGACCATCAAAAGGTGAGTCCTGTCTAAAGTTAAGAGCAGGTCTGCGGTGCATACTGACACACACACACACACACACACACACACACGCACATCTGCTTTGGAAGTTAAAGTTGTATGCACCAGACTTCAGTGCTGATATGTAATGAAACCTGTGCAGAACGTGCAGTCGGCCTCTTGGTGGAGATTTTGTGTTGGAGGCTTGCAGCCTCGTAGTTTGCATTTCGTGGTTTGGAGTTGGGCGTTAAAGAGGTAGTTTGAAACTAGTGATGATTTACTTGATGTTGCTAAGACTTTGGCTTGGGGTGGAACAATTCTACGTGTATATAACTACAAGAAAGTTTCATATAATCTTCTAATGCAATGTTCTGTATTTAGGTGCTTGAAATGTGTCATACTATCGCAGCCATTATTTTTTGTTGTGGCTTTCGGAAAAATGAATAGAGTGGTGTAGACTATGGATTGCTTAATTCTAACGATTAGCACAATACAGACGCATTGCTTCAAAGGTACACTGATAACTTTTTTTTTTTCACTTTTTGCCTCAAGTTGACTGTCTGCGCAATGGGCACCCATGTTGTTTTAAATGACGATATCTGTAAAATGACTATCAATGAAACGTTTCTTAGGCCGCGTTCAGACAAACCGCAGACCCCTTCGTTCCTTCGAATGAGGCCAATGGCCTGACGCAGTATGGGTGCAAAGGCAGAGAGCTGGCGCACAAAAAAAATGCAGGGTCATTTTGCGAAATAAGTTGAACCAGGTTCAACTGTTACCGCAACTTATCGCATCGCCGTACAAAATGGTGCTGCACTGGCCAATCAAGCAAAGGGTTGCTTGGTAATACGTGTGCCCTGTTTTTACTTTACTTTGCCATGTTCACCTCAAGACTGTTGCAATAAAAAAATAAAATGATTTTTCACCTTATAAATAATAATAACTGCTCCGGGAAATAGTGATTTGAACTTCCTTGGACTGTTGGTTGGTGTCTGATAAGCCTTCGGACCGGACTCAAAGGTGTTCCTGATCCTAGTCCAGAAGCAAAATGAATCCTGCTCGTCTGCACAAGATGAAAATACATACTCGACATTCACAAAGTCACCTCTGGCTGATTCTCAGTGGAGCAGCTCCAGGTTGTGCTCTCTGGTGAGATGAGAGTACAGCTCACCTTTGTGGGTTTGAGACTTGTCCGCGCTCATATGGCACATTGAGCTGTCGTAGTGTCAAAGATAAATAGATGACACTCTACCATATGCTTTATAAGCGATATGGAATTCTGTTACAGTAAAGTGAAATATACAGCAATATGACTGACCAGAAAGGCTGATGTATCATTGTTAAACTAATTGAAAATGTGAGAAGATATGAGAGGCCACATCTTACTCGGGCCTTTCTGCATGGAGATTGCACGTCTCCCGCCGCCTTGGTTGGTTTTCTCCCACAGTGCAAAGACATACTAATTGCCATAAGGACTCTAAATTGGCTGTAGTTGTAAATTAGGTAATGTCTGTCTATAGGTGTCAGCCCTGTGATAGACTACTGGTATACAGCGGTGTTCCCTGCCTCATGACCAGTGTGAGCTGGGAAAATCATCATCATTGAACAGGATAAACCGGCATAGGTAATGGATGAAAAAGAAAGGACAAAAAAAATTTTTTTTGACATTTTTCCTTAATCATCTTTATTTAAAATACATAATGTAATGACAGCTGCTTGTTCAGAAGCAGCACACAGTGCAAGCATTAAATTTTGGTGTTCACTAACATTTAAAGTGATACAAGAGCAACTATTCAGGGCAAACTCATAGCCAGCGGTGGGAAACAATGATGCACACTGATAAATCTGTCTAGTATCTGATACAGCATTAATGTTTGTTTATGATTGAGAAACACAGTATATACAGTATACAGCAATGTATATAACTTCATATTGCCAACGAGACCTTCCTGGTAAAAGCTGCACTAAATTTGCCCCAAATGTTAACCTGTCATCACCTTATGGGTCAACCACCCAAACCCCCGCAACTTAAACATGCATGACCACACACAGATAGCAGTGTCCCAGGAAATGTGACAGAATCAGGGCTCTCCCAATCAAACATGTTCGTTTTTCTTTTTTTTTTAAACATAACAACATATCACCATTTTATTGTTCTTCACAGCATTGTTTGTGATAAATGAACCACATTGGCTTCATTGATCATCACAGAGCATAATCACGTGAATTGTGAAAATTATATTACTGCGATGCCAAAGATGTGCTTTTGATATTATAGGAAATTACACAAAACATCACCCATATTGTTAGAAAACATAAATTCATATTCTTTTTTTTTTTTTTTTTTTTTTTTTAACAATGTCAAAACCAGGACTGGCCACGCCACCAGATTTGGAAGCCCTCCGATAACTGTAGAACCCAGCTAACGAGCTTGAGACATTATAAGTGTCGTAGAGACACCGATTTGTGACACAACTGGCCTATTGTGACAACATAGTTAAACATCATAAGACATTCAGAGATCAACAAAGCTCACATGCTGTAACATGTTAAATCCACATTAAATAGTGATAAGGTATCTTATTAGAGAATTTTTTTTTTCCACATTAAGGGCACTCCAAACAAATAAGTGATGAAATAAATACACGACCGATACATTTCTCATTTAGCCACACAATCGCCATGCCATGTTGCTATTGCAACAGCTTCACATTCCGATATGCCATCTTAATAAAGTGAGCTTTATATGTTTTCCTCATTTCCACTATATTCACATGCTTTCCACTGTGATTATATTAGAACTGGTGTAAATGTGTTAATGTGCAAACACTATCTACAGTTTTAAACGGCACTGTTGAGGTAAAGGTATTACTTTGGAGGCAGAGCTAGGATGTAGGTTTTAAACCTTTTTATAATTGTATTTTATTTTGATATTAATCTGTTTTAAAATACCCGCTAAAAAGTGTTTGTATTGAAGTGCAATGGCTCAAAGGTTTTCTTTTAAAATCTCTACAAAACAGGATTCCAGTGGGACTCCAGTCAGAGTTACAATAAAAAACAATAGATTATAAGACTCTGTACGGAAGCTTTTCTTTCCGTGATATGAAATATTGAGAATTTAATTGTTTTTTGATATTTTACAATAGGCATATGAAACTCATCAAAGTGCAACCAAATACCTCTGACACTATATATTACGTATGCAAGCAAAAAATAATAAATATATATATGTATATATATGCATTGTGTCAAAATAAAACAAAAATAAAATCCAGTTATTATAATATTTGATAAATGGTGCCACCTGATTGTTACATAGAGTGAAAGCTTAAACATGCTCTGACTGGCTCACATCACTGTGATTCTCTGGGAAACTTAACAGAACAGATGGTTTCTATCCATTAGAATATTTCTTTTTCTTTTGTGTGATGTGCACTGTTCGGCATGCATTCACGGCAGTATAGTACAATGTACATGCTTCAGTCGCCAAAATAACAAATTCTACCTGTTTTCGTGGATAACAATTGGCAGTAACCAAACCAAACGTTTGTCAGTAGGCTCTTCCCTGTCAGTCATGAATACAAACTTTGTTTGTTTTTTTTTCATTTGGTATTACTTCCTGTATTACTGTCTGTAAATGAGACGCAACTTTCTGTGTGTGTGATGTTGGGTCATGGTAAGAGTTACTATAAAACAGCATCTGCATGTAGTCTTTTGTTTGGGCAACCATTATACCACAAATATAAAGAACCATTAGCACCAACATTGATTATGTGATTGTGGGTGCAGTGTGAGTTTTTCACTTTTTTTCTTTGATATGTTTTCAACTTTGACAAAATCGTCTATAGCGCATACTCCTCATCCAGTGCTAGCTTTATTTATATTGTAGAGCAGGATTCTGAGAGGAAAGCTCAACGCTTTTCCTATGCAGCATGTACTAATAACTGTATTGTGTAGTGTAAGTTTTGTAAGGTCTAATATTAAATTAAGACTTTAACCTCATAAAAACTGTAACTGGACAGAGATCTGTATCTGCTACTAGAACATCTGTATTGAGGCACACTAATATGTCATTCCTCATGGCCAGGGTGCAGAAGTTTCTGTCATAGGGGTGGACGGTATAACCAGTAAATGACCAGTAAGATTTATAAAGATTTGGCTCTGCTGTTTGTATTAGTACAGAATTATTTTTAACTGTAAAGCCATATTAAAGTCCTCCAAACCAGTTAACCAGTGCAGTTCTTCATTTAGGCACCTTTTCCTGCAAACAAAAACACCAGGCAGAAGACAGACACAGGACCAAACATAAGGATATTTTTGGAAATATGTTGCCCCATCTGCCTTTTGCGCAAATAATTTGTCACAGTAGGAAAAGCACAGGTGTAAATAATAAGATAAATGATGGCTGAATTCCATTTAGATAAATAAATCCTGATATAATAGAAATTCAATACATCATAATTTTTGTGTATTAAAAAGTAGTGTATTGACACAACTTCTGTGGGCAATCTATAATAAATGTTATACTGCATCAATATACCGCACTACATAGATGAGGAGTGATTTTTAGACATAGCTACTGTAATGACTTACTGGGAAACTTTGATAGAACATATCCACCGTTGATGCGATTGGAAAAACCGGTGCTTTTCCTACCACGACAAGCCACGCCGAGCCAAGATGTATGCTTTAAAAAAAATGAGGAATGTTTGGAAATGCTGCGACACAAGAAGACCATTGAGACGTGCAGTGTTAATTTGGCTGAATCACTGACTAGCAGTTGTCTTTCTTATAAGAAAAAGCCAGCAGTGGAAGAACACCACACATGCACTAACTGTGCATCTATGTTAAGACATGCTGCCCCTACAGGCAGCTGGGAGACATGGCTTTAAGGCAATGCTGAAAAAAGCTGGATTCACAGTATGTTAAACCAAAAAGATTTACCCGAAAACTAAATCCCAAAGTTGGACTGCGCAAGTTGCGAGACAGTGGAGCAAACAACCATCACACAGTCAATATACAAGCAGCCTGCTTCTCTGCAGTGTAATCAGCTTTTAACTCAGTATGAAGCTCTAACTCCACAACTACTGTTAACGTCATTAATAATTACTGAACGACAGATTAACTTCAGGGTTGTAAAATTTCACATTATGATGCCGTGAAATTGTTACTGTTCCATATTCATAACTATACTGTGGTATAAATTTTAGGTCATACCGCCCAGCCCTAGCCTATGGTATTATTTGCTATGAAAATGCCATTCCTTATTATGAGATGGACTCCTAATGCCACTGATATTAACTTGTAACTGTGAATAATGTGATGTGTTTAGTGGGTCGGTAGCAGAAAAGTGTTCCCTGGCTTATTTCAAGGAAAAAGACAGATCTCACGCAGACAAATAGAAATATGCACGCACACAAAGACACATTCAGTACACCCACACAAAGCACTGGCGCGCGCACGCACACACACACACACGCACACATATATGTCGAAGGGATGGAAGTATCATTGGATGATGATTCAAGCAGTGGTAACTATAGGTCTTCAGGTAGGGGATGCACATTTCTGGAAGAAAACAGAGAAAAGGGGAATGACAAACAATAATTTGACCTAAACTAGTAATATGCTTGGAACTGTAGATATCACTATAAATAAGTCTCTCTGGAGATAAAGCCAGCAGGTACAGAGATCTGGGGCACAACACACACAAAGAAACATCTACACTTGCACACACATTTTGTCTTAACCACTTTTGAGGGTATGGCACATCCTCTCTCTTGTAATGGAAAGAATATATCCATGGGAGTCTATTGATTAATATGTTTGCTTAACTTAAATTGTCAATGTACTGTAGTGTGCGACATGCAAGGAAAGCTGTATCCTGTCACTTTGGTTTTGCTTTGGCTAGCGCTGTGATATTTATCTTAGTTGTATTTCATATTTTTCTCCATACTGTCCAAGTCAAGCTCGACAGCAGACGTGGCGTTCATGACAAACAACAACGACAGTCCAAATTGGTTGACATTAGCAGGTATTTACCAGAGGAGGTGTTGAGGGTCAGGGCTTCACAGGCCGGTGGTTCAATCAGATGACCCAGCTATGGTTGTCTATAAATATAAGAGAAGAGATGCCCTTTCAGTCAATAGAGGGAGAAGGTTTGAGGTTTGTAATCCAATTATAGGGAAGAAGGAATTATGGTGGGTGGAGTGCTTAGACCATAGACACGGTTATGTCTGAGCTGGGTGATTATTCTTTTGTGCAATACGTTGGAGTGAATCTATATTCTGTGAACCAGCACTAACAAATTTCAAAACAAAAAGCTTGTGTGTTATATGTATAAAAAAAAGAAAAAAAGAAATGCATGTTTACATTACACTAGATCCCAGCATACAGTGATTTGGGGAATAATGGCAGATGTTTATTTGTGTGCTTAGATTTTGAGATATGTAAAATCGACAAATCATACTGGAGAAAGATATGAAATTAAGTCCCATGACTCGTCACCTGGGCTGAAGAATTGAGGTTTTAAGGACTGAAGAACGTGGGTGTAAGCATAAGTTTAATTAAGGATCACAAAAAGTGTCCACCAGCACACGACTCTTAATTCACTCCTGTGTTGATTCCTTACAGTCTACTAGCAGATGCAATTTAAGCCAGCAGATACAGGCATCTGTCAGTGTTACACTTTTGTATTAGCTAAGCTAGCAGGGCAAGTATTAGCTCTGTACAGCTAACTCTGACATAGTTTGAAAGTCAACTGTCACACTGTTGTAACTGCTTGGACTGTGAGAATGAGGTGAAGTGAAGTGTTAGTATTTGTATGACAGCTGTTTTGGGCCAGAGGTTTTCAGGCCATGAGCACAGTGAGCGGAGCCGTGTTGTGCCAGAACTGGAGCTGGGCAAGCAGGCAGTGGAACTGGGCTCACCAGCCTCTATGGATGAAAGATGCTGAGCTGGACTTCTTGCTGCTATATGTTCAGCAATATTAGCTGTTTTGTCTTGTGTTATTGAGCCTGCTTGATGTCTGAATGGCTCACTAGTTTTTCATCATAAGGATTATAATTATAACAATGTATAACTCGAAGCTGGCTACAGAACTAGTCAATCTCTATAAGTGCCTGTATTAAAATGCCCAACTTCACAATAGACATAAACATGTTTATAGTCTGTTACAAAAACCGTTTGGTCACTATAGCTAATTTGGGTAGTGAATCCTTATATAACTCACCTATTTAAATTGCATTAGGGCATATTGTTATGCATAATTAAGGGAATGGCTGCTTTGAGCAACACACAGGCGACTGGTTTCAGTACCAAGTACTGTGTTCTAAGTGGAACACAGTGACAGCATCTTAGCAGGGGGATGTGCCAGTAAAATCAGTATATGCTGTTATTTGCCAGACCTAAAATTACATGTTAAAAGTAGCTTATGCCAATAGGACAGAAGCTGCAAACTACTGCAATATGCTACTCAAACAAGGACAGTATGCCATTTGCTACTGATCTTGGTGCTATAGATTCTGCTTGAGGATCAAGTATGTTATGGTGAGGTTTCTTACTTGGTTCCTTCCTCTGCAACACCTTCAGCGTCCAGCTTTCCCTCCTCCTCCATCTTCTCCTCTGAAATCAGTTCCTGTTTCCGGTGTCGACGAAGACATTTCACTACTACCATGGAAAGGATCAGCAGAGCTAACGCTCCGCCCACTGATGCCCCAATCGCAACTGCAATGGTCGAATCCCTGGGAGGGGGAACTGAGGAGAGGAAAGGAGAGTAGAGGGTTAAATAGTTTGTAGACAAAGGACGGAGACAAGTGCATTGCTGGCTAAAAGCTCCACTGAGCTGATTAAACAGAGTGGAAAGCAAGAAAGTGCTGCTGAGTTAGCCTGTGTCATATGTGAGTGTGTGTGTGTGTGCCAAAGAGATGCTGAGGGACTAAGTTCAACCCCTTGTTGGTCATTAATAAGTAAAAGCTGACTCATCACCAGTAGGTCTTCACGCTCCAGGAAACACTCACACACACACACACAGTCACATACAAAGTATGCTGTATATGATTATTGCATGGCGTTTATCCTTGAAGTACAGTGCCCCGAGAGACTGCAAAACACAAGCGACGGTAACTTTAACACCACTTTAGGCAGCACATGCAGCATGTCACAGTAGAAGAAATTCATTAGTAGATCTACATTTTGGATTCTTATGACAGTACCTCAAACATATATTTGTCACTCTGTCAGTTTTTAGTCACAATTTGGTGAAACTAAAGCAATTTTTCATGAGCTACAGCTGGTCCTGTCTCTCCATTGGTAGAAGAAAAGGCAAATGGTTTACATGCCTGATGTGGACCAATAAGAGAAATAAATGGATACTGAATGTCAGTATTTGTTTGTGCTTGTTCATGGGTGCAACTTGTAAAATAGTGAATAAGATTAGTCAAGTAATATCTTTGACAGGAAAATATAGCCAACTTGACACAGAGTGTTTTTGTTTGTTTGTTTTTATAATAGCAGAAGTACACTTCCTGATTTTGTAAGTTTGGGAGCTGGTTTGAGGGCTGCTAATGTGAGCTATAACAAAACCAATCAGAGAGTGTCAGTTTCAGGGTGTATCTGAAATTAGTGGCATTGCACTAGTAGCCAGCAACATCAGTGAAAAACATGGTACATTAATATTATCATTTCTTTATTATTCAAATTTCAACTGAGGATGCAAAGTGTTGAAGTAAGGGTGCAATGCATGCTTTTGCACTCTTGTGAAACTGGGTCTGGAGAGGAAGGGTAGGCACGGGTTAGGATTTACAAGCAATCACAATTTTCTGTCTTCAGAAAGTAGGGTTAGTATCTTACGTTCAGTAACAACATTGAGCTGTATGAAACCATGTCCCTGAATGCGGTCTGGGGGGTTTCTCACATAGCAGTTGTAAACCCCCTCATCCTCCAACTGTACATCTGATAGGGTGATTGACAAGTCATTCTTATCCAGGTTCCCAGCAAACATGACCCGCTCTCCAAACCGGTCTGAGCGCAGAGGCACCATTCCTTTTTTCTTGGAGTATGTCATGAACTATGATGGAAAAGAGAGAGAGAGAGAGAGAGAGACAGAGAGGAGTTGACAAAAGGCTTATAGTTTTAAGATGAAGGCGCCCTATTTGCATGAAGATTATCCATTTTACCATCTCTTCTGTATCGTTAAGTGATTCTTGGTAAGTCCAGTTCATGGCAAACTTCGTAGGGTCCATCTTGTAGCAGGAAGTAAATATGCAGGAGATTTTGACAGTCGTTCCATTCAGTGCGTTAATGTAACTGGTCACGAGCACATCCATGCTTGAACAGCCTGTAAATAAAAACAACAGCAGTGTTAATAATGTTAGTGCCAACAACAATAAAATATTGGCCCTGTAAGGACTGAAACAGATTTGACACGATTCATTGTTCATGTATGTTTTAAGTATACAAGTTTCTCCTGGTTGGCCTCCCTCCGTAGAGGTTTCCTTGCCGCACAGTCTCCTCTAAACGGTTGATGTTGCGATGCGTCTGCTAGTTGAACTAGTTCATTTCTGAGGTAACTGTAATGAACTTATCCTCTACAACAAAGGATGAGTCTAATGTCTTGGTCTTCCTTTTCTGGGGCAGTCCTCATGAGAGCCAGGTGTCATCATAGCATTTGATGGTTCTTGCCCTTGATGACACATTCAAACTTGTCCATTGACTGACCTTTGCATGCATTTAAAAAGGCAGGACATTCCCGTAATTAACTTCTGATAAAGCACACCTGTTAATTAAAAACCATTCCAGCTCACTAAGCTGACTGAGGGAATGCTAAGAGTGTGCAAAGGAAATGTGCCTACTTTAAAGAATCTAAAATGGAAAATCGTTTTTTAAATGTCTTCAGTGTTAATCTAAAATATATAAAAGTAAAATAAAAGGTGTGCAAACTTGGAACTGGTACTGTATGTATCTCACCCTTGTATGAACCATATATAAACTAGGATATTCCAGGGCTCTGTGTTCAACCAAACGTACCGCAAAGCAAGCAAACACATTCTTATAAAATGCAAACAACTAAAAAGTGCAGTTAATCAGCAGTTTCAACTTCACAGCGTGTAGTAGTATGGATGCGGATTTCCACGTTACTGCTGATTTCTGCACTCCATCTGGAGAGTTCCATCTTGGCGAGTGACAAGTTATTTGATGTGAACTCCTCAACTCACAGAAGAGGTTTAAATGTGGGCAAGTCCCACAGAGTGATTGTAGATCAAGGAATGTGCCTGCTCTATACTTATCAGTTCCAGTGAAGGCTGTTCAAACTACAGACAGCGCGCACAGAAAGTTGCGTTTTTAGCAGCGTCTTCATTAAATCAGCATAAAGCTGCGTGGATGGCTTTCTAATGGCTCTTTCGTGAAAGTGAAAAGCGGGCAGCCGCACAAATTTCCCCAGCTATTTCACTACTTTTGTTGAGTTTCTGCATTATTTCAGTTATCAGTGGCTCCTGAAGTTTGAGATTTCAGCTTTAAAAATGTTATTTGTGATATTCAAATGTAAGCTTTTTTGGAGGTGGTGATGGAATTGTACACTGTATGGTAATTGTGCCAAATTCAAACCCCATGCAAGGAATACAGTGGATAATCAGTGTAGTGGATACGGTGATATGTTCACAGTGTGAGAGCAGGTTTAACAATAAGTGATGACATCCATGGCAGCTGTTTAAGCTAATAGGAGGGATGGCAGAATGGTATATTCTTTTTTATTTGGAACACCAAAAAAGAACTAAATCCAAACTTTGCATAACCTCATTGACTAGTGGATCTGCATTATATGAACAAACCAATGGGGTGATGTAGCCAACTAGATGGCCATGCTGACTGGATGAATTGCTTCACGTGGCTCTTCGTTCCGTGAAGTATTGCAATTAAGTTTTATGTATTTAAGAAGTTATCGTATGATTATCTTCTGTTTACAATTTCAGATTAAACTCTGGTTTCAATCAGCATTTTGAAACCTGTGTATTATTTTTAAATGCAATTTTGTGTTTTAATGGTGCAAATGGAGGAATGCGTAGGCTCGTCTGGCTGTAGTCTACAGGCAATCTCAAAATAATAAAATAATAATTCGCACACAAATTAGATCATGATTGCAATTAAATGGTGATGGTGATTACATGGTGATGATGCATTTCCCACCCCTAGCAGCAGCTAGAAACTATATTAGATAGGAGCTTTTACTGCTCTACTAAGCCACGTTAGGAAGTATGTCGAGTTGAACATCTGAAATGAAAGTCAAAAGCGTATAACTGCATATGATGTAACTTGAAAAGAAAATAAATTATCATTTAGTTTCCTCAAGTTTCCTCCTCCTCCCTAACATTAAGTCTCAGCATGGGCTTACACTCCCCAGACAGAATCTGTGCCTCTCTCTCAGTGTGTGTGTGCGTGTGATGGGACTCTGCACCATTCTCCTCTGCAGTCGGGCGTTTCTGGCTCCCTTCCCACTGCTGCTGCACCACTCCACAGGCCTGCCTCTCTGCACCACACACGCACACACACACACCTATGCACTTTTATGCATCTCCTCCCATCGTCCATATGTATAATTTACACACACACACACGCAACACGCAATTTTCCATGCACGCAGGTCATCACAGTCAGGTGTCATGTGATGCTGCGCAGCACCTGCTTCTTGCTCTTGCTCCCTAATACACACCCGCGCAAATACACACATGCACACCCTCCCACAAGGTGTGCATTGTCAGCAGTGAGCTAGCTAGCTAGCTGTGCTACGTCAATGTCATCCCTGTGTACTGACCTGTACACACAGCTAACAATAACCCATTCAAGCAGACGCCACTGTTATTGGCACACACACACACGTAAGCATTGTATGCACATACGTGCCTTTACTACAACAGCCCATACACGGACATACAGTGTGAGAAACAGTTTGATGCAGGCTCCTGCTGACTCAGCAGTCCTGTGGATAGTGAGAAGGAGAGGCAGATGCAGAGACGGAGAGAGACAGAGACTTGCTAACAGATGAAATACTGCAGTGAAGCAGCCTCATGCAACTCCTCCCTCTGTCTGCCCCTCCCTCTTTCCTCTCTCATCTCTGTCCACCTCTCCTGTCTCCTCTCACACCTCCTACTACCTCTTCCGTCCGACCCCACTTATACCCTCAACTTGTTTTTCTTTCTTTCTGTTCCTCCCCATCTTTTCTTTCCAGTGTCATCCATACATTTCTCTCTCTCTCTCTTTCTCTCTCTTACTCCCTCCTATTGACCACCATTTTTCCTGACCCTTACAAGGTCAATGCAGGGGGGGGAAAAAGAAGGTAAAAACCTAGGTAGGTTTGTTACATCATCTTCCCTAAGCCCTCCTCCCCATTCCTCTTGTCCAACACTATGTGACCACCTTTTCATTAGGTCTTTATATATATGCACATAATTCTATTTACAGTAGAGGTAGTATGGGTAAAGATGCATTGTGTATTTTTTACAATATTTAAATGAAATAGAAAATCAGTGTGAATAGGTAAAGCCTGTGTGCCTGCCTCAGTGATGAGTAAAAGCAGGCAACTACAGAAGCCGTTTGTTACATCTTTGTGGTGTAAAAACCTTTTAAAAGACTAGTGCATGGGATTTGGTGGCATCTAGTGGTGTAGTTGCTGCAGCCACATCTCACCTTCTTCTCCTTGCATGTAAGTGGCTGCAAAATGTGCACAAAATGTAAATATAAAAGGCTCATTCTAAGGTTTTTATCTTCTAATGAAAACATGTTATGAATATTACATTTCCCGTAAATTCTGTAAAACTACAATCCTTGATTCGTCTCTGAGGATTTCAGTAAATAGTTTACTTGTTTATTTTTAGTCTGAGCTAGCCTAAGCTCTCCTGCTTTGCTGTTTTCAATACAGTTTGGCATCTGTGGGATGTCAGGGACAAAGCTGTTCAGAGTAGGAAGACCAACTTGACAAATCCACACGCAGCAATGTTTCAAGGTCTCTTTTAAATGTACTCTTTTTAAAGCAAGTGAGCAAAGTATTTAGAAGATGTTTTCATGGCAATCGTTCGCAAGGACTAAGTTGTGACAATCCTGAAAAATGATCACCACTCTTACTGGATTGGAGGCTTTAAGCGGTGCTGGTCATGAGGTGTTTGATGGAGTAAATGCTGGTCATGAGTGCGTTGACGCTTTCGGGTTATCAAATAGGCACCCTCTTCCTTTTTTTTTTTTTAAGGAGCCAGCTATCTTTAGAGGGTTGTGCAACTATATGGCACACCTCAGGTCGTTGCCCAGTATGGTTCTTTTTGTCCTTTGCTTTCAGCAGCTTCCATGAGGACCCAGGCGCCTTTTGTTTTGGGCCTACACTCTGATCCCTACTTCCTTAAAGCTAGAGTTCACCACGAAGCCTCTATAAAAGCACTTTAACTGGAAGCACTATAAATTATTTATACAGTCCCCAGAGCAACATTAGCCTAATGATAAATGGCACCACAAGGAGTTAAACCAAAACACCAGCTCTGAACACAGACTGGTTACTGATGATTGAAATCAAAGCTGATTTCAGTTGTTACATTTGTTATTTGTTTAACTCCCACTCCTGCCGCTGCTCGGCATCTGACCACTTGACTGTGCGAGACAAGTGATGCAATTGACAAGTTACAATTGACCATTGGGTATTTTGATGACTTGCTGCAAAAAAAAGAGAGGCAGTAGGCGGTGGGGCAGTGTCGCTCAGCCAGCACAGGGCAGTTTCGGGGCCACGTGTCACCATTGTTTATGCTTTTCCCTCCTTACATGAGAAGCACATTTGCGTAAAGGTCAAGTTATTTTAGCAGCTTCACCTTAACAAAACCCGTACGACCTTTTAAATGCGCGCTACCTTTAAATTGTGGTAAGTCTCATATGCTTTCATTGTAATGAAGTTGCATTCTGTGCTGCTTGGCTTCTCTCTAGTGCCCTCTGCTTTAGAGAAGGTCACACTGCATCCTGCACACTGCGCCACTCTATGCTCAAGTGCCGGGAGGGAGGGGGGTCTGTCATTCCCTGGGGGTTTGCAGGAATCCTGTGGGCTGGAGGAGATTTTTTGCTGATTATGTCATGCCGTAAGACTGACACCGCAATCAGTCTCATAAAGTATTAAGCAGTACTGCGCGTACAGTTTGTCTGATATGTCATTGTAATATTAGTGTTATACAAAAAACCACAGCAGCACAGACAGGGTTTTGTTATCCAGCATAGTGACCTTATTTCTCTGTAGTGTTGTAGGCATGATAACTTAACAAGCCTATGCTATCCTGTGATCACTGGTGAATACCATGCAACTAAAAAATATGGATTGGATTGACTCACAGCTGAACGGTACTTCCAGTTCAAAGGTCCAGTTCTTGTCCTCATTTCCCCTTCACTCTTTCTCTCTTATGCATTATTGACAGCTGTGTCTACTTATAGTAGGGTCAGAAAGTCTGGCTGCTTTAAGATGGAGCACATTTTAACTTTCATAAAGCACTCGCAGAGTGAGAGTGGTATCTATATTGTGCAGATATGCCCACCAATACACAGAAACGTGGACATACACGAACAGACGTAAAGGTACACAAAGGTCTCCAGTTTTGGATCGCGGTAGTGTTAAACATGACGTCTTCCCGGTTTAGCATCACGATGTTTAAATCTGTTAAAGTTCGGTGCAGACTAGTTTAATTGAGATTATAGATTCTGGACAGGAATCTGAAGGAAAACACAGTCCATGGTGACATGTTCAAAATGAGGAAACATCAGCTGCTGTTCAATTCAGGAATGCTGCTGAAGTACAAAAGTGAAGGTCAACTGAAAGGTTTATTGTCAAGTAACATAAATGCCTTTCTTACATTTGAAAATGACATTAAATTATCACTTTATCACAATCCAGGATTTGCTGCATTATTGGAGTTTCTGGCCAATTTCAGGATCCAAATTTTTCTTTTGTAAAACGTTTTGAGGCTGGTTGCTCTATGATGAATTGACTACTACAAACATTCTTTCAAAAATAAAATTACACTTTGATTGAGAGACAACTACTGTAATTCAGTCGAAAGTCGAATGAACTGTTGACTGAACTGTGGTAATTTGATTCTTCTTACTAATGAAGGGTTGCACATTGGCCTGTCTGAAGTTCACGCCAGTGTATTTGTACATGCCATTTCTTTTCAGTGTGCTGCTGCCCTCTAGTGCCACTCTGCAGGAACTGTAATAATGGGGCTGAAGTTAAAATTCTGATGGGCAGAAATAATATTGGTGGGAAACTGCAGCAGTTTCTGCAGAAGTTCATAAAATACCACCGACAAACTTGCTGACAGAGCTACAGTTGCGGTTCTTCTAAAATGCAGCACACAACAATTAGAACTGCGGCTGTAATGCTATAAAACTTCATCACTGAGTGCTTTCTCTGCTGCATTAATGCCCACCAAGGTGTGGCAATACGTGTGCAAATGGAAACAGAGCATAGTATCGTTTGATCAGTGGGTACGGCTGTTCACATCTTACATGCTCAGCCACTTAATGTGTCTAAACTAAATACAACTCAGATTAAAGGAAGTCAGCGTTGATTAATGGATTCCAATTTTGTTTTTGATTTGTGGTGTCTCAAAGTGATATACCTTATACAGTGTATTATTATTTCATTTGAAGAATTAAGTAGCTAACACATGCGTAAGAATGAAAGAGGAATGCGATAATATTTAGATTGATGGCTTTAGCATAAGCTACACCCTGTTGTAAAGAAAAAGAGGGGCTGTTCTTAGTAGCATCTCCGTGCTCCATGCCAAGCCGCCCCTGGCAACAGTAAACTTTTTGGGTATCTATTTTCACTTGGCATAGGTGAAAAAGGAAAGGGTGCTGACTCCGTCTAAAAATACACTGGTGTGAGTTTCCGATGCGATTTCCAAGCCACTGAACTGCAATGTTTGATTAGACAAGTAAACAAAAGGCCAATTTAAAGACAGAAATCAACTCCATCGTCCCGTTGGCTCACTTGGGACTTTCCATGAAACTGTGCAAACTTTTTTGTTACATTTACCTTGTGGAAAAACATATCAAATACTTCACTACTTGACTGATTGTTGTTCATGATCGTGTTGTTCAGACACTAAACCATCACGGGCTTTGGAATGAACCCAACACCTCCCCATCTACCACCAAAGACAAATACCTTCCCCTCTCTAATTGATGTACCAGTGGTTTAAGCGCTGAATGATCTCTCCCTGCGTGACGGCCCAGCCTCGCATCCTGCGTCCTGCTCGGGTTGATAAACCTCATCTTGACCTGGGTGCAAAAGCCTGTGAAAGATGGGGCGTGAACCCAAAGTACACCATGCACGGTCGCTAATGGTATACAGCGAGAGCTCCTGATACTCTCCTTTAAAGCTACACCGAGTGTTATTCCTATAAAAGGTAGGCATAACGGCGATGGCGTCACAATCATTTATTGATTGTCCTTACTAGAGAGTAAACAAAGAAGCATCTGGGCATTTGTCACTGACTCGAAGTTACAAATACACCAACCACAACGAGCAGCAGGAAGGGAGTGCATTATGCAAGCAGATGCACCTCATCACAACACTGGCTTGTATAACAGCAGGATGAAGTTGGATTTTGTTTGTAAATCTCCCGAAGAGCGCCGGCTTTACGTTCAAACCTGTGTGGCCATTTGGAGCGATGATGCTGTGGGTCTGATCAGATGTGGGTCACACCACATGTTTTGATCTGGTGGCTGTTTTATCTGTGAGCTACAAGGAGCTAGCCCGGGTCAGATCCGTTCACATCACATCTGCTCCCTGTTTGTCCATGTGATCACATAAATTCACAGACCTATTACTCAGTTAGGTTTATATGTCTGCTACTGAATACAGGGCCTATAAATATCAACAGCACATTGTTAGCACCTTATTATAGGCCTATTTCTCCCCCATCACTCACAAGACTGAGTCACAGAGAACATACTGTACACTTGCATTCTATGTGCAGACCAAGCCGATATTTATTTTTATGTAGTGCATCATAATCCTGGTTGGCTGTGATACAGCTGGGCTTTAATTTGGCTGTCAACACAGGCTAAATAGAGACGTAAGGGGAAAATCCAGAGTCCTCACACAACTACCACAACTGATCAGAAATCAGTTCAAGCAGTCGAGGAAAACCACAACAATCCACTCTGAATGGATGGCGTCGTCAAATTGGGAAATGCTGGAATAACAAGCAATTAACCGACATTATCACACATTACACCCATTATCTCACCACCCCCCTCTCCCTCTCTGACACACACACACACACACAGAAATGATGGGAAAGGGCCTTTAAAATGTGTGCGAGCGATCAACCCATCGAACTGTTTATCCACGTATCAATGTCTCAAAGCATCGATCGGTTTGGAGTTGTTTTTTTTCCCTTTTTTCTTTTTTTGTTTCTTACCGGAGAGCGAGAGGAGCAGCAGCGGCAGCGCCGCGCTCAGCAGCGGCTGAAAGCCAGAGCTCCTCTTCTGCTGCGCGGAGGAAGACATGTTCACCGCTTCTTATTTAAAAAAAATAATAATTAAAAAACAAAAAAAAACGACGTTTTTATCTTTAGAAAAATTGAAGTAGTAAAAAAATAAAATAAAAGAGCAGCAAGTCTGCCCTCGGCGTGCACGTTAAAATGGTAAAAACAGTATTTTTGTTTCAGAGGCAGGACATGGCTGGCAGTGGCTGTAGCCTTATGACGGTTGATCTCATGGTTGACGGTTTGTTGGTGGTGCGGTGATGGAGGGCGGGAAGCACCCTAAAATAAAATGGAGGATATCTCCCTCGCATGTTCTAAATAAAGTATTTGATGAGAGACACACACACACACACACACACCGGCCACTTCATTGAGACACACAGTCTAACGTGATCTAATTTGCTTTATTCGATATTGGGCTCGTATTGGGTGTTGTTGTGCTGAGGTGCATTATATTGAAAGGTGTTTTTTTTTTTTTTTATATTCTGTAACTCTGTATGTAAATGGTGTGGCCAAGACAGAAACACCTTTCCGTAGAATGCACTCGTACACAACTGCATGTTCATAACTTAAATTAATGAGAAAACAGATGTAGTGTTTTCTCTATAGTATATTTCTGAATAAGATAAAACCTGGTTTCTGGTAAATATAGTGAATGCAAGCAGTGTGGTTGCACTGAGGCCTGTGGGAGCCTTTAAAGAGAGCTTCGCCCTGAGATCGGGTCCTTGAAAGACTGATTGCCACTTTAGAAATATGCCTCTGTTGAGGAGATACATTGTGGATAAATGGTCCATCATCTGCTAGAGGTCCAGGGGTGTGTAGAATGAATGAATTCAAACCGTTCCTGAGCCTTGTTGCCCACCAAAGACACTGTAGGCTGTGTACTGTACATGTAAATCCAGACTGACGGCCTGATTAACTTCAGGTAGGCACAGCAGCTGATGTATGTTGGACTTGTGGATCTGTATGTTGACCAAACGGTGCACATCATCAGGAAATTAACTTTCTCTGTATAGGTTCATAAAGATGAGGAGGCTCTACTTAGAGGAACCAGGCTGCCGTGCAGAGAAACAAAAAATTAAGCAGAGACCATCCCTCTTTTGATCCATTCCTCCATCCATCCTTCCTGGGTGGGAGGCAGGAGGAGAGGATCCTGGGAAATAAAAGAGGCAAACACTAACTGGTAGTCACAGGTATCACCGTTAAATCCGTCTTTTCACTTGTTACTTACTGGAGGACGAGAGAGGGGTGTGCAACTCATGAAAAGGATGGGAGAAAACTCAATAATTTGTCTGGTCTGATCATTTCAGTTTGCACAAAAATGAGTGATGTCAATATAGAGGAAAGTGGAGAGGAGCATTAGAGAGAGAGGGTGGGAGGGATGGAGGAGGTGTTATGCTTAAGACAGGAAGCGGGGGGAAATAAGAGGCAAGAGGGACTTAGAAGAGTGGTTTGAAAACATTAAGCCATTAGGAGTAGAAAGGAGGCAGAGAGAGAGAGAAAGAGAGAGAGGATGGGCTGGTTGCCAGCCTGCGGTTAGCATAACAACACTGCTGACTATGAGAAAGAGCTTTCCTGCCAAAGAGGCTTTCCACATAAAGTATCCATAAACATATGAACATCAGCTACTGTACGTCATGCAGTAGCATTCAGTGCAGTCATATACATAAACAAAGAAACATGCCTACGGTAATCTAATCCAATAACCCCAAACTAAAGCATTCAGTTTTTCCCCGACGATGACGGGGGAAAATATATACATACATATATATATATATATATATATATATATATATATATATATATATATATGTGTGTGTGTGTGTGCATTTTTTGGTGCATTTTTGCAAGTTTTTTTCCCCCGTCATCGTCCCAGGTGAGTCCTCAGAGGTTGACACCTGCTGGAGATCGACACTTCTGCATGTTAGTTCCAGCTATTTCTGAACTTGTGTTGTCAGCTTTGTTACTCACTGACAACCTATTTTCTCTGTCATGTTCCCACTCTGCAGGGTTCTTTTTTATATGAACACTTGCTGCCGCAAGTCGCAACAGGTTTTGTTCATTTCACATGACGGATTTCTCTGTTTTCTGTCGCCCTCTTGACCCTTTGAAGTGTACAGGGCTCAGTTTAAAAAACAAATAAAGGTCATATTTCACCCATGGCAGTTCAGCAACATGTGAATCAATATGTTTCTGTTTCATCAGCACTGCCGATCGAACCTGATATTACCACACATACCTAGTCCTGATGAAGCAGACCAATTAAATTTGAAATGAGTCTTAAGGAGAAGTACTTGCAGTTTGTGATTTGTAGGGACTTTAAAGAACTTCTGTATCCAACAATGAAATGGCACACTCGTGTTTAACATAGTTCAGTGCGATTTGATTGTGTTTTGATGTATGTATTGTGCACAAAAATATTGGCACAGTTTGCCACGAAATGTACTTGTATGTACATGTAAAGGCTGCAGGTAGTGACTTTATATTCCGGGTTGGAAAGGGTTTCTCTCCATGGTGATGAACGTCTCCCGGGAGTGTGCTGCTCTCCTTGGTACTGAACTTCACCACTCAGTGTGTAGGGCTTTGCCAGCTCTCCAGCAGCAACCTACCTACTAAATATTGTTCAATGTGAAAACCCTGACTACACATCCAAGAATTCAGCAGTCAGTATTGATTGATTGTATATTTGTTTTTCAGGCAAATGTAATCAGTAAAGACTGTTTCAAAGGTAACAAAGAACAGTGACACTCATTAGAGAATGAAGCCAGTCAATCGAATAACACCAGAACTGCTCTCTGTTTCTCTTTCTCTGTCTCACCTGTCTTTCTGCAGAGAGAAGAAATGAGAGAATAAAGAGTGCTCCTTTGTTGCTAGGCAGCAGTGATATTGTACTGCTGTGCTCAATGTTGCTGATTTCATACAGCGAGAGGTAAGAAGTCTGTTAAGGTAATAGATCTATAATGTCTCAGATATAGTTTCACGATAAAAGCTCCCTTTGGTGTATAAAACATTAAAAACAACATTTTTCTATTGCAGTGAATGAAGGTGTATGTTTTCTTCAGGTTTGGGCGGATTGATTCTTTAAGGCAATTATGTATACTAACCATGAGCCAGGATAATGAGCTGATGCACTCAAGCCAGACAAAAATGCAAACTTCTTTGACTCACTGTTGAAGAGCAACATGTGCAACTGTGCAGCCGTCTGCATCCCAGCATGCCAGTCAAATTTTAATGGCGCTTTCAGTCATGACCAGATGTTTATGTTTGGGTGTTTAACTATCAATAATGCATGCCAGTGAAAAGAAAAACAGTGCAAGGTGTAAATAATACAAGCTCTGTGAAGCTACACTGTCTGGCTTGGGAAGAATAAGTAAATGGACTGTACTTATATAGCGCCTTACTAGTCTTCCGACCACTCAAAGCGCTTTACAATGCGTGTCTCATTCACCCATTCACACACATACATACAATGATGGAAATGGCTGCCATGCAGGGTGCCAACTGCTCATCAGTTTGAGGAGCTAACCATTCATACACATTCACACACCGATGGTGCAGCCTTCGGGAGCAATTTGTGGTTCAGTATCTTGCCCAAGGACACCTCGACATGCAGACTGGAGGGCACTGAACCGATCGAATTGCAGATCTTCTGATTAGTGGACGACCCGCTCTACCTCCAAGCCACAGCGACCCCGTTGGGGTTGAACCAAGTAGGCACAACCTTGGACAACGTTCCTCGATCAATCCAACTCTTGATCTTGGACACGGCAAGTACATAAGGTGAGCCATGATGCACACTATTTGAACTTAAAAGCTCACCTTTCTGCAAAGGCTCTTAAGAGACAAAACACAATTCCCTGAATTTGCATTGTGAATTTAATGTCATGCCATTTTTACTCACATATCATGCTGTTTTGTAATTATGCGTTCATGTAGTAATTCTGCAAACAAGGACAAAGTAAATATTGTATTGAAATACAGTGGGACTGTACGTCTTCGGTACAGGCCCACTGACACTGGGACTCTCATTGTGCTGGGGGGCAAATGGTGGTCACTCAGAAGGTTTTGGGATTTCATTGCTGACACAGAGTCTTCATCTCTGCAGCCTGAGGAGTTGAGAAAGAAGAAAGAAAAGCAATGCTGAAGAATGAGAAAATCATGGAAGGCGTCCAAATAAGTAAGAACAGCGTTTTGGGTGAGCACTCCATGTAAATGGATGAAAAATGTAATTCCTTGCATAGCTTTAGGTAGGAGATATTTAAAATAGACTTCATTTATGGTAAGTCTGAAGCATAAATAAGGCATGACTCTTTGTGCACGTGTAGATGAATACCCTTAAATGCATAAAACAGCTTTAAAAAGCACAACTATCAATGTACTTCCCTCTGGATCCAGAAGAGGATGCTGTGACTCTATGATACAAATAGCAATCCTGCGGACTAAAACTGCCACAATTTAACCATTATTAATTTGACTTCTTTCTGAATAAACTTATTCTACAAGTTCTCTTGAGCTTAATAAGCATCAGTATCTGCATTCAAGCTAAAGATTAAATGCTCTTTAAAAGAGAGAGAGAGAGAGAAAAGAAAAACTTTACAGAGTGAGCTAGTTAATGGTGATATTCAATGTGGTATGGAGAAGTTTTCCTAATGAATGTTTTTTTTTTCAGTTTGCAGTGCTTTTTGTCCACAGTGTTTCACTTCACATTTGTCATACTGAGGTTGGCTTAAAGATATTTTATTAGAACAGCAATGCAGACCTACCCTACACTGGAACTTTAATATTAACGCACCTGTCCATGCCATTTCTTCAGTGAGGCAGTAGAAAATGAGAACAACCTCACCCCCAGCCTGCTACTGATTAACAGTTACTGCCACTATCATCTGTTACTGCCACACACTTTTTTTTTCACATGCTTTTAATTTGTAAAGTCTAGTTTTTCAGAACAAAGCACGGCTGAGCAGACGTCTCCCACTGCTCACATCCTTTATCAGAAAATCCCATGAATGTAGACATAATGAAGCCCGGGAATATCAACAAAGCTGATGGTACTCCAGGTAGAGTCCACTGTCCTGCCCCTGGGATACAAGCCGAGTTTGATAGAATGTTTGATTGACTGCTCTGTTCTCCTGCCGCTCTTTCTCATCTTTTGTTCCACGCACGTCCGTCTTGTCCCCGGCTTTTGACACCGCAGAATCTTTGATCACTCCGCATGTTTGTACTGCACTGCAGAGAACTGCCGAAGACTACGGTGGGAGGCGAAGAGGAAGAGAGAAAGAGAAGGAAAGGGGAGGATAGAGAGAAAACATTCCATCTCTTTGTTTTTCTCTCTGTGGCATCTTGCCTTGTGGGATTGAATCTCTTTGTGGGGAGCTTTACACTGGTGTGTGTACTGGAGTGTGTGCAGGGAACCCTGAGAGACCGTGTCAGTCTCTCTCTTGTTGACTTCTAAAAGTCCTCCAGTGGCCTGAGACATGCTACTATTCCTCGTCCTCGAATAACCAAAGGATGAGATGACAAAAACCGAGATGTGAAGCGAAGAGCGAGCAAGAGAAACGGAGGGGGAAGGAAGTGAAGAGGAAGGGTAGAGGAAAGGAAAAGTTTCAAAAAGTACAAGAAGAGAGAATCCATTAGAGCTAGATAAAGAGTACAAGTGAGATACGGTGACAGAAATAAAGACAAATGAGAACAGAGGTAAGGGGAATACGACAGAGATAGAGAAATGATAGAAGTGTAGATGTTCAATGGGATAACAAGGAGACGTATCATTCATCTGTCAAGGTGACAAGAAATACAGCTGCCAGTCTCCTTCACACAAGATGCCACTTCTGATTTATTGACTTTGTGTCTTACTGAGTTCAAATTGCGGTTAACCGAGGTTGGGGATCCACCATCCTACACGGGTGAGAGGCTTTTTGGATGAAGTGACATGTCAGTAACACCACACCAGCACAAATTCCACATTCATTTCAAAAACCCTTCTTATTCCTGTCCATGCAGATAGCCTGCATTGACGCAACAGCTTCTTAGTCATGACTACAACGTAACCCATGCACGGGTGAATCGAAGGCCAACATCTATAATGCATTCACCCAACGTAACTGCATCAATACTGCATAGTGATGAACGCGCACAGCCACGGTAAGCTATTTAGCCATCAGCGGAGCGAGCGGTGAGTGACAGAAAGAGAGAGAGGAGGAGCGGTTTAAACGCGTGCTAATTTGAGGGGGGGGAAAAAATCATCATCATCCTGTCCTTCAAGAGGGTGAGGTTTATCATTACCGTGTCACCATTTCCTATTGCTGTGATGCTAAATTTGAGTTTTCTTTTTCCACCAAAAAGTCAAGATCTCCCACTCCATCATCCAAAGCAAAGCAGCTGATATCATTATCGGTGCTGGAAAACTAGCCAGCTAAGCAGCAAACGCCCAGTTTTCCACTTGAATGCCACAATTTAACCGTTCTGACCGTTCCGGTGCCCTTTACACTCATTTCAAGTGTCACATCTGGACGGAATATATTGCTTTTTTCTCAAGTCTTCTTCTAATCCAACGCGTAGCTGTAGTGCATCTGAAACTGTAGACTGAAAAATGACTTTTTTAACTAGTTACCCAACTGCAACAGCAGTTTAGTAAGCTAGCTAGCAACCCATCAAACAGAATAAATCAAGTTATTGGCGTACGTTTTTCATTGTTTTGGTCCATGTTTTGTGTCCTCCACGCCATTTAGTCTTTGCTAACTTGTATACCAAGAGTTTTAGCAAGTGTTTGACATCCTTGTGATCAGACGTGGACCACTGTTACCGTCACACACTACCTGTCAGTCCTCTAGCCCGCGTCTTTACAGTAAGCCTAGATAATCCTACTCTGTTTATTCATATTAGGTGTGCGTCATGTGCTCTCTCATCGCAAGGCTTAAATACTGTGATGGATTTACAGAACTAAACCCTGTTAAACAAGTGGGTTTGTTGTGGCATTGGGGTAATAGGACTTACAGAGTATTTCCCACAATAATCATCTGACTTATGTTGAGTATTATCATCTGGAGTTTGCTGACGTCGCTCGCAGGGTTCTCCTCACAGTAATGTTTTGGGGTTGCCCTTTTTTTTTTACTCTAGTTGGGCTCAGGTGTTCTGTGTTAAATTTAGACATTGTTTTATTAACAAAGTTGTAAAGCTGGGAAAATATGCAAGGAAAGCACTACTGATGAAACTGAACCTACGCACATCATGCACGCAGGTGTAGAAACAAACCTGAGGGAGAATAATGGCTACCCACGCCATGCAGCCACTTTCATTCAGCTTCATTAATTTCAGCCTTTCACACACATTCCATAACTCTTGCTGCATTTCTTTCATTAAATAACACAGTTTCTCCTCTCCTCTTCTCTTCTCTTCTCTTCTCTTCTCTTCTCTTCTCTTCTCTTCTCTTCTCTTCTCTTCTCTTCTCTTCTCTTCTCTTCTCTTCTCTTCTCTTCTCTTCTCTTCTCTTCTTATAGCAGGGGAGAGAGGAAAGAAGAAACCAGATATTCAGCTCACCCTGTTTGTGCTCCGTTCTTTTAAATCTGGCCCCAAAGTAGAGGGATCTAATTACTTCTCTCTCATGCAGAGAGGGTAAAACCAGACTTCCCAGCTCTGTCAATTCAGCAGAGGAACTGTACAATCTCACATTTTCTCCACTTTTTTTTTTTTTTTAAGTGTGAAAAGGAAAGCTTAATCTTATTAGTGGTGGGATTTCAGTAAGCCTAATTTGCTGCATTGTAAAACATCAAGGTAATCTAATGGCTCTTTAAAGGATACAAGACAGATTACACAATGAGGACTCCGACATTTAGATAATGAGGATGACCTAAAATAAGCAAATGAAAGAAAGGACAACACTGGAGAGCTGTTATCCCTAATACAAAGTTGCACGCAGGATACAAAGAAAGCTCTGCACTGGCCTGATATGTGCACATACTGTATGCATACATTATGCACACAGTGACTGAAAAAATAGACAAATAGACACACAAAGTGCCCACAGCCAGTGCGGGGAGATTTGCAAATGAACCAAACTCCCTCTTCGAAAAAAACTCTTGCATCTATCAAAGAGGTCTCAGCAGGAGTTGGCCGCCATTCGTCTCTTCATCTCTTTCTTTTCTTGTCCTTCTTTATTCTTCTCCAGGATTTTTTTTTCTCCCCCCCCAACAAAATTCATCGTGAAAACGGATTTCAGAAGCTAACATTCGCCGCTTTGTTTGGAGATTAGTCAAGCAGAAGAAAAAACGACGGGCGCGTGAGTGTGTGTGATCAAGTACGCCGCGGCCCTTTGTTGACAGCCAATGCAGAGTTAATGTGATAATGACAAGCAGAGATGCAATTTGTTTCCTAGGGAGTCATGTCATTCAGCCGCCGTGGGGGTTTAAAAGGTCCAGAGTAAGGCAACCTCAGCAGCTGTTTTATGTTTACAGCTAATCACACTGACATCGCCATGGATTTTAAACGCAAGCAATATCACTTATCTCTGCTTCAGATGTCAGTCTCGTTCATTACTCCTCCATTTCGACCTGTCCATCACCCATACGGTTATTGACTGTTAAAATCTGGCCTCCCTTAAAGGACTACTCCAACAAAAATCTATCATTTCGGTATCAGATGCTCACCGCCCGTAGGCTTGGAGAGGCGCTCTGAAAATAGATTGCCATTTTGCTGTGAATGGCGGCTACAGTAAAGAAGTCAGCTCGCATCAGCTACAATGGATTCGAACGGTGAATCAGACCTGTCGAAACACATTTAAGTGTCCTCGAACGAGTCCTGCAGCATAAATCACTGCTCTGTTATGTTGCATAACAATCTTTGCTTGTCACACAAATGGATAAATAAACGTTCTTCTCGTAGATCTTCGAAGCCGCGAGGAGGCGATGGTATGACACAAAGTGGTGTATTCAGCTATCTGGTAAGAAACTATGATTTACTTGGAACATGAAGGAGACCTATATTAAATTACTGTCCTAATAAACCAAACTAAAGGAATATACAAGGCACTCTAAACTTGTTTTTCTTCCTTTTCCCCCCCGTTTCCTTCCCTAACATGAAAGTAGAAGGCTTAATCATCTGGATAATGACGACTTTTTGGTTTACTTTGGCTGGATAACTTTGTTAATTACAACGTGAAGTCAAGTCTGATGAATATTTAAAGATGTTTGAGATGCACAGGCAGATGAAAGCACATTTACATACAGTACATGGAACAGGAATGAGAATCGGCTTTATTGGCCAAGTGGAGACACGTACGAGAAGTTTGACTCAAGTTCTCATTAGTTCTCAATAAACTTAAAGAGAGTGCAGGAGACAAATGTGGTCGGAGCCACACATAAATGGATGCGCACACATGCAAGATGCCAGTATGAGTCAGGCAGCAATTAAAAAAAAAAAAAAAAACAGGCTCTGTTCTTTGAGTCACAAGGTTGCATTTGCCTGTAACCCTGAGAAATGCGTAATGAGAAGCCAAGATAGTCAAAGAGCAGCAGTCTAACCTTCACTTGTCTTCTAAATTTTAACATTCTGTAAAACACCTCATCACCCTTCATCGTGCTAATTTAACTGAAAAAGCATCTCACCAGTGCTCACTGATCCACATTCGTCTGTTCATTTTCCACCTTTTACTCACCAAGCGAACCAGCCGAATGTTAACGTTGTTAATATTTCATTTAATACTTCATTATACTTTTGTTCAAAAGTAAAGTAACACTTAAGACTGAGTAAAGGGTAAGAAATGGAAACCGCAACACAGATCACATTCTGGTCAAATATAACCCTGGCTTTATATATATATATATATATATATATATATATATATATATATATATATATATATATATATATATATATATATATATACACACTTGTTTTTGTAACTTTTACTGCTTCTTACAGTTCCAATCTTACAGTTGGTTTCCATCTCTAGCTTTCTAGTTTTTATGTCCTTTTTTTTCCCCACCAAGTTAACAAGACCAGTGCTTATGACTGGCTCTTTGGCTGGAGATCTGATAAACAGAGATCGTCCAGTGTGTTTGTACTCTCGCCTTGCTATAACAGCACTGATAACATGGCCCAGGATGGATGGCAAGAAGGGACGCACTGCAACACTCTTGGGACCAGTGCTGGGCAAGTGTGCTCCACTTAGTGTTCTGCCAGAACAACTCTGACAGCATGTTAATGCTGGTGAGGCGACGGGTGCCAATACTCTACCCCGTATTAAGGTTTTCCACTAGAGCAGATGCCATATGTTCTTTTTTTGCCACAGCCACATGTCCCCTTCCCTTTCAGCTTTGCCTTAAAGGGACTCAGTGTAAATGAGGAGCTTTCTGTCGCTAATGTGTTTCTGTGTTCAAAAGCCAGCACAGTTGGGAAAAGAACAGCCTTGAATAATATAAATAAATAAATAATAAGTAACACCACCATTCTTTTTTGCCGCCTCACAGTAAAAGTGCCGTGTTTTTACATTTATACTAGCTTCATCTTTTTTTCCCCCTCTGTCTCAAGGAATTGATTTCCATACTGAATGTCAGATGATATTTGGCATATATGTCACCTATCCGTGCTTACACTGAAGGGATAAAACTTTTCTCCACTGGAGTATTTGTACACGGGATCAAGTGTACAAGTGTACAAGTGTGCGTGTGTGTGTGTGTGTGTGTGTGTGTGTGTGTGTGTGTATGTGTTAAATAGAAAGAGATGATTGAAGAAAGACAAATCAAATAAGCAAGTAAGTAAAAAATAGTTTGCTCTGAAACAAAAATAAAAAATGCATGGATGAAATCAATGTCTGTCTTCCTCTTTCACTTGTTTTCTCTTGCTGCTTTTCTTTTGACGGAGTTTGTGCGAGCAAGTGTGACAGAGAAAGCGGATTTCATTTTTCAACAGAGAGGCTACAGACTCCTGTAGTTATTTTAACTTAAGTTATTTAGTTCTTTTTTCTTAAGGCAAACTTTAATAAGTGCATCTTTATTTCAATACTCCACAGCCAGACAGTTGTTATCATCTTCACACATACAGACAAACCGCAGAGAGGACATTTAGTCCCACTTGTGTCCACAACCCTCTGTACGTTACTCTCTGATTAGGTCACATTTCCCATGCAAGCCATCGGGGAAATAAAGAAAAAAAATATATATATATCTATATCTATATATATAGCGCTTGTTATACAACAGTGGATTATATCTTCAAATGCATTTTCATGATCCCACAGGTGTTTTCTGTGTGCCGGGAATGATAAAAATGTTTTGCCTGAAGTGAAAACAACGCTCCAATATTTCCACAGACTGTGCCACTCCGCTCTGCTCTTCCTTCTCTGCTGTGCTGAGCTATGGCAGGCCGGGGGAAGTGAACAGTGGAGTCTGTGGAAATGTTGCCTCCACCCTGTGCAAATGTTCGAACTCTGTTGCTCATCCAGAGGCTATTTTTAAATTCAATTATCTTCTGGGGAGTTTTATACGGGGTGTCCTGCTGCACAGATTGTAAAGCTCCTTGTGGCAAGTGGAGATTTGTGATATTGGGCTATGAGAGATAAAAACTGACTGATTGACTCACCTGTAGCTATGTGAGCGGAATCACGCATGCAACAGCGTATTCGCCAAGCTTGGTGTCAAGGCAGCTTTTCTTTTATGAGCAAAAGAAGTAAGCTAGATGTGAAAGTTACCAACAGTTACACAGTCCAAAGCAACCACAACAATTCATGCTTGCAGGATTTTCACATATCACAGTAGGTAAGCTCATAATCAAGTGTAAATCATCAAAAATTCCACTGAGCTGCTTCAGTTTCAGGATGTTGTTATTGTGCACCTTCACTCAGTGTCAAGACCGACTGGTGGGTCAACACCGATGTGTCTGACACCATTGTTGACCCGGCGATCTCTTCCACCAAAGGTACAGATGTGTGACTGTCATCTCACTCTCTGTTGTCCCCTATCTCGACGTGTTTGCTTCTTTTGTATCCTCATTCTTCTTTTCTTCTCATCTCTCTCTCTCTCTCTCTCTCTCTCTCTCTCTCTCTCTAGCGTGCACAAACACTTCAGGTTAGTTTTTGTTGCCACCATGTCTACAAGTCTGTCAAATTGAGTCGAGATCATCATTTATTGGGTAGATTTCGTGTCGTATTTTCCTGCCTTTCTTTCCTTGCTCCTTTTTCTCTGTAGCTCATATTTACCCAACATTATCCTCATCTGAACCAAACCGACTTGTTTTGAATTTCATTTGTATGACAAGATATTTCCCAGCACCTCATAATGAAGACGGGGATGAGTTTGTTTACCCAATTTACCAACTTATCCATCAGACTCTGTTTGGATTAGTATTTATTTTAGGGATGGATTTACTTTTCCCATCAATCTCTGTCTTGCTCAATCTGTCTCATACTCGTACACATCCCTCTGTGTCTCTGTCTGTCTAGCCGGGTTTCCAACCACCTGTTTTAAGCATTTTCAATTTTTGTGCATAAAAACTGAGTGGAGACACAGATTTAAAAAAACATTTTAAAAAACTCAACATAACACAAAGATTTTTGCAAAAGTTGGTTTGTTGATGAAGAATGTGACAGCACGTGACTTCAATATCCAATGAAGAGACGGCGGTTGGAAAGACCAGGAGCCGACTGAGCTATCAATGCCACCACCTGTGGATGAATTCTCTGTCTATCACTGTCCGTCATGGGTGAACATAAACCGATCAGATCAGCAAACCATATAACACCGTCAGACGCTCACCAAAGTCAGTAGGAGAAAAGACCCTCAGTGAAGTTCCTTGCTCGTCTTCCAATAAGGAAATACTCGTTGTTTCTGATAATGCCTGCAGCATGTATGCTAATCTCTTTAACAGCTGCCATTGTTGTATTGGAGCATGCAGTTACTCCTCACACACAGCATTAAACTACACCTGTAGCTCATGCCATAATAATGCCATAGTAGTTACCACTGTGCTTGGACACAGTGATGGCTGGAAGCCTGACAAGATGGATTCTCGTGTGATTTTGTGATTTTGCAGGTCCAGCTGCCTTACAGAGTTAGGTAAATGCTACCTATGCATCAAATCCACCAAGTGGGTAGGTGACAGAGGAACCCAGAGCTCAAGTACTTCCCCATGCAGTTCATGACATTATGTACTGTATTATTTTTACTTTCTGTCTAGTTACTAATGGTGAATTCAGGCTTTTTTTCATCAACTTGTATAAGCCCTAAAGGAAGGGTGTTGTCACATCCTGATTGACCAAGAAGAGAAATGCACCGAGCTGTATTTCATTCCTGTTAGGAGCTGATCCCTGCACTGTGTGAAACAGGTAATCCGAATAACCCAATAATCAACACAGAGGAATTATGACTGGGAATTATTCAGCGATTGTACAAAGGGAAATGATAGCAAGCACCAAATACGAAGAAAGCGAGGACCAAAGAATGAGTGCTACAACATAAGCAAGTCATTTATTAGGCATTTGTATGCCCTGGATTAAGTTTCATGTATTAAGTGTAGATTAAAGTAACTCCATATGGCATAGTTTTTTGGGATCGTTAGAAAATTCCAAAAGTATGCATTAAAACTGAAAATTAGTTGCAGCGGCATGTTTGTTTTCAATAGTTAGCCACACTTTGTTTTAATCAAGACACTCGTTTTAATAATTTATTATTAACTGATCTGTAGTAATTCCTCTGTAAATCTCACCCTGAAAAGTCCTTCAAAAGCACAATCCATAATCCACTTTCCTCTCGCGCGCGCTCAGTGCAGCGTCTCACTCCTCAACTGTATCATTACATCAACTTTGCCTCCTACATCATCCACTGGGTATTACCATGTATATATTTATGACTGTTTATTTTTGTTGTCTCCCTCTCTGCCTGGGCAAGCCCAGACTGTAAACCTTATCAAACATTCTGTCTGATCAAAACCTATGAATTATGAATAAAGGAACAAACAAATGTATGTGTAACTGTGTGTGTGTGTGAGAGAGAGAGAGAGAGAGAGAGAGAGAGAGAGAGAGAGAGAGAGAGAGAGAGAGAGAGAGAATGAGAGAGGGGAAAGTAGACAGTGAAAAAGAAAGTGGGATTGAGTCTGATCAGGATTAATGAGTTATGATAATGAGAACAAACAATTGTTTGATAGTGGAAGAGGAAGCCCTGCAGATATTTTCAGTTGAGCACATGAGAGAGAGAGAGAGAGCAAAACAGAGGGAAAGTGTTTTGTGTACTTGCTTCGCTCTGAGCAAGTTGTGTGATCCAACTGTAGTGTTTACCTCGGTTTTAAAAATACATGGACCGTAATATGACCAAGTATGTCATATTTACGTTTGCCTTTGTGACTGTTGAGGTCACTACTTCTTTTTAATTAATTACAAATCATCAGATCAGGAGGTGTATGAATGCGTGCACTCACACAGCTCACTGAACAATAACTGCTGCTGTCTGGCAGAAATGTTCATTTTAAAGGTGAATTTAGGGTCGAAGGATAGTGAGTGCCCTGTGCTGTACAAGTTGCAAAGACCCCCCCCCGACCCTTCTGTTGCATTCTTCAGTAACAGATGTGATGTGTAGTTTCTCCCTCTCACACATCAACACATCATTCTGTTACTGAACGGTTACAATGTAATGTACAATGTCAGCGTCGTGTCTGTTAAAGCGGCTCTGGCATTTGGGTCTGGACTGCTCAAGTCTGAGTACCGTATTCACAATAGAGCTGAATGTGGTTGAATGCAACATCCTTGGAACCTTTCAATTTCTATCCTAAACAATATTTCAGTGCCTTTTTTTTGTCAGGTTAGAAATACAGCTAGGAAATATTGATTTATGCTACAGAATTCCACAAAACCTCAACATGATTTGACCATATTCAGGGTCTGCACAGATATCTGATGGCAGTCCGCTATATCTTTTGTCAGAATGCAGGTGTCTAGAAACCTTTCTGTTGTGGCTGTGTATTAAATGATAATATCAAATCATGTGTTTTTGTTTTTTTCATTTCTTCTCATGCCATGTGTTGTAAATAAAGCTTTCTTTTTTTGTGACTGTGCACCGACACGGAAAAAGACAACAACAACAATACAAAACAGCTGTCAAAAATGAGGCAAGTCATCTTAAATTGTCAAATTTCAGTCCATCAAATGTTATACTCAAAAATCTAAACATGTCAGTAAATGCAGTTTCTCTTTTCACACAGCTGCTGGGCCCGCTGATGTGAGATGTGGCTCCTTGCGGCTATGCTCCCTCTCCTTTCATCCTCAAAAGTAGTCAAATTTATTTTCGACACGAGCGGGGCTACGACTTCTTTTGTTAGCTCAGACGACCCTTTACAGACTTTCACAAAGTAGCGGTGGCTCGAGAAGTTGTAGTCCTCATCGGCAAAGGGCTGCGATACCGTGTGCATGTAAGTGCGTTTGTGTACTGATGTGTGCTCTTTGAAAACTGTGCCCATCGTATCTGTCTGCCAAGGATACGAACTTCCTCCCACACACCTGGATGGCCACCTGGTCCATCCACCACGAGCATTACAGAGTATTACACACACACACACACACACACACAGCTACAAACACACACTCTCACACACATACACGCACATATACACTAGCTCAAACCTCTCCTTGACGGTTTGATGTGTGTGCAACATCATGAGCGCTGCTGTTCACTTAGAAGAGAAACAAGCTAGCCTTCTGTTCAGCCTCCAGGTGAAGTATTGATCCCCTTCTCTCTCTCTCTCTCTCTCTCTCCTCTCTCTCTCTCTCTCTCTCTCTCTCTCTGTGTTTTCTGTATCTCACGCTTTCGTGCACATAAATGTCATTACAAAAACAATAATGGGCAAAAGCCAGTGACAGGTGACAGTTTATGGTTTAGTACCAGGTAGGCTATGACATGGAGTTAATGGCTATAAAAACATGTTGCTCAGTGTTGGGAATTGGTGTCCTTCCCTTTGACAGCAACAATACAATATAACCGTAGTTTAATAGTTAGTAAATGTTAAAGACCTAATGTTTGTTTATCCATTGTGGCCATTGGATGTATGAATATATATATGAAACTTAGAGTGGCAACCAGCAGTTCAGTGGGGAGTATGACTGAAAGAAACTGAAAACTCTGGACGAAGCTGGATGAAATGTCAGAATCTTTGAAAGAAGCCTTTGAATAACAAAGAATGCAAACAAGACTTCAACACAAGTGGAAGGGAAGAGATATCTCAAGATAAATAGGAAATATCCCCCCTTTGGGAAACTCCTGCTCAGAGGGAAATAGAAAAACTCAGCTTGAAGCTGCCTGGAAAGGACAGCGACAAGATCAGAACTGCAACTGAAGTAGATAGCTGATGGCAATCAGGAACTGCAAGAGCCAGCGGATCACGTGAGAGAAGGACAAAGTCACGATTCTGACGCAAATGAAAGAAAAATGGTGTAAGAAGGTGAGCTAGGTGAGGAAAATTGCAAAGGCGAAGGATAATCTCTTCACCGGGCTCCACGGAAAAAGAAAGGCTTGCAAATCTCCAGAGGAGGAACTGAAGCCGAGGAGGATGGAGTAGAAAGTCAAACACGGCGTTCTGGAGGAGAAGCAAGACAAGCATGGATGGAAGGATGTGAAGAGAGGAAAGTGTAGCCGATTCCGGTTCTCTGAATGTTTGCACAGGACGTGTGCATGCTCACAAGTGCATGTGTAGAGAAGAAGTCTGTGGTGAAAACAAGGCATTTTGAAACATATGAAGCAAAAATGAGTTTTACATTTTGAAGTCTACTCACCGTGTATGTTCAAAGAGGATTTCAAATTCAGCTTCAGTTTGAGCCAAATAAGAAAAAAAGGTAGCAATAGTTCCACGAAGGTGGACCTATAGTTGACTTTTTAATTTGTCTGCAGATCAAGAAGTCGGCAGCTCATTTGTTTGTTGAATTATTTGAAATAGAAGCACAGTCTTTTTTCTTTTCTAACCAAGTCTGAACAAATGCCACAGCTTTACTTAACAGTTTAACCATTTTGACACCATGGAGACCTGTTGATTACTGTCTCACCAGGAGGCAACTCTGCTGACAGATAACAGCCATAACAGCTCAGTACTTCCTAACTAGGCTGTGGGCTATGCTGTCTTGCATATTGATCTATAATGCATGCTGCTGGCAGGGAGAGAGCAGAATTGGATTCCCCAGAAAGAAAGATGATGATAGAATTGGCAATCCCAAGCTTCCTGAACTTCAGTTTTAATAATAATAATAATAATAATACTAATAATAATAATACTAATAATAATAATAATAATAAATAGATTTATAGAATATCTTATCAAAGTACAGGGCTTTACAATAAAACCAAACAAATTAAAATGTACTACTATTTAATAACTAATTTGGTTGCCACAGGTAGATGTCACATAAAAATGGTAGTAGTAGAGGTCTGTTTGAAAAAAGGAAACTAATAATATGTATACATATATGTTACATGTATATGTTACATATATATATATATATGTGTGTGTGTGTGTTACATATATGTTATATATATGTTGCTGCTGACCTGGCATCATTAACCCTAATGCAGAAAGGCCTGTCTTTTAGGTAGGACCTAAACCACCGGCACCGATACCCAGGTTTCAAGCATTAAGCGTTAAGTAAGTTAAAACCACAGTTACAGATCCCTTTGAAATTTCACAGGTAGAATATGTAAAAAAACAAGCTGAGGGTTTAATTTCATTACTACATGAGGTAGTGTTGATAGAAAGATTTGATTAAATAAGCTCAGCAGTACTTGGAGAATCTTGGGGAGAAATGAAACTTTTTATATTTTATATAATATTTGTAATTTTATGAGTAAAGAAGGAAAGAAATTCTTCACATTTCTCAGGGGTGGCAACTATCTAGCTAGTGGGGAGATCAATGCCCTGACAATATCGGATGACATTCTGGGTTTAATTGAATTGATTATTATCAATTAAAGTTGCAAAATGTATAAATAATTTTTAACCGCTGCATCAAAGGTCTTAAGTAGAGACTTAAAAGTTTAGGTGTTTGCACAATTTCTGGAAGTACATGGAAGCAATATGCTTTAACATAGAGGAACAAAGGAACAAAGTAGCTCACTTGCAGAGAGCGGAAACATAGAGAAACTTTTTGGGATGTAGAAAGCAGTATTGAATTTAGCAGCAGCGAATGAGTTAGAAATTCTAGATCCAGTTCTGAGGGGTTGGCTACAGGTGACACAAGGGGAGATCATGTTAAAAATGAGGCATTGGTGGTCAGAGATGAGTGTCTGAGAGAGTCTGTAAGGTTTAAAAACTCAGGTGGCTAGCTTGGTGTTTCCTTCTCATAGGAGTCTGAGCAGCAGGCATGGGGGTGGATGAACGGTCTTCATTGTGGAAGATGTTTGCCAGTGAGAGGACACTCTCAACCTTTGGGACTTTTTTCCTTTAACCACTGATACCATCAACGGGCAGGTTGTTATCCAGGTCTGCAGAATCCAATCGCACCAAATGGGAGTGCAGTTTAGCCTGCCAGTCAAATAGTTCGCTCATCAGTCCCTCAATGGTCAGAGCTCAAGTCTGAGTCCACACAGCTCAGGACCCATCCCCATCTCTGCAGAGCACACAGTCTCCCTCAAGTGGATAACCTATGATTGCATTTAAGATGCTGCCTTGGATTTGACACGCAGCAGCTGTGATCCAGCAGGAAGTAAGTTGTCAGCTCCGTTTAGCCACTAGGGCCACTAGCCGTCCGCTCTGCCATCTGTAGAGTCCACATGGTGGCTGTCAACAACTCACAAATATATCCTCCGAATCTCCAGGAACTTTGCCTGAAATAGTATAGGCATCCAGGGATAGAGGACCAAAATCCGAGAGTAATATCACTTAAGAGTGATCAGGCTAGCTTAGTCGCCAGGCTAAAAAGAAAACCAAAACCTGATCATGCTAAATGAAGCTGATATCTGAACACAGGGCTGCGCAATGGAGAATAGCTTGCTTAAATTGATTACATGAAATATTGATGGGTAATAAGTGAAGACGGGGAACTGCGGTTATTTAGCCTTACTGGTAGATATAACTCCCACTCTTATCACATTCTCCTTTACCTACACAGATGTACACACACGCATGCACACGTCATACAATCATAGCAACACCACATAGTCCATGCAAAAAGACTTAATTTTTTTAAATACTGTGCTGTCTCATGGTGACACATTTTCTACTGTTTTCCCTGTTTATTTACTTTTATTTAGAATAATGTGTGATAAGGTTACTCCAGTGGAAGTATGAAAGACTCAATGTTTTGTAGATTCAGGTGAGTATCAGTGCATTTCCAGACACGACTATCAACAGGATCAGAAATACAGAAAAAGAGGTTTGACTTTTTTTTATTTTTTTGGCAATGAAACATTGTTCAGCATTATCTACATTGTTGCTTTGTTGATCCTTGTTGAATTGTTTTTTTTTTATACTAGCTCACCCAGTTCGGTGCTAGGCCAACAAAACCAATGCCTCATTATCTGTTTTCTAGAGATGTTGCACTGGTACCACTACAGTAATGACCAATGGGGTTGCACTGGTCCAATGAAGTTGACTTCTGAGCATTGTGACATCCAGTTGGTGTCTCCTGGCCCTCCATGCCTGCTCAACTATTCTCTTACCCCAGAGATGGTGATGCGGTTGACTGTAGGTTTCAGTCTTCAGGAACATGTGAGACCTTTAGATTTTTCATTGTATATCTTGTATGCAGGGAGACATGGTTGACTCTTTGAAGACTGTTGCCACTGCTACTGGCTGTTTCACGCTTAGGACCGCATGACTAGACATATTTTGAGCCTAGCCACAACAAGATTGTAGGCTTCCCTAGAGGGGTTGTTTGGCTCTTTTATCACAATCCTGATGCAATATTCCCAGCTGCTAAACTCAACCGTTGTGGTATCTCTCTCTTGCACTCAGGGCCTCCTCAGTGGTGGTTCAGAGAAGGTGTTACCCCTTTGCTTAGAAAGGCTGGCTATGGACTGACTATATTTTGTTTTGTGCTTTTTTTTTTTGTTATGTGTAGGTTGTCTGTCACTATTTTGTGAAATATAACTACTTCTGATATCATTCTTATAATTACACAGAGCGATTATCCAAAAATGTAAATCTGGAAATAAGCTGGAAGCACTAAAGCAGAACAGTAATACATGACACATAGGAGTTGTGGATTTGAAACTGATCACAGAGTAACTCACGTTTATGACATAGCTTAGCTCAGGCATTATGCTGTTTTGAGTTGCTTTATCAAACTAGTAATGCAAGAACAGTAGAACAAGCAGGTTATAAAAGGACTGAGGCAGATACGTGTTGGGACTAGGGGAGATGAGGGAAAAAAAACGAGTAAGAGAAAGCGCTTGGGACAGTGAGCAGTAGGGGCTACAGAAGCTAAAAGAAAGATATTTTTGAGGCAGGGAAAATATAGGAGTGAGAGTCAAATTCAAGCGGTCTGTTTTGTACTGCTGCAAAGGCACGAAACTGATGCAAGGCCTTGTAACACGGACACACACACGTCCATGCACATGCACGCCAATCTACACACAAACACGTCTGAATGATTTATTTATGTCCATATCTTCAGCTAAACATCAAGTTTAAAGATCACAAAAGGAAATGTCTACAAAACTCAACAGCTTTGCATGGGCCCGTGACACATGTGTCGATATTAGCTCAATGCGTCTAACTACCACACACTACGCTGGCACCGCCTCAGGAGTTCAACAATCAGTCTTTTCCTCATTCTACACAGATGCCAATAATAATTGATGAGAAACAATGTGCGCTCAGGTCTGTGTGTCAGCAGGCTCGCCATCTGGAGGCTCCATGCCATTTTGTGGAGTGTGGTCTCAATTCATGAGGACCCAGAGAACGCTCAGTCCTTTGTTTTTACTCTACTAACTTTCCATATACCTGTCTTTCTACAAAAAAAGGACAAAAACAGCTCCAAAAGTGCACGGGAAGTGGTTTCTCTCCAAGCAATTTTGTATTATTCTGAATGGTGAGCATCCTGAAGCTTTTCTGTCTGTCTCTGCTTTACTAAAGACACTTTATGTAGCACACTTTTTTCTTTTTTTTTTTAGTTTTGGACAAGTCCTTGCATTTAACTTGGCCCAATAGACCTTTTAACCCATATACTGTACATTCACTTCACTCAATTCTTGCATTTTGAGATTTTGAGAATTCAAACGGCTGTACTGAAAACTGAAAACTAAACAATAATACATTTTTTTTTTAAAAATCTTGAAATACATGAATATAGTGTGCATAAAGTAACTGATCCAAAGTTAAAATACAGCACCAAACTAAGGAGAAAAGTCAGAATGTGGGTGTTAGTCTGTTTACTAAAAGCTCCAATTAAGTTACCTCTTTATGAGGTGAATAGATCAAAACGGAGGAGAAGGAACCATGAAGGCAAATGTCACACACCGTCTAGGAAAATCTACTCAAGATAGAGATGTGGTGTAATAACCTCCACAAAGATATCCAAATACCATGCTCTAATTATGTTATCAACATATGCTTCTAACATCAAAGTGAGCTTTTCATTAAAAAAAAAAAAAAAAAAAAAAAGCACAATCGTGCCCTTTTCCCTGTCTCTTATTCAAGCGCAGTCTAATCAAAGATCTTTTATGAATAAATTGCTCCTCTGAAAAGTTGGGGCAAGCCTGGAAACTTTACTTGTGATCAGTTGTGTTGTTCCTGAACATTTGTACATAAAACAAGGGTGAAAGCTCTGCTTTATATGCTATGAGACTGGAGAAGATGTGTTACATCTCACAGTACCAGGGCTACCAAGTTATAAATATAGTCTCTTTATCTTTACCATAACCTTTCAGAGCCAGCCGAGTTTAAGCACATGCTAACACATGCTGCATCAAGAATGTTTGATGTGTGTTCTTGCTTGCGACACGCGCACAAAACGTCGCTTGCATCACCGTGTCACAGGTTGCTTATGGGCAGCTCAACCAAATACTAATTTTCCTTCTGAGATTGTTTCATTTTAATAATATTTGAAGACCTCAAGGGACAGAGTACCTTGCCAAAAATTATAGAAGAATTTTGTGAAGCAAAAACATGTTTTCTTCTCCCTATTCCATTAATAACCCACACCCAGCTTGTGATTGTGTGGGAGTGTCCTAACCCCGAGGGCTGGACACAGCTGCTGTATAGATCTGAAAGCACATGCAGGTGTCAAATACTGACCGATGAAAAGGGCCACCTATTTCATTGCTGTGAGACAAAAAACACAAGTTTCCTAATATCGACGTCAGCGCTACTGATCATCACCTGACCCAATGTGTTTTTCTTATTTTTAAGGACCTTGATTTTGGCACTGAAGTATGTCCGTTCTTTTTCAGATTAACAGGTAATTGACTGATGAACGCAACGAACAAACGTCCAAACACAACAAACCTTAACTGATTTCCCTCCTTTGCAAAGTTAGAACTTTGAGATTTAATACATACGAGGAGATGTATTTAAATGTGGGTGTCTGTGGTTGCTTGTTTGCAGGAGGCCATACGACAGTGAGAAGTTGCCTGACGGACACAGAGGTGCTTGTGACAATGACTGAGTGGAATGCCTCAAAGCATTGAGCTTTCAATCCAGTCATCGTTGGATGAGATCTGCTCCACATTTAGCCTGTAGAGGTCCCTGTTGTACTACGACAGCGGACAGATATGTGAGGCAGCAAGTGGGTGCAACGTTCAGGGCTGTAACTGTGTGTGTGTGTGTGTTTGA
The DNA here is from genome assembly GCA_014281875.1 of Nibea albiflora. Taxonomy (NCBI): domain Eukaryota; kingdom Metazoa; phylum Chordata; class Actinopteri; family Sciaenidae; genus Nibea; species Nibea albiflora. Next base: position 10,922,648 of record CM024794.1, on the reverse strand, counting down.
CTTCTAGCTTCTCTGGATTGAGGTCATATTTACGATTTTGGCCTGCAAGTTGACTGTGTGTGAATGAGTGTTGATACTGGATTTGGCACAACCCTGTTCAACAACATTTTCAAGCATTCAATACCAACATTTTTTTTAAATGATGTATTTCTACAATACATGTGCAGCAACTTAAGATGAGCTTAAGGACATGCTTGCAGGTTAGTAAAAATGAATTCAGTCAGCCAGCTCACATGGAATGGATTATTATGTGTACATAGAGTTTGAGGACACGAGGAAGCACCAAGCTCAGCAGGGAGTGGCGCGTATGATGATAGTAACTTTCCTCCTTGCGGTCATTATCTGAGGCTATTAATTGCGATAGCAGCTGTTCTCATCAGCTGGTCACATCTGTCCAATAGCACGGCGACACACCTCCATTGTTTTCACCTCTCCTCTTGTTATTGTCTCTGCCTTCAGTGCGTTCATGTCGCCGTTATGTGAACAGTCACTCCACTTCCCCATCTCCGCCTTAGTCTTTCCATCATTTCATCAGGCCTCAGCAGAGTCATCAGCCACCGCACCCCCTGCACTCTGGACTCCATTGGGGGATTTATCTTGCTGTTGCAGATGCCCCTCAATCACAAAGATTTCCCCGTAGAGCCTAAACATCAAAGACTTTCTGTCAAGACTTAATCATTACGTATCATCTGTTATGGTAAGCAAATATCTTTACTTTCATTCACCTGTCTCTCCTTGATGGAATGCTGTGTGAACAGCAGCAGCCGAGAAAACTGAAAAAAGGGGGCTTCACTTTGAAGGAGGTCAGAATATGAAGTCTGTTTTGTTTTGGCGCGTAGGCGTGTGTCTATTAACGGTGACAGCGCGTGACCCTGTGAATGCACTCGGTTATGCAAAGTGCATACTGTTTAAATAAAGATAAATAAATGATAGTTTAACAGCCTTTGCGCCGCCCTTTCTCTCTGATGACTAAGTTTGTGTGTGTGTGTGTGTGTGTTTGCGTATGTGCATGTGTTTGTGTCTGCGTGATACCCCATAATGGAGAAATGCTCATCCTGTGCTGACTTAAGTCACAGTTCAATTTAAGCAGCTCGAAGGACAGACATAGAGACAGAAGGAGGACTTTAGACAGACAGTGAGTGACAGAGAGATTGATTTAGATTAGAGCCAGGAACAGATTGGAAGCAGCTGAAGAAGAGACTGGGGACGTGGTGACAGAGAGATGGAAATGAGGAGTGCTGAGAGTGGATGCTTTGGGATGGTTGAGGTGGAAATGTCGATCTGGTGACATGTGCATTAGCATCTCGTCAGAGGGAGAAGGCCGTGACATTGAGTGGAGGTGACACAGTGAGATGTGTAGTAGCCAAGTAAACACTATCACTTCCTCTATCTCCCTCATACAGTCTGTCACTCTGCTTCTCTTCACGACCCCTCGTCCCATCCCCGTCGCTCTTCTTTCTCTCTGTATCTTATATTTAATTTATCTCTCCCCCTCGTTCTTCTCAGTGGAATAAGCAGCAGCCCATTAAGCCAGAGCTGCAACTTCTTTTAAAGTTTTTTCTCTCCGCAGTCTCCGAGCCACGCGTCTTTTATACTATTTGAGTTTGTACGTGTGTTCAATACAGCCTTATCCACATTAATATGTTCCTGCGCCCCTGTCCTTTCTGATAGACGCCCTGCTGCCATCTGGCAAGCGATACACAAGTATCCGCTGCTGTCCCACCAGACACCAAACCTGGAAACTTTACTTATGATCACTTGTGTTGTTCCTGAACATTTGTACATAAAACAAGGGTGAAAGCTCTGCTTTATATGCTATGAGACTGGAGAAGATGTGTTACATCTCACAGTACCAGGGCGTATGATTTTTACAGCTCTTACTACAGGCCTAATTTCTCATTTGAAGTTATAAATATAGTCTCTTTATCGTTACCATAACCTCTCAGAGCCAGCTGAGCACATGCTAACACATGCTGCATCAAGAATGTTTTCCAAGTATTCTTGCTTGCGACACGCGCACAAAACGTCGCTTGCATCACCGTGTCACAGGTTGCTTATGGGCAGCTCAACCAAATACTAATTTTTCTTCTGAGATTGTTTCATTTTAATAATATTTGAAGACCTCAAGGGACAGAGTACCTTGCCAAAAATTATAGAAGAATTTTGTGAAGCAAAAACATGTTTTCTTCTCCCTATTCCATTAATAACCCACACCCAGTGTCCTAACCCCGAGGGCTGGACACAGCTGCTGTATAGATCCAAAAGGACATGCAGGTGTCAAATACTAACCAATGAAAAGGGCCACTTATTTCATTGCTGTGAGACAAAAGACACAAGTTCCCTAATATCGACGTCAGCGCTATTGATCATCATGTGACCCAGCGTGTTTTTCTTATTTTTAAGGACCTTGATTTTGGCACTGAAGTATGCCCGTTCTTTTTCAGATTAACAGGTAATTGACTGATGAACACAACAAACAAACGTCCAAACACAACACCAGCACAATTCGACAAGATGAGTAAGAATGCAGCTTTCTCTGTAAATGTAAATTGATTTGATTTGCTCACACAGCAGTTCACCATTTGCAAACTGTAGGAATATTATGAGAATTGTGATTTCTCCTCGGGCAAGTATAACCTGTGGTGTACTGCAATATATTTCACTTGAAATGTCTTGTTTCTCTACAAACCTATGACTTCAACATGATTTAAAAGGAGCCACAATCACACAGAAATTCTACACGTTGCTTTTAAAAAAAGCAATTCTTTCCTCCTGTGCTATGTTTTGTCAGAGCTGTTCATCTTAAACAAAGCATCAGTGATTCTGATTGTCTATTTAATAGACATATTCAATATACATATTAAGGTTAGGCTTACACTCATTTTTCGACTTACGCAGCGATTATCCGCTTTGATTTCTCCGTCTACAGCAGCAAAGAAAAGAACAGGAAGGGGAAAAAAAAATAGACGCTGGACACGAGCGCTGAAGCACAGTCGCTGGATGAGTGCTGTCACATGGCTTCAGTGAGATGCCTTCAGTGGACTTTGAGTAAATGTGCGTTTGTGCATGGTCGAATGTGTGTCTCAAGTGTTATTTACAGGATGGAGAAGGCTCCAGCACAGACAGAGCAGCAGATGCCTGGGCAGCCTGCTTTGGCCTCTCTGCTCGCCCACAAGCAGGCACCATATTGAGTGTCTAAATTCAGCACGACAATAGTCATAAAGATTGATTTATAAACTGCACTGCAACAACGCACGTATTTATTTGCGCAGACTGGTGGGTCCGTGTGTGTGTGTGTGTCCGTGTGTGTGTGTGTGTGTGAGAGAGAGAGAGAGAATTCTGTTATTTTCAGCTTTGAAAAAGTGAACTTTAAATGACTTCTGCTAAGCAGTGTATTTTTGTAACACATAGACGAAAGATGAAAGGTCATTTAAAGCTCAGAGAGAAATTAACACACACACCCACACACACCCACACACACACACACACACACACACACAGACACACAAGGGGAGATAAATACAGTGAAGTGATGTGGGGATCATGGATGGATTGAATTAATTTCCTTTCCTCCCATTTCCCTTATTTCCCCCACCACAGCTGGAGAAGCAAATGTCAGTGAGGTGTTAATTGCTGCCACCTCGTTTCTCAAGCCCCGGTGCACTAAAAGCACTGGAGCATGTCAATATGTGATGTGTGTGTGTGTGTGCACGTAGTACTGTATGTGCTTGTCTGGGGGTGTGTACGGGACAGAGATAAATCTTCGGGAAAGTAAGTAAAGGCAATATGATTCTGTAGCGTAATAGCAGTTTAGAAGGAGTGCAAAACACATTAGTGCACATCTGCTCTCGTGTCCATCTCCTCTCATCTCCCTCCTCCCTCTTTCAGTTTCCTTCCCTGTCTTTTCACATCGACGAACCCTCTGACCCCGTGTGGCATCAGACACTCTCCGAGGGAGCGTGATGTATCCAGCCACAGAATATCGTGCAACACCGCTTGATTAACAGATCCATCTGAGACGTGCAATAGGGCTGCCGCTTTCCTCCAGTGGTTTTGGCTGCTTCATCAGAGGACAGCAGATGGACAATAACTGAGGTCCAAGAGCATTAATGGAATCAGAGGCGGTCACTTGTGTGTGTTATGGGAAGGGCACATCACTCATTGTTGAGCCCCAGGACTGACACCGAATGAGGGAGAGGCTGGAAAATTCAAGTCAATACACTAGACGCATCACATTTTCTTTCTGTCTTCATCCCTGCGCTCTTGCACATCCTCGTGACTCAAACTTGCCCTCTCTTTGCGGCTCAACCTCCTCCACTGTTCATATGCGCGGATATGTTATGAGTGATGGCCAAGCTGGACCTGACATGCTTTATTCACACCTATTCTAAAAGGCAAACGGCGATAACATCCAGGCCAGTTTAAAATATATAGCATACGCACTTCGCAACCATCGCAGCCTCTTTGCAAAGGTTCATGACTCCGAGGGAAAAGAAAAATGTGTTTTTGGGAAATATTGGTTGCGAAAGCTTTGCCTTTGCCTCATAGTTCAGGACTGAGAGAGTGAGAGAGGGAGAGAGAGAGAGAAGGGGTGATAGAAAGAAACAGCTACAGATACAGAAAGAGAGAGAGACAGAGAGAGAGAGAGACAGGGACAAAAAACAGACAAATAGAGGCAAAGGCAGAGAGACACCGTGGAGGCAGGGAATGAGCATGACAGAGCATCTGTGTCTGAACATACACCCCCACAAGTGAGAGCGATATAAAGATAGAGAGATGCAGAAAAAGACACAAAAAGAGACAACAAGGATTCTTCCTCTCAATTAAGTGGCGTATGGTTACTCCTCACTGCCTACATTCTCAAGCTCTCAGTCTGCTGGGGGTGTTTTTTAACAACTTGTCCCAATGACTGGGTGAAACAGATGAAACCGATCCTATCTGTTGTTGAAGTGCTATTTTCATGCTAACACTCCTTGTTCTTGGTCTTCCCCGGGTCTCTGTTTTTATTTTCTCTGCACTTACAGATGTGGAACGTTGCCCCCTCTGGAACTGTTCCATTTCCACGTTCCCCGTTTGCTCATCAGTGCGCGCGTGTGCGTGATGTGATGTGACGTGTTGCGAGCCACCCTTTTCAAAAATGGACCGATGAAAACAGCCTTCGGGGACGGAAAACGGAGAAACAACATCTGTTTCACTCATTTGTGGCATCACACTTACACAATAAATACACATTTCCATGAATCCAAAATCTATTAACCTGCTGTAAGCACGGTTACAACCATAGGGTGTTCTATCATCTGCTGCTCCAAGAGATTGTGTACACACTGGGTATTTATATATACACTGTAATCTGCTGATGTGTACAGTATTTAATCTTTCATTTGATCAGTGGATAGGAAATATGCTTTCCTGCCCCTATAAATCAATCCTGGCTTTCCAAAAACATTTTGAGAGGTGGGTCAACCCGCGGCCTTTTTTTGCATGTTAGAACATAAACTACCTAGTCGCTACCGGAAACGCTACTGGACTCATTTTCAAGTTTATAGGATAATCTTAAAAGAACAAAACAAGATGAGCGTCTACAATCTTGATAATCTCCCGATCAACACTGGCAGAAGGAGACAGGCATTTTTAAAAAGAGACAAGTTTGAAGATACACACACCCACAAAGTTAGTCATCCTGGTTATGTAAAAACATGATGTAATGATAACAGCGAAAGCAGTAAAGTTACCAATGCGAAGGCAGAGCGAATGACTGTAGAGAGTGTTCCTTACAATAAAGATCACGCTGAGGACGAGGCCGATGATGCCCTCATTGCGGCTGTGAAAACAGTGCCACTGATTACATACTTTGCTGCTGTTAACATAATCCACCACAACCCATTTTCTTTTTGAATGCCCATCTACCTTCATGCACGGACAACAGCTAAAAATATTCACGGCGAGTTTCCCCAGTAGGTTGGGCAAATAATTATGACTTGCTATCATGACTTAATGGTAGCAGTACCTGGAAAATTAGCTGAGGGCACCAGTTAATTAAACGATGCAACTTTTTTTCTGCACCTTTGCACTTTTTCAATGAACGTTATTGAAAACAGTGTAATCAGTCTGACATCTCACTAAGCTGTAAGCGACTCGTACACCCCCAGCCTTTCCGGCAATCCAATTGTCACCAGGAAACCTGCAATGTCTCGCATGTCAGACTAAGTGTTCGTGTAGGTGTACATATTTGCCTGTTTGTGTTTGTGTGAGCGCGCTTGTTGTTTACATCATTAAGGCGCACGCGTTCTCTTGCGTGTGACAGTATGTGAAGGGATCCTGTCTGTGCATACTTGGTGTTTATTGTCTCCGGTCACCCTGAGGGTGAAGTGGATCTAAATTGGGGAAGTGCTACTGAGCTGACAGATTGATTGCTCTGCTCTTGACACACAAGGTTAGTCTTGGCTTTTGTTTGTGTGTTTTCAGGGTGAAACTGTCCATTAGGAAAAACAAGTCAGTGATTTGGGATGACACAATAACCTGTTACACATTCCGTAAAATTGAACTTGCTCCTAATTTGACAAAACTAGACTTTTTTTTCCTGAAAGAAACTTGACACTGTGATTATTATTTCACTGTTTTTGAAAGTAACTCACAGAGATGCCTTTCAAAAATTAAGGCCGCTGAGTGGTCAGATATGCCTTGATAGCATGCATTTATTATTGATTGTTGTTCATTCATGCATTTGTAATGTAGTTTTACATCATAAAAAAACTGCAAAAGAAATTGCACCATATGTGGCTATTAATGCACGCAGGTATTTGCGTCATCTCTATTTGTCTGCCATGCATTTACAGTAGCACACTGCTCTTAGATAGGGCCTTTTGTTTACTGCTACTGTAGTTTCTCCATCCTGCTACAAAGGAGGCTGTGAGGCGATTAACACTTCAGCAACTACACCACTAGATGGCACTAAATTCTATCGGTCTGTATAAGAGGAAAAGTGGGGATGTGGATTAACATGTACATAAAGATGAGAGTGAAGATATTAAATGTTTGCAGCTACAGATACAGCCTTGCCAGACCCTATGCATTCCCGAAAACACTGAAGGCTCTCTTCATTATCTACCATGGTCAGTCTGACATTTGATAAATGCTCTCAGACTGGTAGATACGCCATTATGGACGTGATCCAGGCAAATGCTTTGTGGAGTCCAACCACCCCCTCATGGCTGTAGTATCTGAGTCGGTTTTTAAATCCAAATATTAGGTTTTGAGTTTGACAGTGAAGACACACACACACACAAAACACAGCCATTCCTCACTGCTCTGCTGTTTATAGACATAAATTTCAGGGTTGAGTAATTTAATAATTGCGTTGAGAGCATGTTAAATGTGTGCTTTCCTTGTCATGCTGAGAAAAAAAAAAGTTTGCCATTATGAAAAAGAAAAACTCAAGTCCAAAGACCTATTCAGGAAACAAAATAATAGTAGTTAGGAATGAACAGGGGCTTAAATCAAGTAAACCACTCTTTTATTTCTCAAAAACAAGTAAGCCGGGTTACCAAAGGATTATGGAGAGGATGTTTCTCTTGTCATTGCTCATCTGATAAACATTTCTTCCTGCTATGAGGTCTGGAACCAGAAAAATATGTCACATAACAAAAGTTTTAAGTCCTTCGCTCAGTTAGTGAATAATGATCCAGCTCTTGTTTTGGAAAAGTTCAGGAGATATTTCTAGTGACATGGCTCATACTCAGTGTCCTCACTCAGAGTAAAAATCTGTATGCCTGTTTACCTCAGGACAGCACGATTGCAATCCATACCTGACGTAGTGAAACTGATTCGAAGCCAACAGCGGTAGCGCTTTTTTTGGCAGACGTGGCCAAGGCTTTTCAATTGAGTGGATCATGCTAAATTATTGCAGCATATCCTGGACAATGAACTGTGCCCTACATTGACCGACTGCCTGCACAGCTAGTTTCATCACGCGGAGGAGACAAAGGGTGATGGTAATGGCATATGCGGCTCTTGGATTGATGTGGCATCAGATTTACCTCAAGGAGATGTGGTTTCGTCCCATTTGTTCCTTCTGTGCATGACCACCTGAAGCAACACAGTGTTCAAGGATACATTGGACAGTGAATGTGAATATGATATAGGGCTGGCGTGGACAATCCCTTTTTCAAATTTCTTGGAGGGCACATCTATGGCTCCAGAGTCAAATACTGGAGGCAACACTGTGTGCTTTGGATGACTGCCTCAGTGTGTTGGTGTACATTGTTTTGTCTTTTTGGTTTAACTAGAGAAGGCCTCATAAGCAACTTCAGTGGATTTATTTCTATTTTATATTCATCTTTCTTGATTTTTGCAGTACTTGTTTTTTACTTTCCTGTTTCTGTTTTATTGTTAAACAAATCTATCTAGCAAATTTATTTACTTACTTGGCAATAAATCTGACTTTGAATTGTGCACTTTCCTCGTCGCGACCACTGAAATGAATAGCCCTGAGGTTCAGAATTTTGGAAATTATCATGAAACGAGTTAACATCACCTCACAAGCAGGCCTCAAAAAACAGAAACTTTGAATATATTTTTTGCGTCAGGCAATAAGTCTTATTTAAGATTATTTTTCTTAGATTCAGTGCGAATTACAAGAATGGATTCTAAAGTTTAAGCCATTCCTTTAACTTGGTTGCTTTAGAAACTATGGTTGAGGACCTCAGAGACATTTTGATATGTTATATTCAAATAGTCTGAGCATTCGACAACGTTAATTAAAGATCTGGAAAAAGAAACGTATTACAATGTGAACAGTGTACTAGTGCAACAGATGAGCTATAAATACACATGCACTATGCATGCACTATGACCATGGGTGACCTTTGTTCCATTTCATTAACTTTTAAAACTCCACAACATGAAAAGTGAATAAAGCCCCTTTGTGTGAATGAGTGTGTGACATCAGTGCATGTATATGTCTTTCTTCATGCCTTATTTTGAAACTAAAGGACAAGTTCTCTGTGACATGAGATAGGTTTTATTTACTTTAGAGATGTACAACATCTGACTACCGTATGTGCTTAGTGGCTGTGAGGTAAAAATCTGTCTTACTTGATCATAAGTGATTGATTCTCTAGTAAAGTCCTAGGCTAGGATTCTAAATACATTATAAATAAATAATACTGTCAGGATTACTTTAAAGCAACATTTTCCGCTTAGATATACATATCATCAATCTCTGCAGTGCATTGGTTTAGTGTTGCGTTGGTTTAGTATGTCCAACTATTTTGTTTAACTTCTGCGTTAATGTAGTTAAAATATGTATGTAGATGAAATAATAAATTTCTTTAACCTTTTTGATGCTGCTGTTTGATGACAATGCTGGTTGATCAATTAATCAATCCACCATTTTGGTTCAGACTCAAAAACAGCTATTGGATGGATTGCCATAAATTCTACTGTACTATGTCAGCATGTTAATCCACTGAAATGAGTAGATGAAAGTGGAAGATATGCACGTTGGCATTGTCATTTTCAGCATGTTAGCACAGTGACATTAAGTTTTAGCGCAAAGCACAATGACTAAACAGTCTCACAGAGCAGCTAGCATGGCTGCTAACTTAGACTATGTTTATACAGGCTTCATAGTGAAAGAAGCATGTCAGTAAAGCACCAGAAACCAATTGAACTAACAGAGCTAAAAGCTTCAGTGTGCTGTTTTTTTTTTGCATATCACATGAGAGCTAATAGCGAGCATCAGAAAAACTGTTTTGGTGCCACACATTAGATCACAGGGAAGAGGAGGTTTTCTGGCCCTGGGCACAGGGGAATGCTGGTGGGGCGCAGAGCCGATGTTGCGCCAACCACCTGCATGGGCATAATGACATCCTGAAACCTAAATCGCAAAAATATAATTTTAATGTTGCTTTAAAATGACAAAATTCTAGACTTGATTTGGAATTACAATTACCGCAAGTACAGTAAAACTAAATTGTGTTTGTTTAAGAGGTTTATTAAAGCAAATAACATTTTTCTGAATATAGATCATCACACTTAACAAGGACAACAGCGGTTGTATTTCACCTCGTACATCGCAAAACACAATCTCAATTACCTGCACTAATGGGCATAATACGAATGGAGAATTTATGCAAATGTTGTAATGCACTGTTACCATTATTATCACCACTGCTTCTGCTTTTCTGTTATTACAGAAGATGTGTATGCGTGTGTTTATATCTGGATGCTTGTCGTTAAAAGTTTGTGGAATGTTCTTTTCTTGCATCAAGGTTGAATTATCAGAACTGCAGTGAGGGGTAATTGTTTTCATAACGTAACTTGCCTCCGTTGATGTGCAGCTGAGCAGACCACTGAATCTTCTGAGGAGGAATTCAATGTCACAACACAACAAAAGACGACACGATTTTTACGTCAGAGCAAACAGGGGCCCAGATGGAGTGAGAAAAAAAAAAGAGAAGACAAAGAGAGACAAGAGAATAAACAGAGAAGATGGACACGCATCCTCTTGAGTCATTTAATCCTTCTGGTTCTTTGTAGAACAAAAGGAGAAACCAGGGTGAAAAGTTTGCTTTAACCATTTCTCTGAAGATTAGTGAACGTGGAAAAATGACACAGCTGGAGGCAGCCTCTTGAATGAACAACCACTTATGTCTTCTCTGGAGATGTGGAGAAAGCTCTTGTCTCACTCTGGCACTATTACAACCTCTGTTTAGTCAAAAGATGGCACTAGCACCACACCTCTACACCTTAGCCTTTCATCTTACAGCTGGAGAGAAAGTGGGGGGAAACAGAAGGAAGGACGGTAGCAAAATGACGGAGAAACTGACACATGGAACACACTGAGCGAAGGTATAAGGGGGAGGAATAAAGCAGAGAAAGATTGCATGAGAGACAAAGAAACCTGCGTGTTGTTGCGCAAGAGCCTGATTTAGCAGGTAGTATAATTGATTTAGAACAGCAGAATGAGCTAAACCTGGGCCCATTACTCAGGCAGGGGGTAGGAACTAATCTTCCACTGCCGTTGGGGAGAGAGGGATCATTTTACACTGCTGCTCCCTCTGGACTTCTTCCTAAAACTCTGTAGTGACTCAAACCCATCATCTACAATATAGCCAAAGCAGGGGCGCGGGAAAGCATATTCTTACTAGGCATACGTGCTGTCATGATCACTTAGCATGCTTGCTACTGTTAGAGGACACTAAGTGGAGATGGAGGTGGAGAAGATGCTTGTTCTGACAGATGCAGTCCCTAATTGTTTTCCTCTGCCTGATGTCTTCCATTTCATTTAACGCGTTGAATAAACTTCTAGAAGGCTAAGGGTTTGTAAAATATTGGTGTTGACTGCCAACTTCCAACAATCCAGTGATATCCGTTGGATTTCCTAACTTTGTGAATCCTGTTATTAGAAATCAAGTTATGCGGTTTTGGACAATCAGCTGTAGTTACTGGTTTTGAGAACGTTTGCTTGGATCTTGTGGATATGTCTAAGTTCTCTTCAGCCCAGCCCAATTGTGAGGTAACAGAAGGTCACCTGGGGCCATTGGATTTCACACTAACTTCACACCAAAGCTGTATCTGGTTAGCACCAGTGAGACATGGGTCTTTTCTATTGGCCTGCAGTTAATCGCTCCTAAATCCAGACTGTGAAGCGGCTATGATATCCTGCTGCCTCACCCTTCACTGCTATGGAGCTGCCCATTCTACAGCTCATTGTACATGGTTTCCTTGAAAGCTGAGCAGCAAGCTCTTTAGAGCCCACAAGTGTGGTTGGCAGCCAGGGGAAAGGTACTGTATGGCCTCCTCGGTTCCAGTGCCAGAACACAGCATCCTCTTGCACCAGCCCACCAATTCTGGTGGATCCAGCTGTCTAGATCTAAAGAAGACATTCTTCTAGCACCAGAACTGACATTTCCATGTCTGGGTAATCCTATTATCCAGCCAAGTCAGAGGATCATCTTTGCGCCCAGCCAGGTAACTTTCCTATGTTCAAGCCATATGAGCCTTGCTTTCTCCAGCAGTTTTGTTCTTTTTGGTCCCGGTACATGATTTAATGATTTAAGTGTATTTGCTGTTTCTCCTGATCCTGCCCTTCTTGTCTCTCTCCTGAGCCTCTACCCAAGACTGTATCTCTGAGTTCTCCCCTGAAGTGTATTTTCCTCAGTTGTCTGCTTGAGCCTGTTAGTCTCAGCTCTTCACCCAAGTCTGTTACTCTCAGTTCAGCGCTCAGGCAAAACAACTCTCTCTGGCCATGAGCTGCTTCTGCTGACTTGTTTTCTACAAATTACATTTATATAGCCCAAAATCACAAATCACTATATGCCTCAGGGAGCTTTACTGTACAACATTTAACACCCCCTGTCCTTAGACCTTCAATTAAGGAAAGTAATAACTCCCCCAAAGACCCTTTAAACAGGTGGATTCCTCTCCCAGGAAATATTGCATATAGAACAAACCAACAAAATCACATTTTACAGTATATACAATTATTTAAGATTTTCTATCCAAACTTTTCTGCATGGGTTCTGTAAGTCTTCCTCTGAATTAACTCCTTTAGCATCAAGTTTTTCTGAAACACTCTCTGGTATGTCTGGTCCACATAGCTGGTTTCCAGGTTTCTCTACCAGCTTGCTTGGTGTCGATGTGGCTGTGGCAATTGGTTATTTTGTTGCCCGTTGCCCTCACAGTCGTCACGTTTTACTTCAAGTTACTTTATTCTAAAGTTCAAACAGCTCCTTCCTTACTCTCGCTTGCTGACTTTTACCCAGTGTGCCCTGCTTTCTGATGTGCTTGTGGGTCCATCATCAGCAAGTCATTGTCATATTGTCACCAGTGATTGTGATATCTGCTGATGAAAAGTCTACAAATAGACAATTTGCCATTAATAGTTTCAAAGCTTCCAGGGATTTGGCTTGAGGAGGTCATCTGATTGGGTTAGTTACAGAAATAACATGATCAGGAGACAATGTTGTAGAAGGGGAACTTGAGTGAGACAAATAAAGTGGCATCTGTGTTTGTGAGGGTAGTAATGACAGTTTAATGAGTGTGATAATCATAATCTAATTTGACGACGCGTTCATTTGTGACTGCAGGGACATGTTTGCTTCTTTTCTTCTCTCACTCTCTCCTCTTTCCTTTGCCAAGTTGCAGCATTTTCAACTTCTGCTCCTCACACTTGAATCCATCCCCCGTTTTGTTTTCTCTCGTAACTTATTCTCCTTTAAAGCATCCAACTTGACTTTTCCTCATCTAGTTTACTTCCCCGCGTTTACGACCAATTTGTTCTTTTTCACTGTTTGATTCATTCCCCTCTTGCCCATGCACCCTCATAGTTTTTCTTCAACCATTGGCCAATGAACCCTGTCAACTCGCTTGATTTCTTTTCCTCACTCAGCTCTCTCATCCCCTGTTTTCACACTACTTCTTTAACCCTCCCTTCTTCGCAAGGTCTCACTGCTCTCTCCCATTTCCTTTCTACCTGCTGACCACTTCAAAGTCCAATTTCTGTGTCACAAAACTTTAACAAATAGGTATTTTAGTACACTTTGTGTCTGGAAACAAGCAACCGTCTGGAAGCGAAGAAGTTTTTTTTAACACCATTTACTGAGTTGGCAGCTGAGTTGTCCCAAAATTTTCAGTTTGGAAACACCTACTCTTTGAAGGGCCATGTGTTCTCCCCTGCATGCTGTGTTCATTTTACTTTTTGCCCTGAACTTTAATACTCTAGTTCCAGACATAAATCCAGCAAAACCAACAGATTTCCCCCCCTCTAATCTCTATTTTTACTTGAATTTTTCCTTTTTCTTCTCCTGCTTTTGCTGTTTTTCTCCCTCACCGTTCCTTTTTCATGCTGACGTTGTTTTATATATATATATATATATATATATTTCTATTCATCCTTCTTCCTTTTGTCACTTAATGTGGTCTCACCACCCACGTTCTCTCATTCACCCCCACTGTGTATTTTTGATCAAGCACTCAATCATGTCATGATGACCTAAAGGCAGAGACTCATGGTTGAAATGTAGGTCAGTGCTACAGTATGGCTTTCAATATTGAACACATAACATTGATGACTTCAGTAATCAATGTTATGGGATGTTCAAAACAATCGTTCTGTAGCCACGGGAGCTAATGTTTACATTGCTTATTGTGTGGTAAAATTACACAGACAGCCAGAGGTTATAATTAAAATTCAATTTCTGTGTAAAATTGCCTTTTGCCCATGCAGAAAGTCAAACATACAGCACATTTCTATAGTAGTTTGTAAACCTCTCCTCTCCTATGCTCTCCACTGTTCTCCTCCCTCTCCTTATTGTCTTTATGAGGGACATTGATCGATGTGCTGCTCCAGCAGACTGTGACGAGGTTAGGAACTCTGGCCTCTGATGGTGAGCGTGTCTGTGTGTGTGTGTGATGAACTCAGCTGTTGATTGCGTGGGTGCACACTTTTGTGTTTGTAGGATGCACATATTCTCCAAAGAAAGGAATTCATCTGATGTCAGCTTGTCTGTAATACATGAGGCGCGCTATTCCGAAGAGTGTTTCATGTTAGTTTGTTTGTGTATGTTCCGGGTTTTGTGCTTGTGCGTGTGTGTGTGTGTACGTGCCAGAGGTGTGTGTGTGATTGCGAGCGTGCGCGGAGAGTGTTTGTAACTGTCAAAGTAATGATTCTGCTATTCAGTTTCTCGCTGCTCTCTCACGGTGAACTGAGTCAATAACTATCATAAATCCAGAGTCCGGTTGTGTCTCACAGTGCACGCGCACACATACACACAAACATATAAGTGTCATACTTCTGCTCTCTCTGTTTGAACCAGCCATATTGATCGCTCTGCTATCGAAACTCCTGTTCGGAGTTTGTCATGGGTTTTTCTCTCATCGCTTCCACCTCCGACAACTCAAGAAGTTGTTTAGCTTTTGTTTCTCTGGGCAAAGGTGAAAACGCACAAACAAACACACAACTACACATACATACTAGACATTCAACTTTTATATGTGTACTGTACAAATATGACTTGATGCATGGATTATGTTACAAATATAAGTCAAGTATTGACAGTACGGACCTTAACGCAAGCTTAACAGCTGATGCCTATCTATTTAACACTGTCTCTATTAAAAATACAAAGTCTACTCCAACCACATTGATGGTGATGAAGTATGGAAGCAGTGGTTGCCATACTTGTTTCTATCATTTAAGAATGGGCATTTCCACCATCACAGATCCTGTCAGTGCCACTTTTTACCTGTCGACCAGATGCCTTCAGACTTTGACACCTGTCCCAGTCACCTGACTCCCACATCCACCTTCCCATCTGCTAGCTCTCATCAGCTCTACACTATCTAACCAGCCCATATACACTCATTCCCTGCCAGATTCTCAATGTTCTCACAGCTCAAGCTTGTGCTTTTGCTTTCCAGTCATGAATCTGAACCTGAGCCTGAAATGTTCCCACTCCTCTCTTGCCCGTTCCTGACCTTCCCACCTTTTGTGCTCCTTTTGGATTTACTTTTTGTGGAGTGCCATCCTGTTTCCTGACCATCGCCTTGAGTAAATTTCTCTTTATCTGACCTGCTTGCCTGGAGTGTTTTTGAATGCATTTGAGTCCTCCTCTCTCTGCTTGTTTGCCCGAATCCACCGGTCATATCAGATTCTGCTTAGGTTTCTGGCTGCATAAACGCTTTGTGTTCTGCATTTGCCACTCTGCTTGATTTAGCTCCTCCGTCTTGTGTATCACTGTTAATGGAAGATGAGAGAGACAAGCAATAACATTTATCCTTTGCATTGCCAGAGTAAGCGTGTAGATTATCATTACATGGCTTATTATGCTTTTGTTTAACTGACCCACGCAATAAATTCAGTTCTTGTGGCACCATGCATGGCAGACTTATTCTGGCTTCACGAAACTCTTTTAAAACCAGTATATGTGTATGTGTGTTTACATACACAAAAAAATATGGCTGTGAAACCTGCGTACATATAAACATACTCGAGTAAGACATGAGCATTTATGGTATAAACAGAATTATTGTAGATAATCACATCGCGTTTGAGTAAATAATGTTAAATAATGTCTTACATTGCGGGCTATAAAGATGTGATGTTAGGTCGAGAAAACCACTCAAGATGTGTGATAATAACATCATGAGGTGATTGAGAAACCACCTCATGATGTCTGACACTCTGCATCTTGGCAGCTAGTTACCATGGTGACGGAGTCGGCACTGTTGACATCGGATGATTATGCTGATGATGATTAAAAATGAGGATAAAAATGGAAAGGATGGAGACGGGAATGACATTGTGATGATAATGCCTCCCTAATGTTGATAATAATTACTATACTTTGTTGATCCCTGCCTTTTTGCTCAGCTCCCCTCCAGGGTGTTCAGCAACTGGGGCTGCAATGTGGAGCACGCCTCCCAGTGTATTTGAAACAGTGTTCAAGAGCACTGCAGCAGGTAGATGCTTAGTAGCACTACAGGACAGAAGAGCATCACAGCAGGAACCTGAGGCTCATAATTAGAGGGGTCTTTGTAACCACTGGTCCAGTTGTCCACTCTTGCATACAAATTATTATTATCATTACTAAATCACCTTTTACATTGTAAATTCATTTCTATAATTGTTCCCAGCCCAACAGTTTGAACTCTCTCAGCTTTGACCCCCTTTTTAACCCCAGAATTAGAAGCCGTGTGATGGGTTAACGCACACATAAAAAGACATAACAGATGCAGAAAAAGGTGAAAATAAAATTAGCAGCGTGAAAGTGAAGGAGAAGTTATGAGGAAGACAATTTACTTTCGTTAGCGCTGACTACGTATTAGTGTGCATGTTAGCTTTTCAACAGTGTGAAGATCTATAAAGGTATAAGGAAGTTAAGGACCCTAAAATGGCACGATATATCGCAGCTGCCATGCTACATCTTAATGATTGAATGTTGCAGTTGTTCAAGCTCAGTTTGAATTACAGGTGGGATTGGGCTGCCTCAGAGTAGAAATATAGCGTGCATTTAAAGTTGGAGCAGGATGGTATATATCAGAGATGCTTCAGGTCCTGACTGGAGCTGTGGAGGGTTGTGTTTCTTTGCCTTGTGTGCATTTTACTGTACACACCCAAATGTGAACAAAAATCAGGGGCAGCTGATTGAGAGGTAGACCTGGAATTAGGCAGGGACCAGGACCTGGAAACCTGGCTTATAAAAAAACATGCTATTGTGTCAAGAAATGTAAAATAAAACAGGTCTCATACAAATGCATTTATACACACTGGGAACTCAAATAAAACTAAAAATATTCTGAATATTACATCAAATTGTATCTTAACTCTCGTATGTAATACAACTCTGTTCCAATCTTCATGAATAAAGTGAAAGAATACTGCAAACAAAGAGATTAAGTTGCGGAGGTATCCCTGTATTGTATAGAGGGAGGAAGAGGGAGACAATTGTGCAGTGAAGTAAGCAAAAAAAAAAAAATAAATAAAAAAAGATGAAACCTTTAAAATTGCAGGATATGAATGACAATAACATTTATTTTCCGCTTGAGTGCCATCAGAGTCATTTCTCTGTTAAAACCTCTGCCACAAAAAAAAAAAAAACACTCCTTTGTTTTTCTCATTTCCTTTTTGCGTTTTCCAAACCAGGGCTCTCTTTTTGTGGGGAAACTATTCTTTCCAGGCAGACTATAGACTGAATGGCACACAGGAAATAATGAGCAATCTTTGAGTGGAGAACGATTTTCCTATCTCTTAAATGGAGTGTTGGCTTTCCACTGTCCTTATGTAATTCCATTAGTTCTTTGATATAGACTGTAGAGTGCCTCTGAACACGAGTGTGTGTGAAGCGATGACTTTGACGGAATGTTATGAGCTGATATTCATATCCGAGGACAAAACGGACCCACACACTGCTGGAAAAAAAAAAAGTCTCCGTAGAGCTATCTGAGGCAGAAAAGCGTGAGAAGTTAGTGGAGCTCATGCGCGGCATCATAGCACGCTTCATGATGCGTAGCTGGTAACATTTTATTTGAATCTGGGTAGCATGGTGGATTGCATCACAGCAGGAAGGTCTTCAGAATTACACGCAGGTGTCTTAAGCCCTGTGGTCTGTAATGGGCGGAACCTGCCTTTCATGCACTGCATGATGGGTAGTACCCATCCCCTTCTGACACTGCATTGTTGGCTGGATAGATTTATTTGTATTTGTGCTCATCTCTCTGATGCTGCGTGGTTATCCGTTTTTTCTATGTTCAGTTGTACAAGAATGTGAGAGTTGAGGAGAATTAATTAATGCACGGACAGTTGGTTGAAAAGATCGATAGAACTTACTGCAGTCGGTTTTGAATTACAGTGAATACAATGTTGCTGACACATTGTATGACACAAATATTGTCATTGAGGAACCCAACGCGAATATGCATATATTCAGAGTTAATCTGGATAAGGACAGAAGATCAAATGTTTGTTAGAAAGATTAGATCAAAGGCACGGTGGATAGGACACGAAATGATTCCTTTGAAAAAGTCGACTGTAGATTATGTGTGTGCCTGTGTGCGAGGTACAGGCGCTTTTTAGATGCTTGGTGTTCTTGATACTCTGTAGTCATAATTTATGAAGACTTCCAACTTAACACAGTTCAACCCCAATACCTTTTAAATACTGTATATTTACATTTTATTTACATCCCTGAGTTTTTTCCCCCCTCATAATATCTAACCACGGTCGTGCATTGTTATAAACCTGTAAAAAAGGATGGGTTCTTCCAATAATTGGATGCATAGGACACAATATTGTATTTTTTTTTTTTGATAGATCCAGTTGACACTCTGCACAGAATTCACCTGAAGTGAATATCTGATGAGACCCACCTGTCACCCGGTGTATTTATCTGTCAAGTGAAGGAAAATATTCTATTTTACTTCAATAGTCAGATGCTTGAAGTCATGTCAGATATTGAAAAGATGTCAAAACTGCTTCAGGTCCTCCCAGAAGTGATAGTTAGTCTAGTTAAGTGAATACCTTTTTTTCCCTCAAAGAAGAGAAAACATTTGGATCTAGAACCCAATCGGATCCATCACAACCTTGTGATGACATACAAAGACATACTGTTGGCAAAAGATCCCAAATAAACTCTTTAATAAGAGCTAAAAAAACAAAATCCCTAAAAATGAGCTTATATGCAATCAAGGAAGGTACAGCACAGACTTCAAACAACTGCTGCCAGCTGTTATATTGTTGCCAAGACCTATACATCACCACACCGACATTATTTTGTAGTGTCAGAAAGGATCAAAAGATGATTCTATTGTTAACATCTCATCCTGTTTTTGTTGTGGTTGAAGTAGATCTGTTCCTGGCAAGCAAGAAGAAATTTCCAGGAGTTTGCATTTAGACCTTACCTGATCATGTTCGCCTAAATGACAGGAAGAGAGTGTGAAGAGATGGCAGGTCGCTGACATCTATTTATGTCCTGTTTTTGAAGGAAATAAGGATCCACAGTGTGCCAAGTCGTATAAGGGAGAGAGAAAGCAGTAAAAGCAGGCTGAGGTTAGTTGGCACGGCCCCTGGTACCTGCAAAGTCTAGGCTAGTCTAGTCATTTGCATTCTGCAATTGTATTATTCTGAGTTTGTAATAAACATATAAAAGAGTAGCTCTCTCCAAACTGAGCGCTGCAGCAACTACAATTTACTCACTGATTACGAAATAATCGTAACTAAATTTGTAATTTACACTTAAATTTAATGAATAAAATGTTCCGCGATTGTCAAAACATCAAATGATGATTGCATCACCTCAGAACTTAGTTCAATAGAAAAATATGTTCCACATAACTAATCACCCCTCTTGCTGTTCGATAGTTATGATAATTACTTCAATTAAAGGGTGATTTATTTGGAGTTTTATGTTAAGCAATCACAGAACAGGTGTCTTCAGGTGTATTGCCAGTAGAAAAGTCTTCATTTAGTACTTCCAGCTGATGCACTTCTAATTGCTTCAGTTCCTCCTATCTTCTTAATAACTCACAAAGTGCTTCCTCTTTATGCTTCTCAAAGATATTTTAAACTATTGCTAGCGATAGCTTTTTCGTCAAATTAACACTGCCATGCACATGAATATATTACCACCTCATGGATCACTGTTTTAAACAAATTAAACTAAAAATGCTGCTGAGTTGATCTCACCCATGGTTAGCCCAGCAGTGTGAAACTTTGTGTTATTGCTTATGAGGACTTTAACAGTGTGCCACCACTAAAGCTGCGTTAATGACAGAGCAACTACAGATTGTTTCTGAAATCGGGAGTGCACTCACGTGTCAGGGAACCGCTGTTGGGTAGACACAAAAGTTGCCGTGTGTCGGTAGGATTTCTTACGTGTGCTTTTGCGCGCGTTCAAAAGAATCAAACAGAGCGCGTTGATAAAGACGTATCAGATGTAACCTCTGCCGTGAGATCTCCTCCACTCTCTATCTCTTGCCTTGCTTCTGTGGAATCTGCAGCTAGGATGATAACCTCCTTGTCGATAAAGAGAGCTTGGGTGGGAACCTGTGGGCCTTTGAAATAAAAAAAAGCCCCTCACCTCAAACTTGGCTCTCCTTTGCATCTCACTTTATAGTGCCGCAGTTTCTTTAGAGACATTAAACATGCGCTTGGAAACACAAGGGAATAATTCTTTCTTTTCACAAAGCAACCAGTCGAACATGCATTTTAACAATGAACCAGTTATGTTTGCAGATGGTAATAATATATTTTTTTCAACCTTGTATACATTAGTCATACTCTGATATTGATTATTGTCTAGATCCTATTCATTTTTCTCTTATATTTGCTCCATCTGGAAAACATTATTGATCAACATGATGTCAAATATATCTGTTACGCAGATGATATACAACTATATATCTTTGTGGCACCAGACAACCCACTTGCCCCCAGTAAATGCTCTTACTTTCTCACTGACAACTATACCACAGTTTGAAAGCAAGAAAGGCTGCAATCAACAGTTGTAAGGTTAAAAGGTAAAATGTTTGTAATGAATCCTTATCAACAAAGTAGTACACATTACTTAAAAAGAAGGATTAATATATAATACATTACCTTTTGGCAAGGTCAGCTTCAACTTTCCGCCGCCTACTTTCTCTTCTGTTATGTATCCTGCTGACTTGGCTTTCGAAAGTGAGCGGTGGACCGCTCGCAGTGAAGTACTGGCTGTGAGGTGAGTCAAGTGGCAGGAGGCTAACAAGGTCCTGTTAGAAACAAGAGGGCTGTCTGTTGAACTCTGATAGCCCTGACCTTTTATTTTATACTGTAGGAGGCTTTCATCAGAGTGAAGTCAGATGTATGTGTGTTGTTCTGTGCGTGTGTGTGTGTGTATCCAATACACGACTGCGTGAGAACACCTTGTCAGATTGCGCTGTAAAAGATGGTGTTACATTTTTTACGATATGACTGACAGGCAAGGAAGCGGGGTGCAATTTGGCATCTGATTCCACAGCAGCTCATACATCACGTGGATCCCCGTGTGTGTGTGTGTGTGTGTGTGTGCCTCATTAATGATTGAGTCTGAAGAGAGAGTTCCTTGGATCAAACATTTAGCTGAATCAACAACTGCTGAGCTCATCACACACACACACACACACACCTATACACACCTACACACACAATATATATATATATATATATATATATATATATAAAATATTATAGCTGTCTTCCATATCTTGATCCCTAAATCCAGGAGGCTTGTCAATGCCAAACAGAGCTTATGAAAAGACCTTTTAAGTTTTTGAAAGAAGTGCTGAAGAAGTGCATTAGGCTCCTTCTGTGTGCATTCATGCATTTTTGTGTGTATATACAGCATACACATGAGCTGATGCTGTTTCTGGTTTCTGCCTGTTGTTCCTTTAAATTGGTGGGAAGAAAAAAACAGCTTAGTGTTAATATTACTAGCTTAGCTTATTTTTTCCTCACACTGGCAGTATCCTGAAGAGCCGCAAGCCTGGCACCACATCTGTCATACAGTATAGCAGACTGGCAGTTTACTGCAAACAAAATTAATTAAAATTTGGCATGTTTACACAGGCAAAATGAGAAGTTTATGACCAGTAACTTCATTTTGCCTAAGTGTACGAAGCATGGCAAACAAAACTTTCCAAAAGGTTCGCAGAGAAGTTAAGCACATTCTGCATTTTCATTAACACGTCACCTTTAATGTGGGTGAAAGGATGTGGAAGAAACATTTGGCCGTAGATCTGTTGTATCCAACCAAACTACCCACAGAACACACAACCTTTTTATCAGTTTTAAACCAAAAGTTTGAAAAAGTCTGCAGGTCAAGGTGCAGCATTTGTGTTTTCTGAATATAATTATGAACTCTCCAAACATTTTGTAACGGCTTACTTTGTGCCGCACAATCATTTAAACTGTGAACACAGTTACTGGATGATGTGCTTGAAGAATAAACCATCAAGACTGTCCCGCTTTTTGAATTTGTACATGCCACAAAATGGTGTTTTCAAGTGTCCATTCTGTAACTATTTCAAGAGTGGAACTATTAAAAAGATTATGAATTAGTGTCAATGTTTTCCAAAAGGAAGCAGACAAAGTGTTTTTAGTACGATGTTGAAACATCATTAGCCTAATGGATTTTAATGTAGTGAAGCCTTCACAAAGGTAAACCTTAGAGCCTGAAAAGCACACGCAGAGAAATGTTTTAATGATTAAACAGATCTTCAGAGGCAATCTGGATGATGATTTTTTTTTTTTTTTTTTTTCCAGGCCATTATCATTACTGCTTCAGCGCCAACTGTGGCACTCATAACAGAAGCATTTTCTTTTGGGTCAGATGTTTACAATGCACTTTTCGTCTTGGCAAGTCCTGTTTGCTTCTGTAACTTGAAGGTTTCTCCAACCAGCATGATGAATGCTATCAAAAGGTTGTATATTGTACTGTACAACAGGCATTGGACCCAAACTTTACTAAACAGAAGTTGTGTATTAAGAAGTAAGCTAATTCTGTGTGTCAAAATATTGATGACAAAAGCCCAGTATGACAAAAGAAATTTGCGCTTCAGTGTGTTAAACATAGGTACATTTGTAAAACACAAACCTTGTGTATAAAATGTGTTTATGCCTGTGTTTTGACTATGCATCTCCTTGAATTGCTGTATTTAAAAAAGCAATTCAAACAGATATTACAGGATGTTTCCTTTTTTTCTCGAGGTGAGCATTAATTCTCTCTCCATCTCTCTTTGCCCTAGCCACACACATACACACACACAAATACCCTGGGAATAAGTGGCCTTTGTGTGTTTTATGTCCTATTGATGAAGTGCTGCCTCAGAGCCTTGTATATGTCATATATCTGCTCTGGTGTTTTGTTACCACACTGGACCCTAAAACCCAAAAAGTTAAAGCATTAAAACTTTTGTAACTCAGTGATTTCCCAACAGGAAGAGGGTTTATGTGAGCCATTCTTGGTGGTAAATGTTCTAAGAATGTTCAAATGACCCTTCAATAAGGCAAGACTGGATTCGAAGTACCAAAGTTTAAGTTGAATTTATTATTCTTGTACAAGAAGGAGCCTTTATCAGTGAAACACACAAAAGGGTTTACAGAGAAAATGGTCTTCTTAGTTTCCTTAATTAGTAGTCAACATTTCTCCAATCTAAATGTGTCCTCTCTGAGCAGTCCCTGACTCTCGTTCTGTTCTGGACTTCCTCTTTTTAGCAGTAAACTTCTACCTATACACACACGTGCCTATAATGCACTGTACAATGAAATGTGCATTTTGTACACATCACACACTGTGCGTGTGCTTGTGTATTGATCTGTTGACAGAAGCGCAGTCAGAGATGGGGTGATAAATTGGTCCCACTCCACAAAATGTGTCACAGTGTGGGTAACTTGTCCCTTGGTTGCCACAGAAACGGCTTTGAGTGACAGTAAAGGTGGTGCTAAGGATTTTCTAAAAAGATAAGACCGCTGTTTGTCCTGTTTCCCCCCCCCTCCTATCGCTCTTTGTCTCTTTCTCTTTCACTTATTTGTTCATACTTCAATTTACCCTTTAAACTTAACTGATAAAATACGAACATAATAAAATATTTTTGTATCTTTTTAATTTCTCATATAGACACATTAACATGGAGCGGTAAGACTTTAACCTCCCATTTAGCACATATAACCATTTAATAAGTGGTTTATAACATATACTGTAGTTTAAGCAGAAATAAGAACATTTGTCTGATGGCATTACATTACACTACAATACATTTGTTACCAATTTGGGTAATTAAAAGAAATAAATAATAATTTCTATGTTTTTTCAAGTAATATTTTTCTGTAGCTGCAAATTCTGGGTGGTGTTTTTAAAAAGTTTATCTTATTAATGCGGTTCAAAAAGCACTGATGATTACTCTGTCTTTCTACGTCTCACTGTGCGTGTGTAATTTCAGGATGATAGATTGTTCTGTATTCTGAGAGAAGATGATTTTCTTTAGTTTAGTTACAGTATCGTAGAGATAATTGGCTCTGGCTTTGTTTTGCCTTAATGATCTGTAACTTTAGTAATTTCATTGATTGCATTTGCATTAAATGTTTTGTACTTAATTTTATACAACCAGTGAATTATCAAAACACCAACTGTTTCTTTTTTCACAGTTATGCATCCTTCTACATTCCTTGTTTTATTTTCTTACGTTAACCTCATCTGTTCCTCCGAAGCCTCCTTTCTAACCTCTTCTCTTCCGCAGCTTTCTGTCTTCTTCACCACCTCCCCCAATTCTCTCCTTTCCTCCTCTTCTCCCTAACTCCCTCGCACTCTCACACTGGGCAATCTTCCAGGCAGATTGTATGTGGTGCTGTCTATAGCTCTAATTCACCCTGACAGGACATTCATCATTAGTCACAGCCTTTAATGCTGCACCACTGTTAGGGATTCTGTTTCTCCTCAAGTACTGTGATATAGGCCACATATACAAAAAAAAAAAAGATCCTTGGAAGTGTAGCACCTCGCTTTGCTTTGTGCAAATTTTCTCCAAAAAGGAAAACAATGACTTCTTCATAGTTAGCTAAAGAATTTGGAAACAAAACTGACACTGGAGCAAAAGTCTTGCTGCAGAAAATAATGAACTTTTTAACACAGACAGTCGCAAAAAAAAAAAACAGTCCGCCTTCTTCCACCGACTGAAAAAAAAGAAAATAATAATCTGGCATAGGCGGTTTAACTTCATTATGCAGATTTTTGAATTGAGCAATTTTCTGTAGAGTCCATCAGTAGGGATTAAATCCATCAAACGTAGGTCCAATGAAGCTTCGTCTTCGCTCGCTCTGATGTGGATCGTTGGCTGTGCTCACTTGTCAGGCCTGTTCCTCCATTCATCCTCCCCACTGATTATTCACTTTAGGATGCTAGCTCCTCTACGCCTAATTAATTCGTACAGCATATTCTGCTGCCAATTTCAGATTTGTGTTAGTTGCATGCACAAGCACACACACAGACACACACACATCCAAGATGAAAACAGACTGAGCACATGTGGCTTAAACACATGGATAAATTTGTATTGCACATGTACTCAACATACACCCAGCCGACACACACACACACACACACTCAGCCTCTTTCCATCTCATCCACTTACACGTAGACAAAGCATTCAACTAAAACTACGACACATTCACTCAAAAGCTCACACAAAGTGAATATTTAAGCAAAGACCTCTAGTGTGAGGGGAATGTTTGACTAATTATTTAAACCAGGAGTGTCCAGGGTCACACACTGTCATCACCAGCCCCTACTCCGCTATATTAATTCCTAATAAGAAGTAATTTTTTTCTATTGTGCTTTTCACAACTCTCCCGCTGAGCAGACAGATGAGGTGTTTGACATTTTTTCAGTCTTTGTGAGAATAAATTGAGGATAATCTTTTTTTTTTTGTTGCAATTTTAGAGTATCCGCAGGGGTACTGCTGCCAATTAATTTAGATCATCAACTCTCCTCAGCCTCCAAGTTTCTGTCTTTGGTGTCTCATTACCTATTGCAGGCTATTTTACTATTCTCCCTGTGTTTGTCTCCCTCGCTTGGAAATTGTGGTTGGTCTCCCTGTCAACTCTTGCTTTGTACTTTACATTTATCCTACGTTCATCCCTTTCTCACCGTCCCTCTCAACATTTTAACTACTCGGTCTCATATAGCGGGAAGGGAGGAATGATGGGATATTAATAAAAGGAGGAAAAGAAGGACCAAGGTGAGGGAGATAAGAGTAGGACAATAATACAGTAGTAATGAGGATGCGTTAATTAAGCAGTTCGTTTTTCTCTCTGTCCCCCATCCCCCGCCCGCTCTCTCTCCAATCAGTCTCTCTTCATAATTTTGCTTAATGATTCTCTGCAATCTATGCTCTGATCCCATGACAGTTAATGATTAACCTTGGGAAGCACAAAGATGGAGCACACTGCACAAAACTCTGCTTCTCTCCCTCTTGCACTCACACACGTACTGTACACGTGCACGCGCGCACACGAATACACAAAGAGCGCGCAAAAGGTGCAAATTAAAAGACCATGATCATTATCGTTAGATCACACGTGTGTGTCTCATTTAAACCTGTTAGATACTTTGGTCTGTCACTGTGTGCAACTGCTTAGGGACAAGTGTAGTAGGGCCACAAGCTGTTCCGTGGTGCGTTGCAACTTTTGTGTCAAGCCTGAGTATGTCATGGTGCACTTATACTGTCTCCCCATGACCGTCCTCAGATGTTTCAGTAAGTGATTATGTTGGAAGCAAAGGATGAACTAAGATGACATTACATGACTGGGTGGATGGATGGCTTAACAGATTTTACAATAGCACTGAGAGTCATTCCCTGCAGTGTGTTTTTCATTATGTTACTATGAAAACAAAGGCCTTGGAAACTTTGTAACCTAACAACATTGTTTTGGTGCACATCCCTGATCGCGCCTTTATTTATTTTACAACAGTGATTTGGTTTTGGAAAGTGTTACGGAATTTTCTATCTTTTGGGTACACAGGGCCGCGCACGGGCTCTCTCTTTGGCAAGTAAGGCCGTTGTTTGGAGTGCGGGAGGAGTGCAGGTGCCATCCT
Organism: Nibea albiflora; assembly: GCA_014281875.1. Taxonomy (NCBI): domain Eukaryota; kingdom Metazoa; phylum Chordata; class Actinopteri; family Sciaenidae; genus Nibea; species Nibea albiflora. Next base: position 10,895,544 of record CM024794.1, on the reverse strand, counting down.
ATCTCAGAGTTGCCTGGTGACCAGGGTCGAAGTAACTCAGTGTTGGCCTCCTACTCATAATAGATAGGTAACTGTCGATGTTCCATTAGCATGAACAGACAACGGTGTCTCCAGACTAGAATGTGTTGAAGGTGAACACTAACGTGGGTAAATGCATTCCCTTTGACTATTTTGTATTTGTGGCGTCATCTGTAAGGGTTTAAGGTCTGACCACCAGCAAGAGTGGTGCAGAATAGTGACTCATGCGTAATATATATAAGCTAGCAGGCCTGATTGGATGTTTGTAGGGACAGAAAACTAGAAGGTTGGAATCTCTCGGTATTCTTAATATTAATACTAAATATTTGCTGTGAAATGAGGTTGTATTTGGCTAAAGTAGCGCAAATGAGTGTCTAATGCCATTTTCCCTCTGTCTAGGGATTTTGAACAGGATGGCCTGAAAGGTGATTAAAATTGAATTATGTACAGTGTCAAATCCAGATCAAGGTGAATTAAGTGAACGGGCAAAGAATAGACAAAATGACAGAATAGAGTGAAGACATCTGAGTGAACAAAATGCACCCTGGTGGTTGAAAGCAGGAGCAGGATTTATGCCAAAGCCTCCTGTAGTCATGTGGGAGTCACGCACACAGTGCACCACCAGCATGCGGCTTTTACAGAAGCACTGCAGTCACTTGCAAATTGCCACATAGGAAGAGATGGTCACTTGTATGGTAATTTGATTTGTGAAACAGGCCGAGGATGGAAGATAGACAGTGGATAAGTGAAATAAAAAAGAACAGTGTGTGATGAAAGATCGGGGGTTATTTGGGTCAAGAATTTATGGAGGATTCTCAACTTCATGTAATCTCCATGGAGTTTGAGAAGGAGCATTATTGCGGCTTCCTTTTAGAAGAGAGAGAGAGAAAAAAAAGACATCAGACAAAAAGAAAGTGTGTAAATGGAGGAAAAGAAGACAGCAGCTTGGAATCTAATCAAACCAAGGACACTTTGCTGATTGCCTCTTCAAAAACAAGAGGGCGAAAATTGGTTTGGTTTGTTTCTGTCATGAAGGCAAGAGACAATTGATACTAAAAATGGTTAAAATGTTGCCGGGGAGAAATGAAAGGAGCTTAAAGTGAAATAACTAAATTACTCGTTCACAGAACTATGGGAGAACGGCAAATGGGTAATCTGTGGCGTCAATCCCATTCTCTTTTCTCGCCTCTTCCTCCAGTCCATTCCCTCCCTCCAGCAATTACAGAGCTTTTCTAAATCCATCCCTCACCCCTCCTCTCTGCCTTCAACTCTTTCTGTCAATTCCTTATTCATGCAAAGATGCTAAAGTCCCAGAAAAGGGAAAGCCATCACATAATAGGTTTGCTTCCAAGACACGTTGACCACTGATGTAGGGATATGCTACAGTATGCTCTATTTACTCCATTAGGCACACCACATACACTTAAATAAGCCATATTTTCCTTTGTGTTATTATTTTACATTTCCGAATATCAGTGGATCACATGATTCCGGCTCACATTTGTTGACTGACAGTCACCTTTGCTGTGTGCACTTCTTTCTATGGAGTTCAAAATTGAGAGAACTTGTTGGAGAAGTACTGCGCTCTGGACAAAGTACCATCAATAAAAGCTTCCCAACAGATACTCGACTTGCCCAGCCATTCAAAAGTCAGTGAGCGAGTGTATTGGAGGTTCGAGAGTCAACACTGAGGCAATGAAGAGGATATTGATGGCCTCTTGAGTACACCATGCTCAGCCAAGTGAAACAATCCAGCAAACAACATCAGCTGCATTAGTGACGACGACAACCACCAACCACCAGCGCGAGGACATTGTCTGCAACGCAAAGTGTGCCGCAAGCTAATTAAAACATAAGTAAATCAGAGCTTAATGAGTTGTAATTGTAGATAATTGCAGAGTTGTTGATGTATCATGTCTAATTGGCTTGCATTGCTGAGATAATGAGAAAAGTTTGATTACTTTATGCTAAACGTGTTAGCGAGGTAGCAGGTGTTGTTTCGAGGAAGTGTCACAAGCAATCCCATACCTCACATCTCAATCTCATCACTCAACCTCCATAGAGAAAGAGAGGGAATGATCTCTCCCCTGATGTGTCTCCCAAGTCTCTAATTATACACACAAGCTAATAGGACTGGCTTTGTTCCTTCTTTACTATATTATTTGGATTATGATGAGAGTTTTATCTCATTTAAAAGACCATCCTGGGTGCCAGCTGTTTGAGAGTGGTCGTTTTCATGATTTTGTATTCATGGCATATGTTGAAATTTGGATATCTTTTTTTTTTTTTTTTTGTCAGTTTCACGGCCAAACAGGAAACTCCTTCATTTTTCATCTTCTTACATTCTTGTTCTTTTGTTCTTCCTGTCCTTTCATCCTTGCCATTGTCTCTGAGAAAAGATTAATTATCTTAAAACGCATCTATGTACATAAGTATGGTGCTTGGGATGCCTGTCATTGTATACCTAGCCTAACTTTTGCTACTTTAAACTGCTGTTGTCCATGAGTCCTTTGATTTTAGTTCCACTTTATTTGTCACGTCTCCGCTAGCCATCAAAATGAGTTAGGACACATTTAAATTTCAAGTTGAGGAAGGAAAAAAAAAGTAAACACTAAAAAAAATAAGAAATTAGTAACAATGGAAGGAAATAAAAGGGACAAAGTTAAAGTGAATACAAGGAAATTGGAAAAAAAGGCACTCAAACCTTTACAGTATTAATTGATTTTTAGGACGTGTTTATGTGCATGCGCGCGTGTGTGTGTGTGTGCTTTTGTGTGTGTGTCCTGAAGGGGATCGCGTCAATGTGACAACTCATGCAAGTGATTGGAATTAAAGTCAGATTATGTCCTCGGGATACAAAACCTGTCCAGGTTCACTGACCTGTATCTGCTCATGTGCACGTGCGTGTATGCCGACACTTCAAGCCTTGACGCGCCGGTAGCAGAACAGATTAGTTTACAGGAAGGATCTAGTTGACAAGGAGAGTTTGCCAGGAAAGAAACAAAGCCCTGGGTGAAATTTTAATATAATCTAGCTTTTTAGAATCATAGGAGCCTTGAATACACCTAAAACTAAGCAAAATGTTTGCTTTTCATCACTTTATGTCTCTTGTGTGAAATGAGTTTTTCAGACACAGTTTGTCAGAAAATATTAATTTGAGTCGATGGTCTTCTTTTATTATGTTGATAAAATGTCCTCTCTTGGCTTTTGAAAACAACAGATGTACAAATATTGCTTTATAAACTTAGCAGACCCCATCACACACACACACACACAGAATGAGCATAATAACAAATGATGGTGTATAAAACAAGTCAGAATGTCTTAAGCTCTCCATCTTTATGTTTACCACACAACATAAATTGTTAGATTCCTTGATATAATCATGTTGTTACAATCAAAGATAGATAGACCTATCTGCGTCTCCTTTCGCCTAAAATACCTGACCTAAAGGTGCACGTGCACCCACACCCACGCTCATGTACAGTATCAGTGAAGCACACCCTGTGACCCATTCATTCGCCATCTGCCCCGATATGCAGTTCTGTTAACCCACCGAGCTGCTGCATATGAATTAAAAAGTACAACCGGGAGATCCTTCATCAGCATTAACGGCATTGGAGGTGATATTGTGTCCCCGGCAAACTGATCTCACTGCTGATAGTGCTTGGTTATCAGGCCTCTCTGCAGCCTTTCAGAGGAACGTGTGGGCCCTGGCATCACTGCTCATACGTCTCGCTGCGCACCTTTGATAAAGAGCTACATGAACTGTGATTCAGTGATCGATACAGATGAGCAAAGATAAGGTATATAAACGATTTTTATAACCTTCAGCAGACTGATTTTAGAGATATGCGGAAGCAATCACCATACTCATGAATATGTAATGCTTAATATAAAGTTTTTAAAGCTTATGCAAACTTGGACAGTGTTTCTTTTTTCTCCCCCCCTCCCCTTTCTTGTTCGGTGCAATCCATTAGCAATCTCAGATTACCTTGAAACTTTCAGTGGCTTGTGTCTAATAATATATAGCAGATTTATTTGCTCTGCTGCACTGACTGCACCCAGCCATGCTGTCAAATCTTTCCCTCCTTTGTGTTGTTCTTTACTGCAGGCATCATGAAACAAATTCAGTCTGACAAAAATAGCACAATGGTGCGCTAGGAGATGTAAATGATGGCAAAAGAAACAGAGCTGCACAACAAATGGGACTAAAGGACGCGGCAAAGAGGGATAGACAAAGAGCAGGCTTGATGGAGAGCCACAGCATGGCGAACTTTCAGTTTCATTTTTTCCCTCTTACTACCATACCCTCCTTTCTCCCCTCTCTTGCCTCCCTGCTTGGTTGGGTAATTGGATTTCAGTGGTAAGCCAAGGGTCTGCTCTCCTAGAACTTTCTGGAAGGTCAGAGGTGGCAGGGCAACACTGTGTCACAGCTAATCTGTCCCTGGACAGCTCTGGGTAAGTCAGGAGAAACGGAGCCATATGTGTGTGTGTGTGTGTGTGTGTGTGACAGAGTGAGTACCTACAAGATTTTGTGTGAACGCGTGTGGCAGGTAAGGGTCATCTTCCTTGTGCAGTCTCAGTATTGGTGGATGGCAGATGGAGGAAGTGAGGGAGGAGAGACAGAAACAGATATTCTGCCTCAGTCATTTATTGGGAGGTGACCCTGCAGAAGCGCCTCTCCGCAGACTGTAGGAGGCACTGAAGAGGAAACTCAGCATTACCTACACTTAACTAAGATATTCTCTGATAATGAGGCAATACTCGGAGTCACACATCACTCAACATGAGATAAGGTGCCCTTGGGAAAATAAAACCTCTTGAAGAAGTTTTGTTTTTTGTACTTTTTTGTTCAACGGATAGATATTTGGATAGGTGGATAAGTTTGTCCTCTGCATCTACCTTCGCACCCTGGCTTGGTTCTCCAGCTTTCCTTACGCTGCCAAAACCAGGGCCTTGATCTGCGACACAGTTTGTATGAGAGCTGGATTCACTTTAATGTAACAGGGACATCGCAGGTATTGTACATCACAAAGGGGAGTTGGTTATGACAGGATGACAAAACCTATTTGACTCCCCGGCCTGAGCTTTTAGCAGTGTGCCTGCTGTGGGGGAATTTGTGTGGAGACATATGGTCTGACATCGGCTAATCTGTTAAAGGGACACACGAGGGAGATGTTAACGGTAGCCGGTGTGAAAAGCATCTCACCACCATGAAGGGGAGCAGGCATTGAGCGTGAGCGCAATGGGAGAGAGAGAGAGCACAACTTGGTGACCGGTCTTGTTTTTGTCCAAATCTGACATTGCACTTGTTCGATTAACGGGAAGTGAGCCGATATGGTTACGTGTACAAAATCTGTGGGACCCTGCCTTGTGGTAACTTTGAAAGGATGCATTATCGACTCTCTCCCAAACTAGGTTTGATCTTTACATCATTGCTGCAAGATTTGTTTTGGTGTGTGTGCGTGCCTCGCTGTGTGTGTGTGTGTCTCATTAGAAACTGAGTGGGATATTTAGGAAGGCCTGAGAGATTTATCATACTAATGAACACTATCCAGAGGGGAAGATACACAATTTTGGGCTAGGGAGGGAGATAGTGAGATAGTGTCATAGAAAAGAGGGAGAACTGAGTGAAAAAAAGAGGAATAGCTTAAGATTAACTGAGGAAAGAAAAAAAAGTCCAGTCAGAACCATAAACCTGTAAAGGAAGAACCATTGTTTTTCATATTGCCTTGTTAGAACTTGATAAAAAACAGGCAGGAAAGAAGAGATTTAAAACATGATGATCCATACCATTATGGCGCATGATGTTCTCATTCCCACAGCTCAGTGCATGGATCACTGAGCCATGCACTCGCTGGATACAAACAAATGTTATTCACTCAACAAGGGGACGCGGTAGTAATGTTTCTGTTGTGAATGTTAAAGGAAGAAGTGGATCAAATAAAGATGACAAGTTGTTGGGGGGAAGCAGTCGTCACAGAGTCTGCTTTATATTGAACGATTGCTCGCAGACGTAGGGACTTTAATACAGTAATATGAAGGATTGTTCATGCCCCGTTGAGATAGCATGGACATGGGTTCGCTCAGAATGGGCTACATACAGTGCAGGCACACATACACTCATTGTTTGTCACACTGAAGGGCTCTGGTGCCCATCGCGAAAATGAGTTAAATAGAAAAGAGCACGGGGAAGGCAGAGAACGATGACTGCCTCTGAAAAATAAAATAAGGGAATGAAGCAGACAGAGGAGGGCATCTCGGGACAAGAAGCTGGGATATGAGACAACTTATTGCTGGCCTTGTTTCAACTCCAGCTTCTGCTTTCACTGCAGTGGTGTTGGGCTCAAATACAGCGTGGCAGTGGAGTTTTATCATTAGATGTGGCAGAGTGGGCTGGTGGTTATAAAGACAAGTCGGGGTTGAAGTTCAGTCAACCACAGAAGTGTTTGTAGCAACATACTGGTCATATTTTATATACAACATGTGCCATGGAGTTGCAAGTATATAGTGTGAAAACCTCACATGGATCAATAAAGCATTACGGATTAAAAAAGGATGAGTGAACTGCCTTTAATAACAGATGAAGCACTAAAAGTCACTTGACTCTCCTCTTTATGGGCTGAGCGCTTTAATGAAGACCACATTGGTTCAGTTTCACTGCCTTTTCACCCTGCATTCTGCACTTTGCAGAAAAAAAAAACCCCAAAACATAACTAAATCCTGAAAACACACACACCCACAGACACTGACCATAGATCTGTGTGGTGTCAAGAAATATATCCTACACTATGTATGTAAACTCTGCTGTGTGAAATGTGTATTTCATATTTAGAGATGTTCACAGACATGTTAACACGCTCAATTCTTTGAATGCAAAATTTTACCAATTTTAAAGAAAAGCCCATTTTTTTTCTCATAAAAAAGAAAAAAAAAATCGTATGCACCACGTCGTCACTGACCTGTTGACAGTTTTATAATGTAGTAGTGGGTGATAGCAGTGCGTCATTTCATTGTTTGCCAACCATCGTAAAATGTAAAAAAGGACAAGGGACAAGGTGACAACAAATGCGTCAGAGAAAATTCAACACCCACCGTCCACCGAGCATTGAGTGTTACAAGCAAGGAGATGAAAACAACGGTAGAGGGCCAGCAGTCCAAAAAGGAATGTGAACAGTGGTGAAGCAAGACAAGAAGAACTGATGATGTAAAGAAGCAAAGCAACGGACAGGTTTCCAAAGAGACTCTGAGTTAGCGTCTGCTAGTGTTTGTGTCCATTGATCAATATCCTAATGTTATTATGGTGTGTGTTACAAAGTACAGTAATGTTTAAGTTGTGTTCTTTTTTGCATCGTGGCTGCCAGATCATGTGATCATGGGCATCTAGACAATGCCTTTGATTTCACCAGATGAGCTGCAATGGATTTCAAAAGGATCTCTCCGATCTGCTCCGCACACAGTCTATTTTTGACAGAAACTGAGTCAAGCTCTACATCCAGCCAGGCTGGAAGTCAAATCCAGGAAGCATAGAGCACCTGGTCAATTTTCAACATAAACCGCCCTGTGCACACTCCCAATCGTATCATATCAAACACAAATAGAACTGACACAAGGATTTAACAATGCAGTCTACAGTACTAAGCCACAGAACACAAAAAAACAAACAAACAAGGAAAAAGACCAAATCAACAAAATCTGAAGAAGTCAACAAAACTGGGCAGATACCCTCCTGGTGTGGTATGAAGCCATATGGAGCAGGGAACAAAGCAACATAGCATCATAGAGCCATAGTAGAAGAAGAAGTTCAATAAACTACCTCTCAGTCTTGCAAATTGGGTGTAATTATGTCATAATGCTACTGCTAAGAGTAACCACACGAATTGCCAGAGGCATTCCAGTTGCTTTAAATCATTTATCAGCCTCTGAAGTTAACGTTAACGTTAGCTGGGGATTATTTGCTTTTGTGTTTAACTCACGTCACTGTGGCTTGAAGTCCGTCATTCTGTGGGCTTTTATCTGTTAGCATATGTATGTTTATATTTGCTATGAAAATTAAAACACAGTTAAATCAAAATTAGCATGCTTTTCATATCACGTGTACACCTGAGTGACATTGCCCCATGTGTCCTCTCCACCTTTACCTCCACCAAGTTTTCGCCTTAACATTCCCGCAACCGTCAAGTCAGCCATCGCTCCATCCATCTCTGACCTCAATACTCCTTCATCCATCCATCCTGGCTGCACCTATGCTTTCATAACCTTGTTTTTTTCCCCCTACATTCCTTCTCACCTCATTCTTTATCTAGCGTTATTTGTCAAAATCGTCCACCCCATCATCCATCACATTAATTAGGTTCTGTGTCATTGTTCTCATCATCATTCACATGTCTATCATTGATCTCTCTCTGTTTCAGTCAAGGGTGTTTAATTGTCTTCATCCATTATTAGTATTAAATGAATACACACGCACTACATTTACTGCTCATTACACATTCCCTTGTGGACAGAATCGACAGCACTGTACGACCAGATCATTTTTATGTGACAGGGTATTGTAACATCTTTAAAAAGACAAAGCAAAGTCAAAAGATATATATTTTATTAGCCTGTAGCCTAAAATAATAGCTCTTTCTTAATTGTTTTGTCACCGTTTGAATTGCTTGTCATCTCGAATGGGAACTTGATGTGAAGTTTACATTGATGCATATTCTTTTTCAAGCAACTCTTATTTACTGTGCCATGTTTTGTCGGAATGAAATTCAGAATATTTCATCCCATCTCATTTTTAAATAACACTCCTCTCTGTCAGGAAACAGACACTCTGTCACTGCTGTTGAGGCTCCCTCCCCACTTCCTCGTTGATTCAAAAGTTTGCTGTATGAGCTTTTTAAAATCAGCTCGATGCCAACAAACTTTCCTTGGAAAAAAAAAAAAAAAATTCAAAAAGTTTATTATGACTTTTTACCGTCTGTGTCGCCTTGTTTATCTACAACTTCTGCCCCAGCTTTGTCCTAGAACATTAGGTTGTGTTTACTTCTTTGCTTTCAACACAGAAATCTGTGCATTCACATACTGGAAACACCTGAAAACACACCTGCGTACACATGACACACACACACAGACACATCCCTTTGCCCCTGGAGCAGCAGGAGTGGTAATCTGAGTGGATAATGCAGCTTTCTGATGCTTTTTCAGATTAATCCCTGTCCTCGTCGTCACTCCGGGTTCCTCTTTGAAGCTTGAAGGGGAAATCAAATGCCGATGTGTGTGTATATTTTGTCTTTGAGAAATACAGAGAAACAGAGGCAAAAAGAAAGAGAATTGCAAGTGTGTGTGTTTGCCTTAAGGGTTGTTTGTAGCTATGTATTATCTGTCAATCTTCTTGATCCAGAGAGACAATATAAGTTCACAGAGAGGTTTGATCTGAACGTGCCCTTTCTCTGACTGTGGGCATCCGGTTTCAAAGTTTCCTTTTTATACGCAGTGTATTTGACAAAAAGACAACATCACACACGTTAAGGCAATAAGGATGAGCTATTGCCATCAGCACAGATGGGAATTACTAAACAAGGGATAAGAGGGAATATTATAAGAAAGGCTTATCAATTTGAGTCACTTTTCTTGGTCCCTTTTCTTTCTCAGAATTTCTCTACCTCTCTGGGGGATCCTTCAAGTCACTCGTGCCAGAACACAGAAAAGCTCTCAGGTTGCACGATTAACAGGTGTCCAAGCGATAAGCGCTTTCTTCTCATTGCGAAGAAGTTGGAGCATCCTTGCAGCATCCTCACTCGACAGCCATCCTACAGGAAACGCCTCATCTCTGAAACCGCCGCCTCGCTCTCTTTTCATTCAGAGCTTGTGACCATATGTGATTGAAGATAGTTGAGATGAAAATTGGACGGCTTAATAGCTCGGCTCTCTCTTTACCAAGTCAGTCTGTCACAAATCCAGCATTCCTGCAGCACTTCTCTTAATCTGTGTCCAGTCTCACAGTGCTGCTTGTGAATAGCACTCAAAGATTCCTTATAAGATAAATTCAACACTTCTCCTTCGCCCACATGGAGAATATTGTCATTGATTTCTGTGCAGGTTGCATCACATCAGCTCCAATTCTCTTCATATCAGAGGTCACATCATCTTTTGAGCCACTCCGCTTCATACGATGACACACATGGATGACTGGAGTTAAGCACAATCGTTGCTGGATGTATCTAGCAGGTTTCCTAGCAATGCTCTCTCTGTGGTACCTCAGGGCTTAGCTCTCAAACCCTTCATGTTCTTGTTTCATTGGCTCACAAAGTTTTTCACCCTCTCCGCTGTACCTCGACGCCCTCTCCTTCGGCCCACACAGGTTCAAATAGAATGAATCTCAGCATACCTGGATGACATCTCCGCATGGACATCTTTCCTACCCGAGCTTCAGTCTGGACAAGACACAACTGTTTCTCAGCATGGAGAAACCCGTTTTGTCTGCATCACCACTGAGCAAGACAATGTAACATCCATCCAATCTGCCAAAAGCCCTGGTTGTATACCGTGACAACCACTTCATCCTCTGCTCTCACAGCAGTCAGTGTTGGACTCTGCTGAATTACTTCTAACATTCATCAAATCAAACCCTGGCTCACCAAAGAGTCTGCACAATCCCTGCAAAGGAAGGTAAAGGATTTCATCATTTTCATCATTTTCACTTGACTACTACAACATCCTCCTGGCTAGCCTTTCTAGTCAGGAGGATGTTGGCTAGGAAGGCTAACTAATTTATCTTTAACCTTTAACCTTTAAAAGATACAAACTCACATTCTTTCTGTGCTTCACTGATTCCCAAGCTGCTGCCATGAATTTATTTATTTTTTAACATTTGTAAAAAAAAAAAAAAGTGATAAAGGTGCACCACACCATGATTCACAAGCTGCCTTCCAGTCCACGCATTACGCTTTGATTCCCTCCAGCACCCCCATTGGTGGTGATCTTTATCCCTCAGGACAGGAGTCTGAGCTGTCAAAGCTTCATTTTTTTTCTTTCACATTTTATAACAGTGAGTGCAAACTTATCTATTTTGTTCACTCCACATCTCCTAATCTCGAGCTCCTCACATAAAATCCCGATTCCTTCACCTGATCTTGTTCAGCTTTTCTCAATGAACCACTTGACACTCGAAGCACTTTGAATTATCTGTTGACTTACGCTTTAGATGCTTGAGGAATGTTCACATACTGTATCGTCACTGTGGTTGTGTCTGTTCAATGCAGTAATTGTGATAGTTCCTAAAAGGTATATGGAGGTATGTGTTATGAAGTAATGGTTTCTGTTAGAGACATCGGGGGGAAAGGTACCATCGGTCAGAAAAATAAAGCATTGCATCTTACTTGGCTACTGTGTGTGTGTGTGTGTGTGTGTGTGTGTGTGTGCGTTTAGCTTGATATTGCTCTAATGAATTTCAAACATGTTTTATTATACCAAATAAATTACAAAAATGTTTTTGCAGTTATGTACTGTAAATGTGGAGCAGGGCCAGAGGGATGTTTCCTGTCAATTTAGGGCTTTCTGATAATTGAAAAGAAAATATGATAAAAGTCCTCTGGGTGGACCAAAATCTAAGCAGTGAATCACTGTTGCTGTTGTAGCTCTTGGGTATCTCAGCCATTCCACCTAATGGCCCGAAAGCAACAGTGCTAATGTGCAAATTCACTAACCACTTTCTCGTCTGTAGTACACACCTCTGGATTTGAATTTAAAACGGTCAAAGACATCAAAGGGAGGAACCCTTGATATGTAAGGGATGCAGCAAGTGAGCAATGACTGAATAACTGTGAAAATGTGTAAAACAATGCATGCCATACTTATATCTTTCTCTTTCTCCCTCCAACGTATGCATATGCATAAACACAGTTTTCAGAAGCGACACTAAACAAGCCACAGCCAGTGGGTATGATAATGAGATGATCTTTCACCCTTGGCATTTATACATGATAGCATCGACGGTACGTGCCAAAGCGGCAGCACATCCCTGCACAAAGAAAGACTGAAAAACACGAACGCTCATGCACGTAAAGAATTTTGTTTGCTTTCCCTCTCTGCTCTCCGAATGTCTGCTCATCCCTCGCTCTGTCTCTTTTTCTGTCTTCAGGTGTCAGATGGATGAAAAGTGACTCAGGTGTCTCAAGGTGTCATCGATGGAAACAGGGTGATGACTCTCCTAAATGGACAGCCTGCAGCAACTTTCATCCAGACGCTCATCTGCATTCAAATTCATAACTTGTTTGTCTAAGTTAGCTTGTGTGCGTATGTAAACACGGGTGCAGCCTGTGTGTCAGCAGGTCTTTACCACTTATTCTCCTCCTTCTCTCTCTCTCTATATATATATATATATATTTATGTATGTGTGTGCATATACATGTGTTTCCTTGGCTCTGTGCATGCATATGTGAGCATACATGTATCTGTATTATATGGTCATGGAACTGCTAACAGGTGAGAAGTTGTGGGAACGGTTGCACATTGACATGCACTCATGTGCGCATACACACGTCACAAGGTGTCAGCTTGCAAATTGGTTTCTCTCCTCTGGGCTGACAGAGTTGACAAGCCCTTTATGAGAGGAATAAACAAGGCTGCTTTAGCCCCCTCCCACCTTCCACCCCGCTCCCCACCCCTCCATGCTTTCAACTTAAAGCTTCAAATCTCCTTTTAAACTGATGAGCCTAATGCTGCTTTTTTCCGAGTGCCCACTTATCTGCGTGACACACACTTCAAAGTCACTCCAATTACACTATCACCTTGTTTGTCAGTGTTATCGCCGTGAGAAGTCTAAAGTCAATGTGAGTCTATGCGGTCTTTTAAATAATGTGGTGATTGAGCACTTGATGACCCTGAATGCTGATACTAACTGTAGGTGGTCAGGACTAAAAGCAAGAGGTGAAAAGGTTTCTGAATGTATTCATAAAAAAGGTCCGGCCAATAATCTTTTTATTGTATTATTGTGTAGGTAAAGTGTAATTCTCCTTCTTTGAGACTAACAATTTCCCCCCTTTTCCAGTATTTGTGCTAACTACGTTTCTTTACCTCATTAACAATAAGTGTGTTTCCCCAAAATGTGGGACTCTTCCTTTAAATTTGTCAAGAGTTATTCGTGTTTTTCATATCCACAGTGCTTATTCAGCACTCCAGACGTATTATTCACTTTGGAAAATTTTGTGAGACTGATTAAATATTTGTGAATGCAGTGTATACATCTGCACAGTGTGTGTGTGTGTGCTAGTCCGACTGTGCGTGCGTGCGTGTGCCTGTGTGTATGTGTCCATCCCCTCTATCCATCAGTAATGAACAGCCAGTTAATGAAGGAGCCCTTGCTCCTTCCATTCCACCAGCCAGGAAATAATTACCTTGTGTCTGAAGCCATTCTCCATCTGTACCGCACTCTACGGCTTCATTTAGCTGCCATCTCTCTAAAAATCCAATTCTTTCTCTTCCTTCCTTCCTTTCTTTCTTTCTCGTTCTCACCTACCCTTCTCTTTCCATTTTGCTACACCCTCACACCCCCACCTATCTGAAGACAGATAAAACCACCTCGCTGAGCAACCCGTCTCTCCCTCTCTTGTTTTAAATATGATGAATTCATTTACTCCATAAAGTGGCAGATGATTGTAGGAGGGATCTGACTTTTGATGGTTTAATAAAGACTTTTAATGGAGTTTCCTATCTGTAGACTTGTGTGTGCATGTGTGTGTATGTGTTTGCTGTCATGTGGACATATCCATTACAGAGGAAAGATAGCCCTTACACCCCAGAGGCTCAACATGACTCTCTATCCACTCCCATTCTCTGCCTTTTATCACTTTCCCCATTCATTAAATATACTGCTACTGTCTAAACTCTAACCGTTTGACCTCTCACACCTATTTTTGTGTGCTCTTCTTTTGTCTCTCCTTTGTTTCAAGCCAGGTTCTTGGCTTAGTCTGTTCTATGGCACCCTATTTTTGTTTTAAACTTGTTTATTTTCATTTACAACGCATCAAATATGTGTTGGTTTTGCAAGTTAATAAGTAGCAGATGTGTGTGCATAGAGCTGTGAGTGTACAAGACATACCCTATGCAAAGTTCTCACTGGATTTATTTTTCTTAGCACAGTTCCAAAATTCATCTCTGTGAGGTCTCAATTTTAAGAAAAGCTAAAAAGTATGACCCATGCACAATATAATACCATATTGTACCAGTCACTCACCAGTAAGGGTCATTAAACAAAGACTATATTTCCAGCTGAAGACATGTTCAAACTCATTACACTCACATCTGGAGAAATGGATACTACGGGGAGGCTTGGAGCTTGTGTTTATACTCAACTGTGAGAAAACGGGCAGAGAGCATGAGACTGACAGAAGAAGACAGGGGGTGGTGGAAATAAAAGACAAAGACTGGAGGAGAAATGTGTATCTGAATGTATGTGCATGAAGTACCCCTTCCTATGTCTGTCAGACGTGATGAAGAAGAATAACCGATGCCAAAAATGGAAAGTAAGAGGCAAACAGAAGGTGGCACTGGTGCTATGCTAATAGAAAGGTGAAATGAAGCATGTGGGAGAAGCAGAGTCAGGAAAAAGGTTTGCCTGCTCTAACCTCTTAAAATTTAGATACAGTTAACTTCCAAAATAATGTAAATTCGGGAGTACATGAAAGGTTTTGATAGTTGCCAATCCCTCACTTTTATACTTCTAAGCTTATATTTAAAATTTGGTCGGTACAGTTTCCTGCGCAACCAATTTTAAAACATGGAGCTTGGCTTAACTAAATGCAAGTGGACGTCTCATGATTGGGTTCAACACTTCAGCTATCGTCTAGCTTGGTTGCTGGAGTTGACTGGACGGTCGCCCTATTTTTACTGTGGCACTAATGTCAATGAAGTGATATGAGGTACAGACACACTGAGACACACACACACATGCACACACACACACACACAAACAGATTTCAGTTAAAACAAGCAGCTCAGCGTCAGCAATGACACAGAATAAACAGTGATAGGCAAACACATTGTTCATTTGCAAGGTAATGCACTGGTAGTGAAATTACAGTAGACTGAATGGATACCTCCTGCAGAGCTGTTTTCGATCTGCAGATGGAGTAATGGAGAAAAAGCTGAACAGCGTTCTTTGTTTTTGTGGATGTAGTAAACACTGTGAAAGACTTTGCCAAGGGCCTGATTTGCAGCATTCATACATGTATTCTGAAGTGGGGGTTTATAGCGTGCTTTCGAAAGTGCTTTTCGCCTTTTGTTATCCTCTTCAGTTCATCAGCGTGCTTTGCTTCCAAAGTTTTAATGAAATTTGTGCTATTCCACTTCGGTTTTATGTCCCTTCTGGTTTTTGAAAGCAGTACTGTTATTCACCTTGCCAGAAAATACAAATGGAAAACAGAAGATTCTCTTAACACGTTGCCATCGCTTTGCCAATGTGGGCAACCATGCTGAACAAAATGGCTGACAGTGGTTCTAGGTGTTACTGTTGTGCACAAATAACATTCAAATGAAACTATTCTCCGTTGACTATTCATGTTCAGTTCTACATATTCATATGGTGCATTAAAAATGTAGCTTGAAAATGCTGCCACTGTGGGTGTGCACTGCCTTCAACAAGGTTTACAGCTAATGACCCAAGTAGACTATGATTGATATAATTATGTACCACATACAGTCAGTTGTAACTGATATGTTAAAAGTTTCAAATGATCACATTTATGGATATGATATTTTTATACCACACAGTTGTAGAAATTTAAGCTTTAAATATTTTTCTTGTTATTTTGAAATTTGGGAAAAATATTTAAGTTATGTAAAAATACTTGTATCCATAAAATCTCTGATCAAATCCATGGTGGTCATATATAATTAGACATATGCACTATGTCGCCTAACAGCAAGACTGTAGAGTTGATTCATCCTAAAAAAAGTGTGTATTAGATAAATCACGATGTAATCCACTCTTTGATAATGACTGTTGTCCATAATTACTTATCTCTGTTATTTATTTGATGATTGTATTGATCCCTTTGAGTTCTGTTGGTAGACCCTGGTGTTTTAGGTTTTAAACCATTTTAGTTTTCATCAACTTTTGCTTCTGTCCATGTTATATTTTTGTAATTAAATATTTGTTTGACTGTAGGATTTCACATCTCCATATTCTCATGTGACTCCAGAGAACTTCAGTTGACTCTCTTCAGTACTGAAAAACATGAGAAACCAGAGAAGTGAGCAGACTGGAAGAACATTTACCTTAATAAAACTGTTGATGTTTAAGCATTCACAGCACATTCTGATATCATATCTCGTTATGATATGATGTTTAATTAAAAATGAAACTCATTCCTGTTTACCCTGGTGAGCCACGCCGTAAGAACATCCTTACATCCAAAAATATGGCTGACCAAGAGACAGCTTCACGCCTTTCAACTCAGTTCACTTAAAAAAAAAAAAAAAACTTACGCCCTCTGGGAAAGGCGAAAAATCAAGCATGAATCACACAATCATCAAGAATCTGAAACAAATAACCACTGCAAAAAACACAAAATACTGAAACTTTCATCTGAAAACCAATTATTCCCTGTGTGAGAGTGAGAGCTGCTCTAGCTCAGAGAGCCAGCTACTATTGAGGAACAGATTCTCTATCAGCAACATTGTAGGTTTGAAACCAGAGACAGTTTGTCTTTCCTCTGTATTTGACTTTTCTTCTGTACTCCATTCCAACTTGAATATGAACTCATGCCCAGTGAAAAAAAAAAAAAAAAAAAAAAAAATCCCTCACTGTAACTCTTTTTGGTCACATGCTTGATAGAAGACTAGCAAACTCACACAAGGTGACCTGCATGTTATCAGTAGTGCAAGATGAAAAGTAATGTACATGTAGAGGCAGAGAAAGCAGAGTTGCTTTTAATCCACCACAAGGCTACATTTATAAATTGTATTCAGTGTGACAATTCTAAGTGTATAAAGTACTTTTATTGTATCTATTTTTCATTTGTGCTTATTATTTTAACCTACAGGATGGCATACCCTTACTAACATCTAAAGGTCAAATCAGTGATATCATCATCCTCTTCAGCACCATGGACAGAGAAGCTCTTAATGACTGAGGCCTGGCACTGATTTTAGAGTTTTAAGAGCATTTTTAACCGTAACCTTTAAAATAGAAAGCATCTGAAAACTTAATTGTATTATAACCATATTATTTCATTGGGTGATTTCATGTTGGTGAGATTTTTGAGGTTTACATGTATGGTGAGCTCATGAAAAAAGACAACACACTCAAAGTGTAATGCTGCATTCATTCAAGCAGACATTAGATGGCAGACGGGCAATACCTTCCTGTTGGCAAAAAAGTTAAAATATATTAACTTTCTAACTGTATGGTAATTCAATACTCTTAATGTTGATTGTAGTCTCTGCTGGCCTGACATCATTTTACCATCATGCTCTCACCCACTATGATTGCCGTCTACCATCTGCCTGAGCAGCCAAATCCTGCTCCCCTGCTAGCAAATTTAAGAAATGTAGCAGACAACTGCAGGTAAGGAGACTCTGACCGATTGACAGACTGACCACCTCTCAGTGCAGCAGGAACAGTCATATAAAGCTGGTAGTCAGAGCTAACCAGCCATGAGCAGCTGCTGTCAGACTCGGCGTGTCCGTGCTGGAAATACAGAAAGTCTGCTTGGAGCTTTGACAGTCACTAGTCACATTCATGGTCGTTTGTAAAAGTTTTTGTGTTGTACCTGTGTTAGCCTAGGTAGCAGCTCAGAGTGGTTAACTCTTTAGTGTGTCTGTATCTGTGTATGAGTGCTCATATGTAGCCGATCCCTTGCTGTTTTTCATGGGATCATCATCAATAAAATGCAGTTTGATGGTGTTTCTATCCATCAAAAGCACAAGTTTGATCCACTATACCAATAAGTAGAACAAAAATAGTATAAACTCCTGTGAATTGCGCATCTGGAACTGCATACAAGTGAAGATGAGCCCTGTTTTGCAGTGGCCTATTCAAAGATGGCTAGGGAAAGGTGGGCTGTCCACTTGTTTTTCAGAGAAATGTCAGGGATTCGTCCCAAGCAGATTCTATCTCAAAACCGGTCGAAAACAGTAGATGACATCTGGGGCCATTTTTAACCCATAACAAATCTAGTAAAACTTTTTTTAACATTAACACCAGTACTGATGTGTTTCATCACAGACAATTAGTTTCATTTAAGGCTCAAAAAACACAATTAAGTGTGCAGTACCTCTTCAGTACTACAGAGACCAAGGATGCTCCCTTCAGGAGAATATGCATTTTGCCAAAATTCAGAAAAAAAAAAAAATAGAATGCTTAAGTCAGCAGCAAAAAAAAGGTTCAATGAACTCAAATCATTAGGCGTTGTTAGGTCCAGTTAGAGTAAAAAGAAGAAAATAATTGCATTGTAAGTGGGAGTTCCAGTGGAGGAGAAGTTATACTGAGGTTGAACTTAACCTCACTGTATCCCTCCATTTATCAGTTCATTCATTTCTCTCCTTCTTTTGTTCACTTACTTCATTATTTATTTCTGACCTTGGCCCTGCAATGCAGAGGCTGCAAAAATATCCTCAACCTCTCTTCCACCCCCACATCTCTCTCTCTCACTCCCCCTCTTGCTCCATCTCTCCTTGTATCTCTCTGACTCCAGTGCTGCAGCCCTGCTCTGCTTCTCACCAGGCAGGATGGGCCAGCAGCCTTTGTCACTTGATCCTATCCGTCCCATTCCCCTTCTGTTGTCATTTCTTTCCATTTTTCCTCTATTTCTGAACAACTTCCTTTATGACTCAATCTCTCTCTCTGTCTCAGAATTCACAACTCTCACTTTTCCCTGTATTCATCTCCATCTCAATCCCGCTTCAGTGCCACCTACGACAGATCCCTCCATAAATGTCCACAAAACCTCCCACTGAAATTAAACTCCGGGGACGCTCATGGGGGAGGTCTGTGGGTTTGATGCAAGTGTGTGGACATGTAGGTGTTTGGGGGCTGTTCATGTTTCTATTTCAGCACATGATTTATAGTGTGTGCCTCCTTGGATCTGTTTGTAAAAGCGTTTGTGTCTACAATCAGGCTGTGCGCTAGAAAATAAATTGTTGGGTGGTCAAACTTAATGTCTTTAATTTAAACACATCTAGTTTAGTTTGGAGACAATCATATAGAAATGGCAATATTAGCTAAAAAAATAATATATATATATACAGTATATATATATATATATATATATATATATAGAATAGCTGTATATATTATACAGAATAGCATTGCTGTATTGTATACTTAGACTTGGTCCTTTAAATGAATGGAAGTGAATGAGGACACCTGGGAATAATGTCAGCAGATAACAGGGATAGTAGTGGTTACTAGCATATATGCAGATGACAAATAGGGTTAAAGGTGGGGTAGGTGATGATCTAATCGTAATGCACAGCCTCATCAACGTGATTGGACGGTGTTTTCCTATGATTTTGCCCTCTAGACTGGACTAAAACATTTAGTTTTTTTGACAAACTATTCTATTTTACTGGCTGCAATGGGGTCGTGAAGAGGTTTTCAAGCAATTTGGTAAAAAAAAATACTCCAGACAAAACATCTACACCATCCACAAGCTCGATTTTTGACAAGCTCTACTAAATAATTGTCTAACTGTCTAATTGTTTATTGGTTGAGGCTTACTCTTAATACCTGTACATACAGGAAGGTGGAATCGGTTCAGGTCTTATGTGTAATTTGTCAATTTAGTGGATGAATAAGAACCTTCATGGACTATAACGCATTATAAGTATGTTTATATTGCGTTATAGAGATGGTTGTTTTGATATCCTGATTAATGATTAACATTCATATGGTGTATTTCACGCCTTGTATTTCAGCAGTGACTGTTTTCAGATACCTGAAAAATCCTGATTGTTCTTTCTGCAGCGCCGTGTTTATCGAACACTTGCAATTGATTTTTTTTTGGTGTGAAACACGGTTAACAAATTGTTGTTATTTATAAAAGTGTATGCCATCAACTCTGTCAAAGCATCTAAGTAAAGCCATCCCGGATATTGTAAGAATGTGTGCCCGGTGCTTTCTGATCTCTGTCCATCCTGTTAGCAGCAGAAATGCAATTTGTGAGCGATCAATTCTCTGTTCCAAGTGACATGTGATAGAATCAATGAAAGGTCAAAAGTCACTGCCTGAAGGCTTTCCAGTATTCTCTCAGACCCGGGGTTAGCAGGTGCAGCCCCCTCCCAAGAGTGAATCATGTCAGTTCACCTCCAGATCAGCCTGTTTCAGTTCAGGCTGACAACTCAGCACTAAAGTAATAGCCCCTCATCAACTGAAGGACAGATGATAATAAACTTTATTTATGAACGGCATTAAAAATCATAAAATAGATAAAAGAGGTGTTGGGTTCAAATGTGCCAAAAAAAGGAACAGAAGCTGATTTTCCCAAATACCTTTTTAATGTTTCTTATTCAAAATCAGACCCATTTTTCCACTCTTCACAGTGACTTATATTTTCGGTCTCATTTTATCCACAATGATGTATTAATATTTGATGCGTTCTAAATCTATTTTAATTACACTGTACTGCATTCTCTCTAATTACTATTTTTCAAACCCAATTAAAGATTGATTACTGAAAAAAACCCTGCCACATTACAGAGTCTCACTTCTGTTACCATGCCAACATGAGATAGTAGGTTAACAGGTAAGAACAAGTTGGTCGGAAGAAAAAAGTAAACACTCTTTAAAAGTTTCAGATCCTCAAGGAAGATTCTGGTATCCTATCACTGCAAATAACAACGTCAGAGTTAGTTAAGAGACTCATGATTTATAATAGCATATCACATTTATTTGTTTAAGTGCTGCTTATAGTAACAATGCGTAACATTCTACCTTAAAATAACAGCTTCACTATCATTTTGTTGCTACACTGACTTGTAATTGTGCGAATGATGCCTCTGTCACCGTCACTCTGCTTCCTTCGTGTCTCTGTATACTATACTATAGTTTATGTTCCAGGTCTGTATCATATTTTATGGTGAAAATGTTTTCTGGTTTCCCCCCTGATGTCCTCCTCCTGCTGCCCCATCTCAGCTCTCTATAATTTACTGAGTTTTCTCATGGACAGAAGGCTTTACTCTGGTGAAGTCAGCTACTGTAACTGCAAAGCTAGTTGGCTCAGTCCATGCTGTCTGGACTGGGAGCTTAAAGCACTCGGGGAGTGTTTGTATTTACAACACAAGAAAAGGAAATTTGGACTGGAGGAGGAGGTTTTCAAGACGTGGCCGGGGGGAGTGGGGAGTGGATGTAAGCCAAGTTTGGTGACTGTTTGACTGTGTTTAAAAAGTTGTCGATGCTTAGTGACTCTTTGCCTAAAAACTATGAGCCAGTAGGCAAACAGTTATTTAGCATTAGCCAAAATCTAAATTTCTATTCAAAGGTGGGGTAGGAGATGTTGGGAAAAAGCTATATTTTGAAAATACACACCCATGCCTTTTCTTCAAACCTCCCCCGAAACCACGCCTTCAAAGTAATGGAAGGGTCTCTATTCGTTCACGAATGGTTGAACGCGCAGAGCGAGAAGCGGACTGAAGTTTGATGGACTTGTCAGGATCCAATCGTAATGCACAGCCCCATCAACGTGATTGGATGGTGTTTTCCCGTGATTTCGCCCTCTAGACTGGACTAAAACATTTCGTTTTTTTGACAAACCTTCTATTTTACTGGCTGCAATGGGGTCGTGAAGAGGTTTTCTAGCAATTTGGTAAAAAATGCTCCAGAAAACATCTCCTACCCCAACTTTAAAGCCAAATATCCAAATATTAGTTAAAGGAGAGGTTCAGATGTTTCAAGCCTGGCCTAACCACCCACCTCACAGTGGCATACAGTAAACTTACACATTGTATTATATTCACATATTGGCCACAGAGAGATTCATCTTCAAACCAATTTCTGTATACGTTAAGGGGAACTAAATGCACAGTCTGGAAACATGCAAAAACAAAAAAAATGCAAACATTAGGCTTCAGCAGTCTTAGTTGTACAAAGCAAATAGATATCCTGCAAAGTCACCGTGGTTTTAGGATGAAATTTGTCTAACTCAGTCTGCTGAACCCTCATATTAACTTTAGCTGAACTTCACTGTAAGTTTTTACAGAGAAAGACTGTGCTATAGGAAGGAATCTTACTGCTATAACTCTTTCTGTGTATATATGATAGGCTGTAACAGTTCATGCATTCATGCTGGAAATAGTTCAGAAGTTCAGAAGTATGAGTTTTTTTTTAGTTGCCTTGGCAAACTCATTGTCAGTATAGCAGCATTCTATCAGTGTGAATCATTGAATCCATAGTACAATAAAAAGTTCCTTTTTACTCCTTGGTCAGAACATCTTTTTACATTTTTCCTCGCTGAGTCTGGTATATTTGTTATTATTGTTATTATTATTATTATTATTATTATTATTATTATTATTATTATTATTATTATTATTATCGTTATTATTATTGTTATTATTATTGTTATTATTATATTATTAGTGCTATTTTTTAAAACAGTTTATAACATTTTATTTTTAAAAATGTGATTGAGAAAGAAACAAGTAATTTCACGATTGATCGTTATTCTCTGGGTTCTGTTTCACCCCTTATGAAAGAAACCACACATGCTGTTGGTTTGTAATTTTATAGATCGAATGAATGGGCGATGAATAAACTCCCGTGAATTTCACTGTTCAGAGGACATTCATGGTGAAGGTCAGTCAACAGGTTTTTTTAGGAATGCTGGGAGACAACATCTCAACAGGTTGAGATGACATCATTCCCTCTGCTCTGCTGCAGGCACAGCAATGACCTAAAAACCCATCTGGCTGTGTGTATATGTGTCTAAAAGGCATTTAACCAGAGATAATTTAAGAGGAAACATTTCCTGTCTAAGTGCTAGTGTGCACAGTTTGTAGAAACCTGTGTGCTTCTACAGTGTGTGTGTGTGTGTGTATGCACGCATCCATTTCCCAGTCGATTTGCATGCAGGTATACATAATCTAATCATTTACAGTCTGATACATTCCAGTGTCCTTCCGTTAAAATGCTTTATTCACAATACGTAATGCTGTTTTCCTGCAGATGGGATCCTTTTTCATTCCACTCGGATATCAAGACTGGACCATTGTTCTTAATCCTCTTAGTATCCATGGGTAAATGCCATGACATTCTGTTTTACCTGGGAAGTAATTTTCAAATGACATTTTTTATTTATGTTCTTGTAATATGCAATGACAAATGGGAACGCAACACATTAGGGCAACAGTCAAGTTGGTAAACCTTTAAAAGACAAATATCAAATTAGGCATGTCACAACATAACTTGGAGAATGTACACTCACATGAACAGTGATTACAGGCTTATAAGCATTTCCCTCACGGAGAAACATGATGTGAGTGTATAATAAGATGAACACAGTGCACATGCATAACGGTAATAATGGATGAGCTGTATTTAGAGCACTTTTCAAGGTGCAACTTATCGGCCAAATTCATTTAAGCACTCAATTTCCAAAGTTTAGCTGAAATTGCACACATACATTTTCAGTTCGGGATATAGTTTGAGACTTTTTAGTTTGAATTGTTCATTCACATTACAAGTACAGGTGTTAAAATAAAGCTTGAGTAGGTTGGCATAATTTAATCAAATCCTGAGGCTGATGGACCCTCATTTCTTCATTTTTTTTTTTGATGCAGCAAAGAAAGAAAATGCTATCTTTGTAAATCTGGAAGAGAGATCCTGAAACAAACACAATCCATCACTGTCACCACAGGTGTTTGATACATACACCAGGGAGAGCAGAGTTAAATCCAAAAGAAGTTTCTTATCGCATTATCATGTTAAAGTTAAACCATAAAGCAGACAGGCAGAACTTTAAATAACATGAGTGAATTCTTTCTGCTGTGAGGGCCAAGGGACTTCAGTTGCGAAAATTCAACATTTGGTAAACAAAATAATAATAAAAGATATATTCTAATTTAAAATTAGATAAGTTAGGACTCCTGACAATTTGATTTAAAGTTGGGAAATTATTATTTCATAAGACTTCAAGTTGCAACACCTTGTTGGGCGTTACCACAGGATATCACAAGATATTTATCTCTTCCCCGAAGAGAGCCAGAGGTTGTTCATGATAGATTGGGGGATTTCTAAAGCACAAACTGCACCTGAAATTTATTCTATTATGCATTCACAAAGCTGCTACAGTTGTCACCACACTAACACACACATGATCTATTTAAGTCCATGAGACAAGAAGAAACATTTGATGCTTTGCCCTATCGGGACAAAGAAAATGCTGGAAGCACCACTTCCGAACTATGACAAACACAAACAAACAACAACAACAACAAAAAGAACATACCGCTGCATACATTCAATGTAATTATTTTTTTACACAGTCCTTTCATTCATAGGACTAACCGCATGTTACATGTGTGCTGCACTTGGGCTATGGATAATGATGACTGTCTGATGCAGTCATTTCTAGGCTATTTTCTCCCTCCACATGCAAACCTGCATACATTCATGTGCAGACAAAGGCCCTAATAAAATAACAATGGCAGACACAGAGTGGGATATAAACCTCCAGCGTGGCATGCAAAATTAATTACGGGGAATAGTAATTATTCAGCACACGGAGCATGTTTTATGTGTGGTGCGTCTGACACTGTCTGGACATAGAATAGCTGAAGGAGGACTCTTTATCACATGGAAATACAAATCAGGTGCATCGCACGGCCTGTCATTGGGAGCAAAATGATGAATAAATAATGAAAATAGCTTTTACCAACCGGATCCTGTGGGGCATAAAAAAATAATGCATCAATTACTGAAATATTAAAATATATTGAATCTATATTAAAAAAAAGATACATGACTGCAATGAACAAGTCATTTTGTCTCCAATAATGACAAAATGGTCCCTTAAATTTCTGGGAAGCCCCCTGGGTTTACCCAGGTGTTATCAATATTTCATGTTTCTAATAACGTAGTAAATTAAATCCAATGGAATCGAACAACTCATACAGTAAATGCATATCGACAGGATGTTACCATGTATTTTACATAATACTCAAGGGTTTTGGCTCACTGCACTGTGCAGAGAGAATGGGAGCGCACTCTTAAATCCTTAATAAGAATACATTGATTTCAGTTGCATTGCAGTTTGAGGAAGCATTGATTTAGGTTAAATTAGACTGCAAATACAATCGCTTTTTTTATATATGTTTATTCTCTCTCTTTTTGACTTTCCATAGCATTTTTTGTGTGTGTTGTGCATGTACAGTATGTATGTTGTGCAAACAAGCTGTTGCTCCGTTTTCAATGAGCACGCACATCATCTACATTGAAACTGGTTTCAGGGCATGAACACAACTGAGAAATGCTTGTTGTCCCACATAAAGGAGCATTTCAGTTTACTTTTGAGCACCACTTATGCAGCCAATTTCAATGACTTCATGAGTCACAAACCATGGCAACAACAAGCTCATCACTATTTAGTCTTTCCCGGAGACACTTTCCGTCATTTGTGCTACATGCAGCGACATTTGAACACGTTCTCACACTTTCCACGCACGTGTTGTCAAATTGGTTCGTGTTATTTTATTTCTTTTCTATTTGCATGTGTATTAAGCGCATTGAGCTCTTGTGGTCACCGTGTTATTCTTTGGCTGGGGTTAAAGCTGGGCAGGAACACAAGCAACATAAGGCCCGTCATCTGTGACGTCCATAAAAAGTACTGCTTCACACACAAACAAAGAGAGGCGTGCGTGTGTGTGTGTTTGTTGAGAACAGAGCAATTTGTCTGAGGACAAATTTTGTTTGTCCTCAGATCGCAACACTATTTACAGTCAGTCAACAACAAGTGGAGAGGGCTATAAAGAAAGTGAACAAAACTGAGTGAAATAAATGATGTAAGGAAGATACATCCATTTCCCCGACTATGCACACATTGATCACAATTACCCGTTTCCATAAAATAAGTTCACTTGTATTAGGTTCACTTGAGAGGTTTTTGTTTTTTTTCTTCCGTTGAGTTATTTCTACAGAGATTGAGGATGTCTGAGATAAACATAATTATAAAGCCCACAGGTATTATTAGCACTTCCAATTAAACTTAATCATGGTGTGATTAAAGGAAAGTTCTTATTAAAATCTGGGTCTTATTTATAGATAAGTGGACACAGCAACAGTATTTACGACAGAGTGCACTGGGCCGCTGCAGACACAGGCTGTAAATGTTTTGATTGGATTAAAAGGAAAAATAGGAGAAAATCATGTCAGATTTGAACTGTTTTGACATTATTCTAATCTTCGGATGACGCATAATTAAGGTATTAAAAAACAGCGCACGATTGTAGGTGCAGCGCATCCTCTGTTAACATTCAGCCTGTGTTTTTTTTTGTTTTTTTTTGTCTAAAATCTGAGAAAATAACCCAGATTGTGTCATCTTAATCATGCATTATGGGAACTGTAGGACCCAGTATACTGAAGCTTGACCCTAAAAATCAGAATATCTTGCTTTCCGGTGCATTTTGACCATCCTATTTTTAAAACCTGTCTCTTGCAGTCCCTTTGACTTTATGTATGTAATTCTAATTCAGTCAAAGTCATTTGGTGACACACATTGTCCCACTGCAATTTGCAGGTTGTAATGAGCAGCACACATGCTGCAGGAATGCAAAGTTACTGAAAGACACGCAAACAAACAAACAAACTAATAACTAATTCCATATGCATGCAATAATTGTCAACGAGATGCTATTACCACCTGCTCAAGACTTGCATGACTGGTTGAAGCCACGGGGGAAAGAGAAAACCCCAAAACGTGTCAGGTTACAGAACCTCCCTGTCCCTGCTTCGTCAAAGGAGCCAGAGAGTTAAGTAAAATAATTACTAAATAATTACAGAAATATGTATCAGTTGAGCTGGCACACAGTACACAGCATATTAAGTGTAGTGCCTTTGGCATTCTACACTGACAACACAATCTTTGTCACCGTTTCTAATAACTGCCTATCTTCTTTCCTTCTCAAGAATATAAATAAATAAAACTGTACTGTACTGATACTGGTATTTCCCAGTCAGTGCACTGACTGATGTTTGAAGTAAGGCAACTTTGTAAGGCTGCCGAGTTAAAGCAGTAGCCTCGGTTACACTCTGAGAATCGATTGATGGCTTAGCATGTACACACACACTACTCTCTCTCTCTCTCTCTCTCTCTCTCTCTCTCTCTCTCTCTCTCTCACACACACACACACACACATATTAAACAGAAGTGGTTCAGCCAGGGGACAGCCAAGTTGTCGAGAAAGATGGGGAGAAGGAGATGGAGAGCAGGAGTGAAGGAGCCAGACCAGAACGGAAGAAGAGTGGCTTGAGCCAAACTTAAACTCTCTTTGGCACGGAAGCCTAATCACGTAACTATCTCTGCTTTATTTACCACTCGCTTCTCAACTCCAGGATGTCCTTGGATCATAGGAAAGTAGAATAAAGAGAAAATAAACAAAGAGAAGGAGTATTTCAGACACCAGTGTTTGTGCTTTCGGCCCTAAATTTCCAATGACGTGACAGACATGAAAGATAAAATAAATGAGGGACACACAATGAAAGCCAGTGTCAATTGTGTCTCTTCTGAAAAACCGCAATGGCTTGAAATGACCTTCATCGCTGTCATTTTATTGTGAAGCTCAGCAGAACACTGTCTGATAACTGATATATTTATTTTAAAGTTTTTTTTTTGTTATAAAAGTTTACTTGCACATCTTGACAAGCAGCACCTGTTGTGCGGTTTGTTAGAAGAGGCTTATTTTCTGATGAACTCAATCTTTTCATGCTCCGTCACTTGAATCACTGCCCTTGCACCTCGGTGTGATTTATCTTGTTTTGATCCTGCCCGTCACAAAGAAAGCCCTTGATTGCCACTTGTTCGTGGAGCAACAGGCTTCATCGGGGTCTCAAATCCAGCTGGACCTTTCTCCCCTTTGTGTCCCTTGTTATGATGCAATACAAGTTTTGAAAGAGGCGCACAAGAAAGGCACAGAGAATAATAACTGATGTATCTTCAACAAAAGCGAGCGCATAATAAAACCACACAACAAAAAGGTATGGGTGTGAAAATTAATATGACCATCTAAGTATGGAACACACTGATGAAGACCGTGAGATGCATTCCAAAGCTCCAGGAAGAGCGAACGAGTGAACTTATTCTGTTTCTCATTGTAGTAAACGCAGAATTTGAAAGTTTCCATCGGCGTCATGTTGTTGCACATTGAATATTGCCAGCAAAGACCAGCCAAAGAAGTGATGTGGTAAAATTTGTCAGTGTTTATGTGGAGGACGGCCGTGTCAGTGATCATGTTTACAGCCACTTTAAACAGTGTCCGTCTCAGCCATTGATTTGTCAGATGTGACAATGACAGTCTTGTTTTATTTCCCTTCATTGTATAAAGTAGATCCAACGCAAGAGAAGAAGAAAAAAAAAAGTGTTCATAATGTGTCTATAAAGTAGGACTGTAAGACTGTTTGGCACAGTTAGTAACAACCTTGCTATCCTTGTTTTTTCATTACAAGATAATTCAAATAAACGCAGACCAGCTTCAAGTCCCTCTCTGTGTCCCATTCTTTCACCTTTTTCTGACGGCAATCCCGTCTTGTCACAGAGGGAAAAAAAAAACAAAGGGGCACGGGAGAGGAAATGACAAGGAGAAAAAGGAGAGTGGAGCCAAACAAGGAGAAAGAGAGGGGAGGCAGTTGCAGACATCTAACAAGTTCTGATCAAAATTCAGAGGCAGATCAAGTGGATATGAAGTTTGCTTCAAACAAAAGTCCCCCCTCCCCCCTCCCCCCAACTCTCTTATGCCTCAATTCTCCTCACCCCTGGGGCTCTTATCATCTTTCCCTGTTCCTCACGCCAGCATCTTCTTTTCACACCTCCTCCAACCTCATCTCTCCGTTTCCCTTAAGGCCATGGGTAGCACGCTGCTTTACTCTGTTTGCTTCTTACACCCCTCTTCCCGGCTCTGCTCTTACTTGCCTCTTTTTGCTCACCCGCTCCACCCTCCCCGAGGCCCTTTGCTTCCTCTCTCCTCGCGACTGATGAAAGGAGAAATAAATGAAGGGGTGCATGTTAATTTGTGGTGGCCACTCCTGACAAGCTTTAATCAGAGCAGGGAATCACAAGCCAAATCATTCATACTGCAGAGATAGCTAGCGGGGGCAAGAATTTAGTCAAGGTCAGAGGTTTGAGGGGATATTACCGTTGTAATAAAGGCACTCCTTACAGTTCACCTCATTCCCTGAATTCAGCATAATGTATTACCTTTACATATATATTTATTTAGAAACCAAAACCAATCAAGTGTGATTCCCTTCTCACTAAGACACTCGTCCTATGCTAGTTGGATCTTTAGCCCCCGGTTATGAGAAATGGATAGATAGATAGTAAGTACTATTCCGATGACGGCACAGTAGTGGGAAGGTCGGGGTTGTGCATGTTCTCCCTGTATCTGCGTGCTTTCTCTCTCGGTACTCCGGCTTCCTCCCATACTCCAAAGGCATGCAGGAGAAAGGACAATTGGTGACTCTAAATTGCCTGTAGGTGTAAATGTGAGGAAATACTTAATAAGAAACTTAACAAAGCTTATATTACTGGTACCTGGTTAAATAAAGGGTCTGATCCTGGATGTAGGAGTAGAAATAGTACTAGGCTACTGTATAGATTATTTATACTTTCTCTCCAAACCACACAGTAAATAACAGAGCCAAGACAGAAATCTGTTCTGTCTGTATTTTTCTGGGCATAGCACGATAATCCAGCGAAGCTATGCATCGCTTCCTTTTAGCAGTGGACAGGTGTTTTGGCTCCCGTATAATTAGTTGAACTCACACCAGTTAGCAAGGATATTTTTATCACACAGAAAATCAGCCGCCTTATTTCACTCTGAGCACTTGATAAGGAACACTTGATAAGTCATTCGACTTCTGAAAGTCGACTGGCAGTGGCTCTGAGCTGAGTTTTTAGAAACACTTCAGACTTCCTAATTGGATCACTCTTTCCTCCTTCCCTGTCTCTCATCAGGTAATCAGTCTACAGTCTCCCCAAAAAAAAAAAAAAAAAACCTGCTGGGTGTAAATGGATAGGTAGCGTAAGAGTCTCATTTTGCCTCATCTCCATCTCTCTCTCTCTGCTTTCTCACTCTCTCTACCTCCGTACCTCTTGCTCTTATCAAAGCTGTGATAGCGAGCAGTTCAACAGAGTGACAGTCCCAGAGAAGAGCAGAAAGAAAGGGATGTCTGTTTTCTTTCTTCACTGCTGTGCACTCTCATCTCCTTTCTCTACTCCTGTCTTGATTCGGCTCTATTTTCTGCATTGTCACATATCCAACATCCTGCCGAATGAAAATAAAACCAGCTATGAAAGACAAGATGCAGATGGAGAATCACAGTTGGAGAGGAACAGCTAAAAATACGACGACTTTTGGTGTGGCCAAGTCAAAGCAACTCCCTCTACTCTCTCTCCTTGTCGCTAAAAACAATGTTTAAAGACTTATGATGACTCACTGCTTCTTCCAAAGTTTCCTTTCTTTAGCCAAGATCTGGCAGATGTACAAGGACATTTGCATTTTTCATGCCATCCTTGACAATGATTTTAGTACGTTATCAAAAAAAAACAAAAAAACGGTAGCAGTGCACCACAGTAAACTTTGAGGGACCAGAAAGGACTAACTCTATAATCCCTAGTTCTATGATTAGAGCAGAGTGAGCTGTGTTAGGACAGACTTCGCATGGCTGTGAGGCAACAGACCATGCAGTCTTGTAACCCAGTAGAGGCAAAGCCAAACACAAGCAGCTGGTGCCAGGCAAAGTACACCTTAAAGTAAATGTCTGTTTTGTATATCAAAGTCTGTTTTACTCCCCTTCATCACAAGTTTATAAAGCCTGTCAGTCCCTTCAGGCCTAAAATAACTGATTTCATGACAGCTTTTCTAAAATGTGATGACGGACGTTGAGATGTCTGTAGGTGTTATCACATGGACTTCATGTGGCGGATGATACATGATGAAAATGCATATTAATGAGGCGTGTCATCACGTTGTTTCTTTAATTTTATTTCTCCATTTCTGTTTCTAAAGGCTACTCTTCCACAATATTGGGACTCCGTAGAGGAACTGATATACTATGTGTCTACATTACTGCTGTAAACACCTGAAGAAGGTAGCTTATGTTGCGTTACGGTGTTTTATGTGTGCGTTTGATGTGCCAGTGTTTGTTAGGAATACATAAAAGAACGTGGTGAGCAACTTGGGGGTTTGTTAGCATTCAGGGTAGAACAGATACTGTAAAGAAAAGGCACTGAGGACACTCAGACATTCTCAGACTGCATACTGTAGGATTAAACAGACACAGCCGAATCGCTGCATGCTAAACAGCAGAGAGACTGTCCAAAAGATTGAACGCTGGCATCTCCAAAACACAAAAGCAAAGAGATGAGATGCACATGTAGCTCAGACTGTTTTCTTTCTTTAATAACTTATGAACCATAGCATTCATTGATTACCTTTAATGTCGAACCAGCTTGTTTGACACTATTGTTTTACTACTACTACTAAAACAACGCTATCACACTGTAGGACCAAGGTGCAGTACACGCTTGCAAATTAGCCAGTTTAGACTTCTTTACCTTTATGAAATCGATGGCACAGTGGTGTCAGATATACACCACAAAATATGTGGTTTCACATTACAGAAAATGTATTCATGGAAACACCTTATAACTTTGCTCCAAACTTTATTTATTATTCAGGTAGTTCTATTACTTAGTTACACTTTGACCAATTAGGGACAGCATATGCTGCTAGCCAACCTGCTAACCTGAAGCAATCTTATGCAGTGATATTACAGTGGCTTCTTAATCAGATACAGTGTCCAGGTCTAATGTTCCTTATAGCCCTGTGTCTTGGTGGCTCTCAGCAACACATTTAACATGTTTGTCAGCTTTTTGGTTGCCAAGCATCTGTATATATAAACTTTTTTTTTACTGGATATGTGTGTGGGCATACTAGTGTAAGTGTGCCTATGTGAGTAGGCTTGTCTCAGTTATGTTAGAAACTTGCCTAATCTCACCTCTCTGACAAGATGTGAGTAGAGTGTCTGCAGAGGATGAAAATGAAGAGGAATGAGACCAGCGGGAACAGTTAAATGAGGACAGAGTTAAAGATGAGGAGAGGAAGATGGAAATAGTAAAACATGATTGTAGAGATATGGAGAAAGAGTGGGGACAGGAAGCAGAGGAGTTTATAGTAGGAGCTGGAAAAGCAAAATGGTGGAAATCAGTTCAGGATGGAGAGGTAAGCAAAGTCAAGACGTATTCTTGACATACAAAGACTAGTTCCTTTTTGGTATGTCTGGCATCTTCCTCCTTTCACTCCATGTCCCGCGTTGACTCTGCATGTTGTTTTCTGTCTGAGTATCATTCCTGTGGTGTAGGTGGGCGCAGTGATGGTCCTCATTGGCGATTTTCGTCTGTGGGTGGATATTTTGTTGGTTTCATTTTGCTGTGGATTTTGGGACCGTGCAGCAGAGAGGCTCACAAGTTTTTTTTTGCAAGTCAAGTCTTTGTTCACAAGTCAAAGTCTCATATGATTATAATGGTTAAAATCTGAAGACAGAAGAGGCTGGACTGCCAACAAGGCGGCAGCCAGCAACACTTTGAGCTCCCCTCTCTCACACACCTTCATTCTTCCTACGTGCTGCTGTGACGCACGCTCCTCCACGTCATCATCTCGACCCGATCTTTGCAGAATTATCAGTTTCATCGTTCCGTCCGCCATCAGCCTCAGCAGAGTCATCAGCCACCACCACCAGTGTCTCGTGGCTATGTGGCGGGATTTATCATGTTGAAACGTCCCTTGATCAAATATCTCTCTGTAGAGTCTAAGCGCCAAAGACTCCTCTCAAGACTTACTCATTCACTTGTCTCTCAGTTGAAATATAGCTGCCAAAGATTTTAACCGAAAGACCGAGACAAAGCCAGATGAACTGCTAACAGAAACTTCACACCTGAGCCACATTGCAGAAAACCACGCTCGTATTCTTGAACAGGCTTTTAGTTCATAACGTGGGGGGCACACTGGTCTATTGAAGAGTTCTTATGAGTTTTCGGAGGGCAAAACAACAATCGGATTCAAAGCTGTTTGTCTCTTCTGTTACACCAATTACAGTTTACTGCCCGTTGTAGAGAGAACTCTCCATCCGATTCTATTCACCCCCGTCTGAACAGTGATTAAGTTTAATAGCTAAGCAGTCACACAAATGGCCATACTGCAAGGAATCTGCAGTTAATGGTAAAATACACTTACTGCTGCACAAATGCACACGCATACTTTCCCATGAAAGTGCAGGAGGTGTAAGTACGAGTTCATGATTTTAAATACTTGAATTCATGATAAGCAGATACTTGAGAATTTAGACATTTACATTGTGTTAAAGTAACTACACGTGCACTTAAAGACATGGCGAGACAAACAAATCCATTTCCAAGTTATCATGCAGTGTCTGTGTTAATTGTTCAGCTATTGTATATAATAAAATTATATTTTGAGCGAAATGACATCGATATCTCTTCTCCTTTTATGAAATGTTGTTATTTTTGCTTATTTATACATTTGAATATAATTTGGGGTGACCAGCCAACATTGCTCTTATTAGTACAAAGTTTGTGCAGTTAGCAGAGCAATATGTAGCTTGTTTAACATTCACAAATAATGTGGTTGATGTCACATTCACTACTAGCTCAATCATCCTGATCTAACATTGTGGGTGAAGGAGGTGTGAGTGGACTCCTCTAGAGCACTATATCCCTTCACAACTCTGTGACCACGTACTTTAGCACTTTATAGCGGTAAGGGCTTTCTGCATTTGGGCACACGTGTACCTATACTTAAACTAGACTCATACAAAAAATTTGAAATCTTGCCTTAAGCATATGAGAAAAAGGTTAACGCATTAGCTGCCCACGCAAAGCTCAACAGGAGCTACATATCGTACTGTCTCTCTCACACGAGTTGCTACGAGTCTTTCCCAACTCTTCTTTTTGTGTACAGCTGAAGACACCTCAAAGCAACATTTCCTTGAGCCTTTCCACATTAGCTTCACAGATTGTATTTTAAAACTTTTTTTTTCTTGTTGGCTTGTTTGCGTTTGTCTACTGTGAGTCCACATCGGATCTGTAAAAACAGCAGTGACATTTGGTCCAAATTCTCGCAACCAGGACTATCATCATAGTCCTAATAATGTCCGAAGGTAGTTCAGGAAATGAAAACGTTATTTCTAAAGTGCTTGTATTACTCGATATTCTGTGCAAAACATCTGACCAAAGATTCTCCTGGGGGCAAATCAAGGATAAGTCATCCAAAACAACCTGTAATCCGAGTCCGGCATAAGGGAAACGTGCACAAAACACACATATGGTACAAATGCTGTTGAAACCAAGCTATTTGCTGTGATGGGCTTTTGTAAGTGGTTACCATGGTGAAAATTAGCAAGCCAAACCGCCTGCGTTGATTACCCTTTCACAGATATGGGGATACAAATAGCAGTAGTTAATCTTGTTTAGGCCACACAAATTCATTGTGACAGCTCGGCTGCTTCAACCCTGCAGACTGTCGCAGTGTAAATTGAACAGACTGATTGTAAGAGAGAGAAAGAAAAGAAGAGAAGGCAACTACTATGAACTAAAAAAAAAAAAGAAAGAAAAAAAGCAATACATAGTTTTCAGTCTAGTTTGGCCTGAATTAAAATTATTTGCTATAGTTTGAGCATTATTTATTTATTTATTTTAAACTTTTAAATAATAAAATAGAACCGCAGTATTTGCAGTACCAAACTGTGACTGTGTAGGGCTGGCTGTGGGTGACCATTTTTCATAATTTGCCAATTAACATGCAGGGAGATATTGGACCCATTAAAAACTTCACAGTCCAAAATAGGGAGGCACACAGAGACGCGCACAGACACACTGATTCCTGCATGAACATATTTGCATATAGTTGGCCAGTGATTTATGCACAGCGCTATAGATACATGACCTCTTAGAGTCTTAGGGCCTTAAAAGCATTCCTGTAGACTTAATAACATCAACAAATAACATGGCAGAAACAAACATGCATCAGCTGACTTATGGTTGTAATGATTACGTAGGTTGTATAGAGTCATACATCTTGGAGCGCAAATCTCTTCCTGGGGGGAAAACGGTGTAAGTTAGATAAAAGGGAAGCAAACCAGCACCGGTGTTGGGTGGTAAAGTGGATACTTAATCAGAAATGTTGTGAGGATGTGGTGTCTTTTGAGAGTTTGTATATGCACCACAAAGGAAGGGGGAGAAAAGATAAAAAAAAAAACCACACTCATACACATGCACAAAGTAAACAAACATTCAGATGTTGCCCTGCAACAATTATGAGATATAAAAGAATATAGATTATGCCGGCACCTCTAAATAAATAATGTCGTCCTACCCATAAAATTAAGAACAAAACACAGTTTTGTGATGTCTCAGATTGAGTGAGCATGGATGACTTTGCTGTAAGTACACAATAGAGGATCTCTTATTGTGCAGCAGCTTACTGAAGAGAATTCCACTAGTCATTATAGTCTTGAAGCACCGTATTATGTGTCTGTCTAAAATATGTTTTCTCCAGCAGATTGCATTGTATCTTCACTATTGTTTAGATTGCGTTGCTTCTGTATACATTTCTTCCCATTTGGCCTCAAACACAAATTGATTTTTGAATACTCCCTGTAATTTTCTGTAATTTCCCATTCGATCTCTTGCTCCCTTAATGCAGCCATGTGATTGTGCTCCGAGTTGTATTCAAAGAGTATGGCTGTGCTACACGCACACACACACACACACACAGAGTATAGAATACATAGATTTTTTTTTTCAGCTGAGACATATCATACAAATGATTTGTCTGTCAGGAAAAAGATTAAGGAGGAGGTGAAGAGGGTGGAGTAAGAGGAGGAGGAGGAGTAAACAGATGGGGCAGGTAAATTAAAGTGTTCCATTAAAAAGACAAAGTGCTTTAATCTATATTTAATCCCCTGTACAGCTGCTGGCACTATCATCATCTGCTGCACCGTGTAGTGACCTATGACCCATAGAAGTCAATACAGCACTGCAATAAAATTACGTTGCAGCTGATTTGACTCATTTCATACACATATTCCTGTGTTTCAGTTATATTTTTGACATGAGGAAATCAATACAGGGACCATTAAAAACTCTAAAGGTCCACGTTTGCAAAAAGAGTGTCGTAAACGATTTGTTTTGTTATTTACGCAATTTTGATGGATTTCTTAAAGTTAAAAATAGACATTGCAAGTTGCATTTCATGGTATATGAGCTGCCATGGACAAGTCAGGAAAAAATGAAAAAAGGAAAATAGAGAAATGCAAAACAGCCACTAATTATACTAAAAATCATGTCTGCCTGATTCATGTCGGGTAAGTTTCCAAGAAATGCTGTTTTTCCCAGTTTAATTGATGCTACTGATTTCTTTTTCTGCTGTGATGCCGAGTTCGCACTTACTAGATCTCATGTGTGAGAGTTTCTTCTCATGATGTAGGTCTATTTTGGGGTTCCTCTTAGCTCATTGTGATCGTCGTGGGAAGCGTACGGTTGTTAATTATAATAAAGAATAAGCAAAAAAAAAAAAGTGGTAGCTGACACAACTCTGCAAACTTGCAAATAATGCCGAATAGAAGAAACGATAAATAGACAGATGATAGGTTGTTAAGGACGAGAGCTGTACACTATTTTCTACGGCGTTGACATGCATAGACACAAGCACCAGGCGGAAGCAGAAAAATGTGCTTGAACACTGAGGCGTATGAGAAACTTTTTTAATGCTATAGGTTAACTAGTTAACATATAGCAGAGTTAGTGTAATGTCTAACTAGTTAGCTAACTAGATCCATATCCATACAAACTTGCCAGCTTTCCTAGTTTGTTGAGCTAAAAGGAATACAGTTTGTAAATGGAATGGAAAATTGACTTATTGCACATATCTGTATAGCAATTTTTTGGTCTATCGACTACTCAAAGTGCTTCTTGAGCACTTGTCACATTCACCCATTCATACAATGCCTCTCCAAAGTGCTCACAATGACATGATGTGTCTGCATGCCTCTTTCCCACAATGAAGCTCATGCACGCTCATTAATTTCCTTGCTGTCATGGGGCTCTCAATCGTGTTGTCTGTATTTCCATCAGTCGGTCACATTTATCCAGTAGCACATCAACACATCTGCGTTGTTAGCCTATCATCTTGCTGCTGTCTTTTTAAATATTATTCTCTTTTCTCTGCCCTCAGTGCTTTCACGCTGCTGCTGCTGTTCGCTCCCCTCCACCTCTTTATCTCTGCAGATCTGCAGCCATTAGCTTTCAGAAGAGTCATCAGCCACCACCATAAGTGTCTGGGCTCAGTGAGGAGATTCATCCTGCCTCTTCCTCAATATACATTTACCTGTAGAGTCTAAGATTTTCTCAAGAATGAATCGTCACAAATCATCTCTTGTAATAAACGGCCATCTTCAGTTCATTCACTTGTTGTTCCCGACTGAAATGTATGTGGTTCAGAATTATTGTTGGTTTTAATAGCAGCACGTGCGCAGAGGTCACGGTCACAGTCAACAATCACAATCTTAATAGAGCCACAACTGTCGAGTAAGGCGAACAAGACGTTTGGTCTGATCGCAATGCACCTACTCTTTGTTTGGATCCTTGTGAGTAATGTCCCCAAAAACTCCTGAGATAAAACATTCATTTAGTATTTATTCATAATCTTTCCCATATGTTATCACAATACACTGTCTTGCTGATGTTATCTATCAAAATACTTTTAAAAGACAAGTCTAATCTCCTGCCGACTCTTTCTTTTGTTTATTTACAGCTTAATTTTACTCCTAATGCCTTTGGAGTTCCCCGTTGCACAGAACCTATATTTATGTGTTTTGGACAACCCACCCACTGCCTTATCTCTGCTTATATTGCCTTCTTTTGAGCATTGATATATAACTATTGTACTGTAGTATGGGAAAATTATCTGAGCAACCCCATCATAAACCAGTTAAGAGTTTAGTTGGACATTACTTTATCATAAAATGACAGATAGTAAAGCAAACCCACCTTATAACTCTGAGGCTGTAAGCTTTAGCAAACTACGTTATCGGCAGGATTAAAACAAACCAAGAAAACAATGAAACCTCTGCTTCCTATTTCTGCCAAACACTGGTTAGTAAATCTTTCAGGGCTAAAACTCTGTGACTTTGCATGCATGGTAACACTGAGGCACTAATGCATCTGGAAGTACCAAGCACGTCGACAAAAGTTATTCTGAAACAGCCTTGGGATCCAGTGGATGAGGCTTATTGTACTGCATCATAATTATTACTTTTCTAAATCCTTTAGAATTGTATTGGTTCTATTTGAAAAGTAAAAGTTAGCTACAGTTAGTTTGAGTATTCAAGGTTCACTTTTGCGTGGTTCAAAAAAGCACATCCCTGCCGGTGCAATTACAGTTAACAAATGTTTAAAGAAATAAAGAAGAGTAGAATAGAATACAAATTAATTTTCCAGCCGAGGTCAGAAAATCACCTTTGATAAATAAAATTCAATCATTATTTTACATCAACATCAATATTACCACATCACAAGAAGAATTATTGCTCTGATGCGATTGTGACTGATCTACAACAATTAAGTTTATACTGAATAATTCTGCAGCACACTATTTATGTTCAGTGCCAGCATTCAGTAGTTTTTCTTTAATGTGCTGAGAGCAATGAGTACATAGAACATCCTTAACCGAGTGTTTTAGTTTCTTTTCATTGGCCACTCAGGGCCAATACTTTCCCGTAGCCATAAAAAAAATATTTTGAGAACATTTGTTTTCACAACCTTTGGGGCATCATTCCAGTCTGTGTTCCCATTAGCCTCCAAAATTTGTGCTTGTTATTATCCAGAAGGTCTTCTCCCAAAATAAACCGTGGAGCTGAATTGTTTTTATGCTAAATATAGACATTTGAAACAATCCCCAAGTTTGATTTTTTTTTTTTTTGTCTATGTTATTAAAACAGAAAAGGCAATTTCGGTTTCAAACAATTAAAACACGTTTAGTAATAATATCTAGAATATATATAATATTTGTGATTTACGTACAATAACATGGTTATGCAATGGCAATAACAACAACTCTATATACTTGACCCTGATAAGAACAATCAGTTATGGAAAATAGGTGGATGAATACATAATTGCTCTGTGTGTTTGTTCTCTGGTCACCGCAAAGCAGCCTTGTCCTCAGGAGCCTCGGGTTGTACTTGGTATATAACTCCCTTTACCTGCTGACAGTTTCCTCAGTGTAATGCTGCACTGGTCTATTTTCCACCAACTTTATATTCGAAGTTCATCCTTTCCCCGAATGGAGAAACTATCTTGACTTGTACCAAACCTGTGGAACGAACACAATGCAAGTGTTCAAGTGTAGCGGTGCAGACCACTTTTTCCTCAACAAATTACAGTTATATGCAACTATGTGGAATTGTAAAAGCATGCTTTAGAGAGAGCATTTTGTCCTCAGGATTACATTTTTTTCTGCAGTGTTTCTGACAGAATGTCAATATTGAATACCCCCAAAATGTTTACTGATCGGAGCCTTCTTCAGGATTCACATTTGGCACTGAAAACTGCCACAGAATGAAAATCAATAGCACATGGACATAATTTGTGGGAAAAATTGATGGTGGAGAACAGATTGTTCCATTTTGTTCTGCTTACCTGAATGAAAAAGTAAGTAAAGCTAGCAGTCACTTATTGACTGTTTTTATACAGTGTGCAACAAAGTGATAATACAAGAAATTGAAACCCTTGTGGACTTCGGACTCTGCTATGGAAATCTAGGAATCATGAACATAATGAAAATGCAAACAAGTTTGCACGAAAATCAGATCCGTCTTTTTCTGTCAATCAATAACAGACATAAGTATGTAGCATCACTTCCACTTTGCAGCAGGCACAACCACACTCAGAAACAGAAGCACATACACACGGGTGTTACCTTTCATTAAATCGTGCTGACATTTGAAGAAGCTGACACATTTCTGCTGACAGTTAGGGACCAGGAGGTTGTGACGGATTAATCACTGTTAAAATCCAACATCACAATGACTAAAGTTATGCTTAGATCACATTTCTTTGCCCTCAGGCCTAAGAGAGTTTCTGGGATGAGGGTCTACAAAACTGAGAGAAAGAACTCGCTAAAGTTAACAAGGGAGTGCACTGAGCTTTGCATTGTACAGATATTCCATACTGGCCGGTAAAAATGGATCCACCATGACTGGTTTGAACCACAACAATATTGGAGGAGTTGGGAGGTGAAGATCTGCCTCGATCTTGTGCATTATCTCCAGCTACCATTGAATGACCATCATCAGTTTGGTAGCCTACTGTTTTTTCAATGGCTCTGGGACGGGGACAGCCTACAGGTTTACTGTGTGCTGGACTCTGGTTCTAAGTGACACGTGTTCCAGCACTGTTAATGAAGTCAGTGTGTTTTACAGTATATTCTATATCTTCTGCTAGAGTTTTACATGCAATTATTACCGGCGGATGCGCGGTTAGGATCACGATCACGATGTTGCTTATAAAGCGTGTGTTCAAAAAGAAGAAAAAAAACAACAATAGGAATTACAAGAAAAATCCTGTCAATGTAATAGGAAAGTTGGCCATTACAGCCTGACAATTATTTTTTGCTAATGGCTCAAGCTCTGCCATAATGAGCGAGGCAGAAGAGTGAGCAGATCTTCCCTCGGTAAAGCAGCTTTGTCCTGTCTTTACCTTCAAACCTCAGGTGGCCCAATCAAGCACTGGGCCTTTGAAGTGTAACTGACTGTAGGCCTTCACACTCTGCTTTGTGTGCGTATGTGTGTGTGTGTGTGTGTGTGTGTGTGTGACCGCACACCCCCCTACAGGAGAAGCATTAAGAAAACTGTTGTCCATCTACTCTGCTTCCCATGACAAAAGGGATCAAAAGAAGAATCAGGTGACTGAGTCTGTTCTCCCTGACAGAGCAGCTAAGCTTCCCATGACAAAGTGTCCTCGATTACAAGAAACCACCCACAACCAAACCAGCTTTGCACCTGTATGCTGTTTACACATCACCATGGATGACTCCATGGTGACCCCCATGGCCCAGATAGTTAGACAGCCAGAAAGAAACCTATAGTTAATCCTCTTCTATGCTCAGGAGTATATACACAACTTTTTCTTACCCAAAGTGTTTCCATCCATCCATCCATTCCATGGGGGGGATGGACCCTACATATCCCAGCTTGGGCGAGTGGTGAGGTACACACTGGAGACACCAGTTCATCGCACAGAGCACATAGAGGGAAACAACCATTCACACTCACACCTACAGACAATTTAGAGTCACCATTTAATCTACTCAGTGCATGTCTTTGGATTGTGGGAGGAAGCTGGAGAGAACTCACTCAGACATGTAGAGAACATGCAAACTCCACACAGAAAGGCCCCAGCTGGGGTTCGAACCGGGAACCTTTTGGTTGGCACTAACTGAAAATGGAAACCACTGTACCTCCGTGCCACCTGGCCAAAGTGTATCACACAGCAAAATGAATACAATACAATATTTATGCAATATCTACAAATCAATAAATAAATGAAGAATAAATCCTTTTGATTCCACACTGAGGTGGAATCAGGTGAATGTTGAATGTCTCCATCGTTGCCACCTGTGCCTCATACACCTGTTTCTGAAGTATGAAACTTTGTGTTCTGGGTCACCTGTGAGAAGTACATAACACTAAATGGCACTTAGACACACACTGACAACTATTTAACTGATTTTGTTGGAACTGGATCATATTTTTTGGAGAAAATGTTTACTGGTTTTCCCCCTGATGTCCTCTGGCTGCTCCACCTCAATGTGATTTACACAGTTGCCTGGTGGACAGCAAACAGCTGCTGCTGTGAGCTCTGAGAACTGGTGGAGTGTTAGTGTTTGTACCACAGCTGTTTCAAACCGCTGGGAAGAGGAGATTTTCAAGCCCAAGGTGTTGGGAATGCTGACGGGGAATGGAGCCATGCCGTGCCAGAAATGGGCAAGTGGGCCATGTTAGTGGGCTTAGCAGCTGCTATGGACAAAGTGACAGAGACCTGAAGAGTACACAAAAAATCGAGTGTCCAAGTAAGAAGCAGCCAGACAAGGGTAAATCTAGTAAATCTGACTTTTAGCTGGGACAGTTGGACTAGTAAATGATATTAGCTGGCTGCTAATGTTGCCACACTATCACACTTCGATATTTGGCGATTACCAAAGTTGTCAACTCTCTAGGTTTGCCAGAAATCAGTCACTCAAAAGTAAAATTCACTATTACCATTAGCTATGGCTCTACAGTCAAAATTTGACAAGACACAAGCAAGTCAGCTGACTTGCTATCTTAGCTCAGTTGACTGTACCTCTATGTTACTGTTTGTGATGTTGTATTGAATTGCCGTACAGTATAGCAAAAAAACTTTCTGTTGTTGTTGTTTTTTTTTTTTTCAGGTGAACAAATGGGGGTGCGCTAAGAATCCAAAAATGACAGCTGTGCTGAGTTCCAAAAGGGACTATTGGTAAGGCTGTTATTTCACTGGCATA
Source organism: Nibea albiflora (assembly GCA_014281875.1). NCBI lineage: Eukaryota > Metazoa > Chordata > Actinopteri > Sciaenidae > Nibea > Nibea albiflora. The sequence goes on along the minus strand of CM024794.1, from coordinate 10,852,725 downwards.
ATTACACTGATTCTTACTGGCATATGGCACTGCTGACAGCGACAATGCCCAGAGTTGTTTGACTGGCAGACTCATATTCTACTTAACTGGCATTGCCCTTGCTCCTGAGACAGACACCACTTTGACATCTCAAATATAGGCAATCAGAGGTGCCGTTAAGCTCAGTCGGTAAAGCATCCGCCCCATGTACAAAGGCTCAGTCCAGGGTTCGAATCTGACTTGTGACTCTTTCCTGCATGTCATTCCCCATCTCTCCCTCTCTCTCCCCACATTCCTGTCACTCTTCAGCTGTCTCTATCGAAATAAAGGCCAAAAAACGTCACTTGATCTTTGATTTGAGCCTAAACAACACAAAAAAATAAATATGCGTAACCTTATACTTCAACTGAAAGCAAGGACGTGTAACAAATTCCAGCTTTTCAATCAATGCACAAAGCAGACTAGTAGGGAGATGATTTTAAGGCTACATGTTGCCCTTGAGCTGCACTGAGGCTTTTATTTTACCACGTGACGTCAGCTTCCTGGCCAGATGTCTGCTCAACAGATGAAGAAGGGACAAGTGTGCACTAGGAGAGAACTCTCTTCACACTCTTGATCCTCCAGATACCACTCACACCAGGTATAGGGATGTGTGAGACTCAGGCCGAAGTGGTTTTCTCCTGAGCAGAACCTCTAGAGCCGGTAACCAATCAGAAAAAGCCGTGTCTGCTCCCCGAGAGGTTTGATCCTATCAGACAGTAAAGAGGACCATGTTGCGGTAACTCTAATGCACCATGATTGGCCATATACAGGCACTCTCGCCTACATGCATATACGCACACATACAAACAAGATCCTCATACAAGGAGATAGGTAATGGAGAATAATGGCCTTTTCCCACTTGAGTGATGTTATCTTCTCTTGTTCAAGGCTGGGGCGCTTGAGATTCCCAATCCTGTACACCAGTGGTCAGCCTCTCCCAGCCCACAGGCCAAAAGTGGCCTGCCAGCAATCATATCTGGCCTAGAGTGCCAGATAGTTTTGAAAGCGCCTGGTGCTGAAATAGATCTCTGTTGTGCAAATCGGTTAGCGGTGCCAAAGAATGATTCTGGGAGTAAAAGTATGTCAAATAATTATCATAATAAGTTCACCTCCGCCGTGTAACAAAGAGGCAGTGCAGCTTCCAGGTCGTTACTTCAGTGCTAACTCCACTTTACCAGCAGTTAAGAAATAACAGGCAGGACTTTTATTGGTCTGCAGCATGTATTAATTGACAAACTGTAACCTACACTGCACATTTACTGCCAGATAGACAAATTACTGCTAAACTTTTCTTCTGCTCTGCTCACTTTCATCAGCTTCCCGCTCCGCCGCCCACACACCTTACACATTGCCCAATGCCATCACAGTCCTGCACACAACTGTGGCTCTTTTTTGTTAAAAAAAACCCCATAAAGGACTGTTGGAGACTCCAGTTGGATTTGTTTACTAATCCTTTTTTCTTAAATTATCCTTTGATTATGTTGATTATGTTGCGGCCCGCCATCTACTGGATTTGAGAAAACTGGCCCGAGGCCAGACTTTCCCGCAGATCCCTGCTGTACGCCGAGGCTGCTGTGTGGGGTGGCAATACAAAGACGGCAGACAAAACGTGAACTAAAACGCTTTGCTAAAAAATGAGTTGATCACAATTACAGACACAAAAGGGCACAGGTCATTTTTTGGTTGAATGACAATTAGCAGCATTTGTCAGCAATGAAAGCGGTCCGGTAATCAACACTCGAGTCTCAAAAGCAAAATGAGACAATGAAGAGAGCTCATCTGTGTTCAGACTTAAGCACTGATCACAAAAATACTAGTTCCGATAACAAAATATGTTGAATCAGAGCAAAGTCAGTCAGTGTAAGATTGCCAGGCTGTAGGTTGAATAAGTGACCTGTAAATATCTGTTCATTGTCATCATTTCACTCATTTAAAAATGTTGTTTTCTCATCTTAAAACAGGCTGTCTGTGTTTTCAGTAAAGCTATCACTTACTCTGTACATAGATTTTTCTTTTTCATCTGATTGTGTATAGTCTAGTTTGCTTCATTTAGTTTGTTATCTAGTTTGTTTCTTATTCGATTATTGGCTGATTTTGTTGTGTTAAATATTATTTTGCCGTGTGCTGTTCTGTCTCAACTTGAAAATGAAATGATACGACTCATGGAAATGATCCCAAGATAATAAATGTGACTACGCCTGGTCAAGATATAGTCCAGTACATAACTTCCTGTACATTTAGCAGATTTTTGTTTGCTTTGCATTCAGATTCTTGAAAAAGGTTTTGATCTTACATTGTGTAAGTGAGATCAAAGTGCTTACGCAAAGCTCAGGTTAATAGGATCAATAATCATTACTGACCAAAGATCAATACCCAAGCTCCTCTTGGGGATTTAGTGATTATTTATCCTTCCTCTGTCCATTTACCAATGTCTAAGAAAATTAGGAAGGATAGTCATCTAGATTGTCGGTTGATTAAGTGCCCTGGATGACAAGGTCACAGCCAGGACATTCCAGCTAAATAGAGATAAGCCCACCATGTCCCATTTAAATTATGCATTTCTGTAACTGAGCCTGATTTATGAATATTGATAAGAACAGGGAGGGATTTTTCTGGTTTGTTTTCCCTCATGTCCTTAAAATTCAAATCCCCAGTTCATCTCTTCTCCTCCCCCCTCTACTCTAGTCTTACTCATACTTGTGCTGCTCTTTGTCATTTTATTAAGTGCCAACACTGTGAGCTGTGCAAGTGCTCCTTTTTTTTTTTCCCTCGCAGTCCGGTGATGCACTCAAAAGTTTTAAACTGTCCTTTTTTGGGATAGTGTTCCACCTTTGCGGTTGTTTTCGCTGACTAAGCCTTAATCAAGGTGATTAAACTTGTAAACAGATTAGAAATATTAATCCTTTGTTGTTTGAGGTGATGGACAGCCCCAAGGTGGCAGATTTTGTTTGTTCATTTTCTTGTTGTTAATTTTGTTTCTTTTTATCTGTTCTCTCCGGTGCCGAGTGCGTGCATGTGCACACAAGTGTGCTTGTGCGTGTGGCAAAGGCCTATCTCTCCCGAGATGGCTGAAGATGGAAGTGGTTGTTTGTTTTTTATTCTCCTTTTTTTTTTTTGCCCCCCCTCCTCTCCTCCCCTTCCTCCCAGAGAAGACGACCGAGTGCTGTACCACCCGCTAATCAACAGTGCTGAGATTAACTCCGCGGAAAAAAAACCCAAACAAACAAAGAAAGGGAGAGATTTTTCTTCTCCGTATGGACTTGGCAAGCACTCCTCCCTTCCCTGGATTCCTTATTCCTTGTCCGAACGGAGACGAGAGGGAGTGTAGAACAAAGGCGTAAGCATCCCTTTGTTGGGATTAGGCGAAAAGAGAAAAGCTCTTGTCTTAGAGGCACTGGGCGCATGTTTCCCCATATAATTTAATAACTCGCCTTTGTGTCTCTCAGATATATATTTAATTTCAATTTTTTTTTTTTTTGTGTCGTGCTTGGCTGTGTGCGTCTGTTATTGAAGTGCAAACCTCCACATCCCCGGTCATGCTGATATGCCGGTGTCTTACACCATGACGGGAGAGGCAAAGTGATTCTAAATAATCCACTCTGACCTGTGAAATGGCGGGCGAAGCTTTGAAGACACATGTGTTTGTACGTGGATCTTTGTGTCGCTATTTGCATGTGTGTTTGTTTGTGATAACAGAGGCTATAAAAATAATAACTGCAATCTGCAGCGGTGAAGCACACCCTCATGTGCTCTGATTGGATTTGAAATGCCTTTGTTAATTTTTTCGTTCATTTACAGTTCAGGCGTTGGCACAAAAATAAGCATGATGTGAGTACTTTCTCTCTCTCTATCTCTGCACTTAAGATTTATTGACTCTCCTGACCTAAAAAACACAGTTATATCTCCCTGACAGGGCCATATCTTATGTCTATGGGGCAAACAAGTATATATGTAACGTCCCTAAATGGATTCAGCTCCTCAGAAAAACAGTACTGCGGCGCACGCCTGCCACAGCCACAGCTGGTGTCAGTTCCTCCCTCTTTACAAACTCTTCACCTAAGAGCCTTCTTGTCTTCCAAGGAGTTGTCTTTAGCCTGATCCAACGTGATAGCTGTGATTAAAATAATATCACTCCACGCCCTCTGGCTTAGGGTCAGTGGTCCTTTGGGAGAAGGGGTGGGCTCGAAGGCATTCATCACATCCTTCGAGCACCTCATTCTCAACACATTTAGTTTGAGGGACTGATTCGCGGATGTAGCAAAGATTTGATAGGGATAATCAATTTCGCTGCTAATCCTAATGGCATTACAGGTGGCAGGACCGGGCTATTGACCTTGTGTCAAGCTGAAAATCACTTATAATGAAGCGTTCAAGATCTCAGGGTCTTCGAGAAGTTACCACAGAGATAAGTGCCCTTTTGTCTGCGTGCCATAGTTCAGAATGAATTTTGCAGCTTTACAGCCATCTTTTACAACACAGGAAATCAATACGGCCTTAACTAAACCCCTGAATGCAGTGCTCATTGCTATTGGCTGCTTCTAACTGACTGATTGCCTTCACTCTGAATGCTATTGGCTAACGCTCACCTCAGTCTGTCTGTATTCCCCTCACTTAAACCGAGAGGTTCCACGACGAACTTAATCGTGCTTATTTTGTATTTCTGCCCTGTGTGTACAGTATGTAGAGACATGCACAGAGGAATCGTTTTTTCGTTGCGCTGACTCATAGAAATGTATTATAGACACTCGGCCAGCAAGACAAAGGGCAGAATAAAATTGAGAGGGGGAAGAACTGGGAAATGAAGTGAGATAATACAAGAAAGAAAGAGGAAATTGGAGGTTGGTAATAAAAGATTCAAAATGCCCTTTTTCCAACAGCATATGACATGTCAAGGTCAATAAGCACACCACCTTTTTACTCTTTGTACAGCTATTTGTGTTCTCTCACCCACACACACACACACACACACACACACACATGCACACGCACACACACACACACACACAGACCTGTGTTCAGACAAATAAACACACTGTGACACCTCTGAACCCTCTGTAAGCGTAAATGAGTTTTTTCCTTCGGGGTAAAACTCCTGAGCGAAAAACTGTTTACAAGTGAGTGTGCGCTGTTTGCGAGTGTGTACTTGTTTGTGTGTGTGTGTCCATGCGCGCTTGTACATGCGTGCGTATTGCTGCGGCACTCAGGCCAGGCAAACACAGGTCTCGACCCTGTCACTGTGTGGGAGTAGGGAATAGCGGGAGGCAATGGAGCTGGAGACACAGAAAATCAGAACAAGACCTGCAAGAAGCCCCCATGGATTTTTTTTCCAGCCTGCTACAGAGAACAGGCTTACGGCATGGCAAAAAAAGAAAAAGAAAAAAAGAAATGACAAACACACACCATGGGACAATGAGATGGATAGACAGGAGAAGAGCAGAGCTCATTGTTTTTGTATATTATCAAGTGTCTGGATGACACTAAGAGCAAAGGGCTGTCAGAAATAGGAAGAGCTAAATGGGAGACGCGGGGAGGAGTGGCGAACAAAACATGTTAATCATCTCCTGGCAGTCCTTTGGAGTCGACTGGCCTCATTCTGTCCTGTGCGTGTACAGCGTGTGTGTTAATGCATGTCCATGCTATGTGTGACTGTGTGTGTGTGTGTGTGGGCAGAGATTTCACGTCACACGGAACAGCTAATGAATTAAACAAAGCCTGTGTGGGAGTGTTTAAGTGATGTGTTTAAGTGCTTACAGTATGTATTTAACGGGTCAGTGTTTTGTCTCGGAGTGTGTTGCTTTGAGACCTCAAGTGTGTGTCCGTGCACAAACTTTATCTTTTCTGAACAGCTTGACATACGCATGTGTGGACAGAGACATGATCTATGTACACGCTTTGAGTTGAGCCTGTTCATCACCTACATCCACTGTTTAGACTACTTCCAAGTCTGGTTCCTTTAAAGTGTATAGATCTAGAAGATTTAGGTGGCGGTGTTTATCACCATGCCATTTACTTGGCTAAAGTGTCTCCTTATGTCAGATAAACATACTTAAATAGAAACTATGTGGTTAAAAACACAACAGTGTGTACCACCACAATGTATGACACTTCAATTGAAGTTGTCTTCATTCGTCTTACGTCTTAAATTGTAAATAGATAATGAAACTGGCTACGCTCTTGTCCCAAAGGTCAAACTAAAGATCTGACTTGCTCCAATAATTACTCACATGCTACGATTTATGCTTTTAGCACCTTCACAATAAGTCAATAAGCCTTCACATTTAGGAGCCTAATAAGTCATCATATCAATGGGTCTGTAAAATAGAAACAAAAGAAGCCTTACTGGTTTATGTTCCCATGTCTCCCGTTGGTGGGCTTGGCCTTTGGTTGGCCTTTAGACTATAGATTGGACCTTTAAATGTTTTGGGTCTTATTTGGTTACTCTGTTATTATAGACACGATGTATAGATGAGCTGTTAATTAAGGTTAAGTGGTCTGCTCAGCCGTGCGTTACAGTACAAATGATGTTAGCCAACGTAACAGGAGGTTTTGTGAGGAGACGCACAAGTGTGTGTACATGAATAAACATAAACAGGCATGCATATGAGCGAGTAGGCAAACGCGTCGTATGCATGCGATGCGCACACTGTCCATATATATACGCATGCATATGTATGGGGCAACTGTGCGCGAATTTACAAACACGCCCGCACAGACACACAAGAAGCAGTCCTCTTCTCTCGCCTGACCCTGTGAGCTTGTTGAGCTGTGTGATGTGAATGTGTTATGACACTCTCTGCAGGCATGCAAAATTAAACAGGGGCTCCCACAGGAGGAACCATACATACTTAAGCCGTGATTTCCACTGCTTCATATACGGCTGGACGTGGAGAGCTGCTGCTTGAGACACTCTCTCTCTCTCTCGCTCTCACACACACAGACAGACACACACACACACATACATGTGCACTCACAGACATTTACACAGCGTTGTACCATTGAAAATGTAGTTTGCATTATGTATCCTTGCTTTTTTCCATGCCGTACAGCATGTCTTGGTTTCTTCACAAGGTTGTAGACACTCCGTCTTAAGATTTCTCCTCGTCTCTTTCTCTCTTTATTTCTCTCCCTGTATTCTCTCATGATGAGTTTGTTCTTAAGCCATCCTCCGTTCTCTATCCAGCCTTTACTGATTTGTTTCTGTTTTTGCTTTACATGCTGTCCTTACACACAGCTACACATGCATGAGAGCGCAAATAAACGCACCAATTCATACACAAACGTATGTACTGTACATATAATAAACACGGTACCAGTCAAGGTTAATCATGTCAGAGACAAACAACCTCTTTAACTGCAGATCAGGATCTCCTAACTTTTTCTCCTGAATCATAAGTGAGGAATTTAATAATTTGAAGTGATAATTATCCCATTGCTTCGCAGACAGTCTCTTTAACATTTCATTGCCGCCGCGTCATTTTTAATCTGAAAATGCAGCTGAAATTGTTAATGCTTTTTGTCTTTCTTGAAGCACACACTGCTGTAGGCAATCTCTCTGTTTAGACACGTTTCAACAAACAGCATGAAAGGTAATATTTAAATGCAAAATCCTGTGGAAAGAAACAAATCGAAATTCAAGAACTAGAAGACCGGGGGCAATGCTGAAAAACGTCGATGTTGCTGAAGAGTCCTTGAGAAAATCCCTGCCATCTCATGTGTGCTGCTCTGCTCTGACTTTGCTCTCTGACCTCCCTGCATAGGAAGGGATGTGACCAGACAATTTTCTGCTTGTAATTAATGAAGTTTTCACATGTATCAACGCTGAGGAATGCTGCGTAGGCTGTAGGCTGTGTTTAAGCTGATAAGTTTTCCTTGGCTTAGTCAACAGTCAAGTCCATTTCCAGCATCAGCAACAATATCTCATTTTGATTATTTTTAATGTGATAAGAATTCTATTTTGAGCCTAAGCTGAGGTCTGGAAAATCAGAAATTCTCACCAATTTTGACAAAAAGAACTAACTAGCTATCCTAAGGTAGCCATAGCCTAAGGTAGCCATAGCCTAAGGTAGCCATTTGATTGATTGACTGTGAGTTTAGTAATTTTGACTTGGTACAAAATTTATTTTGAGTATAGCAACAGTCCACTTCACCATTTTTAAAACAGCAGTTGTGCATACACAGACACACCTTTGTGTGTCTGGACAAAACCACAATTGCTAAGCATCCAAGTGGCTACTCACCACAAACCAGAAAAAAACAAGTGATGAACTGCTATTAAAATTATACCATAGTGCACAATGGTTTATATGGAGAACATTTGAGTAGAGGAAAAGCAAATCACTCATTATACAGTATTGTATAAGCATTGCCTGTTCCTCTCCACTTAATATAGCGAAACACATGCATGCATGCATGCGTGCTTTTGTCTTCAAATATGTATACCTTCTTTCTCCCACATATAGTACACAGATTAGCATAGATGCACAGAGTCAAAATCAGGCACTCAGATGCTTAAGTTGCTTAAGTCTCATTTTCACGGATAGATGTCTCTATTCTCATGCATAGAGAATGGCTCATAATGTTGGTTGTCTGAATAATAGAATACCTGAGGGTAACTCACTCACGAGGAAAAAAAGTTGATGATGTGTGTGTGTATGTACAGTACGTGTTTGTTTTTCTTTCATTTTGTGTGTGCGAGACTGTGCCTGTGTGTGTGTGTGTGAGAGAGAGAGAGAGAGTACAAATGAGGAATACATTTTCATGTGTAAAATACTTTTATTACATCATGGGAATCATTAGCTGGATGGACGTTTCCTGCTTTACCTGTGATGTGTTCATCTTGAAAGCACACCAGCCCAAAGCAACACTCTGACCCACTTCAAGCTGAAGAAAGCCAGGCCACCTGCAATAAAAGCACCAAAATGTCAAACACGTGGTTTCGCAGTCAAGGTCCAGTAAATCCTCTGAAGGAGCAAAAGTGAGAAATGACAAGAGGAAATAATCCGAAGGTTATTTTGGTGGAAAGACAGTTAGCAAATGACAGAATGAGAAACAGGTCTGGTATGATTATTTCTAATCATTCAAGAGGTGTTTGGGTAACAGTATCTAAAGCAGTCTCATACTGCACACAGGTGGTTTCATCACGTTCAAGGATAAATCAAGATGAATCAGATTCTACTGATTTTACTTTCTTGTTTGAGCCATTGAGAAGTGTGCAGGAAACAATAATTCATTAATTTGCATTACTTTAAAACGTTAACATCCATCCATTCATTACCTATATCCTTAGCAAGGTCATAAGGGGCTCACATTTACAGGCAATTTAGCGTCACTAATTAACTTATTAATTTGAATGTCTTGGTCTATGGGAGCTCCCAGAGAAAAACAACCAAACTCGAAAGGCAACCCCGAGAACCTGTTTGAACCAAGCGTGAGTAACGTGCCAAAAAGTGCAGTTCCTCAAATGGCCACTTGGGGACGAACACATCAGTCTCCTTAAGCGTCCATCTCAAAATGTCCAGGGTAGCTGTTTTGATTTACAGGAGGGTGTAGTTACAGGTGGTTTGTTTAAGCAACCAGGCTTTAGTCAGCCCACCTCAGCTCCACCCACGATCCCCATCTTTGTTCACTTTTGGATTAGCCATGAAGGCAGCAGAGGTATAACTGCCAAGCTGGTGGCAACCAGAGTCACCACATGCTGGGTTTCACAGTGGCTCTTCAGAAACCTATGGACAACATCACAGAGACTACATGTATGTTTTATAATGTCTATGGTTTGAATCCTAAAGGGTTTGGGCTGACTACTGCGCCACTGTGCTGCCCTAAAATGTAAAGATCTGCATTAGGAGTTAAATGTTCCAAACTGACTACGTTGAAGTCTAAGTTGGTGTTTTTTTGAGAAGAGAGAAAATCTTCTATCTTCTCCCTATTTTCTTCCTCATTAATTAATTTGAAGGATATTAGTTTATAGGTGTGGGCATTGAGGCCTTCTGCACATAGGAATACAAGGACAGCTCATTTGTATTAACAGCATGACTGCTCTGTCATTTGAGGCCAGAGCATAGTGGAGAGAAAACACATGTACAAAGTTCCTTCACTTTGATACGGTTCTTTTCAGCAGAAGTCAGAACATCAATCAGCATAAATGAAAGTTCCGTCCTGAACCCCTGCTGATGACTCTTTACCTGTAAATATTAAGCATTTAAAATCCCACGTAGACCATTCACACTACTTCTGAGAACAACCCCAGGAGCTCATCCTGTTCATAACTGTTTCAATACATTTACTGACGCATTCACATACACACTCACACAGCTAGCATCTTTTGAAGGGCGCCAACTCAAAGACATTTCCCAGTAGGGGGAAGCACTCATGCAGTGGGTCGTACGCTCACTTCACTTTCTTAGTAATATAGAAAAATAGAGTTGTGAGTAATTCCAAAATAATACACGGAGACAAATCTCTGTAGGCCGCTTGTAAACAAGGGGAGCTTAGAAGTTCAATTGTAAACACTTGAACTAGTTTGTTTGCAGTGTAGATGTGAGTAAGCTGTCCTCGTGAGGGCAACATTTTTTCTCAAAGGCTGTGAGTCTTCCAGACTCGGTTTTCAGGCCCTCAGCGAGAGTACCTCTCTACTCTGGTTTGTCATATGTTAGCAACTCCAGCAAGTGGCCTGCTCTTCGTCTCAACAGATCACAGGTACTGGAACTCTACTCTCATTATCAACCCAAATTTAATTATGCAATAAGAGGCCTCAGCTCCTATGAAGTTGAATGGAATTGATCTTGATAAGGAGCAGAGACCCGTGAAATCTGCAGGGTCTGTGACCCACAGACCAAATAATAAGAAATACAGAGAAGATAGATGAGGCTGCCATGATGAACGGAGCCCTGCTGTGCGCGTGTTTATGTGTGTAAAGGAATGCTCCAGAGTCCTCGGTAACATATTTAATAGTCAAGAGATAGTGTGTATGTGTGTGTAGAACACTTTTCAGCAGAGAAGGGTTTAGTAAAGAGGCAGGTGTACGCCCACAGGGATTGATGCCATTCAGAAAAGCACACTGTGTGGATGTGTGTGATCTTCTGTTAACTTGGTCTCCCAGGCCAACTGAAGCTGGATACTTGTCCAAAGCACTGTACTTTCATGTCAATTTGCTATCTCACAAGGGGCGGACAACTCACTGTGCCACTCACAAACTAGATCTTGGCACTGGATGAAAAGAATCTGTGGCAAAAAGTTATAGACAACACTGCTGCTATTTCATTTGATGACTCATGTTTTATTCAATTCAAATCTTATTCTTTATATTACTATATTATATAGCAATAGTCTCCAATACATCATTACGCACTCAATTTCTACATTTGGTATGAGGTTTAGTCTGTGTCAGGACATGAATCTTTTTGCAGTGGATATTTGCAAGGTGCTATTACGCAAGGATAGAACATTTTATGTGTGGAACTGTGAACCTGTAGCTAACTTCTGTACCTGTTCCCATTACCACGGTGCCAGCACCCTATAGGCTTTCTCTGAAACTGCTTAAATAGGAAATCTATTTACACCTACGCACAGGTCGAGATTATTTTGTTCTTGTGTGTGCTTGATTATACTTAATTTTATTCGCGGAAAACAAGACGCACGGATGATCAGAAAGTAAGACACATGCAGTAGGTTTTGCCTATAATCTATGTACTGTGATTAAAATAAACACACTTTCCTTCAACAAGAAACACTAGTTTTGAGAGTGAAGCCTTGAAACATATACTTTTTAGCTAATCAGAACAATTCCAGTCCCTTGAGTACCTACCTGATACTTTATTTTGTCTGTTCTGAGCCAGACCCACATTGTTCGTAGGTAGCAAAAGCATCACAATTCTTATTTTCAGGTGATTAAACACTACACAAAGCACTTTCTGCCATGTTCTGTACATATATCAACCTAAATCTTACACCCTGGACCTTGAAAGGAGATCACTGATTCAGTCATCCTGATTTCCCTGGGCAGTTTCAGAGCCTCGGGGCCCTCACTGAAAATGCTCTGCACCCTTCAATCTTCATCCAGGTGTCAGTAATGGACAAAAAAACAAACAAACAATCAAAAACATTTGTCTGAGGATCTACAACAACAGTCTAAGCCGCCATATTTAGTGCTAATATCAGAGATGCAGCGAGGACAGAGGCCTTGTGTGTCAGAGATATTAACTAAATTCTTAAAATCAATTCTAAAGCAAGGAGGTTAAAAGAGGAGTGGATGTGATCACATTTCTTGGTTCTGCTTAAAAACGTGGCGGCTGAGTTCTGTGCAATCTGCAGTTGGTCAATAGATTATTTGTTCAGGTAAATCAAAAAGCTGTTGATGTAATCCAGCCGTGAAGAGATCATTAAAACTTAAGAAGCTCTTATTTTTGGAACATTTCTACAATGATAAAAACATGATTACACAAGTTCGATTATATCCTGCTAAAAACTCAAAATTACTCTCAAACCAGAAACAAAGATTCTTTGCAGCAGGCTTGATCCTAAAGGCCCGAGGAACTAATAGATGGTAAGATTTGTTGTGACACGAGCTTGGAGCCAATGGCCTAATCATTGTATGAACTCCACATTCTTGGGACTGTGGATCTAATGGGCAAGTATGAAGAAGAAGTATGAAGATTAAGAAGTATGTATTAAAGAAATATATATTTGGTCCCAAGACCAATCCCTGAGGCACACCGTACTTAACAGAAGAAATAAAGTTGAATTATCCTTTAAGTGTACTCACCTCAATGGGCTCATATGGTTCACAGCAGAGTACCTTGAGAGCTACAGAAGACTCCCACTGCGAGACAGATTGGTACACTGTCAGCCTCTGTTGTCTCACTAACTACAAAAACTGTTTAAAGAAAGGATGACTCAACAATGGCTTTTCACCAAAACCAACATGACTAGAGGAAATTGCTGAACGTGCACGTTAATCATAGAATGGAATAGCACAATGGGCCAAGGACAGGATCCATCTTCTTATGTAACTGTAACTCCTGATGTCTAATGGTATGATTAAATTGGGACACTACAAACTGATGAATGTATTCCAAAAATAGTGTTATTCAGCCTGCGGTTTTGTTTGAACATACTGTGGTAATATGTGTCACATATATATGAGTATGCCTGTATGGTTATGTTTGCGTGCTTGCTTGTGTATGTGTCTATGTATATTTGTGCAATGACCACTGAGAGTAAATAACTAGTGAAGGAAGCTGTCATTTGTTCAGACTTTATTGGGATTGTCTATGTTCCCTTGGCAACTGGTGAAGGGGATTAGTAAGTACTCCATGTCTGGTCTTAGAGGTCAAGGATAGCTCTCTGTCATTCTCTCTTCCATCTGACACACACACACTTATGGACACTTTCTGTCACTTGCCCCTGTGCCTCTTGGTTTAAAATGCAAAGCAGCAGGAGATTAAAAGCCATGGTCCTGACTGTCGGTCTTAGACTGCCATCACCACTGTTTGAAAACACATTTTGTGCAGTCGGTCTGAAGTCAATAAGGTTGCTGAGGAGATAAGGCAGACAGAAGAAGAGGTGAAAAGAAAAAGAGAGAGAGGGAGAGTGGCAGAGAATAGCAGACTAGGACAGAAACGGTGAAGGAGAGATAGTTGAGAGGTCACTGCACAACAACTTCAACAAACCAGAAACCCTAAAAAAACACTTACGTTCTATCTCTGTCCACCTTTCTTCATCTCTCCTCCCGCCACCCTCCTATCTCTGGGGAGATAAATGGGACTGAAAAAGCTAAGCTGGGTGACAAGAACTGGTTGTGAATTGGAACCTTTTCCAAATTCTGAAGTACCAGAGGTTTGTCATTAAACATGCTTTTGGCATCAAGTTGCGGTAAAATGTGGTCAGGATCAATCATGCAAAAGCATGGCCAAGAGTTGTAAGTTGAAATGTAATTACTGCGCAACAGTATTTTTATGCAGAGTGGGCAGTCTGCAATTACTCCAGCATCGTGTATTAAAGAGGCATTTTTGATGTCAATGAGAAAGATCGGATTTGACAAAGTGTAAATGATACCACATAGCTTTCCTTTTAGGAAAATAAAAAATAAATATCCAGCCATATATCATAACCTCGCTCAGCAGTTCATTGTATTTGACTCAGGGGTGGTGCATTTTCATTAAAAACAATATATACATTTCTAATTTTTGTGTAACCTGTAAGCAGGAGTTAAACAGCTTACAGATTCGTAAAAGAGTGGAAATGATGGCAGTGGATGAGAGAGACAGTTGTTGGTGATCATGGAGAAGAATATAACACATCCTACAAATAGAACAAGTTTGCTTGTTTATCATTGGCCTTCCAAAGTTCCACGCTAGCCCTTTCTGCTCTGGTGTCCCTAACACCGTTGTTTATCAGAGCTATTCACCATGAGGTTGATGAATGACCAGATTTAGGCACACATGACTTGGTTAAGGTTAGGGACAGAATATGGTTCAAGGAAACCAGTGTTCACTGTCAGTATGAGATTGACAGTAATTACAGTGATGTTAAGGTCCTGGTCAGGTAAACATTTTAAGTTAACAGTTACAGTAAATGACCACTTTGTAGGATTTAGTGGCATCTAGTGGTTACATTGCTGATTGCAAACTCTCTGGGTTACTTTAAGAATGTAGTAAATGGTGGACTCCATTAAAAAATAATAATAATACTACCAGTTAAACGTGTAGGTGACTGTGGGCCAAGGTGCCAGGCATGTGAACAGTAACAGAGAAAGTATGTCAAATCATTATTAGAATAAATTATCCTCTGATGCGTAACCAAGAAGAAGTCAGCCATTCTCAAAATGAGTTCATTTGTTTCACTACTTCAATAGCCGATTAATAGGCTGATCCATGTCCTCTTTTTATTACTTGCATTTTTTTCATCCATTCTCTGCATCGCCACATGCATGTTTTATAAGGTGCTCTGTGTTTGAAGCTGGTGAACAGAGCACACAATTTAATTCGAGCGTGGAACAGTTGACTAAGCAGTTACAAAATGACACTCCGTCACTCAATCAATTTCTTAAATTATCTTTTGATTATGTTCCGGCCTGCCATCTAATGACTTAGAAAAAACCTGGCCTGAGCCCAAACTTACCCGCCGACCTCTAGTGTATGTGACCACTGCTGTACTAGTAAAAAATATATGTCGTGGAAGCTGGAAGCCAACAAATTAATCAGTGTTTTTATATGGTTCTAATCATGGACGATGCAAAGTGTAATAGCAACTGCTGTATATACTAATTCATCTTTGGTGAGTAAAATCCAGGACCACCCTGGGATATTACAGTACAGTAAATTGGTGATTAGTCCAGGGGTGGCATCAGGTCATTGGCACTCTGTCTGATACTGCTGCTGACTTCTGGATTTTATCTTTTTTTTAATCTGTTTTATTCGCTGCTGGTTAACATTGTCTTGTATTCATGCTGTTTCACCCTTTTTCCTTTGTGTGCATTATAGGCGATGTCTTAGTATTCAAAATTGTCTCCCAAAAGGGAAGTTAGAAAAACAGATTATCATTGTAAGTCATTAGTGCAACATAGTGTGGTGGTAAATGAAAGCCTATTACAATGGAGCACATTTCTCAGCGGAGTCCCTCTATTAAATCACAACACTGATGAGGAGATGGGGAAGGTAATATATAAAAGAGAGCCGTGAAGCATGTTTGCTATTATGACTTACCTTGTAACATAGTAATCATGGACTTGTTCATTGCAGTATAATTCTGTATCAACCTTAAATGGGAGTACATATTGCGGTGTGTGGTCTATGGTAACAATGAGCTTCGTGGCTTAATATGTGTGTGGGTGGTTTCGTGAAATGGCAACAATGTTTCTTCAGAGTAATTGACACATTCAGTTGTTCATGTGGAACACCATGTCAGTGTAAGGTGTCCATTAATATACCAGATACAGACAAATCACCGCCCACTCCAGTTGGCAGGACACTGATCACCTATCATGCTTACACTCAGTGACTATACCCTCTCCATCAGGGAGCCCATTCCTCACTTGAACATACCAAGCTCTCTAACTCTCCAGCTACGACCGACCCAGCCCATACTGTTGCTGAGACATAAAGATGGTAGCTTAAGTTCTTCCATAACTGCCACAAAAGCCAGAGATACATCCGGGGTGAGTAAAGTCAAATCTTCCATTAAGTCCTATTGGACAACTGTGTTGCACAAACAGGAAGCCAAGGCAAAACAAGACAAGTCCAAGCAAACATCAAACAATCTCTGGATCAATTGCATAAAGAAATACTGCCAGGGGGGCTTGCTTTGAATTATCTATATCCACAGTCAATACCTGTATTATGTATGATAAACACACAATGTTTCACAAGAATTTGGCATTTATAATGTGTGCTATTCGTGTCACGTTGCAAAGCTCACTAACCCGGTTCTTAATATAAATCCAAACACATGAAAATAATTCTCTCGATCATTTTTACGTCTACTGCAGTAACAAAACACAAGAGCGGAAAAGCACCATGCTGGCCCTGTTTGTCCTGCTTTTGTCTTTGGCCCATCCAGAACCATGCTGATATAAGCCCTATGCTTTACCAAGACAGCCTGTCGTTTTTTATGATGAAACCAGATGAGATTTAGAGAGGGATGTGAGGAGAGGCGGGATGAGGGATGGATTTTTTCTCCTCCGACACCCCAGCAGAGGAACTACAACGTCCGATTTTCATTTCAGGGGAAAACTCAGGGGAGTCTGAGTTATGGACATGACAACAAACGCTGTTTTACTGCCCATGATGCGCTCTGTTTGTCCATCTTGCTCCAGCACTATGACGATTCGCTCCCTGTCTGTCTGGCTGACGTGTTTAGTTGTCTGCTTGTGGATCGTTGCGTCTGGCTGCCTATCTATCTGTTTTATTGCAAGTTAGTTTGTCTTTCAGCTTGTCCCCATGTTATTTTGTACTTCGGTCGTTATGTCCGTCAAAAGCTGAAGAAGTGCAATGTAATTCTCTTGCCTTTGCCATCAACTACCAGCCCTAATAATGGATGCGATGTTCAGTTCCCAGGCCAGAGTGACTCATTCACATGATCTATCCATCTGCTGTTTGGAACTACCATCTCCTCTCTTTGTATTCCCTCTTAGGTGGTAATATTGAATGCACCCTTTTGTGCCTCAGAATTGCCTTTACATTTTTTCAGTCATTAAATTCCTTTGTTGGCAGATCATTTGGTTGTTCATTATGTGGGATAGTTTTATGAGCTGTCCCCTGGCTTCTGCAGTAGTCATGCTTGTGATACATGCAGATAATTATCCAGCAGCAATCATCTCTCAGATGGTCAATAATAATATGACATTAGTCTGATTGAGTGGAGGTATATACTGTGTTATTGCAACCATATAGAGATTTACATGAGACCATATAGTGTACTGGACCTCTGTTGTGTGTCAGGAGGGGGTTGTGTAATATAATTTAACAGGAAGGCGAGGTCTATGTTGTGGCCATGGGAATGAACATTAAACCAGTTCAACCTGTGTTGCTCGCAAAGAGTAAAACAAGAAGACGTGGAGATGGTTACAAAAAAATTGAAATGTAATGCATTTCTGGAGGCCTCACTACACATACAATACCATTACATAGGGCTGTTTGTTTCACTTCCTATGTTATATACACTCAAAACATTAAAAAAAAATGCTCCCTTAGGGGGTATTACATAATATTGAACCTGTCATTTCTGTACAACAGTCTATATAACTCATATTGAACTGCTTGGAGCCAGAGGTATGACAAAGAAACATGAGAGAGAGGTGAGATCTACATAAAAGTTAAGAAGAAAAACACTGTGCAGTCAAGCCATTTTCTTCCATAATATTGTCCACGCTGTGGCTCAGGAAGTAGAGTGAGTTGTCCACTAATCAGACCAAGCAACCAAGTTAATCCATATCTTGCATTCAAGATGAAAACGATACAAATGTGAGGAATGTACTTCCACATGACTGAAAGATCAACATATTCTCAATCTTTGAAGGTATAGGTTAAGGTATTACATGTGCTCTATTGTACCTTGTACCTTCAATATGATCTCGGTTTCTAGCCAGTTACAGTAAAACAGCTAGTAGCTTATTACTAAATTCAAACAACCTCTGCTAAATGTGAAGATAGTTAAATTAATAACTTTCAAGGCTGTCTGAATGAGGATATGATCATCGAAATAAGTCTGGAGTCAAACCATAACGATTATAGCCATAAGGATCAATTTTAAAACATGCTCCACTGGAGACTTAATGTGAAGCAATAAACATGCTCCACATGATAACACCATCATTGGCATGTACAATCTGCCTCTTATGACCCTCCTAATTACTTTCAAAGGCCTGATGATCATGAGCCTAATGTAGTCCAAATTCCTTGCTCTTAGCTGATGGCAGTAGAATGCAATATGAATATTTCCTGCAGTAGATTTTACTTTTCATTGATTGACTTTGGTGCACTTAAATCTCCACCTGCTGTGGCACCAAGGTGGCAATTATATCACCTTGATAAACCTGTACCATACCCTTCGATGATAAAACTGGGCTAAATAGATAGATAACATGCACACAGGACCTAAAAAGTCGTCGTTTACGGAGGTGCAGTCTTAGTTTGACTCAGCCAATCAGAACTGATGACTACCAGCATCCAGTTTGCAATATACCACTGCAAGAGAGTAACATTCTGTCCGAGTCCGTTCTGTCAGAATGGAGAAGTCAGAGGAGGATAAGGAAAAAATTGTAGAGCAGAGACTAAAAAGATGTTTACAGCACCCCGGCAGCCTTAGGGACAATTATTACCATCATTGTGTTTCAGTGAGAAATCGAGGAAGAAGAATGTAAGAAACCAAACAAAGAACAAGAAGCGAGAGAGAAGGAAGGTTGCAGAAGGTTGAATGAAGAAGATCAGAATGTGCAGGACAAAGAGGGGTTAGATAAGTAAACTGAAAGGGAAATAAGTAAGAGAAATAGATGCTAATAGGGTCACCATAGGATAAATATGCAACAATCAAATCTTTCATCCTTGAAAGATTTTGTTGATTCTGCAGTTGGACACTGTTGTGGTTTTAAATTGACCTCAGAGGACAAATAAGTGGAACTGGAAAACTCCTGTATGACTGTGATGCATGCTGCATGAACATATAAATCCAACAGAGCTCTCTTTGTGTATGTGAGGAAGACGTAGTAAAGGTCAATATCTTTTCAGTGTACTTCAGAGTACAGATTGTATGTTAGACTCTGTGTCACTATCTCTTTCTTCCTTTAAATCCTTTCTGTATTTATGTTGCACTCAACTTCTAGCCAGTCAATTCAGTTAATCGATAAGCTAGGAGGGGTTACTTCCTCTAGTGTACGCTAGAGTGTTTGCATATGTGTTGTATTTATGTATTTTTGTGTCTTGCGCTAAATGTGCTCAAGACAATACCACAATACTCTTTTCTGACACTGATAGTTGTTTCCAGGTGCACACACCTCTTCCACCTGTATATATTTTTTTTATTGTTGGATCATAATGGGGCTTGAGGCAAAAATAGCATCAATAAATCATCTTAACAGGGCCGAGGAAAAACAAAACAATAAAAATACAATTTCCAATGTCTCATTTGCTTAATGCCAACAACCCGAGTCAACCAAACAATGTCTTCATTTATCAATTTTGCCCACTTATTTGTTTTCAGGGTCAAGAGGACAGGAGCTTCTTTTTTTCCAGTTTGAAACATTGCATGCTGATAGCAGTGACTAACATGATTGTAATTGCATGGACACTCGCATGGATTTCAGACAGTTACGCGGTTCTTCAAAACAGGGGTTTAACAAAAAGAGATCATTCATACCATAAGTTCACCAATTTTTTTTAACCCAATCTTCTTCTCATTCACATCACAGCTTAGTGAAGCGGTTGACAACGCAGCTGAGTTTTTGCGTTCAGCATTTTGAAATATGTGGCCATTCATTCCAGAGTGTCACTATACTGTGTGTTACATGATTAGAACAGGTCTGAAGCCTCATAATTCTCCACTCTAATAAAGACAAGATGTGACACCACTCCTAGTGTCAGCTTCAGTATATCATTGTAACACTCTGAGGCAATGCACACATACGTCACGCCTGTGTGCTAACATACGCACGCGAACCCACATGACAGTGGCCAGTTCGCAGCTTTGCATCACATTTACAGTGTGTACTTCATGTCATCCTCTTCATGTCATTGCACATATGTTCTACTTAACGCTAAACAATCACACATAATCCCATGTTAGACCATAGCTTGGGAAAGCCACAGCTAGTACACGTACAATATAACATGACACACATATACTATACAAAGTAAGATATGCACAGT
The DNA here is from genome assembly GCA_014281875.1 of Nibea albiflora. Taxonomy (NCBI): domain Eukaryota; kingdom Metazoa; phylum Chordata; class Actinopteri; family Sciaenidae; genus Nibea; species Nibea albiflora. The sequence goes on along the minus strand of CM024794.1, from coordinate 10,832,347 downwards.
CTTCACCCCTATTATGTGCGTCACACATTCTTTATGTGATGATGGCTTAATAATACAGACACACACACACACACACACACACACACACACACACACACATAAACACATATACACAGGCACAAGGCATTCAAATACATATAATAGATGCAGCGACAAAGCAGCAGCTCATCTATCTTGAGTGAGTCTTCATTATGGCTGATATGTCTACCATGCACTGGTTTATATTTAATAGAGATAAATATAGCAGAGTCTTCATTGTTGTTTTAGGACATGGGGCATACATCAACAGGAAAAATTATGTCTATATATATATATATATATAGCAAGTTTATAGTCTTTATCCTGTCATCTGTGTTTCAGTTGTGTAATTAATGTCCTTATTTAGAGGCTGATTCAGACTTTGACTTACTTTTTTTATTATTCTGATTTACAGATTATGATTTTGTAATTGGTTTACAAGAAATGAAGCCCCCAGCCATCTGTATAATAATAATAATAATAATAATAATAATAATAATAATAATAATAATAATAATAATAATGATGTTTTGAATTCATTTAGTTGCTACTTTTTTTAGGTTGCTAGTTTGTGGCTTCAGAACTGACCATTTTAACATAAAACTATGAACACTGCTTTTGAACTTTTGGAGTTCCTTGAGCAAAAATGCACAAGTTTAACAGTATTAGCATATTAGTATCTTATTAGCATATTACAATTTCAGCAATACAATTTAACATTTTAAATACGGTAATTAAAGAAGCAAACCAATAAAAGAGGATATAATTAGACTTTGTGGTACACATTGCTTCTTGCTAGCCACCGCATAATCTTTTTTTTTTTCTGACTTAGTGTGACTTCCTTGCATTCTGATCTGGGCTTGGTTGCAAAGTTTGAGGAGAGAAAAAAAGTCAAGAAAGGGCTATGGCCTCATGTTGCTCATAGATATGGACGAACCGCAGGAGACCATTCTCTCCCATGGTTAAATGTACCCACTGAACCAAAGTAACTGAAAGGTTAAAATATGAGGCACATACAGGATGCAAGTGCACACACAAAGAGTAATGTCCTGCCATTTCGACAAACTGTTCTAAAGTTGAAAAGCCTCTGCTGAATCATTTATGGAACAGCAGCATCAACACACCCAGACGTACACTAGCATACATACAATTTTGGCTAAGGGCAGACATCATTTGGTTATAACTGCTGAACAAAGACCACAAGACAAGGTTAAACAGGTCTGCACAAAATAAATAAATAAATAATAATACAATGAAAATGGAAATAGTTCATGCGAACTTAGAGAAGTATAAAAAATTAAAAAAAAACATTGCTTCAAAAACATGCTTTTCTGTAACGTGTTATAGAATAGCAGAGTGGTCTGATGCTTCAATGCCAATCACCCCACAGTGACGCATGTTGCCGTCAGTGTGTGGGCTTACAGAGAAAACAAGTCGTTTTGATGCACGTCACATGGTACCTGTTCGTGTTGCCCTCAGGCCTCAACAGAGCATCGATGACGTTATAAAAAATACATATATTTAAGAAAGCCACACATGCTGCTCTACAGGTTCTCAAGCTGTCGCTACCAGTTTGTTCCTAGGGTGAGAGCTCATTTGGCAGAGGCGTTTATTTGGTTCCATCAAAAGACAAATTCATAATTTATCTCTGTTCTACCAGAAAAGTCTACGTTGTTGACAATCAGCTCGCCATGTTAATTTTGCTGTGCATCCAAAGCCACTGCTCCCAAACGAAAGCATGTGAGCATCGTGGAAAGATGTGATTTTAACCACACTGATTTGTAGAGCTCTCATTTTATGGCCGAGGTTTAAATCAGCACAAATCTCTCTGACAAGAATGAAAGCCATGAGCGCAATTTATTGCAAACAGGATTTAATCTGCTCATGCATTAAATTGACTCCTGATCCTGGGACACACAGCTTTCTCAATAAAAAGCAGTGTCTGCTCTTAATTAAGCCAACATGAGGCAAATGAAATAAATCTGTAAAAAAATATATATTCAAATTGCACAACATTGTCTTAGGCAATCCTTACCCAGACAGAAAATTAAAACCACTTCTATTTGACAGTTCTCTGCCCCTTTCTCCCACACTCCTCATCCCTTTCATTTGTCCCTATCTTTTTCAGCATGCAGACTTACACAATTAGCCCCAGTCCAGAAGGTAGCGGGTTTAGCAGCTGGAAAGATGGAGATACAGAGTTTCGAGTGGCAGACAGGTTTGTGGGTTTTTTTTTTGCAGTTCCGCCTTCTTCAAAATAAAGACATGCCATCATTTCCATAAACTAAGTTGAGCATCCAATTTTGGTGAACACATTTAGGAGATTGTTTTTAACGTTTTGTTATAAAGGTGACCTTATAACAAAATGTGTGTATACTTATTTGAATATGTCATTTAGAAACTGTGCCACTTTCGGGCATCAGTGTATCCATCATCTCTGCGCGTGTGTGAAAGATTGATGATGTAGTGTTAATGCAAACTCATTCTGGAGATTCAAGAAATTAGCATTGTTGTGGTGAGTTGTTGCATGGCATTGAATTCCTTCCTTTATAATGTCTATTGTCTTGACTCATATCCAAACATCTTGGTTTAATGCATGCGCTTTGGTTGCATATTTACTCAGGTTTTACGTTCCTTGCTGGTGTGTGGGCTGTTTGCTAACTGTGGAGTAACAGTTGGGTGGGAGGCCCGAACTAGCAAACAGATTGTGAACACTGATGAACAGCATGCTTGCCTTGAACCTGCAGAGACCAACATTGCAAGGTGTGTGTTTTTTAGTGCCAAAGATGTGTGCGCGTGTGTGTGTGTGTGTGTGTGTTCATAGTTCCCTCTCAAGAAATACCAGATGGCGGTGGCACAGCAGAAGGGAAGACTGTCATTATTGTGGGCTTAGACTCTATACCGGTGTTTCTGCTAACCTGTTTGTGTCCCAGAGAGAGAAAGACAGAAGTTTAGAGATGAGTTGGCAGAATTAGAAATAAGATGCCTTTGATAAAAAACAAATTCAAATGAGCACATGATCACTGCTATCAATAATGAATGTCTCAGTAGTGTTTGTCCCAGTAGGATCTGACGATGATCAACATTTAAGTTCGCCAGATAAAATAAATCACAAAAACTACAAATGAAGATGAACGCAATCCAATTATGACCTCAACTGTTGTAATGGTTTGGAGCAGTCTGTACAATAAAACATGGTAGATCACCTCTCCATTAGGGATAATATCGACAATATTATCATTAGAGGTTATTACAAATCGTATAACCTCCTCATAAAAAAGTCCAACCTACATAAAGCCGTGCTTTGGTGTGTATACATACATACACACGCACATGAACCACGCATAGCAGCGCACACATTTACAGTTATACATAGAGATAAACACATACACAAACAAGTGCAACTTCATACAGTTCTGTGCACGTGCACATACACACACACACACACACAGATGACAGACATGACATCACAATTCTAATGAGGCACAGTGAGAAAAACTGATTACGGGAATCCAGTGTGGATATTTCCTTTCTTCAGCCTCGTGTGGAACTTCATTAAACTCCTGTTAAGGTGATTAGATATTCAGATTCAGTTCCAGACAGATAAGAACAATGAGCTCTCCTACATGGCTCCAATACTGCATCAGCATCCCTACGCAGTAAAAAGAGGAAGCGCATAGGAAATGAAGATCGTATATCTAAATGACTCCCACAATTAGGAAGGATTTGAGATTAAAAGTGCCCCTTAATGTTTCTTATTTGTAATCAGAGTCATTCAAAAAAAAAAATGCAGGTACGGCTTAGGGTGGCAGGGAAAGTGCGCTGTGAGTGATACATTGCAAAGAGCAGCAACCAAAGTGGGGTATTACAGTAAAATGGAGGTGGAGTGAAGTGGAGTTTGGTGAATGGATAGTGAGATAGAGTGAGGTGCGGACAGAGGGAGGAAGGGATGGAAAGCTAAAGAAAGGATTAGCCATGCGGTGAACCGGAGAGGTTGAATAGGTAATGAAGGAGACAGGGCAGTAATGCATGAGAATAGGATAGGGGGGCTTAGCAAGGAGTCGTGCAGTGCATTGATTACCTCTATCTGTCATTAGCTATAGTCCCTATACCTAGATGGTTAGAGTGTGTGGGGGGGGTTCCAGAGTAAAGCAAAAAATAAAAGTGGAGCAATATATAATAACTACACAAAATCCCAATAGATGTGTACCGGCCTGTGCTGTTGTTAAGCCCATGCTGGTAAAAGTGCATGTGCACTTGATGTTTTCGTGTTTACAAACCAGCACTCAACATGTGTCCCTGCCTTCACAGTGGATTTTATAAGATGTTGGGCCAATTTAATGCTTATCATTTTTATTTTACTGGGCCCATAAAATGTAGTGTCATATAGTAACGCACTGTAGCCGTAAAGAGAGCAGATGTGCTCGCTGCTCTGTCACACCTGCTTTGTGGGCTGGAAAATGGAGTGAACTCCGCAGCTTCACACAAGTGAATTGTTCTGGATGAGTAAAAAGGCCTCGGCGGGCCCACCTGTGATCATGAACACAGACAAGCATGCAAAGCAAACATGTTTAAGGGGAAAACGGTGCGAGCCTTCTGTACAGTATGTTGTACAGTATGTTCACAAAGCTCCGAAGAGAAGAAATTATGCTGTGATAACAGAGTTATTGATTCAGCTGTTATTTACTTCACCAATTTGGTTTTGTGTAGTTATTTAAATGAACTGTGAAAATGGTTAAAACACCCTCAAATGAGTTTCTCATCTATCAAATGTAGTAAAAGAGTAGATTAAGTCTTTATTATCTCTGGAGATATGAAGCCAGGAGTCAATGTGTAAGACTGACTTGATTTACTTCATATATTTCTACATAAGGGAGCATCAGGAAGAACAGATTTAATTCACCGATCCTGTTCCTGTCCTCAAAAGTCCAATTATATCCAGTATGCCCCGCTGCTATTGAAAGGTCTTATTTATGCTCGGAGCATATACACATAAACACACATTTTAGGTGCTTTGTTTATCTTCTTTTAATTAAAACCATCATTTAGGAAGAAGACACACAACTGAATTGAGCAAAACAACGTAAGACCTCACTGCATTAATAATAATGAACACAGCTCAACAAAGCATGCGCGCTAACGCGTGCTGTAACACGGCGTTAACGGAGACGTTTTTAACAGACTCGGTAAATCAGAGTGTAGAGTTCAGAACAATCTCTGGTGTTAATTATACAAAAAAGGTAGCTGTGCCCTCTTATAGCAAAGAGTGGGTGGTGGCCATTTTCTCCTCTAACTCTTCGGCAGAGCCAGTTTAATCTCCCAGCATGCTCTAGTGGCCCAGCAGGGGTCTTCCACTTTGCTGAGAGTGGTGGCCAGCAAGCTGCCTGTTGCCCAGCGACTTCGAAGCTGCATGAAGTGTCTCACTATTTGGGCTTGTGTGATGGTGTGATGGTGTGTGTGTGTGTTTGGTGAGTCATGAGTACCAGAACAAAATTAAACGACACAGACGGGGCTAATGAAGGATTCAAGTGGACCTGAGCTGATGCAGGGCAATGGCACGCACACACACATCTAGACGCACACACACAGACAGCCTAAGTCATATACAGTTCCACAGCTTGGGCCTAACATGGGTTGAATTCTCAGAGAGGGGTCTTTTTGCTAGGATGTTGTTTTGCTGCAGTAAATGAATTAGCTAAGCAGCAAAGCCAGCGTGCACACAGACAGCCACTAAGCTCCCATCTGGCTAGTACTTTACACGGAGGTCTGTCTGAACACATCCAGTAATACCAAACTGTTGGTGTATGCGTGTTAGTGAGAATAACAGGGGAGAGTCACTACTACAACTTAACTAATGAATAAAAACGATTCAGAAATGGATGCAACACTGATATTTCCTGATGGTTTATTTTACTGACCCAAAAAGCACATGTTAGTTTACAATGTACATGTTAATGTTAACTAATTGTTCCAATAAATGTAGGTATTTCCTCTGCTTTTACTGCGGATGTCAAATTTAAACATCACCTGATGTTATACAGGCGTACAAATAAAAAACACAGAGTAGAATAATAATTTTATTTTCAGCCAAGTTTCCATTTGTTTTAAATGTTTTATCATATTTCTTGTAAACACAACAAACTACAACCAATTGTTGTAGATTAATGATTAATATTTAATATACAGTGGCCCCGAGGGTCAACATACAGCTAATATTCACAGAACACATCCACATTGTGTGTTTTCCGAAATTGTGTTGTGTTTTGACCCTCAGGGTCACCGTATAAAAATGCTAATTTGCCTTACTGCAAATAGAAACTGCACACAATGCACAATGTTATTGACACAGCGTTATACTGCACTGCATTTGGTTGTATTAGAAAGCTTCAACTTAGGCAATGATCATTTCAATGACTTTTATTCTGCCACTACCTACCGTGTAGCCGAGATGATTACGTTAATCATTTAGTCAATATTTATGGGGCATTCTGATAATCAGTTAATTGTAGAAGTACTTAATTTATCCAAATGTTCCCTAGTTCCAGACTGTGAACGCTTCAAGTGTGAATAAAAGTTGGTTTTCTTGCCATGAACAAGAAAACATTTTAAGATTAATGACCAAATGTTTAGATTAATAGATTCATTAAGCTCTAACCAAAGCAACACATCATTGACCTCTATATTCCGAGCTGGCATATTTTTATTCATAAAGCCATTCTGGACACATTTTCATCCTGTATTTGTCAACCTCTCTCACAGAGATTTTGCAATAATCAGCTCAGATCACAACACGTACATTTGCTGTCTCTTCCTAATGCAATTCTAAATTCTGTAGCAGATTACTCTATTAATTGCAAATTACTCTATAAAGTCGTTCTTATTTGCTCCACTGTCTTTTTTAGTATTGCTGTCAGTTTTCGGTATTGTGTTGCATGTGACTCATTTCATGTCTTTCTGTTCTGCTGCTGTCTTGCTCAGGTTACAGAAGTACTTACGCAGTGGTTAAATCTGCTCTTGCTCTTGTTAGCTCTTTTCTTTTGGTTTGGTTTTGCAGAAACACAAACACACACACACACACACACACCCATACACACACACTCACTGATGCCTGGCAGGGGCAACATAATTTGCCAATAAACAAAATGGGCTGAGAGATTAATTTCCTAATTAGTCACCACAAATACAGTATTAAATTTCAGAGCTATGCTGTCGATACACATTTATGTATGCCAGTTTAGCTAAGCGACACCTTAAGTAATGAAAAACATCAAGTGTGGCTTTTTGACATTTAAAGAACTGAGTAAAATTATGGCATAGTTGATTTCATCTTGTCTTTTGAGTCTCATAATCACAGCCACGTAAACACAGCATATCCACATATGCAGCATGGTCACATTTAAACTGGATTGGATTCATAATAGGCGGGGCCGACCTGAAGTCAACAGGTCAGAGGTTTTCAGGCGTCTTTTCACCCTGTCGACCCCATGGATGTGGAGAAGTTGATTCTGGAGGTCCAAAATCAACCATCATTTATCACACCTCACATCCTTTTTATAAGGACACCAACAAAAAAAGATGCAGCGTGGAATACCATCGCAGGAGTCAAAGAGACTACAGCTGGCAATATTGCGCGATTATGCGTGAATTTGCGAGATCTTGTGCGTTCACGTGACGCTCGGTGTCCAGCGGAGCCGCACTAGTGTGTATATCAAGTTGATATAGTGACAGCTTTTTCTATTTACACAACCACCAATCACAGTGCAACACGGGCATTCGTTTGGAGGCTTTCACATCCCCTTTTTTCTCGTTGCCATCATGAAAATATGGCTTATACACTAGACACTTCAAATTCACGTTGACATGACAGGGAATATATAATGTCATCATTGCATCCAATTTGTCTTGTTTTAATTTATTGTAAGACTTCACTGCTAATTTGCTAAGGCACTGTGGTATCAGGCTCCTATCTACATAAAGTAGTCTTAAATGCCTTGAGCAAAGCTTGAAGTCCGCAGGCAGTCATACTGGTTTTTCCAAGGTCTCAAGACTTGTCAGCCTACGTCTCTCTCTCTCTGCATTTTTGCGTATTTTTTGTCTTCTTCCTTTTCTCCCATCCCATCCAGCCTGCAAACTCTCTCTCTCTCTCCTCTCTCCTGTCTGTCTTACTTGTTTTTCATTCAGTCTCAAATTGTCAGGTTTGCTAAATGAGATTTAATACCGCAGCTGTCAGGCAGGCGACTGATACCGATCAATCTCCAGAAAGCTGAGGAGCGTGATGGGACAAAGACTGGCTCCCGCGGAGAATCAACTGGAATGCTTATCCACATCATCTCGTCTGGGTCTAAATGGATGCAAAACCACAGAGAAAAATCTCTGTGATACACTCGAGACGAAACGTAGTAGAAAAGACTACAGGCTCGTCAAAGCTGGGATGGCTCGTGAAAAATGGGATTTCGGCACTTTGATAATTTAACAGCCATTGTGATGGCCTTTCAAGGCACCACTTAGACAAATCCAATAAAGCCAACACTCCAGTAGAACAGGAATGCATGAAGACACACAATACACTATCAATATCAGCATCACAGTAATCTCAGTGATGAATGGTATCATTTACATACAGTGCTTATTATCTAGTAGTGATAAATAAACAAGGTCCTCGTAACTGGATGAGATGGCCAGACATACATCACTTGACTTATTATGTGTATATAGTGTTTATGTGTCATTATACTGCTCAGTATGTGATTTATGTCATCACTTAGAGCCAGATTCACCTTATGACTTGAGCCTCGCATAGCGCTGATGAAGATTAACCATAGTGGAAAATGAAGAGAAGAAAAAGGGACAATTTTTATATTCTCACTGACATGCCAGGATGTTCGTGTTGGCACAAAAACTAAGCTGTTTTTCCGGGAGGCAAGGATGTTGAATTCTTTCACGAGATAAATCCTGAATGCATCCACCTGTTGTGATACAGGTGTATCGTATGCTTTTAAGAATAAGACAGTCAAGTGGAGTAAAGGTGAGGTAAATAAATAAATAATGTTATGTTTGTTGTCTGTGTGTGGGGGGGGGGCTATGGTGGATTGTCCAAAGACATGTCCATGGCAAATCCAGCATGCAGATTCAGTCCACAACTTTATGCAGCCTTGAGTTCTCAGTGAGATTACACTCTGGAGGACTGATTAGTCATGTTGCCTTAGACTCAATAAGGCTTTGTCTAGTCAGTCAGTTCAGTTTATTTTCACAGTCACAAACGAATACACAAGTGTAGAAACATAAACACATGCTCACAATTTTTGCCGATACTTTGCCTACTGTTTATCATCTTGTGTCACCTTCATGGGGGTGTTCCCAGCTGACACGTGGGCCGGAGGTAAAGTACACCTTGGACAGAACCTTGTGGAACACCTCAGGAGAGAGCAGCAGTAACAGAGTTACCTGGGCTTGAAGAGGCTGTTTTTGTGAAATGAGTGGATTCTGGGCTAAAGAATATCACTTGAATTGTTATATTACAAGGACGTTGGACTCACAAGAACATGAAATCATGGGCAAAGAAAGAAGATTGCTGAAGACTGTGCAAAGCAAAGATTTTGTAACAAAAAAGATTTTTTAACAAACCATCTAGTGTTAAAATGTTAATTAGTAATATTAGGGCTACGAATGAACTTTTGCTGTTTGGCTAATATATATGGCTCATTCTTTCTCCCTCTCTCATTTTTTCAATTACTTACTTTTTCTTCTCTCATTTCTCTCACTCTTTGTCTTTGCTCATCTCCTGTGACAAAGGAGAGGCAGCAGTGACATGGGATACCATCAATACGCTCAGCAGCAGAGAGTTCAGACAAAGACATACACAGACTCACATAAACACTGTCTGTCGATTAAATGCAGGTAATTTTTACTTTCTTACATGTCAAAGCTAAAGCTATAGCAACAGTGCGGTGCCATTAAGGGTCCGTGTGTTATTGATCTTTACGCGGAGGGAAACTGTAATGAAAAGGAAGAAAAGAGAGGAAGAGATGGGGCAGAAAAATTGGAACTGCTGTTCTATTGATTCCAATGAAAGCTCGCTAAGAATCAAAGCACAGTACGAGATGTGTGCAATAAAGGGCCACAGAAAATGTAAAAAGACAAGAAGTTAAAGTGAGAAGTGACTACTTCATCTCAACAAAATGATTAAGTTGCTTAAAGAAAAGCTTGAGTTTAACATTTGGTTATGACTAACATGTTCACAATTATCCACTTACACAGACAGACAGAGCAATGTGGCATCCGAATGAGTCATGTTTCTCTTCCTTGTCCATCATCCACCAGCCCAACACTTCAGTCCATCACAAAATGCTTTTTTTACTTCACTATTTCATATTGAGCAAGAGGCGTGGTAGCAGCTTTTCTGAGTGAAGGGTTTTAAAATGTTTTTATAAGTCAGAATTGGTGAAAGGCATTGGAATGCAGTAACAAGCTGCTGAACCTAAACAACTCTGTTAAGCTGTTAAAACATATATAAAGGGCTGGTGCATAGTTACAGATGATTTGGTATTTGCAGTAGCAGCCTTCTTATTTCTACAAAGGGTTATTCAATGTAAATAATAATAAAATACAAATACACAAATACAAATAATAAATTAGTTTAACCATTACTAATCTTTGCAAAGACAGAAAGAAATGCATTATCGAAAACCCATGTAAGACATTTCTATGGTTTGCTGCACAAAATGATTTCCACACAAAACTCTCCTCATATGCATGTATACTATCGGGTGCCAGTTGTGGACCACAACTGTGAAAACAATGTGATAGAATACACAATGCTCAAAGACAAACATGCACAGAACGCAAACATAATGTATATCTACCCCAATGGGACTATAAAAAGTCACTCTTGCAAACCAGCTATCGATTGCTCATTAGTTACAGAAACTAATGTGTATCTGAAGGTGCCAGTTTAATCTTTAATGTATACATCATGCATAGATTATCTGTTCATTATAGTGACAGAAGGTCTGGCGAAAATCCAAGAAGAGCAGCTCCTCCATTCTCCACCGCTCCTCTCTGTATATGTCGGCATGTAAATAGACTTTTTGGTAGCCGTGCTAACCCGTGACTGTTGCATGTAATCAGTGAGAATAATTAGAAACAGGGGACACTTTAATATCTCATTAATGGAAACGTTTCAATCTCTTTCCCTCTCCCAGTTAGCGTGTGTCTGTAGGAGGAGAGTGAGCGAGAGTGAAAGAGCAACAGAGAGAGAACCCACCAAGGGCATTTGTTCATATTAAAATGATTTCAGAGCAGCAATTAACCAGACTAGCGACACTATCACCATTCCCAACCAATCAAACAGCCACAATTCCCGGCCAATAAAATAATTTTTATTCTATTCGTGGTTTCACAAGAGGGAGTTATTAAGCAGGCTGGGAAATAATTACTGAGGATTTTGGGTAATTATGGCAAGGATATGGTCCAATAAATTAATGGTATACCTATACAATTGAAGTTTTTACTTTTTTGCGAATTATAAAACAAACAACCTCTCTGTCTGGTCTAAATCATGTCTGTAAGATGCGCGTTCGCTAGCCTGCAGATTAACAGTTTATGATAGTTCCCCTATACTACTCACTTCTGCTGTCATATCAAATCCCATTTATATGTAAATCACTTTTGACCGGACAGGAACGTTTTACTAAAAGGTAATCTTTTTGGGTTGGACATCAGTATTGGTGTAAGTTCACAACCTGGAGAAAGGGTAGCCCAACAGGATTGTTTATTGCAGAGCAATACACCAAGACAACCAAGAAAGAATGTTACAGATGTGTGGAGATTTCCTCACATTTCTACTTAAGAGAAAACAGCCTCCACTAATCTGATGCATGGGAGTTAGCCATGCAAGTTACTTCGGGTCAATTGGTTATTTCAACACTCTTTGACTCAGCTTTAGGGAAAATACCAAAGAATATCAGGATCCTGATGAGATCATTTCCAGTAGAGAAATGACCTCGTCTATTTTTCATAGAAGTCATAACAAGTTGAATTGTTCCTGGGAAATAAATGATGCTCGCATTATTTATTGTTAGAATAAACAGATGTTCGCAGGTCTCGTTCAGAGCAGGTTTATATAAGGACTATGCTGAAGTGCTAAACTAATTCAACGACATTATCTAGAGGGTCAATTTTGTAAAAAGAGGAAGACTCTCATGTATGACTTTGCGGAAGAGTATCTTTGAGAATGCACATAATGTTAAAGGTAATGACTAAATAGGGGAAAAATGAAGTTAGACAATATAAAAAAATAGAGATATAGAGCATGCATGCATGTAGCAGCATAGTAGCACAAGCAAATCAGGAAAGCTTGTACTACACAAGCCTCTATTTTTTTTTCTTTTGTTAAACATGAAACATATTGTGCTTTGACTCACTTGATCTCATTCAAATGGGTTACTGAATGGCAGTTATTTAAAAAACTAAATAAATAACTGATTACAACCTAAATCTTTTGACGCGGTAGTGTTAACGCATCACACTGTTGCACTGACAATGACTGTCATAATGATTTTGATAACTCGCAGTTCACTGATAATGACACTTATTTAGGAGCCCTTTCAACAAGACGTTGGCTGATGAGGCTTTTATTTTGTTCAAAAATGTTGGTCTTCCCAATTTGGAAGAATCCAAAAGTTTAAATTAAGCTCATCATATTTTAATCAGAGTCCCTCACTCGCATGTTCTCATGTAATAGAACGCTTATTAAACATTTTAATCTGCTTCCATCTGTCTCATCCGCCATGCTATCTTTTGCCATCTTCTTACTTCCTGCTTTTCATCTCTCTCTCTCTCTTTCTCTCTCTCTCTTTGTGTCTATCCTTTTCCTCCCCAATTTTTCTCCCTCCTCAAGTATTCAGGTATAAACCAAACACACTGACAACTGCAGTGGCTGAAATTGATGTGACACATTTAAAACTTTCTCCAGTCCTTTAATACAGCATCTCCCCCTCCCCATCCCCCACCCTCCTCCTCCTTTCAATACCCCCCTCTTCTCACTCTCTTCCTGGGAGGTGAGCGATTCTAAAGCAAAGCAAAGTGATTCCATCCTGCGGGCTAGTTATTAAATTTGTTTGCAAATCTCTGCCCCTCCCGCCACCCACCACCCCTCCCTCGATGTCTTCCTCCTCTCATCCATCTCTTCGTCCCTCCCTACACTTGGCCCCGCGCCATAGTCCCGACTGTCATCAACATTCAGAACCATAAAACCTCCAACGGCATATATGGAGAGAGAAAGAGAGTGAGGCAGGCCAACGGAGAGACAAAGAGAGAGGGCGCATAAGCGTGAGAGTGAGAGGAGAGGAACGCATTATTTCCAAGAAAAATAGCCATCTGCAAGTGGAAAACATGGAGCACTGTTTAATAATCTGTTTTATGACAGCGGTTTGTTGCTGAGCCCCTTGTTTGCACTGGAGTGCTGGAGGAGAGAGACAGTGGATGAGAAAAGAGAGCAAAGGACACTAGTGGAAGCCAGGCATGATAACACTAATGAAGACGGCTGGCTAAGGCCACCCCATCCCATACATCTACAGAAACAGGTACACTGCAAGATGAATATTTAGGCCGACGACAGTGGCGAGCAGCGAGGTGGGCATACATGGAGTCACGACCTGTCACATGTGCTACAGGAGTGCACTATAGAAACATACAAACAAACAACATCTCAACACACATTCTGCGAGTTCTAACTCGAATATTTGCACTCCAGATGACATGGGCTCATGCATTTATGCATTAGAAAAGCATACGTAATGGTCTACCAAATAACATCTTCATGACTGCATGCCTGCTCAGGGCATGGATGGCAGCAGCCGTCACAAAAAAAAAAAAAGCCCACTTCACTGATGACGAAAATTGTTGTTGTTTTTTTCGCGCTGAGTATGGTGCAACACAGGCCGTTTCACAGTAGCATCATGTTCATCAAGCTGACTGTGGCAGGATGCCCAACTCAATGCACCCTAAGTGTGCACTGACAAAATAAAAGCTAGCAACACACCAGAAAATAATGATACAGATTTACACCATATTTAACTCATTTGACAGGCGGGGAATCTAACGTGAAAGCTCCGTCAGGACCTGTTGTGTCTCGGAGTGTGAAGGGTTTCATTCTTATCAACTTGCAAACTTGTCTGAGCATCCCTGATAATATCAAATTTTGACTGATTTAAAGCCTGACAGAAATGCGGATCCTGAACCACTTCTTTTGAGAAGTGAAAGTGCCATCATCCACCGAGTGTTGAAATTAAAATGATGTAAGGAGGACCCGTTTGTGTCAGTTGGTTCTTTTATTTAAGACGGTGTATTACGGTGTGTTTTCTAGGAAGTTGTTTTCTCTTTTCTTTTCCTTTTCCTGCCTACTCAGCTTTCTGATCTGAAAACTGTCAATTGAATTGGAGTACTAGTAACTACACTCTCAAATTCTGCTAGAAACATTCCCCTGAGTAAATTTGAAAAAATACATCAGAATGAGGGGAACAAAGATTGTGTTGGAAGCAGGACTTTGTTGCTACGTGGTGTGGAGGATGTGGTGTTCAGGGAAGACTATAAAAAAAAGCTGTTTTTAAAAACAAATAGTATTATGTTGAGGGGAAAAAATGTATCTATGTATTTATGTTATTTTTACACTGAAATGTTGAAATGTCTTTCTGTCTCTCTGCCTGAAGTTGAAGCACTGAAAGAAGTTGAAGTGGTATTTCAAACAGAATTACTGAACATGAGATGGCAATAAATATGCAAGAGTTTTAAGTTTCATCTTAAATGCTGAGTGAAGTCGAATTGGAAGAATTGTTAATTGTCAGAAGTCAGAGTTTTGAAATTCACCAGTATTCTGTAGCTGGACTGTAACTATGATCTATTACTTTACTTGACGGGGTCACAAAAAGAGTAAATATGATTAAGTAATTACTTTAGTTCAGTTCAGACTTGGAATTGGAAACAACTCATGAATAACTTGGTCGGATATTTATTTATAAGTAATCATAACTTGATAATTTGGTATCTCCCAGTTCTCTCATCATCTACAACATATTAGTCCATTCAGAGTTATTTATTAACCAGGGCTGATCAATTCCTGATAAATAACTTCTATTTTGTATAAAGTATTATAAATTGTAAAAGTAGGTACAGATTGGTGTGTGGTGGAAGGGTGTACAGTAAGTGGTGAGTGTGTGATTTGAAGGGCTTTTTGTTGCTATGTTTTTGAAAATCGTGCTTGATGTGGAAATCTGCAAATAATAGCCATTCCTTTTCTAGATGGCTGGTTGGTTGGTTTGAACCAGTTAATTAGATACTTCAGTTGATTGCAGGAAGTTATAAGTTTAGGGTTCATTTGAGTGAGTGGGCGAGTGTAAGAGTAAAGACAACAATGAAGGTAATATAGAATACAGTTCAACATGCACAAAACAAATGTTTTTTTGTTTTTTTTTAACAGTACAAGGTAGTAAAAATCTAACACTAAATAAAGCAAAACTACTGCAAATGAAACGTAACAGAAACTAAAGTCAAAAAATATGAAAGCTACATAAAAACACAATTATAATGAAAAAAAACCACCTATAAACTATATTGACCTTGCACAGAATCATTATTGCATCCTCCTTAGGACTTCTTAGTGCTCCGTGTTTGCTTTGGTTTTTACAGACACAATTACTGAATGTTATATAAACACATTACTTACTTGAGTCTAATTATCATTACAGTCTAGGGTTTCACTGCTTATTCCCATACAACATAATAATTATTTGTGTGCTTGAAACATTAATCCTTATTTGCACACTTCTAGATCCAATTACATGGAAGGCACAGAACAGAAGTGACTCGGCTGGGCAAGAGAGTCGAATGAAGCACTCATTTGATCAAGTTATGTCAATGAGGATGAAATGCTGACATTCAGCTTTCATTTGAGGGTGTGAAAACATTTTTACAATCATTGTAAACACTCACACAAATAACTGAGTTCTTATTGGACCAGTACTTATCAAAACAACGGGCGACACGATTTGAAAATTAAAGGTGACTCCAGTGAGGTCCAGTAAGGCTACAAAAAAGCTGTGCTTTTCTCAGTTCCTTTAGCTTTTATAGTAAGTGAAATGAACCCTGAGCCACAGGTACCTCAGATTCCAGTCCCGCTGACAGCCCAGCCAGGATGAGAGGAAATTGACAAATAAAAGTAAAAAAGGAGTGCGGGAAGGAAGGGGGGAGAAGGAGAAGGTGAGATATATGAGAGAGGTGTGCTAAACCACTTTTCTCGCCTCAAATCAAAAGCGGAGTGGTTTTCCTATCTGGCTGTTAAAGGTAAGATATGAGCCAGGCTCCACACTCTGACAGGGTAATGCACCTGGCTGCCAACAAAAGCACGCACATACAAAAGCGCAGACGTACACGGGCACATAGGTGTGTATTTAGGGACACTGGGAAACAAATACACACGTACATACACCTACAGCCCCGTGACACATCACGGTGGGTCCAAAGAAAGAAACACACACAAAGACGCACACACGCCCAGCAAAGCTGTAAGTGGTAGTTTCAAGTGACGACAGGAAAATACACTTAGCAAATCCATCGTCAAGATAACTAATGCTCGCAAACATTTTCCCATTGTGTAAGCTGTGTACGTGTGTGCACTCTCACATACGCTGGTGTACTCTCACATACGCTGGTGTACTCGAATGAACTGTACGCCATCGAGACGACTCAGCAAGGGTCCAGCCATGCATGACTGTTCACGGCGCATGCGCATGACCCAGGCTGAAGCGCTGAGGCCCAGATGTAGTTGCTCATGCAGCAGGTTAAATATCTTGAGCGACTTTTAAATCATTTCCCTGAGGTTGAAAAAAGACAGGAAACTGCGAAGTATTAAAGAAAAGGAGGGATGAAAAAAGAGGTGGGAGAGGTAGTCCTGTCATCCGCCTCTAACTTGCCTACTTCACATGTTTTGGATGTGAACCATAGATTCCCCCAGCACCTCAAACTTTCAGTGTAATTTTGTATGATTGAAAGAAAGAAAAAGGGAAACCTCTTAAAGGCTCATATACAGCGCAGGATATACGTTTTAGACATTAATTGTAGATACTAATGCATCACTGATTGAGTGTCAACCTCGTATTCAGGAAGGTGAAAGGCGTGAAGCATTGTGCTTCACGAAGACCAGCAACTGTAGACGGATTCGATCAAAAGAATGATTCAAATATTTTTTTTGCAACCTTGACAAGTACTTCAACAAATCTTCACAAAGAATCGAGATTTGGAGGCTCCAAGAGAACGACAGCATGACATAAAAACAGATTTGTGAGAACAGGCTTGATTTAGTGAGGGGGAACAGACGTGGATGCCTTTCAGATCTGTCAGATTTTATCTCTTATACTACAAGTATTTGATACCGTTGTATCACAAAATGGGTATACTCTGGCTCATAAGAGGGCTGTATGCCTTCCCTAATGCACAGTATACTGTAAATTTGTTCAAACAGCTGCATTCAATTGCAAACATGGCTGAAAAGTTCTTGTTACCCCTTTGAGGGAGAAGTACCCAGTGTCTCCTATGACAGAGAGCCATCAGACGGATCTTCTGATGGAGCTCAACCCAGACTTTGCAGTTGCAGCAGCTTCTGGGCCTTTCGACGAAGGACATTTTCTTTCCAAAGATGAAGACCTCTGGTCTTTTGATGGAGCTCTGCCTTCATGCTCAAATGATGAAGATCCAGTTGCCAGGTCATCTGAAGGACTGCACTGCTGCGACCAGAGCCTCCTCTGGTCAAAACAGTATTTGCAAGTTCTTCAGCCAAGTCACAGAAACCTTTAGTTGCCACTGCCGCCCCACTGTGGAGGACTGATTAACTCTCTCTGGCATTCGTCATTCACCATCATTCATCATTTTACACTCTTCTGAATATTCTAACCTTTCTCAGTATCTCATTTATCAACAAGAAAAAAACCTGCAGCAATTTGTTCTGCAATTATACTTTTAGCTCAACAATCAGTGTAAATTATGTTGGATGTTTCTTGTCGTAGTTTGAATTTGACGCTTCCCATTCTCCCCCCATTGGTGTGATCAATACTCTATACCGTGATAATCTGCCAATAAAAACATCACCCCCCACACATTCTTTTTTTTTCTCCTCAGATCTACATCAATCTCATAAATGCCCCCCTGTACTACTTTAATCTTTAATCCATGAGCAGAAGGACTGTTTGGCCAACTATCTAGCAGTGCATGATCAAACAGAGTGTCCTTGAATGACCACAGTGGTCATGTTTTTTACAAAGCCTCATTCCTAAGGTGAAAATGATAAACTAACCGTTTTTTTTATTGGGTATTCAAGGGGAGACACGGGCATTTATCATTTTCTACTTATTAGAATTACTGTATGGACCTTTCAGTCCTTGAACCTTGAACTTTACTATTCGCACAGTAGATTCAGTATGGGTTCACAAGTATGAGGTCAACGACTATTACAGTTTTTCTTTTTTTTTTTTTAGAAACTGCTGAAGGTGACAATGTATGTTCTCTTAAATTCCAGTGTGTTATATTTCCACTCAGAAAGACCAAAGAGTTTTATTCCAAAGTGAGATATTATGGGACAAAAAGACTCTCACCCTCCCATAGAGACTGTTAAAGCAAGCAAGTGTCAAACCTCTGTAGTTCTAGCAATTAGTCATTCTTTTAAGGATGGAAAAATGCTATGTTTTATATATACAGTAGCAGGTTGCCAAAATTATATACGGTTTTGAAATTGGACCTTTTATACAGACTGACAGAGGGAGGTTAGAGATTGTACAAGTGTCCTTTTCTGTCAAGCGAAAGAAGAGTGTCCAATATACAGTGGTGTCACAGCTGTTATAAGGTTTCCGATCTCCTGATGAGGTGAAAGGAGCAACTGGGTTCATTATGAATTTAGCATAATAAGTGAACGTGCATCCTGAATGCATAGGTCATTGTCATTCTACTTCCATGCCATGTTTCGGTATATAGGAGTTCATTCATAAATGAAATGACTCCAAGGTATTTTATTTCTATATTCTTTTATTCTTCCGTAAGCATACGTGATGACTGTGTGTTTTCTCTTGCTAAGCCAAAAGCTCTGATTCTCTCCTTCTCTATGGTCTGTGGCCCAAAAGCAGCAGTGCTGCAATTATTGATGAGGTTCACTTATCAATAATTCAGCCATACATCTGATTAGCCAATAGGATTGATGATGGAGCTCTGCACTGAATCCTCACACATCAATCCTCTACTTGGCCCTGGGCTGTTGTTATCTCTCCCTCCCATGTCTTTCTGCTTTTTTTCTGTCTTTGTCTCTGTCATTCTGTCTGTTGCTCTTGGTGTCTTTCTTTCTCTCTCTCTCTCTCTCAGCTTGCTTTTCTTTACCTCTCTGTGTCTCTCTATCCCTCCAACCTCTTCTCTCCTATCTGTCCAATCCCTCTACATTACAGATATCCCACTGCCTTACTTTATTGTCTTTGCAAGTCACTGATACATGTGTAACCGGCTGCCACTTTGTCCTGAGAGTGTCCCACTGACATCAACAGGTGGCAAATGTCACTCTGGCCGGAAGACGAGTGGGAACAATAGAAAAGGGATTGAGGGGAGACTGCAGGGGCGCGCTGTACTGTGTGTGTGTGTGTGTGTTTGTGTTACAGGGGAGTCAAGAGAGAGTGAAGGATGGGGAAAGTGAGAGAGGCTGAGTTGGTGAGTATTCGGATGGAACAGAGAGCCTTTTCTAGGACAGAGGAGATCGATACATGCGCTGCCTGTGCTCACAATCCCCATGAGCACCGCTGAGGGCCAAGAAGTAAAGTGTGTGTAAATTTGTGCATGGGTGAACCCCCGTTTCTTAGTCTGTGTGTTTGAGGGTGTGTGATCAAGTGCATTTGTCTGTGTTGCTGTCTGCAGGGCAGTGCACAAGGCCGAGTGACAGAGAAGGGGGGGGGGGGGGAACTTGCCAGCAAAGAGGCAAAGTGTTAATTACTTATCGATCCAATTTGGCAGATGACTCCCTAAAAATGCGAAGGGCAGCTCGGTGCACAGCTCAAAAGGAGAGAGAGGAGACAATCTACTGTTCAAAACTGCCTCGGACTCCCAACTCTGCCTCACTAAATGTTTACTACCAATTCCTGGCTACTGAGCCATGCCTGGCTGCACTGCACTGCTACCATCACCTTATCACTTCCTAGCTCTCTGACTCCTCTCCTCTCTGTTTTACTCCCGTTCCACATTGCCTGCTTTCATTCTATCCTTCACATCTCATCTATGTCCTCTCACCTCTCACTTTTGCTCTCTGCTCAGTATTCCCCGCTCTCTCCGAGATCCCCAGTGAATCAGTGTCTCTATCGGTGTCCCTATCAGTGTCCCTTTTGCTGTAGCATTTGTGTCTTAAATCTCTCTGTCTTGTTTTTATCCGCGTTGCTTTACCGCAGCACTCATGCTCTCCCTCTTTGCTCTATCATCTCTCTCTGTTTCTGTCTTGTTCCGTCTCTCCCATTAGTTTTGCTTTTCATTGCACCATCCCACCACTCCTAACCAAATCCCCCGCCTGCAAGAAATGGCTTTCTACTGTAAAGGTTGGATAAAGCAGCACCCTGCTGTGGACTGTTTGAATAGCATTTCTCCATTGCTGTCTTCTGCCCCAAAGCTGAAACTGTTTTTTTCCGGGAATACTGCCTATATAACACAAGCCACGGCGGTCTAAGAATGCAATTGTGCACACAGGCTAATACAAAATACTAATACTGTAACGGGTGTAATTAGAACCCAAATGCAGCACACGCAGGAAACAGTCTCTCTGGGCACAGGGAAAGTCCAGGGGCTTAGGCTGGGAACACCAGTCCAGCAAGCAGGTAGGCAGGAGTTGAGGCAGACGTACCAGGAGAAAGCCACCAGTAGCTGGGCCGACACCAGCTGGCAGAATCCAGAGGGATCAGAAGCTCGTGGTCGAAGACGGAAGGCAGGGTCGGTTACCGGGAGTACAGCAAACAGGTTAGTCCAAGGCAGGCAGAGTCGGCAGCAGGAGATCAGTCCGGAGAAGAGTGCTGGAAAGTCTTGCGTGAGCATGTAGAACAATCTGGCAGAGAGTGAGTGAGCTGGGAGAGCTTAAATCCTAGCTTGATTGGTGATGGGAAGCAGGTGAGTCAAGCAGGTGAGGGGAGTAGGTCTGATGAGGGGGGCGTGGCTGGCAGGTGAGTGGAGAGGGAATGGAAAATTACTGAGAGGCAGGTGAAAGGGGAGCAGACTGTGACAAATACAAAATTGTTGTGTTGTTTAATTCTCTTTTTTATTTCAACCCCCCTGAAATAAAAAAGTTCTACAATCCGGCTTCCTCCCACAGTTAGCACCTTAATTGGTAACTCTAAATTGCCAATAAGTGTGAATGTGAGCATGAATGATTGTTTGTCTCTATGTGTCAGTCCTGTGATTATCTAGCAATTGACTCCAGCCCCACACGACCCTGATAAGGATGAACATTTAAGGAAAATGGATGGATAGATGGATGGATGCTTCAGATAATTATGCACAAGCATATTTGATTTCAAATGATAAACCAAAGTATGTAATAATACCTGATATCCCCCTTGGTATACATCCTCAGAGGATCTGTAACAAACTTCATGGTGATCCATCTGACAGATAATAATAAAAAAAAAAAAAAAAGATGTCAACCTTTTGGGGGTGCTAGAGGAGAAGTTCATTGACAAAGGACCGTGAATGTCTGAACTAGATTTCACCAGTTATTTGAGTGTACAGAATATCAATGCTAATTTATTTTTTCATTTTTCTTAAGTGGCACATTTTCAAACAGTAATAAGGCTTTAATGTAACTGTTGAATGAATTTGTCTCGAATGTAGCCATTTGGAGTTTGTGATGTCCAGGCTTGCACAAATTCCAAGGTAAGTATACCTCAATAGAGAGGGGTACTAGTTTTCATTGTCTGCTGTCAAAAACGGCAGTTGTCTTTTCTATACATATAAAGCGTACACATAAAAAGTCCTATGGTGTCCTCACATCATCTAATTATTCTATTTGTGACAAAACTTGAAAACTCAGAGAGGCAAATGAAATAATTACATGGTGGATGCACAATAATACAAACACAATGTAAAATTGCATCAATTAAAAACAAATTCAAAAAGTAATAATGTTGGATTTTAAGTGTGAAATGGGATCCAAGCAATCAGACAGTGTCAATGCCCTGCCCCCTGCTGCTGAATCAACAATAGTAGTACTGTGTGAAATGGCCACTGCTTGCTCACTAATGATTAAAGTCTGTTAATTAAACAGGAGCTTTGCTTTGTTTTTCCATGTCTTCTTCTTATTTATATACAATTATCCAAACATATAATATATCATATAATTACCATATAATTATCCTGTATAATGGGCCATTAGGGACATTATTCTGAATTACCATGCATATACATTTCATTCATAGATGAAACCAAACTAAGTTTTCACTATTAGGATAGGTGTTAAACAGGCAGTGCACAGTTTTTAGTAGATCACTTTTTGGTATGACACCTGTCTGCCTGCAAATAGCAATTCTTGGAGTTGAATGTTAGGTTGCTGCCAATTGTTGGTGCATTTCAAGGGGTCCTGATGTTAGTACGATACCACAAGTACCGAAAGTACTGCTACCGCTTTGGTTATTCCACTTTGCAATTGTTTGGCAGACAGATGTGTTTTCCAATATGCTCTATTTAATGCATCTTGATTTCACCGAAATCCTTTCATACAACAATACCAACTTTGAAAGCTTCTCAGTAGTCAATATTTCAATAGCATTTTTCAGTTGTCTGTGTGGGAGTGTTTGTCAAAGCATTTCATTTCTGTTTTCAGTATATTCTGATGACAGCTGAACAGTGACCAAAATGCGGAGAGTGAGAGAGAGAGAAGGGGAATGACATGCGGGAAAGAGCCAAAGGTCGGATTTGAACCCTGGGCTTCTGCAGCAAGGACTGAGCCTTCGCCATCTTCCAACTGAGTAATATATATGTAGTATATGAGTATTTTGTTTTCCACTTTCAGCTGTTATATTACATAATCATAATGACTGACAATTTGACCTGAAAGTGTACCACATTGTCCAACTCTCCTAGTTAAGCTCCACTTCAGCTATTTCATTTGTTTTGACCTTTCCTATTCTCCCACTGGTTCGTACATTGTCCTTCTCTGTGGCTTAAATGCTCCTGTTGAAAAAGGTCTGTGGTGTTCAAAACGCTGCAGGGTGGATTCTAACGAGGGCTCATGAATTTGACCACATAACTCCAGCCTGGGTCTCTCTGCGCTGGTTTTCCATTCATGCTAGCACTGATTTGCTGTAAGAAATATTACACGGTCTTGCTGCACCATCTGAAATGAAGCTCACGAACCCCGACATTACCCCACTCGCTTTAAGATCTCAGCAGGTGAGGCTCCTCGTTATCCCAAGAACTAAGACAACATCCTGATGAAATAGAGCCTAGTTCAACTATGTTCTCCTACTGTTACTGGGATTAGCTCCCAGCTGCTCTCAGGGAAACATACCATTTTGTGGTCTTTAAATAAGGACTTAAAAAAACGTATAATGCATGAACTTCAGACCTGTCGCCTTAGTGAAAGCTGAATGCGATGTATCACAATGGGCACAATGGACATTTCTATTTAAAATATTAAATTGACTTTTGACAGTGATATGTATATATATGGCATATATTTTAATTAATTTCTAATTAATTTTAAAGTACAACATTAATCCTGTTATGATATCTAAAAGAACAAAACTTTTCTCTGACTTTTTTCCACAGTTGGCCTTGCTAAAAAGATGAATCCAGGTAAGTGTAACTTTGTACTTTACTATGGATGCTTCATGCATCAAGGACACACTTGTCTGGCTGGAATGTTGAACATGAATCTTTTTAAAGTTCTGATAGAGAAATGTTGTTGTTGTTGTTGGGTCCTGAGTCCCAAATAGCCAGCACCCAGACCGCATCCATCACACCAGGTTAAAGGAATTGTAACACCTTTTTTTATGCTCCTTGCTGTTTAGATGAAATGTTTTCTGGAAATATCCAACGACCCTTAACAGAAATGGTCACCATACAACATGATGGCACATTTAGATGTTCAACCCAGTTGCAAACCAAAGGAGAAGGCAAAACCTAAAACCACTGTTTAGGAGATGGTTAAATATAGCCACTTTTGGCAGGGTGAAGGATGATCAACGCATTAGTTGAACCTCTATTCAGAGGACATGAATGGCCTAATCGTGTTATAAAGCTGCATTAATATAACATCCTCTCGCCTCATGATGCCTAGCTGTCCATCCTCTCCTTGACATGCTGGTCGAGCATCATGTTGGCGGGCATGGTGAAAAAATATCGCCTACATTACTGAGATTTGACTTAACCAAAGATGGAAGTGAACAGTGTGTCATGGCCACGGATGAGGTGCAGCGGTGACTGGCATAGGTTGAACAGGGATTGCGAAACAAAATACCATAGTTTCTGACTGCTGAGTTCAACTTATAAATCTAATAAAGAGAAAGTTGTGGCACCCGAGCAACAGGTTGGATAGCTAGAATCTGTCAAACACAGGCACCATCATGCCACAATCTCTAGAATGTCCTATCACGCTGTACTAGACACATGCAACTCTTATTTCTGTATATAGATGGGGGGTGTTCTTCATAGCGAAGGCTTTTATACCATAAGACTTTACAAACCTCACTGGCACGCATCCCAAAAATTTGGCTTCAGGTGTTATTAAACTGGCTTGCTAAAACTACCTTGCTAAAACTTTTTTTCCGGGGTGATAATTCTACTCAATTTGTCCAGCCTAAGAAGAGGATCTGCCAACTGTTCTCCGGGGTGATGGGGACCATATGTTGTCTGTAACAACGGGTGAATACTGATAGTAGCCTGACAATGCAATTTCCGATGGAGATTAAGCAGCTGCAGAGTCACTGTAAGAAATACTAAAAAGCGCCCTTATAATTAGGACACATCTACTATAGAAGGGTGTGGGATAGACTTCAGTTTCAAGCAGTTATAATCAATAGTTTTACAATATCAAACAAAAGATCCAATAACTGGTCGCCTATAGTAATTAACCCACGGAGAATTCTCACTTGACTCTGCACTTCCCCAGACTGCATGGAGTAATTTAGTCTTTCAGTCTTTTTGTTTTTTTGCCCGCTTTACTGTTTTGGTTCACTCTTACTGCTCTCGTCAGCGTCCAACAGCACAGAGCTGTTTCCAATGAAATAGTTCTTATAAACCTATTGTATTCTACTATTCGAGCACCGGAGACCAAATAGACAAAGTTAGAGACTAGCTTGTGAACAAAGTGGAGCATTTAGCAGCCAAAGAGTCAGACATTTTCTCAGTAGAGATGAAAAGCAGAGCTAAAAGGAGAGTGAATATTTGCCTCAACACTCATCCGAAAGAAAAAGAAAAATGGTAATAATATTGTTAGTGTTTGGTTCACAGCTTGTTTCTGCTGCATTATCAAAAACGTAGTATTTCAGATTTAATCTTACACATCCAGTTTTGTGTGTCCATGTGTGGTTGCATGTTTGCCTTTTTGTGCTGCTGCTGCTGCTGCCTGAGTCTACCGCCCATGACCAATTTAGCGATTGTCTGGCTGTAGGATTTGCGTGGATTTCACTGGACACACATGGAAATGTGTTTCTTTCTGAAAGCCAAAGGGATACAAAAAGTGAAATCCATACATTTTTGAATGAATATGAAGTACTTATAGGCTATTTCCACAATGCTGCCTCCGACGTAGGCTTTCAGTTGTTGCACAGCATACAAAATCGGCCTTCCCTCAACAGAACGCAGCTTCCAAAAACTCTGTTGCAGAGAAAAGACTGTGCAGTTGATTGAGTCCCTTTTCAGCATTTACTTTTCTTGTCTGAGTTCTGTGACTCCAGCTTAACTTTCTGACCCCCAACTAAAACCTCCATATCCCAGTCATCTGAATCTTATATCCAATGACTCTCATTTCTCCCTCTCCCACACTTTCTCTCCCTCTCCCCCTCTGTCTTTCTCCAGATGGAAGTTGAAATGAATCTAAATTAATGAATATCATTACAGCCTCTTAAATAGCCGCGCTGTATTACTAACCCTTCTCGGCTTTATCTCTCTCTGCACATGGGTCCCAGACAACCAAACCTTTCTGGGAGATACAGATAGAAAAGGCTAACTACTGTTTTATTTTTTTTTCTCCTTCAAATGGAAGGAAATGCTCACTCTTTCTTTCAGCAGGGGAGCAAGGCATGCCATAATGAGTTTTGTGCTTAACGAGGGCAGTCTAACGTCTGCCGACATGTTTTTACTGCCGATATCAGTGTCCTACAGTCTGTTCACTTTTAGGCGACATGAGCCACCCAATGAATAACATTTTATATTGTTTTAAAAATGAGCTTGATATTGTGTGTGAGTGTTTTCCTGTTTTCTTTTTTTTGCTCTTTTTCCCTACGGGTACAGTTCAATTCTGAATTAAATGTCCTTTCATTGAAGATTTATTTGCCACTTGTATCAAGCAGCTGTGTGTTCCTCTTCTTCAAAAACACCCTTCTAAATAACTAAATAATGTAAACTTGGCCTGCCAAAATCGGAGTCCTGAAAATCTTCCAGAACATTAATGAGTCTGACTGATTACATCCGTTTATTTGAGGATGGGACAATAAATAATATTTCAGGCTTTCTAGATTAGAATTGAAAAAGAAAAGTGCACACACTGTGCACGTGTGCACATTGTACTCTATTCTTTCTATCTTTCTTTTATTTTTGTTTGTCCTTAAGCTATACTGCAGACATTTTACTCATGAGCTGGTGTGTGTACCCTTACAGTACATCCTCTAGCTGTGACCTTCCTGATATTCTAAATTCTTCCAACAGAGACTTTTACCTTCGGCTCCATGAGGCTGTCAAATACCTCTCAAGCTGACAAAATCAATATCTGTTTTTTTTTTTTTTAAAACCTACTTTAAGCTTATTTTTGTTGGTTTCGTTATATATTTTTTTTTATCATACCAGGGGCTGTACCTGCATATTTTTGAACACGAGTCCCTTTCGTGATACATATGAGACAGATGCTTGTAGAAACTATAAAAATATGGAACATGGAATCTGTATTATGTTGCAGTTGATGCTGAAAATATGAAAGGAATGCAACTTTACATTGCCAGTGCCATGAGGCATACTCTGATTGATGACCATTTATTTGAATGAAGTGGATGAGTCAGCTGTGAGCGTCTTTGTTTTAGCCTGAGTGATAACGTTGTAACGTGTTGGAGGTGGTTCCCTGCCTTTGGGCAATCACATGCTGTAATCGCCTCGTAGCAGGAGCAGATAAGTGGCATGAAATTTAAGAATTGCTTATTTCGGGAAAAGCAGTATTGGTGCACAGGCTTACCTTTCTCAGTCTACTTAATTACCAGCCAGTGTTGATCAAGTCGGATGAATAGGTTGGATCTAGGTCCTAGGAAACTGGGGATGTATACTGTGACTGATAATGATACAAGCTAATATTAATATGAACTAATATTTATGTTACACTTAGATTTAGTCATGTAGCAGACTGCAGAGTCTGCTATCCAAAGCGACTTACAGAGAAGGGGACAATCGAGGTACAGGTATTTACGTAACAGTCAGCATCAATAATGTTTAATGTCATGATGCATCCAGGTTCGCTGTAGCAAGCCTGAACTTTAGATTGAATGAATAATTGGACTTGTGCGGTGTATATGTGTATTCATGTGAGTGTGGCTGTGTGTTTTCTTTCTCCCTTGCTGCTGATCAATGCTCCCCTGCCTGTGCTTCAGCTGTCTTGTAATTACACCACTGTCTGCGACGTCTGGGTGTTTAAAAGATCAAACACCGCCTCGATCCTCTCACAGGGGCACAGATCTAAGAAGAGTCAGTCATCGCTATAAAAGGTCACTTGCTGTGTTTTGATGCCGCGAACACAATATTATGTTCTGCTTTTTTTTTCTTCTTTGTCCCCATGTCTTTCTTTTTTTGTGGTCTATGTCTTTACTTTCATGTGTGGGGGAATAAGCCAGTAAAATGTCACTGGCACTCAGAGGTGATTATTGAGCAGAGGACAGCATGTGGACTGGGTCGAGGGGGTGAAACAAGCAGGAAGCAAGTAAACAAGACAGAAAGGAAGAAAGAGAAAAAAAAAAGACAGAGTTGCACCGGAATGTTGATGTCCCCGAGTCCAACTTATCAACTTAATGGAGCTGAATGGAAAATCCTCTTTGTACAGCTCCAGATAAAATAATTAGCATACAGAATTATTTACATTATTTATGTATGTAAAGCGGCACAGTGGTGCAGTGGTTAGCTCTGCTGTGGTTGTTTGTCTCCATGTGTCCGCCCCGTGTTGAACTAAAGACTTCTCCAGGACAAACCCTGCTTCTCGCCCAATGTCACCTGGGATAGGCTTCAGCCTCAGCGACCCTGATAAGGATAAGCTGATAAACAGGAAATGGATATTATTCATGTAATGTACTAAGTTATATATTTTTACTTGTCTGATAACCTTGTATATCAATATGTCAGTTTCTGAGCTGCATAAACATCTCATGTAAAACCCCTAAAGCTTTGAATTTAAGACGTTATATAACATATTAACCAGAAAATTCACAGACCCCTGAACCTATTCAGTCAGTAATAGTTTGTGGCACAAACCACAAACTATTACTATTACTATTAAGGTATAAGTATACTTATGGGCATTCATCGGACAGACAGCCAGACAGTTTGTTAATCAGGTGTTACGTCCCAGCTCAAGGGGTAAAAGGAAGTAACATAAAACCAGATTACAAAAGAATAACCTGAATACAAAGTTATTTATTTAATGATATTCAAATTAATTAAACAAAATGAGGTAAGCTACTAAAAGAGAGACAAAGGGAAAGCAGATGCTGTTAAAAAAAACAAATAAATATAATAAAAAGAAAACTCTACCTACCTCTACCTGAAAAGCGAGAAAGAAAAAATGCCCACTACCAAATCTAATTTCTAATAACAAAAACAGCATCAAAACAGCAGCCCTAAAACTAGTGGCTCTAATAAAAATCTTCTCTGAATGTGTGCAAAATAAACTAAACCTAGCCCACAAACAAAAACCTCACAAAAAAACGAACTAGTTAACATAAGCAATTGGATTCATGATAACACACCACAATCACAAGCCGCTTTGACTGCCAGGCGGTTCTGGTTTAAGTAATGTTGAAGCAGGCAATTGGAGACTGGGGACTGTCACCTCCTCATCTGGGACCAATCGGGGCCTGGAATCACACACCTGGTTTTGCATGCAACACAACGCTACAAACAAGGATACTGGATATACTGTAACATTAAAAAAAAACCCTGAATACTGAAAACAGTGGTGACCCATGATAAAGTCTAATGTTTTATTGATGCATCCGTCCACCACAACCTCCTCCCTACATGGACACTGTCACTTTATACTAACATTACCTGACTTCCTCCTCTGCTCCCGCCATGTCCCATCATGTCGTTCTGGTGCGCTAGCTAAAAAGACTTGTTAGACATGTGCATAAAACCTTAGTGGTGTGTGGAGAGAAGTTATTCCAGCTTGGAGCCATAGGGACCTTGATAGAAAAACAAGGAGGCTCTTGTGTAGCACCACATCTTCCATTCCGCACACACAGCCAGTTCGATGAGGGGTACGCAATCCCAGCGAGGAAGCCCCGTCTATAAGAACTCCACCCAAAAAGAAATGACAAACAAAAAGATGCCGGCTCTGAGCCGGAAGAAATTTGAAAATCAACAGTGTGTGCGGCCAGTGTAATGAGCTTTTTTTTTTGCAAGGCAGCAAATCATGTCCATGAACATCAAAGCAGCCACCCACACAGTCCCACACCCACCCATGTTCACATGCAGATGTATGAGGGTCATGGTACACATAGTGTAGAGCGAGAGTGCATGGTCGGGTATTTTGCTGGAATAATTACTAAAATACTGCATGGAAGTTGCTCTGTTTACGTCAGTGTTGTGCATAATTCAACCCCCACAAGAGTGGCAATGAGTGGAGAGCATGCACATATTATTGCACTATGTTTACATTATAGTGGGATGTAATACGTACGTATGATGATAATTTAATACTGCAGTGTTATTGCAATCTAATTAAGAGCTGTCGTGATATCAGACTTTAACTACACACTTATCATGTTTATTATTAACATGATATTAATATCTAAATTATATAAGACCAGTGTGTACTGTAGGACTTAGTGCAATGATGACAAAGTTGCTGATTGCACGTCCCTCACATGATCCTCTCTGTCTATCTAGAGCCAGGGTTTAGTTTGGCAGTGTTAGTTTGTAAAAACCTGGCAGACTCTATAAAAGAGCACCTAAGGAGTCTGTAATAAAAACACTACTCTTATTTCCAGACGATTATACACTAATGAAAAACATTTGCATAATAGTTTCCATTTCTGTCACATTTTGTAAATAGAGAGCCCTAAATCTTACACACTGGACTTACTTAAATATTACATTTGCTGTCAATGTCGGTCTATCGCCACACCCCTACGTTTGAAGTCTGTCAAAAATAGAACAGCTGTGAAATCTCTGTAAAGCAGAGGAGAGCCGCTTCTGGGACGCTTCTCAAACGGACGACGGCACGCCGTGCGACGCATCACGCCTGGTGGAATTCAGCCGTTAGAGGATTACAGCGCGAAAATCTGTTCAGCCGCTAGACGTCAACGTTGTTCGGGGCTAAAGTTGATCAGTTCATCTGCTCAGAACATATGGATGAATGCAGTGTGTGTGTGTTCTCATTAGTCCAAAGGTATCTTGACAAAACTCTTTCCTGAGATCAATCCCCCAATCCACATTTGGATTTTGGCAGCTGGCCTAGTTCATGTCAGATTGTCTATTTTTCGACTTTCCATTATTCACTTCTCAACACACACCCCGTCTTATCTGTCTTGCTCCTGTTATTTCCGTGCACTCCTTTCCTGTTCTTTCTTCAGTCAATAATAAGTGAAGCAGAAATTTGGTTAGTGGCATGAGGCTGGATGTTATCCAATAACTGGAAAACACCCACATATGCCTAAGACTCTGAGGTTCACGCACACCCACACACACGCACATGAATACACAAAACACTTGTGCTTTTTAGACTGTTGTATTTTGCAGGACACACCTCTGACTTTGTTACGTCCCAGAGGTGGTTCAGCTGCATTATATTGGCACCCCAACAACAATTTCACTGGTACATTTTGTTATTCTTGCTCAACACAGTCCGCTGGATTGTTGTAACAACACCTTGCAACCATCATCCAGTCATACATTCATACACATACAGATAGAAAACAAATTTAACTGTCTCAATTAATTAGACTGTTTAAACGCGCTTACAAACACCTACATTCATGACTCAAATTACAGTATAAAATAAAGTGACACCTGAAGCTAAAGAGTGGGATGTGGTATTGCGGCTTCCATTAGTCATATTTCACAAGCAAGTATTCAAACATTTAGTCACTCTGAAGGCCCTCCTGTCCAATCCACTATTCGGGGGTAACGGTCAAAGAGCTCTCCGTTACTGCGTGACCCACACGGTATGATGAGTCATATGGAGGACAACTGTGATGAGATCAGTGCAAGCTGTTCACTTACACTGTCAGATTATTTACCTGAAGAGCCATTCATCACTCCAGATCATCTGCTATGATCTGTTTACGAAGCACATCTGCTCAGCTGCCTATTTATAGGGAGCCACGCATGATAGAACATGCTCACAGACACTCACACACACACACACACACACACACACAGACGTAGGGAGGCCTGCCAAGCCTCCACTAAATTGGTTTGCTTCCAGTATACTGCCTGAATCATTTTGGAAATGTAGTTGCAGAATGATGGTCAGCAGTTATAGCTAATGAGCTATAAGGCTACTTTACCTGAAACTGCTGTAAAGTATTTATTTACCTGGGCATTATTTATGAAGGTAATATTTAAAAATCTCACAAATATTAAATATTAAAATCCCACAATAATGATTAGCAATTATATATATTATATATGTCAACCAAATAGGTACCTCAGAGAGGAGAGACAATCAGCACTGAGCTGCAAGAGTGATTATGAAAAAAGCAGGGGTCTGCAGGCCTCAGGTATGGCACCTGTACAAAAAAAAAAAAAAAAACAGCCACACAAAGAAGAGGCAGAAAGGGCAGAGAAGACTGTCACGATGAGCCTAATGGTTAGTGTTTCATGGCAAAGTATGACAGGGGAAATCAGTATCCCTAATTATGTTTATGTTGGACAATTCTGCACATCGCAAATGACATCCCATGCTCACGTACAGTGGCAATGTGATGCTTTCCATCGCAAACCTTCAACTTATGTACCCATAAAGTATTTTAACTACAACCAATCTTTCCAGAGTTGCCTCAGGCAGCAACATATCACTTAATAATTATAATAATGTAAATACTTTTGTAAAGCATTATGGGATTATAACTTGACATTATAAAAGACCCATTATACGCTCTGCTATTTTGACAATTTAGGGGTCATCCTGTTTACTTCCATAACCAGGGATTGATATCACTGTGCTCTCTGTATTGAGTTTTGTAGAGTCAATACAGAAAGATGAAAAATACAACTCGCAGTGAAATAAACTGCCTAGTAACTCCAAAATTGAAACTCTTGCTAGCATTAGTTTATGTCATCAAATAGCCTACCACATTAAACTAATGTACCTTCAACTAATTCAAGTTATATGTAATGAGGGATCTGTGGCTATCTCTAACCACACCATAACCACATTTTATTGGACATAAACTTGGACTTTTCCTAAGCCAAATCATAATGTAGCTGGCATGTACATATATTGTAGAGCTGAAGAATTTACATTTATAGTATGAGACATCAGGCAAACCCATGGTTTGACCATACAGTTCTGAATGTGTTATACAGGGACACACAGATTGTATACACAAATCAAAGGGCAGAGAATCATCAGTCCCATGCACTGCAGACTACAGACAATTTGATAAGATACATGGATGTGTTTGCATAGAAACATAGACATAGAAACACTGTATTATCAGGATCATGAAACACTTTAGACAGAGTGTTATGTTCTGTTACAGAGTGAATGTGTCAGGAAAAGACAGTGGCATAGCATCGCAAGAGAAACAGAGAGGAGGACAGATGAGAGACAGGAGGATCGGAGAGAGGACACCAGGATGAGAGAGAAAGAAGTGGAAGTGAGAGAGAGAGAAAAAGAAAAAAAAAATACAGAGGGCCAGGGGGAGAGGGTAAGCGGGAAACCCAATCTGTGAGTTGATGGGGCTCCTCAGCACAGCAGCAAAATCAATTTGACTGGCGCTGCTTCTGCTCTGAATGAGAGGCAGGGATGATGGAGCGAGAGAGGGAAGAGGGGAGAGGAGATGGAGAGCAGGATGGCTGGACAAGGATGGAGCTTTGGAGTCAATAAGAGTGTGGCAGTAAAATTAGAGAAAATGGATGAAGGGAATAAGAAGGAGGAGTGGAAGAGGTCATGGTGGGGACAGCAACCATGCGAGAATGTAGAGGTAATGGATAGGCAATATAACACATGCAGCCACCTGATGTTTACTTGGGGATATGAATAAAGGGCAACCTTGAGATATACAGTCAATAAAACAAAAGAGCAAGGGAAAATGGGCCTCACACAAGCCAGTGTGTGTACCTATCCGATGCTGACGAATGCTGAGGGATAGAAAAAAAAAAGATCATATTGAAGTGTGTTTGAAAATGAAAGTTGCATTTCACTATGAGTGTACTCTATATACTATATTTAGTTAATCCCATTATTCTTTATTCCACTTCCAGCTCCAGACCACTTAATATATTGTCCTGTTTGGTCTAAAAAGAACTAACATAAAAAATGTCACTTGCACACTGTAGCCGCTGACTGCCGTAAATGTATGAAATGCCTGCTGATGGAAGTAGAATTTAAATGCTTTGTAAGAGCTGTGATGGTGCAATAGCCTTTGTTTTTACACCTTATCAATGGCAGTAAACAAACTCATTCCCTTTACTGATGGTAGGGAAATAATACAGCTGACCACCGATGTGCTTTTCTTTCTTTTCTTTTTTTTTTTTTTACCCTTTTTGCCTTGAAGACAGTATATTTACGGGAGTAGCACTTGAGCTAATTAGCTGCTTGGCTTATTAGCTAATTGCCAAGAGAGTGGGACAATGATGCCCCTCAGTTTCCTATCAACAGGTGCCAGTGTGGTTGGCGTCCGGCCATTCTCCACACACTGGATTTGGCTGTGCATGAAAGGCACTGGTGATCAGTGTGACTTTTTATACAGTAGGTGGACTGCAAAACAAATGGGAACGCTTCCACAGGCCCGGGACGGGTGCTGCTCTGTTATTGTTTTAGGCTTGGTGCCCGGTGATGTGCGATCTCTGGGTGAGATGTATTTCATGGTGCATAAGATAAAGGCGCATAGCATTAGAAGTGGAACCGTAATGTGTGTATGTGTGTTTTCTGAGGTCTGGATAGAAAAAAAAGAAAAAAAGGTGATAAGAAAGTACAGAAAATTTGGAAAGGATCATGAGAGAAAGGCCCATAGGCTCTGAACATTGTCACAGCGAGCACTGCTAGAGGAAATCCTCTCTGATAACACGAAATATCAAGCTAGAAGCTTCTGGAATGATGAACTACTGTGTGAGCCACGCTCTGTACAACAACTGTGAGGAGGCAGAGTCTCCGCATTCACCTCAAATCTCTTTATTTCTCTCTCTTGTGCTGTTTCTTTGTATCCAGTATCTTTCCTCACACTTCCCTTTCGCTACAGGAGAATACAGATTTCACCTGAAAATGGATCAGAGGACCGGATCGGGATCAGCTACTTAACATGACAGATAAGGTGGAAGGTGGCTGTAGCGCTGCTAAATATATATACCCGTCAATTACAATCCTCCTATTGTTTATTATCAACAATAATGTGGCGACTACTTTCAATGATGTCAGATGTGTTTTATACCGTTTATTAAACAAAGGAATAACAAGAAAAACAGAATACATATTGGAGCCCCGCTCAGGCTCTTTATCTGGATCCTGCCACCCAGGGTTAAGGTAACCACACACCTGTGCCAAATGATAGTAATCAAAAGAATGTGTGCGATCCAAACAAACAAACAAACAACACATGCCCAATACACGTTTTGTCTCCTACAAATAAGTAGTACTGCTAAAATACTGTAGCTCTGTAGCCTACAGTGGTAGCCATAGCAGCAAAAGCTCTGTATTTCATTTGTTTGGTTTGTTTTTACGCAGTACACTGAGGGGAGGAGTACCAGGGTTAAGGTAATACATGGGAACATGTAAAAATGTCTATGCAAATGTTATGAATAATAATTAACATTATGTAATAGTTTGGTTAAAATTTGTCAACTAACCTGGACTTTAACAGTGACTATAGCTGCATCCATTTAAAGCAATTGTGTGTGTGTGTGTGTGTGTGTGTCAGTGTGTTCCCTCAGCCACCCTATCCTTATTGTATCATGAAGGCTGCTACCTCCAGAATGGAACTCCTTATTTTCTCATTGCTGCTGACAGCCTCAGCCAAGAGGCTGCTATTTTTAAAAAAGAGTGGGTGACTGTGCGAGCTAATAAACGAACACACACACACTCTGTATCTCTCTCTCTCTGTCTCTCTCTCTCTCTCTCACACACACACACACACACACACACACACATTTACACACATTCACATACACAGATACGTGCAGGCAAACTTAATTTGCATAAAAAACACACACGTATATATATATATATATATATATATATATATATATATATATATATATATATATATATATATATATATATATATATATATATATGTGTGTGTGTTTCACCTAAAGTCACTCTTGCAACAACAGGCACGTTCGCAAAGGCACCTTTGACATTCATATGCTCACATGCCTTTATGCAACAAAGAGCCACCCACATTTCGGCACACTGATACACACATGAATGCTGCACGCACGCACTCACTCATAGCTATGGGAAACTGCATTTCCATATCTCTGTATTGAGCGCTTCCCTTGGATTGAATAACTGATCTCCTTTTATTTAAAGCTGTCTATGAATAGTGTTACCATCTGACACCAGCGCACTGCTAGAAATCATTCCTTATCTAATGTAGCGGAAGATGTTGCCACATCTGTTCTTGCACATTAAGAGGCAGAGAGGCGGACAGAAAGACAAGAGAGGCAGGGAAGGAGTGAGAGACTACAGAGTTTTATTACCATCAACATTACCACTCTTTCAAGTGATCTTTCTTCTACTTCCACATCTCATATTTGTCCCTCCTCTTACATTATCCTTGGTTTCATCTCTGTGTTTATTCATATTTTAAACGTCTCTGCTGGTAGGCCTTGTCTCCTGTTTTCTGTCTCAGGTAAAAAGTGGCCTGTACAGTGACACAAATGTCTGCCCCCGGTTTGAGCCAAAACTTTCTTTCTCTTTTGTCCAACTCACTCCATTCTCTCTCTACCTTGTGATAGATACTGTAGCTATAGATTGTCTATTGGGATAGTGTTGTAGCCTAATTAGAGTCTCCCACTGACATCAGTCTAACATATGGCTATTGACCAGTAGGGTCAAATGCATTAGTTACTGTGTTGCTGAATGCCTCATTTATATCCCGCCTCTAAACGCAGAGCAATTAGGCAGATTAAGGCAGCGGAGTGTTCACTAGAGCAAACACTTTTCAAATGATTTACTCAAAATAATACATTTGTAAAGGTTAGTGATCATGAATCAAAAAAAACATACACAAACCGAAAATAGGAATCCGGAATATAGAAATCGGTTCTGTGGTAAGAGAGAAAAACCCTCTATGGACACAAGCTTGTACAGAATTGTGTTTTTTTTTTTGGAATTTATGAAAGACTGCCATCATGATGAACATTATACTCAGCAGGGTGAGGAGTGTAGAAACATTTGTTTGTGGCTCACAGCTCTCTCTGGGGTACAAAACGTGCAGGAATGGGTGACAGCATTAACCATTGTCAGCACTCAGGTTTCATACATCCTTCATTAAGATGATGGGGCAACCTGTAGTCTAAAAAAAAAAGAAGAATAAGAAGAAACACTTGCTGTTCGTATAGTATATGTGGCGTGACGTGGTGATAGTAAGCTTGTCAACATTTCTATCAACTTTCCTATTTGTTAAAATGACAGAGAAAAGAAGAAGAAAAGTAAAAATAAGAAATAAGTAAATCAAAGAGGACAGCAATGAAATTGGATTTTAAACAGTGACTGCTATCCACCATTATCCACTACTGTAAATAAATAAATGAATAAATAAGTATCACAGACATATTGTGTTCATTTGGATATACAGTATATGCCTTCTACTTAAACTACTGGACTGAAGAAGTAAAATGAAAGAACTTCACTTGTAAAGTGGATTGACACGTCTGCTCCTGTAGACCTTCAGCTTTTGCATTTAAGTGCACTTTAGCCCTTAAACTAAGTGACCTCATATAACTTCTCTACCATAGAAATAACAGACTTTAAATCATTCTGATGTTACATTGACCTGTCAGGTGAATGGTGCCCCTGACATTCCCACTCTGTGACCCATACGCCTGCCATCTAACTTTGGACCCCAGCCTATGAGAAATGAGAAACACTTGTTTTTCTTCTTCAATGTTCTACATCTGCTCTGGCTCAACTCTTGCTTAAACTGTTGAGAACTGTAACTTAACTTAGCTAAAGTTAGCTAAGTTGGTTATGCTTGGACTTGGAAACCGAAAGCATTTTGGAGTAGCGGACAGAGGAGGCTTTCAGGGGAATACAGATGGGCAATCTTCAGCAGACACAAATCAAGACCGAGGTGAAGAGACTGAACAGCATGATGATGTAAACTAATTAGAGAAAAAGGGAGAATGACAGAAAAAGAGGTCACCAGACAAGAGTAAATCTAGGACTGGCTGGCAAAAAAAGACAAGACAACTGCACAGCTGGGCTACTTCCTGTTGGACCAACTAAGTTGTTGCCTTCCTTTGATGTGCAGCTGTTGGCAAAGTTGTCAACTCATTGTTTTTGCTCCTAAGTAATGTAACCATAAGAAACACTCATGAACAGTTGCTGATCAGTGGTATTGCACTTTGAAACTGGGGACACTAATCACAAAAATACATAATGCTAAATAATGACACTTCGAACAACGCTGACTCATACAGTATAATAGAAAATGCCTTAGCTATGTCTTAGCTGTTAGCTGCTAAAAGCAGAAGGAACCAAATAGAGGTTTGGTGTGTCCTGTAAGTACAATATTGCTATTAAACATGATGCTATGAGTTTTATTAACTGTGTGTTTTATACTATTAACTTTTATTCGGGCTCTGTGACATTGAGCCAGAGTGTGTGGGTCACGTGTAATATGCTATGTTCCTCTGTTCTGGCTCCATGTTTCGGTCCCCCGTCTCTTTGTTGGAGTGACATTGAAAACGGCTGCTTATCCCTTGATCACCACCAGCTTCATTTGTCTCAATTAGCTACGACAGCTTTTGCTTTTCTCGTGTCCACTTCAATTATCCGGTTTTGCAACACTGCACATGTGTCTGTGTCAAAGACAGCGTGTGCATGCGTGGATATGTTGGCATGCGAGTGTGGAGCAGAAACAGGGAAGAAAAGGAAAAGTGGGCAATTTTTGACAGCCTCTTTTCCTAACTAACGCCATTAGTCAACACACTCAGACAAAATCACAAAGACCATCACATACGTGCGTGCGTATGAAACGCACATGCAGAGTCATCTACCATGGTGAGAGGTTCAACAAGTGACCAAGAGTCATACGCTCCTACTGCCATTTTTAGACTAGACGCTGTCTGTCTGTGATATTGAAGTGTCAGTTAAAGGAGGGGGAAAGAGAGAAAACGATGATTAACACCTTCTCGCATGTCACTAACAGGTTGAGACTGAAACTTAAACACACCATATGCTCTCTCGCCAACAACATCATCCAGTTTTCACACCTCTCAAAATGTGCTTTCTTTACTGGGTAAGATGCTCCTTTAAAGGTGTTACTCTCTAAAGTGTGACTGACTTTTTTTTTTTGTTGCTGTAAACGCCAAAAAAAACCAAAAAAACATGTATTTTTGACATGCTTAAATTTTACACATTCTGTGAGAAGTGAAAATCAAATAAAGAGAAAGAACATGGCTACCATTGATTTCTTGTGATGTTAAATCCACATGAGATGTCTCCAAACAGGTTCTGACCTTTATTTTGATAGCAACCTCTTTTTAGTGAGGACGGATGAAACATTATAGCTCTTTCTCGTGGTTTCTCCCTCAATTTATTTTCCATAACATCATAATTTTAATGTCTGAAGCACTAATACATTGGCAGTGTTTACATTTTGTTAAACAGTGATAATGTTTTAGTTGTTTTTACGTGTAGATAATCCCTAATAAAATTAGGTGAATTCTATTCAAATTCAAACTTACTCTCTACACATTGTTGGTCAATACTTGTTGGTACCCTTGGATTTTTCTGTTGT
Organism: Nibea albiflora; assembly: GCA_014281875.1. NCBI lineage: Eukaryota > Metazoa > Chordata > Actinopteri > Sciaenidae > Nibea > Nibea albiflora. The sequence continues at coordinate 10,792,730 of CM024794.1, read as the reverse complement.
TTGTATTCTCAAATAAATAATGATGAACCACCTGTGGCGCAGAGGGGGACTTCTACAATGGCGTTTCATGTCTGCAATAAGCTTTTGTTGTTTACATTTTAATCATTTTAATTAGCAAAGATTCCTTCAAGGCTCAAAATACAGGTAGGTGTAGTGTACAGTGGAAACATCGACCGGTCCCTTGCCGGTGGCAAAAGTGGAAAGCCAAAGATCAGAGCAGGGAGGCTAGACAAACCTTGGGGAACTGAGAGGAGGGATTTTCCACTAAGCAACAGGAGTTCATCAGTATTCCTATGGACCTTGAACCAGCGTCTTTGTCTCTCTCTCTCTCTGTCTCTCTCTCCGTTTTCCATCTTTCCTCTCTCTTCCTGTCCTCCCGTTTTCTTCCTCTTGCTAGTCGTGGGGGGGCAGTGTTCCCTTTTGTTATGTTGGCCCTCCTCCTTGATTCGCTCCCTAGATGTTACCATGGAAACTACAAGACACTACATCACCTCAAGTAGAAGTTTCTCAGAGTGCATGTCTGTGAGCGAGTGCGTGTGTGCGCCTATGACTGTGTGTATGTGTGTGCGTGTGTGGGTGCAGCTCTATGTCAAAACGCTGATGAAGGATTTCAATTTTACTAACACTGAGCTGCGCAAATAGAGGGACACCTCCCCTAAAACTGGCACATGCACACATGCAAACACACACATTCTCCACCAGTAAGAGTTATTAGCGATAAGACGCTGAGGAAGAGTTGAAGAAGCTGGGAGATAGAGATTATGAAGTGTAAGGGGGGTGGGGGGGGTAATAGTGACAAAGGAGGAGACAGGACTATCCTAGATCTGGAAACAGTTACCATGGTAACAGAGGTACAGTAGAGATGGTTTTAAGAAAAGATAGCTTTTGTGTCATTATCCTATGTCGAAGCACACCTTACATCACGCAGGCAGCTACAGAAACACACAGACCAAACATGTAAACACTAACATCCACAGACACAACTAGTGGACAACCAGTTTACTCCTTAAATGGAAATGTTGCAAGTAGCTGTCAGCATGAGAAAGTAACAAAAGAGAGGAATAAACCAGATCATAGAGCACAGAAACTTCTCTTCTTCTTTTATTGAATAAGAAAATTGCCTGTGGACTTTAGGAGAGGGAACTCTCCAGAAGTACACAACAAACGAAAAAAAACAAACAAAAACAAAACAGAAACATTGTAATAATCTGTCTTTGTTTTCAACTTGATATAAAAAAAGTTCTGGAAGTTCATTTAAGTCCGTTCTATTCATTAAAAGTGATTTTTCCTTAGATTTGTCTTATATAACAAGAGGGTTGCTATATAATAATAAAACACCCTTATAAGGATTGTAATGTACTCACATTACTGTATGCGTGTAAGGGCGTACGTATGTGTTGTGTGGCTCCGCTGACTGCTAAGACAGTGTTGTGACTGTGCAGATCTCAGTTCAGATCAGTGAGGCGCCGCTCCTTTTTCAGTGCAATGGAGCGTGGGATTAAATGCAGACCCGGGATCAGCTGGTATGACTCATGCTGTGCTCTGGGCTCTCTGCACAGTGCTGGGTCAATGAGACGGAGGAGGCCATGATTATGAGGGAGAGGCACACACACACACACACACACACACACTTCTCTCTCCATGAATAACGAAGACCAGCGGAAGCCACATACATAATGTCACGGGCATAGCATCCGTGACGTCACTCGTAGCTCTGTGTGAAGAGACGCTTTGAAGCCTGCAGTCGGGTTTACTGCTCACTGCCCTCTTGGCAGTTGTTTAAAACCAGAAAATCTGAATTTGGCCAGTGTGGCGAAGCCTGAGGGGAGCCGGGGTGGGTTGAGTGAGCAGCATCTACTGTTGCAGAGTGTGATAGCCTGAGTAAATAAAAGCAGACACACATTTTCTTTAAGGCTTAATATCTTCTTAATGCAACCCTTTACAAAATCACCACAATGACATACTTTAGATGGTGAATTACCTACTGAGAGGCCATCTAGAGTAAATAGAAATTGACTTTGTATCTCTTAAAATTAAGGGGGATCCCCCTCACGACAGATAAGACTACTTTCAAAACCAATATCAAGTGGACATTAGAGGAACTGTATCTTAAAGCAACTCTGCAATGGAAATATACAGCTGGCCACTCTCGTACTTGATAACGTAATAAAGATCATATTGTTTCATTGACACTGAAAGACATAATGTAATTAGGTGGGTGGCTGTGGCTCAGGAAGGGGTTGTACACTAATCGCTATCCCCAACTCCTCCTGTTCAAATGTGCAGTGTCATTGGGCGAGACACTGAACCCTAAATTTCTCTCAAGGGTTAGGCCAGCACCTTGCAGCTCACTGTCATTGGTGTGTGAGTGTGAAAAGGTGAACTGGAGGCATGTAAAGCGGTTTGGATGAACTCTCTCTATATAGATGCAGTCATTCACCGCTTAGCTATCTGCCTCCCTTGCACATGTGGAGAAATTAGAGACATAGTAGACAAGGGCGTGTTTTCCCAACTGTACAACATCGAAACATCCAAGCAATAACAGCTTAAAACCAAATGTCCAGGGAGACCAGAGTGGCCAGAGTGAGACCAGAGTGAGACCAGAGTGACCTTATATCCCTCAGGGACATAAAGTAAGTCTAGTATGTGACAGCAGCCATGTTGCTATCCCTACTGAAGCCAGTTTCATTCAGCTTCAAATGCGATGCAGGATGTACAAGATTCACTTTTAGGATGTTATTACAGGAAAAAGTAAAACAGACTATCCGTAAATATCAATAAATAATGCATTTGACTGACCACTGTTCTGGATCTTTCACATTACAGTAGTATACACTGTAGTATAATGTATTAGTAAACCTCTGAAGCATCTGAACACCTCCATTATGTACTGCATGCTCAAGCATGTTACAAATTACTTTGAAACCATTTAAGCATTTCAATCATGCCAGCCGACCTCAATGTTTTATGGAAAACAAAAACGCAAGATTCTCAACCTGAGAAAAGCAGCAACATCAACATGCGCTTGTATGTCACAAACACGTACGCAGGCAAACACATACGCAAAGTACAAAACCTGAGGTCAAGCAAAGCTACAAATATGTGTGCAAATAAGTCTTTTTTAAAAATTGTCATGCGATGAGAGCAAAACCGTTTTCATTCAGATACTAAGCTTGATGTTAAGTGAAGACAAAAAAGAACTTGATCTTTTGGCATTCTCGGAGGATTCGAGACGTCACCGCATGTGATAAAGGACACGGGTCTAATGAGCAGACAGTGCTAAAGCTGTAGCGTTTAAGAAAAACATTGCTTTCCCAGGTTGGCGGGGACAATTTTAATGAGTAACAGTGTTTATTATCAAACGTTTGCTGAAAATCACAGAATGGCAGCAGCAGCAATAACAGCAGGACGCATGGTGCCAACACTATCACTGTATTTCCTTGACAAAGCCTTTTTGATTGAGTGGACTTTGTTGCCAGAGGGGAGCTCCGATGTGGGTTAGTTAGGAGGACAGCAGTGCCTCCAGAGATTCTTCAGCTGGCTCAAAACAAGGTATTTGAGCATGAGAAATCAGCCAGGCAGTAATTGTTCCTTGCACTGGTGTAGGCAGGAGTTAGGAAAGTACAGTAACGAACGGCAGCGGAATGATTTCAGTGCAATTACGGATGCAAAGAGTACCGCACAGCTGATCAGTAAAACGAGGAAATGGCTTTGTTGCTCAATATTACTATTGACAAAAGCCAGTCAGTCTAGAAATATCACAGAGTCTGAGAAACACACTGTGCAATGAAGGATTACTGGAAATATTACAGGTCATATTTTCTGTTTTACCCCGCAAACAAAGTCAGTCGGCTTGTAACTACGGAACTGAGCTGAGTTGCCAGAGTTTGGAGGATTATGAATGCACTGTAACTGTGCACTGTGTAAATATAACATTTCTGATATGACTTGTTTATAGAAGAACCAGATGGTAAGTCACAACACTCCTCTAGAAAGAAATAGATTACAGTTCAGCTACTTTGATGCGTTTCTGTTAGCACTGGTGTCGGAGTACATCTGAGGACGGGCTTGCTCTGGGACATGTGAGCAGTCATCAAAAGAAAACTGACTCATAAACATAAGAGTGAGAGCATTAACGAGAGCCACACTCAATCAGGACCCCTCCCCATGAGGTCAGGCTCTTTTTTTGGAGTGCAATTATTCTTCACACTCAAACATACAAACACAAGCAGGAATTTGGACACGCTCAGAAACACTCTGTCTCCCCCACACACATCCACACCCCGAGATCCAAACCTAAAATAGGATGTCATTGTACATTTAAATGGGATTATCTAATATGCATGTTTCCACAAGCTTTTTTTTGTTTTTGTTTTTGTAACAAACATTATCTAAACAGCAACTTTTTCTGTGCTTGAATTCTGACTCATGATCTAGCTCATGATCTTAGTCCTATTTTAATGAAGTTATAACTTCACCAGGGGCAGTCTGACACACGGGAAATACAAAAGGAAATTAAGCGAACATATGCTCTTTTTAAACCACTTATCAATATGTTTTTTTTCTCTCCCACAACAAAGGAGAAGATAAATGTATCAGATGTACATCTGTATGTGTTTATGCGTACTCGCGCCTATGTGTGTATATGTGTTCACACAAGCTAGTCTGTGTGTATATTTGTCCAGGTTGTTTTTTTTCTTCATTTTTATGCCTCACTGCACTGTAAGCATTTCCACCACTACACATGGAGTACGCTTTTTGTCTGTCTGTAAGAACTATAGCGTTTATGAAAGGCAAAGGTTTTCCGGCCACCCCCTTGCCATGTGCATTCCAACCTGGACAGGAATCTCCTCTGCACTCTGACTCGCTGAAAAGTTGAGAAAAAGTTCACGCAGAAAACTTTAAGTGTGTTGCTGAGTCGATCCGCGAAAACACTGTGTCTCATTTGAAGAAACGTGTATGTGTGAATGTATGTGCCCGCGTTCGCGTCTTTCTCTGTTGGTGAGAGCTGGGAGCTTGAAGGCGTACCCCGCTGCTGGTAAATTACCCAAAGCAACGTGGTGTGGGGAGGAAGCAGTGGGAGGGAGTGGAGGAGAGGTGAAGTAGGAGATGGAGAGAGGGGGGAGAGGAAGGGAAAGACAGAGGAGTGATCATTTGGAACCCCAGGTCTTATCAAACATTGTTAGTGCACCCTACTGCCTCTCATTTACAACCCCCCCCCCCCCCCCCCCCCCCCCCCCGCCCTCTGAAGCGTACTCGCACACAAGCACAGGCAACAGAAGCACGCACAAAAACACATCAGGAGAGACATGCTGGAATTTATCAACAACACAACAGTGTGTGAGCGTCATTCTACAGTATCTACTTTACATATATACTGTATGGGATTAAACAGCACACACGCAATGATGTGATTTAAACAAACACCTACACACTCACCCCTATCCCCACGTATACACACAGGTGCCGGGGAAGGGGCTATTAATTCAACAAGGAAGTAACATGGGACTTTCCCAGCATGCACTGCGGCATCTCTCATCGTGTATATAGCTCCCTAGTGGTTTGACGTTCTACTGTGTTACAAATAAGTAAGCTATGGATCGTGTGCGTTTGTGACACAGGGCGGTTTAGGTTTGTGCACATTAGCATATGTGTGCGCTATTATCTCTGTGATAATGCGGGCCCTACAGTGCCATACACCCCATTGTGTGTTTGGAAATCTACATCCAGTGCACTGTAGGGATTATAAACCGTACATGTAGCTCAGTGAGAAATAATACACATTAACATGGCAGGTCCAGTGTTTCACGTGTGTCTTCAGGGGGCTGAAAAGTTCAAAGCATATGGAGGAAAACTATACGATAAGTCATTCTGGGCAAACAAGCTAGAAATCTCTAGAGGTGATAAAAGTATCAAAGTTATTCTCCCATTTTTTCCATTTTTATAGCTTCAGGAGCCTCTTGTGTTTTGTGCCCCCCTCCCTGTGGTACTGTCTGTGGTCCCAAATTTTGTATGAGCTAGCATTTTACAGTCAAAGAACCCTTCATGAGTCGGAGATAGATGGAGCAAGTGAGACACTTCAAGGAGTGACGCAGAGAAATACATGCATGCAGTAATAATGACAAAACGAAGGGTTCAAAGCAACACGAAACTGAATTCATTTGGCATTTGTGAGCAGAGCAAGCTGCAGAGGTTGTGTGTGTTGATGATTGATGAAACGTAGCCATCTTGACGTGTGACTTCCTATTAAAAGGATGATGTTTAACCGCTGGGTCACAACAGGCACAAGGCTAATTCTGCTAGCCCAAAGAAAATCCACTGACACAAAACAACAAGAAATGTGTTTGACAGGAAAAAAAGCAGGAAGAATTGAAAGGAATCAAAACAAAGTAAATCAAACACACTGGGTAACACTAACATATTGATTTTGAGATGAGGAGGAATAGACCGAAAGGGGAGGAGAAGATTAGTTGAGGAGAGTGGAAAGGATGAATCATCTTGATTTGTATTTGTTCGTTGCCTGATGATACCCAGACACAAGTGTTCTCAGGGACCATCTGTAATGGTAATAAAATGAGCACACTCGTATATGCGGACACATGCACACTCACTGGCATATCCAGCTCCCGAGATAAAGAGCTTGCCAATTAGTCATAATGCAAGGTGTCTAGTCTATACAAGTGTCCAGCCTACCTCCCTTTGTCTGTCTGACTTTTGAAGCTGGAAAGTCTCTTTTGTTCTGAAGGCAAATCATGTTCATATACAGTGTGTAGCCATTGTTAATTGGAAAGATGTGGTGACAAGAAATAGTGGATTCATGTGATAATAGTGTAACTCCACAACTAAACAATTACTCATTATCCACTGGATGATTTTTGCTCTGGGTGTGGTGAGACAGTGTAATATGTTCAACTGATTTTAAAAGACATTTTGACAATGTTTTCACATATAGGCAAATACCTGGTTACCAGATACCTCAACAGAGAGGCACCCAAGACGTATCTGACCAGATGCATTAATTTCCAATGCCAATTCCCTGAACTGGCTTCTTTCAACTCAAACTCGAACAGTTCTAGGCAAAGCTGCTTCTGGATACTTAGTTTTTTGTTTTTTTTAGCCGTGTGTATCTGCAAGCTCAGTATTTTGGTCCTTTGGTTAATACTCAAAGCTCATAATAAGGGTTGGAGTATAAATCGACCGGTAAATCGCGAGCTTCACTTCCAAGCTTAACTCAGTCCTATGCAACAGCCAAACTAAGCTGGTGCTGCACCAATCCACCTGCTGATACACACAGAGACAGATGGAACTTTTTATCATTTGTGATGCTAGTAGGATAGCTAAACTTCCCCACTTTGGGCAGGAACTCAATCCTCTATAACTCGATATGACAAAAAAAAAGTCAATGGCTCTTCTTCTTATTATTATTATTCACTGGCACGTGTCTGCCCAATTTGTTATTTTTAAGCTCTCATTACTGTATTTTCATTTTGACATCATTGATGGGATCAAGGGTGAGATATAAGCAGAAGTCACTCTCAGTGCTCGTTTGCACCTGCATGATCATGACAAGGGAGTAGCCAGTTCTGTGTGTGTGTGTGTGTGTGTGTGTGTGTGTGTGTGTGTTCACTCTTCTTCTATTTCAGTTAGGACGATGAATCCACATATTATGGCAGTGTAATTCAATTTTGGTCTGCAAACTGGGGACCCAACAAAATGGATCTGTACATTCCTAGCAAAATACTGTCATGCATTTGTACCCTAGAAAGTCCACTAACACCCATAGCACCTACCAAACCTATATGCAAGGTATGTGGAAGTTCCCTTCATGAACCCCATCAGAGCATCTCTGATCTGAGTCACAGTGTGAATTGTTGGATTAAACACAGACTGACTGGATAAGTGACTGTTAGAGTCACCTAATTCTGAGAAACTGACAGCATGAATCACTTTAGTGTCATGCTAATTATGGTGGAGAGATTTCCAGACTAAAAGCAGGACATAAAATCGAAAACAGCACTATTACATCATTCTTGCATCAACTTTTGTACACGAGGCGATGAGAAAAGAGAGGAAAACTTTCATTTTTGCCCACATTCAGATGGAATAAGAAGAATAAGAAGTTTGGCTGAGAGACAAAAAGAAAAAAAAATATGAATAGTGATGTGCTGAATGATTGATCTGTTGAACATCCATAAAACCTCTTTGGTGTAAATTGGTCCAAGTTTCTAGAAGTTGCTCAACTCTTTCCAATCACATTTTCCAACTCCGATTTCCATTTTTTCCCAGCCTTTTTTTTAAAAACAGAAAAAAAAACACTTTCTTTCTCTCCTTTTCCCCTGCAACTCCCCTCCCCCATCCCATCCTACCCTAGTTTTCTTCACCTCTTTTCTTTTCTCCCATTACCCATCCTAATGATAGCCAGTCCTCACAGAGAGGCACCGATGGCAGTGAGTGCCTATCGTTATATTTAGATCTAATTAAAGATCATTATAATCTATCAGCACAATGGAGACCGGGCTGTGATAGAGTCACATGAAAGGGCATGGGGGAGAGGGAGGGAGGCAAGGAGCACGAAAGAGAAGGATCGGACGAGGGGGGAAATGGAGGAGTAGGAGAACTTGAATGTGTCTTAGTCATTGCTACCCCCTATTGTTCCATAACTACCCCCTTGGATTCCCAATTATCAGAATGTGATTACAACACATTAGAATGATTGCGACCCTTGTACGGGCACAAAAGCAAAAAAGGAAAGGGGGGAGTGTGAGTGAAGTATTGAATAATGAGAGGTGTGTGAGAATATGCTCTTCAGTGTTATTACCGTGAGGGAGGGCTATTCTTTCTGTGGTATTAAAATGTAATTGAATTAACCTGGCAAAGTGGTCAATTTGAAGCAGTTACTCTATAACACAGTATGTGGTAGAGTCTGACATCTAAAAAAAACTACACGGGCTAAACAGCAGCAGAGTTTTCATTAGCGAAATAGCATGTTTGTTATCTTTTTTTTAAACAAAGAAGAGCTAAAGAATGCTTCCAAAATGCCTTCACCACCTTTAAATTCCCACAGTTGATTTTTCACAGCACCGCCCTGAGTTGACTGTGAAGTGACAGAGAAATAGAGAAGTAGTGGCATTCGCCAAACTGTCTTCTGTATCACTTGTAGTACTGCAGTTGGCATGGAAGTGCTTTAAAAGCAATAGGAATGGGAACAAATTTCACTGGCCCTGTCTCATATTACTCTTTCTTATCAGTACTGGCTCTTGCCAGTAGCTTCATGGAGCTTATCACAGCCATAGCCAACTCCTTTTTCCCTTTGAATTCCAAAAAGTGAAAGTATTATTGCTATATTTGAAACTTCAGGCCACACAGAGGATTGCCAAAATGCTCTTTTAATTGGAAATCAAAGAACTTAATGCATTCTGTAAACCTGTGGCAATCCCAATTTGGCGTCTGTCTGGAGCACAGGTTATTACTTTGTTCTAATATTCCCATGAAAAGTGGAAGGGATACTTTAATGTTGATCCCTGGAGCACTGTCCATGGTGCTGATGGTGGAAAGTAGCTGGATTTTCTTTTTTTCTAAACGTGCGCACACATTTGCACAAAAACAAACACACAAAATGGGCATTCTGCCCAAAATGAACGGCCAGATGAAGTGGTTGTTATTGTTTTTCCATTACATCCTCTAATATCAAGACCAGTTTCATCAAATGTGCCAAAAAGGGTAGCAGTCTCTTTCCTCCCTGTATCTACCACACACACACACACACACACACACATCAAGACACTTAGAGAGAGAGAAATCATGATGACTCTGTGAACACTTTCTTTGTTTGCCGACATCTAACAAATCCTCTTTTATTTAAGCAATGTAATGACTGGAAATTAATTTTTCATGCCCATTCCTTGTTTGCCTATTACCAGTGAGTTATACAAATGTGTGTTAGTCCTTCATGCTAATAATGTGAGTGCATGTTTGTGTACATGGCGCGCAAGTCGGGCCGTTTCTGAACGCATGCAGCAGCTGGCGCTCGGCTGGGTTTAATTACAAGCAGGTTTCTTATTTCAGTTGTGTGACAAATTTCCGCTTTCTTCAAAATCAGTTTTGGCTTCCATTTTCGCTGTACGCTCTCTCTTAAACTGTTGCTTCTAACTTCAACTCCTCTGTCGCTTTCAGTGTTTGTATCTGTTAGAGTTTGTGTACATATACATGTAAATCTACTTCTATACTATATACATATATATTTGCATGTAGGTAAATGCTGTATTCAGTACAGTAAGGTGCGGAATAATCTCTCCCTCTCTGCATGGATGTGTGTGTGTGTGTGTGTGTGTGTGTGTGTGTGTGTGTGTGTTGCTCTTCTTGTTGCTGCTGTTATCATCACCCTGAGGCTGAATGAATAAAACAAGGCCAAGAGAACAAGAGGATAAAAAGAAGAGGTTACAACACTGAAATATAGACAGCCCATGCCGATACACACACACATATACACCGGTGTGCTACTTTTTCAGTCAGCATTTACAAACAGTTCTCAATGTTTCAGAAGCAACCTGTCAGAAGTGCCTGTTCTTAGTTGGAGAGAGAAAGTCAGATATGAGAACAACATGGTTAGAGCTATCCGTAAGCACATTATCTGCGATTACATAATCATTATCAATCCAGTACATTCTGACGGGACTGATGACTGGATGAAAGTAGGATGCGAAAGCATTGCTGTTTCCTGTTCAGCAATAGCATAGCATTGGTTTTCAAAATAAAACATCCTGTGCAAGTTTCCAATCATAAAAACAGCCAAAAGTGAAACAATTTGGCATATTTACATGTTTAGAAGCAATCAAACCAAGGAAAGAATGACCAAATCTGAGCAACTTAACAAACCCCGGCAGGCAAAATGTGCCACTTCTGAAACGCTCCTGGTGGAGTTTGAAATCGCATGGAGACGCGCCTGGTGACAGGTTTTCGCTGTTAGCCTCTGCCTTGTTCAAAGAGGGTGCTGAACCCAGTTACAAGGCCTGCTCACCCAGAAGCACTTCCAGATTGACCCCGACTCTGCTACCTATTTGCCTCCAAACCTCCTCCAGGCGACCCAAAACTTGCAGTGCAAATACTAACACTGCTGTCTTTGAGCTCCCAGCCTGGGCAGCACGGACTGAGCTGACTACATTAGCAGTTCCTTTCTACTTTGGCAACAGGTAAATATGTGTGTCCATCAGCAGGAAAAGCAGAAAACATTTTCGTCATAAAATATGATCCGAGGCTTTACATGTAAGGTGCACACTGGACCATGAATGGCTTAAAAAACTAGTTGTGATGTCACAAAATCCTGCTTGCACATATAGCCTACTTCTTAAACTGAAATTTAAGGTATGCAGAAAGAAACTTTTCCCTTCAGTGGATGATTAAATCAAACTCATACTCATGCACATAGATCCACGTGGGGTAACACAAAGATGGCTTTAATGTCCATAGGCTTTTACTTGTGTCTTTTTTCTTCTTCTTGTTTTTTTTTGCTGCTGGTTGAAAAATGCATACCTTATTTTGTATTGATGATTCAACCAGACACATTTCGAACCAACACCACCTCAGCACCTCTGCTGAGAGGCCTTTGTTGCTTTGTTGCTCACCAAGATAGATGACAAAACGAAAGTTAATTGTTGTGACTTGTTACCTGCCTGTGTTCACCTTAATTTACTCTTGCTTACTGCCATGCACTACATATCGTAACTGACAGTGGCAAATGTAAGTAAAAGTGGCGACAGACACATTTAACTTCCAAACGATCAGATCAAAGATAGTCTCACCTTTTTTTTAGCCCGACTTGGAATTTTAACTGGTGCCCAGTGACTGTCAGTTAAAATGGAAAATGAGAAAGAATACCTGTCTGTAAGTCCCATGCACTTTACGCTTCCTACACCTCTCATGAATACTTCAACAAGCCACAAACCCCTCACATCATTCATCTTACAGTCGCCCTCCCTTTCTCCCTCCCTTGTGCCATCCATCTTTACTACAATGGATAGGACATGGCGTTGCACCTTTTGCTTCTCACCCTAGGAAATTGCGTCCCTGACTTCTGTCTGCTTTTCTCATCACTCTCGATCGCCCCCCGTCTATGTGCCTCTCACTCTTTTACACTGAAGTTTCTGCAGGCTTGTCAAATTCTCGCCCTCCCCGCTGTCTCTTGCCCGACAACAGTGTGAGATAAAAGAAAATAAAAGACAGAATGGAAAAGAAAAGCGGTATTTATGTTTGTTAATTAGCTCTAATGTGAGTCATAATAACACGTTTAATGAATGCAGGGACACGCACTTGTATATACACGTGCACAGAGATACAGATGATTTGGCAGTTAACCAACACGTTTGGATCAGTTCATTGTGCGTGGGATGGATAAAGGGAAATCTCAAAAAAAAAAAAAGCTTAATCTAACAAGCAGCAATTTGCTGTGTATTGAAATCTTAAACTGAAACAAGCGCCCGTTTTCGAATCTAACAATGAAATGGCTTTGTTACTTCAGTTTGAGTTGAGTCAACAGGGCAACAGGAGGTTGTCACTCTTGAGTGAAATACTGCAGGGGGGTGCAAGAGGGTGATTTAATATGTATGAACTCATCCATGCTCGTTGGTTATTAGACAGACGGACCGAGGTGAAAAGGAGAGAATGGAAAAAGACAAAGAAACAGAGAAAAAGAAAGAAGTGGAATTGTACAGATAGATATATTAAAAAAAAGACTGACTGAATGAAAAAAAAAGTGAGAGACAGAAGGAATATCAAGGTGAGTGAATAAAAGAAGAACAAAGGAACAAAAAAACAAAGAGTCAGACCATGTGTGAGGATAAGAAAAGGGTTGTGTCACCTGAAAATTGAATTTATGTCTGTGTTTTTATGAACACGCCATTAAAGAGTAAATATATGACAGCACTAATGGGCTATTGGAGCTCCCATCGCACATGATGGATGGAATTAAAGTAATTGCCTCTGTGTGTTTAAATCAATTATAGAATAATGCTGCACAGAGACGTGACGAATTGCAAGAAGAGCCTTCACAGCGGTCTTTCCTTTCTGTGTGTGTGTGTGTGTGTGTGTGTGTGTTTCTGTGCTTGCATCCCCTCAGCTTCCTGAAATCCAAGAGCTGATGACCTTTTCCTGGGAATTATCTTTCCCATTCATTTAATTTCACCACCCCCTGTGGGATGATCCCCATCCATTTACTTCATCTTGAGTATTCCTGTCGCATGTAGACATTTACGCGTAGGCTACAGTGTGTTTGCGCGTCGGTGCGGGGCCGTGCCTCGCTGTGTGTGAACATTTGGTGTAGCGTTGCACATTAGGGACTGGCATCAACTTCCTTCATCCAGTTCAGTGAGTTTCACATTTGGAGTTATTGTGTCCTGGGGGCAGAACCCAAGCTGACACAGTCATTTAAAACTAAACCTCTATGGACGGAGACCACTTTAGGTAGAAAATAATGCTCACTCCAAGTCCTGAGATTTGCAGTCCTTGGAGTTAAGAATAGTTCAAACTGCAATGTTGCCACACGACGGTCACCACTCTAAGCAGATATCTGCATCTGAATGCAGATTCTGTAGGCAGTTTGTAACTCCACGTTAAGTCGCTTAATTGCACGGCAAACAATGTCACACAAAAAATGAAGGAAGGAAGTCTTAGCCTGGAAAAGTTTGCTGACCAGAAGCCACCACCATGAGAAACTCCAAAACATTGGCCATTGCATTGATATACACCGTTGCCCATAAGGTTATAATATGTGATTTATTGCGTATCTTCCCAAAACTTTATTGATCAATCTCTTCCAAACATATCGCAGTGAAATTCAAACCACAATTTACATGATGTGCATAAATGGGAATAGCCAAAAATGTTTGTTATGTGCATTTACAGTGATAAAACATTTTAGACTAGCAGAGGGGCTGCAGTGGATACTTTAACTTTAATGTTAACATTAACATTATACCTCAACTGATGTTGCATCCTCGAAATGTGTCGGTGGCACAGATGCAGCCGCTGTGCCAGTGTGTGTGAGGAAGTGCACAGATTTACGCGTGTTGACAAACTGTGGTTGATAGCACGCTGTGGCAAACAACCAGCGGCATGATCAACTGAAACCAACTCAAACGATGTGGTTCCAAAACTGGGACCACATGATTGTTGTTATTTGGTACATAAGTTCCCATAAAACCACGACATGCACCTCAGTTCTTTATGGATTATTACTGGTGATTCCCCCCGTTTCCGCTCTGCTAAATTAAGCTAAGCTGGCTCGTTATTAGCTTTTGTTTAGCAGACAAACATGAGAGTATTGATCTTCACATCTGTCAACAAGAAAGTGAACACATTTCTCAAACCTTTTATCAAACCTGATTATCAAACATAGCTGCCGAAGTCAGGTATCTAACTTGTCTCCCACAGTATGCTGCGTAACTAAAACATGGCTGCTATTGTTTCCCCTCACACACACCTTCTCTTTGCCTGCGTGTGTTTGTGCGTGTGTGTGTGTGAAGTCCTTTCACTCATCTGGAAGCAGCTTACGGCTCTGAGCTGCTCTGCTGGCTGCAATCCCAACCAAACCAAAGCTCTCCCTCTCTCTGTCTCTCTCCCTTTCTAACCCACAATCAAAACTACCCCGTCTTTCAATCTTTCCTCTCCATCCAGCTTTGTAACTCTATCTCTCATTTCATTTCTATTTCATTTCACTCCTCTTTCATATCACTCTAGTCTGCTTTTTCAAAGTTATTTAAAAACATTACTTTCCCCCCTCTTTGGTCCAACCCTTTCTCCTCCTTTCTGAAACCTGTTTATATAAGGTTAATCTGCCTTTGACAAAAGGATGCCCCTCTGCTTCTTTGGGTGTCTTGGAGAAGTGCTTTGAAAAATGTGTGGAAAGGATTAAGGTAAGACCTGGAGCCAGGACTAGTTCTTTCTATCTCTCCATACTCAACTCTTGAGCCCCCAAACACAGAAAAATTGATGCACATAGACTAACCCCCCTTTCTTTGTATTCTCCTTAAGAAAACTCACTCAGTAAAACTCAAAGAGCCACACAACAAAACTTTTTTGGACTGCAACCTACATTGTGCTTCTGGAAGGTGCATCATATTTAAAAATACATGCGCTGTGTATTGAACATCTCTGTGGATCCTTATATTTGACATTGTTGTCTAATAATGTAATCTAACAATGGAACAACACACAAAACTTTATACATGTTTTAAGTTCAAGTTAGGCTGAAGCATAAACCAGCAGTATAAACAAACTACCTTTAGCTCTCCCTTCATCAGAAAAAACTGTGTTTTGAGCAGGACAAATTAATTTACAGTCATCTGAATTATATTTTGGCAGCAGCAGAATTCCCAGCAGCAGATATCTCAAAACTCGGGCTCAAGGTTTGTGCATGGCTTCCACAAAGGCTTAATAACAGAATGTGTATTTCTGTGAGGGTGAGCCGTCCCCAATGGATCATGAGACCTACTTGAAGATTGTTTGTCTGCTCTGTTGTTGAATATCAAAATACTCTTTAGAGCAAGTATTTTTAATTCACCACCGCACTGTTGTAAAGCTGTCAGGTCAGGGTTCGCAAGATGAGGGAACCCTAAGAGACGTCGGTTTGTGTTTCAACAGGGGAACAGTGTTACCTCGAAATAATTGCCAAAATGGTTCACGTTGTGAGCTTGGGCCTGGCCTGCTGCTGTTCTGTGCTGCACTGTTGGTGTGGCTCTTTCCTCAACCGCCACTGAAGAAGAAGCCAACTGAATTCTCAAGTACATTGGAAAGTGTTGCAAGAAGAACTACACTAATCAGAGTGCCGATCAAATGTTTTCCAACCCGTGAGCGTGCTGTAAGAGTGGATCTTGGCAAGTGATAATACAGAGCATCATCATCTCTTGAATCCATATTGATGACTGCTAGTATCAACAATAACCAAGGCAACAATATTGCTATCCCTGCATCACCCCAAAGCAGTTAAACACCCGGTATTTGTAACACTGTACCCTAAACTATTTTTTAAAAAAATATATCATCAAGTCCATTAAAATCAAGACATTTCATAGTACACAGTACATCAAAAGTGATATCTGTTTGCCAACTCTATTCCACTGTATTATTTTATCAATACAAATCAGATTTAAATGCTCCGTGGATGTTGTAGAAAGGTGTCCACAACATCCACGCAGCAGGCAAACTGAAAAGTTTTAGATTTGGGACTTGTCTTCTGATCAATTCATAATTCAAAGTGCAGCAAGCGCCGTTTAAAAGCGTAGGCACCGGCGGAGTAATAGCCAGCATGATGAAAAGAACATCAATAAAAGCTCTAATTCACATTCAGCAATTTCATATAATCATTCTAAAAATACGCAGAGCAAACACGTCGTTAACAATGCGCTGCGATCCCACTTACACACCGTTTGAGCGGATAAACAGCCACCTCATGAATATGTACCCGTTTCAAGTTTTCTTCATTAAATGTTATTTACAGAGAATTTCTCACCTTTGCAAATCATCTGTTCTGTCGCTGTGCAACATCATACCATTGGGTACAATACTGATTAATTCTGTTTAAACCCAGCGGCATTCAGATCACCAACCACTTTGCAGATAGCCAAAAACATTTTTTGGCTTTTCCTGTAAGTATTTCATGTCATGTGGCAGCAGAGTTTTCTGTGTGTGTGTGTGTGTGTGTGTGTGAGGAGAAAATGCTGTGTATGGCTGGGGTAAGGCTCTGCGGTGTCATTATTTTCTGATTTGTTGAGTGAGTAAACAAGCAGGAAAGAAGGCAACACTGCAGCATACAGAAAATGAACTCACATTCACACATTTGTTAACTGAATATGCCAGGACAGCGCAGTGCATTGTTTCGACCCAATTTTACACAGCACCTGACGTTGTCTTTCAGGGGCAACACATCTAATTCAGACACGGTGTGGTCAGATTTTATCGGCTAGCTAGTTAGTGTAGATCTGGATCTTCCTGTCCTCCCTCAGTGAGTCAGTCAGACAGATTGCTTTCCTCCCCACCGCCTCTGCTCCTCATCCTTGTCTGTATACCAGCTGTAACTATAGAGATACTCAAAACCGCCTTCAGCAGTAGATACTGTAGCTGGACAAAAGTATCTTCAAATCACTGCCAGTAAATACCTGTCCAAAAACCGCAAGCTCGACTAGCCAAAAATACTAGCTTAATGATTTCCACTGCATTCATGATTGCCTATCTGCTAACCTTCCACTCACCATCTGTGTAATGCAAACAATGAAATTATGTCTCTTTTCATTTATTTCTGCAAACACAATTGAAATAAATCTGGCACCAGCAGACCAAGGGCCAAATCGCCTTTCACCCAGAACAAACCGGAGTGACATCAGAAAACGCAGAGCAATGGCTGACCATGGGATTCCAGCTGTGATCGGCTCCCCTTTAGTCCCCCCCATGTGTGCAGGGATTCTCGGGGATAAGCAGAACAGGAGAGGGACTTTGAGGTTTTTGAGTTGTGGGCAGAGCTTTAGCGGTTTTCCCCACCACATCCCAGATAGACCTGGAATGTGGAAGATTCCGGATTTGTGTTTGGGCTGAACTAATTGAGTCCCCTATAAACCTTGCTGCCCTGACTCCAGGACAGCTGCTGGCACACAATCGCATACGGGCACATGCACACACACACATGAATGCATGCTCCCTTTTGTCTCTTTCTGTGCCAAGCCTAATCCTGCCTTACCAGCTGCAAAAAAAAAGAGAGAGAGAGAGAGAGAGGGGAGAGAGAGAGAGAATCTCCTCCCTCCATTCAGTTCCAATTCACTTTTCAATTTCAAGGTGCTTTATTGGCAAGGCTCTGCCTGAGCGATGCCAAGGCAATTAACAAAAAAACGGCCTCTTTCAAAGCAAAAAAAAAAAAAGAAAGAAAAAGAAAAAAGCAACAGTAGCATTACATTATGGCAGACACTACAATCAGAACAATAATAATAAGCATTAAAATCATTTCAATTTGCCTCCCATTCCTGTTTCCTGCGTACCCCATCTCTGGGGGGTCAGTGCGGGATTTTCCATCCTTTCCTAATTGTGATGGGCCGGGGGAAAGTGCTCCACCAAATTGTGTAAACACATGTGGAAGCGAAGAGGAGGCAGCAATGGAAGACTGATCACAGTAAATGAGTTTCTCACGAAATGATCGGGCCTCTTTGATAGCCTAAATGTAAGTCCCCTTATTCAACATGACACCTGAGTACGGAAGCGCGCGATGTTTAGAGTATGAAGAATGTAATATATTAAAAAGATAAATACGCCGGCGCAACATAGAGAATTGAAAGTAGATCATTTGTAATCACATTGCAGTGTAAGTGTTTGACGTTGTTTAAATAGAGGTCTAAAGTTAATTTTCTATTCTCTTTGAAACAGTAAATTAATGAGTTGTGAGAACAACAGAGCACTGACGTGTTAACATTTTAGATGCGTAGGTTGTCAGGGGTCAAAGTATAGAATGGAATTAAATATGTAAACGATAAAGGAAAGAGGAAACTTGAACCTGACTTGACTTGATCCTGTTTATTAAAGCTTTTTTTTTTCCCGTTGCCTTTTTCGCAAATAAAAAGCTGCTCCACATCTGATGAGGAGAAACGTAAGCTGCCACTGTACAAATATAAACACGCTATGTGGTCATCACCATTGTGAAACTAGGAGTTCTGGTACACGTTTCTCTGAGAAGTTGCCCTCGTACAGAGAATAATGCATGCATTACATTAATCACAAAACAATCCTGATCTGAAAAGAGAAAAATAAACACTTTATCTGCAATGCCAAGTGAAAGGGTCACGGATGGTCATATTCGGATATCCTGATCTTGATTTTTCCAGCCATATTTTTTAACATTCCAAGCATTATTCCTGAGGTTTAAAGTTGTTCTGGTCCAGGATGAAACAGTCCCTAAGTTTAGGACTAGTGTGACAGACTGCACATTGCTCCCCAACCAATCATAGCTTGCCATGTGCCTGTGTGATCTCATTGAAGAAGGTGTCTAGCACCACGCTCTTATTGGAACAACTGTATGTTCACATCACCTATAAAATAAAAGAGATGCGTATTGTGGCCATTCTGTTCTGTGCTCCTATTGGTCAGTGTGATGCTTGGTGAAAGAAGGTAAAATTGACATGCTAGACACAACTTATGGCCACTTTTGTTTCAGATACCCTATATGACTGCAGGGTAAGGATGTTATTTGGCTGATATCATGGAGTTTGAACTCCATGCATTATATATGGCCACGACTATGACCAATGTTGGAGTGATGACATGTCATCATTAAAAATAAATGTAGAAATGTAAGTGTTTGTCTGTGTGTGTGTCTGTCTGTGTGTGAATGCATTATTCCATGGGTTGATGACTTAAGATAAAGTGACTACCTGTCAGGGGAGTTGGGTGCGCTGAACGTATGTGGCTGACAATTACTCTAATAGCCATGTGTGTGTGTGTGTGTGTGCGTGTTTTGATATGGCTGCCTTACGGCTTTGTGTTAACCACTTGACATTTGGGAAGCGCTTTCATTAAGTTGGACGGCTGTCTCAGACAGTTATGATGACGGAACTTTGCAAGTTATCCCAGTTAATACTGTGTCCGTCTTGGATCAATAACAGCCTAATCCCCCAATGGCTTACACCACTCGCACACACACGCACCCCTTTACAGATGACATTCATACACAAATATGCACAGACACACACAACTCACAAGTATGAGTTTAATCCTCACAACTGCCACTGGGTCATCAGCTTTGGAGCTTTCAATAGATTACAGCAAAAGTAGGCATAGAGGCTGAGCAACGGAGATGAAAGATTAAAGAGAAAAAAAAACTGTAAAACTGTAAAAATGATTGAGGATGTTGAAGTCTGGAGAGTAGAGAGTGGTACAATCAGAATAGGCAGTCTGAGCAGGAAGTAAGCTATGCCACGCTCAGTAGTTGATTTCATAGATGTCCTTATGGATGAAGGTGAAATGAGTCTTTATTGTTGCAGAGTGTAAAGCCTATTGATTTTCTTTCTTCAGGTGATGACCAGGAAGCTCATTAGCGGCCAACTCTGTCCTCTGTCCTGAATTGTCTTTACAAGTCCATGGGTTCTGTCTGTAAAACTGTTCATTTGTAGAACCGTGCAGGTGACATGATGAAGTCAGAGCCTACATACCAAAAATCAATCGTAATGTACATATGTTGCACAAACAAAACATTTCCAGAGAGATTGGTCGACTGAAAAAGTGGAACCTAATATAACTCAATAACTAATCTGCAGTTTCTTTATTAAATAAAGGCAATTGCTGAGCTTTGATTTTTTCATATCCCCCCTTCCGCATCTATAAGTCTTCAAACGTTAGACAAGCCACAGATTATTCAGAGGTACCTGGTAAACACTAACATTTCTCATTTGCCGGAGTTTCTACATCATTTGATTATCTTCATCGATGCTTTTTTATGCTTTGCCTAAAAACAAATGCCCCCAATTTCAGTGCTGGAGTGGTCAATACTCCCCAACAGCTGTTCCTTAGTGCATTGCTCTAACACAGCTTGAGAATTAAATCTACCGCCAATAAACACATCTGCACATAATGAGTTGGGGGAAGCAAGGGAACGTAGTGATTTTTTATTTGTGGTTTAATATGAATGCCAGATGGTGTGTTTAAGAACACAAAATGGTGTTAGATTATTTAAGCTTGCGAAAAAAAAGGCATGGGGAGGATTTTGACCTAACCTAACTTTGACCTGACTTCAACATCCCATGAAATGACAAGAAAGTAATGATCTGGAGAAACATACAGCTTACGAAAGGTTTTGTTACATTCATCATCCAGAAAGTTCAAACAAATGGAACCAAAATCACACAATATGTTCAGCAAATATACATTCAGCTATTACTGACCTCCAACACACTATTGGCAGCTACTGGTGTGAGACTCACCGAATCAGCAGGTTGAGGAATCAGCTGATTTGCTACTTAGATCAGGCTTTTTGGTCAGGACAGTTACCAAACGATGTAACAAACCTCTGACATGCAGTATGTTGACAGAGGACAGTATTTTTTTTAAATCAGTAACAACAAATTAACAACATAATTAACTTTAACCCTTGCTCTTTAGCACTACCAGTAACTTAAGGCAATGTACAGTAGATTGCTTAACCTAATCCAGCAGTAAGTGTACATACATTCATACAAATTTGCCTTATCTGCTAAATACTGAGGTACTGAGCCCACACCTATAGTATTTCACTAAACACAGCTGAAAAGATAGTTAACACAAATTAGTCATAACTTCTGGGCTTTACTTTCCCTCCTGTTTTTTGTCACGTATCATTCCAGTGGTTTTGTTTTGAGGCGAGCATGGCAAACTGCCTTACAAGCACAGCTGTAAATGTCAATGTTGTATTTCTGTGCTGTTTATATGGAAAATTCACTTTCGTCTTAAATCACTAAAGGTTGCCAAGCAAAGATTGCCCCCGTAAAGTCATGGATTAGCTGTCAAAGGCACAAATGACAGTAAAAAGATGTCTATGCTTTCTGTCAGTAATGGGTCTGAAAGAAGAAAAAATAAAGAGAAACAAGCTGCGGCCTTCTAGGTATAGTATGATTTAATCATGACCATGCTGTGGGAGGGTAATATTGCTTGTCCTTGTTTTGACAGTGGACTGGATACAGAGACTGGATTACTACTTAATGACAGCAATTTTTCAAGAGGGACAATTAATAACTTTGGCAAGAGTGAGGAGAAAAAAAAAATAATTAGCTTAGTTGAAATGAGTCCATTTTAACTGGAAATTATCAGTAGTGGCACAGTAGAAAATACTTCTCTAACAAACACTGTAGCAGAAAGGGAAAGGGAGGGAGAGAGAAAACATAATTTTATTTCAGTAACGTAGAAATATACTATTTTTGCTAAGGCATTAAACGCATACTGGGTTTTGATAGTGTACTAGAAATTGAATTATGCAAATCATTCGTTGGGGAAATTGTCCCCAACTCCGCCTTGCTGATTACTGTAATAAGGTTTTTAACATTTTTTTTTTTTTTCCTGCACGTCATATTTTTCATATTTTTCCGGAGATGGAAAAACACACAAAACACTGGGCTGTGATATGGAAAAGAAACTATAGTGAAAGGGGGGGAAAAAATATTGCACATAAATGCAAATATGATTTCTTGTTTCCATATCAAACCATGTCTTGGTGTTTACGCCCTTAATTGCAATGTTTCATTAATTACAACATGTAATGGGCATATTTACAGTACAAGCCTTCAAAGGCTGTGAGAAATGAAGAGAAAATAAACATTGTGGGCACTGTGCTCAGATGTTTTCCAGCTTGTACTTGTATTATGTATAGACTGTACATAATAACACAGATTAAGTGTGGAAGATACTGGACATAAGCATGAATAATGGAAAATACACAACATTTGTTCTGTAATGTAAAAATAATTCGGAATATAATTCAGCTACACAATTCAATCTGGTGGGACATGTGGCAGTATTTCTCAGAAAACCTGCTATATTTTGGTGGGTGACAATGTCAATAATGTCTTCAACTAAAAGCTAAAGAATACCAATTTTGTTTTTGCAATCTGATAACGCTGAAACAATTTTCAGCATAAATCACTTTTCTCCCCAAAAGGTGCAGCGAATGGGCTGCGTGGTGTCACACAATATATAACTCAGCCGGAAATCTCATCAGCCGTGGCATATGCTCGGAAAAATGAATGCAGCATGTAGCATAGCACCGTTGCTATATGATGTTTGTCATATTCTGTTCGCCTCTTCCTTAGCGTTTCAACACTAATCCCTCATGTAAA
Organism: Nibea albiflora; assembly: GCA_014281875.1. Taxonomy (NCBI): domain Eukaryota; kingdom Metazoa; phylum Chordata; class Actinopteri; family Sciaenidae; genus Nibea; species Nibea albiflora. The sequence goes on along the minus strand of CM024794.1, from coordinate 10,769,901 downwards.
GAAAACTGACTTTGACACACTGGTCGTACACCATCAGTGTTACAGTTTAATGGTTGTGGGTGTGTGTGTGTGTGTGTGTGTGTGTGTGTGTGTGTGTGTGTGTGTGCGTACTCCTGTTTCCTCCCTCTTTCTGGTTAGCAAGCCCTGGGCTACTGGTAGAGTGGTTGCCATGGAGTTTTGACATCATTTCATAAATGAGAATAGATGAGTCTGGGAAGTCAATATGGGCTGGAGCTGCTGAAGGGTGTTATGGGGGAAAAAATGAACACCGCTCCATCGAAATAACCTCTACTTCCCGCTGAGTCACACGCTCGCGCTCATACACATGAGCCCACACTAGTGCAGATAAATTTATCAGCTTGTGTTGGCATGTGTACCACCGCGAGAGGCTCATTGAGGTAATACGTCAGAAGTAAATAACATTTAAAGCATTACGCTGGTGAGCTGCTAGAAATTTACAATGTACTTGTGAATGATGTTCTAAGTGTTGCTATTTAATCCACTGGCCCTGCTGTTGAGTAAGATGTTACTTGAGTTTGGGATACTATGACACCTTAAAAACCTCCCCTCACAAACCGCAGCAGACAACTGATGGCAAATGTATGTGATTAACGGTGAAAACAAAACAAATAAAGCTGGCAGATCAGGTGTCTGACGCTGAAGTTTTTGGAAATGGCTTTCTGTTTGTTTTAGATTATTCTTGTGGCTACCGACAGCAACTTTTAACGCAGCCATTAAAAGGTATCCTAACAGGCTGTGTCAGTCCCAGCTCCAGCCCCACACACCGAAATGATGCATTAGGATCTCAGGCAGACAGTTAACTGTCAGCATACTGGGAGATTAATGGACAAACACACAGGAACAGCGGGAGCCTGCCTCGCGAAGGAGCTATGGGGATAGATATGTAGAGGACACCGGGGGGGTAGTGACCTTGGACTGAGATTTTATTTGAAAATTCATGCATAACATTAAACATGCTAATGTGCTTTAGAGGCAATGATTGTGTTCTTGTGTTTAACTACTAAAGGTGTGCATACATTGTGTGATGTATAGTCTAGTTAATCAGACGTAGAAAGTCTTGACTGATGGGTATTACATTCAGTGAAGCAGCAGCAACAGCTATATTTTTGGCAAAGAGAGTATTGCCCATAAAAAATGACTCGCCTCATAATTACTGCAATATAATTATGTATTTTATTTGTATATTATTGTTAGATATAGTTGTTTGTCTCCATGTGCCCTGTGATGAGCTGGTGACCAAGATGTACCCCACCGGTTACAGATAAGGGATGGATGGATGGATGGATGGATGGATGGATGGATGGATGGACTATTATTAGTGTTCAGGTTTGAGTTTGTGTCCCAGCTCTTTCTAAATGGAGTCTCCATCATTTCTTTGTCGTCACAGCACTGAGTAACATTTTTAGTGAGTCTGAGGTGTGAAGCATGAGGTAGCGAGTGGATAGCATCCAAGACTGTTCATGCATTTTGAGAAATCCTCGAAAGTCGATCTCTATGAGCTCACTGGAGTGGACTGAAGACCCTGAATAAAAGATATACCGCCTAATATCAACTCATGGCAGGTCTAGCCTGATTTTGTCGAAGTCTTTATGAGCTATGCTCCTGTCATCTATGGAAAAAAAAAAGAAACACTTAGCTGGTAAAGAAAATCAATAACAACAGGGTAAAAGCTGTCATGCCCTCTCCCCTGTTTGAGACACCACCAAAGAGGATGAATTTAAAATCAGAATAGCAAGGCAACACGTCCCCTCTCATCCTTTCATTTTCATCCTCGCTTGTAGCTCTCCTTATGCAGATTAGGCACTGTACATGCATGACAATACTAGGGAGCAGAAAATTAGCTTTCTTCCTAAGTAGACCTTCACTCTCTCTCCACTTCTAAGACTGTAATGATTCAAACAAGACTACTGACAAGAATCACTTTTTTTTTTTTTTTTGGTTGTGAACTGAATGCCGTGAATAATGAGAAAACCTGAACTAGAACTGTTTGGCCCTGAGGTAAGAACCATGCAAATGTGTTTCTTTCACTTGTGCCATTTTTTTAAGCATCAACTGAAATTAATCAAGCTCACAAACCCAAAATGATGTATGCGAAGGAGTCGCGGGGTGGTGCCCGGCTCTCAACTTAAAGTCAAGGGTGTCTTCATGCCCTCTCCTTTCAGCTATTTCTTATTTTCCTCCTTCACATAATTCTTGTCACCACTTACATGAATTCTCTTCTCTCTCTCCGGGTCTTCCTTTATTAAATGCCAGCAACCGTGGTAGAGTGGGTGGTATTGGTAATGAACTGTAATCCCAGCCATCCAAACAACCCACTATACTTCTTGATTATCTATCTATCTATCTATCTATCTATCTATCTATCTATCTATCTATCTATCTATCTATCTATCTATCTATCTATCTATCTATCTATCTATCTATCTATCTATCTATCTATCTAGATTATAACTTGCAGTGCTTCTTTTGCTTTCTTCATTCATCATTGCTCCGTTTTTATATTTTAACAATTTATTATTTAATTAATTTATTAATACTGAATACTGACTGAAAACTAGAAGCGCTGTGTTTATTCTTTTAGTAACTTCAAGTCACGTTTGCTGAATTAAACAGTCCATGACGATGAGGTAGAAAGAATGTGATGAGTTTAGACCTGGAGACATCCAATTTTTTTGTTTTCCATAGTAATAAAGCCTATTGACTTCAGAGATACTTGTACCGCAGGGTACTTCTGCGGTTGCCAGGGGGTATGTGGAAAGATCGTGGAGTAGCTCAATTACTTATGAAAAAAAAAAAAAAAGCAATCAGAGGAGTTGAAACGGTTGAAAGGTAAAATCAAAGACAGTGGAAGTTTTTAACAAAAAGTCATGTCCGAAATAGCTAACTAGTTAATTATTAAGCTTCAATTATTCATGTAAACTTACCTAAATATTGACATTTAAATTGTATGGGAATAAAAAAAAAAGTGTAATATTTTGATATGAAAGCATCCAGTTTAATGAACACATTTGAAACAAGACCAGTTATGTTAATGAAGGGGTATCTGAGTATGTCAAACAGAACAATCCATACTGACCTCATTCCTAAAATACCTGTAGTGTTTGTTCTATAGTTTATAACCACTCTCATGGAAAAGAATGCATGTATTTCCCATTACTATCATAGAGATCCCATTTCTCCACCTCTTGGCTCTTTCTCACAATCTGTGGTTTCACAAAGTTCTTATCACCTACATTTTTATTTTCACCTTTTAAATGTGCCAATTCGAGTCAACCGCCTTCACTTTTTCATAGTTTCTGAGAGAGTTAGAAGTGCGAATAGAAACAGTATGCTGCATGGAAAGAGCAAGAAGAAAAGAGCATTGTTATGTCACTCGACACAGCACAGAGTCAGCGAGCACATTCTAGGACCAGTGACTAGATTCTATGCTGAGCTTGAACAGACAGAAAGAGAAAGAGAGAACGAGGGAGCACACAGCAGTGTTTTGGATTAAATGTTAAAATATTAAATATTGAAAGGGAACGTCAGTTCCCCGTAGCTCCTGCTTTCAATCTCTACCCGAATTCAGCAAGGGGCCCTCAGGGGATGTTGGGCTGGACGTGGAGGGGTGGGGATGAAAACAGCCCTCAGATGAGAAACATGAGTTGAGAGACAAGCAGAGGGCGGGGAGTGGGAGAGATGGGTTGTGGCTGAGGAAGAGGTTGATAGGTGGTGGAGATGAAGGAATAAAAACTCATCCTGGGGAGAATGAAAAAAAAAAAACTGCCATTTTATTTAACTGACTAGTCACTGATTAGTCATGTCTGTGGTTTTAAGGTGCAGTTAAATAAAAGAAGAAAACTGCTGAATGTAATAGAGAGCAGTAAGAGAGAGTGAGTCAGATCAATTAGCAGAATGTGGAAGAAAAAAAAAAAAGCACTGCAGGCAAATGACTTCTTTGTTTGATCCAGCATTAAATTAAGACTATGAACCAGGCAAAACCATTTGTTGAGCTGTGAAGTGACAGAGGGAGGGTGAAATTGATCTCATCTGAACAGATCTGGAGTTTTAATTTCACTTATTTGTTATATCATTGCCTTTAATCATCCCGTTCCTCTGTTGTAGGGCTGCGAGAATAGGATACACAAACAACACTTGGAGGTTATGACTTGTGGATTTCTGAATCATCCCCAACGCAATCCTTCAGAGGGCATCTGGGGCAGTTTAATCAGGGTTGCCCGAGGATGGCTGGAGGATCCCATCACTTTAAAGCTAAGTTTTTCTGAAAAGATCAAAAGGATGGCCCGAGGTATCTGCTGTGTTTTGAATGAAGCTTCGACCTTACAGCAACATTAAGCTATTCCCCTTTTTTAAAAAAAATAAACAAGTGACAAGGCATTCAGCAACCATTTCTGATGGGAAGCATGAGGTGGCAAATGAACAGCATTCAAAACTGTTCATGTGTTGTGTTTTTTTTTTTCCCCTTTACATTTGAATTCAGTCACTTAATCTCTGTGGAAAGCGTTACCATGTCATTCGTTCAGGCCGTGACTCTGACTCAAAATGTCCTCTCAAATTTATTTGAAGACACAAACACTTAAATTACCAGTTATGCCAAGAAAGCATCAGCTGAATGACAATGCCAGGATTTCAGTGCTTCAAGATTGTACGGCACAACAGCAGCAGCAGCAGCAGCAGCACAACGTGTGGACATAAAGCAGCACGAAGGCAACCAAGGCCTCTCAGGCTGGTACGGCCGTGTTTTGCCGCATGCATTTTCGGCTGTACACCTTGTCCAGTGCATGTATGCATGTATATGGACCTACATATAGCTTCAAAAGGTGCGTATGTCAGACTTTGTTTTGTGTGATCACGCTGTGATGCTGTTGTTTTTTTTTGCTCTCCAGACACAATCTCTTGCTGGATATAGAAAGAAAGCAATCTCTCAGCTAAGTGATTTGTGAAAAGTGTCGCTCAGCTGTGGTGATAGGTGTTTGCGAAGTGAGAGGGGATGGATGGGTGGGAGGGTGGGTGTTTGGGGGGGGGGGGCTTGTGAGATGTATTGTCGAGATTGAAAGGGGAGCTTTAAGATGCTCATACTTTATTAAAAACCTTTTTTTTTTTTTTTTACCCTCTGACCAAGTAAAAGATCAAAGCCAGGTGTAGGAGATAGGTAATGTCATCGGTTTGTGCGTGTTGGCGGTAGGGGCCTGCGTTTGTGTATCTGCATCCGTGTGTGTGTGTTCAATGATTGGCGCAGCATATCATCTGGCCGATGGCGATGTAGCAATGGCATCTACTGGGACTCCATACCTCTACGGATGACAGGGAAGGAAGGAGAGCAGTGATGAGAGAGACAGAGAGAGAAAAAAAGAGATGCACGTTATGCACAAGTTATGACGCTTGCAATTTTTACATTTCACTTGAGCTTTTCATCACCCTCTTCCCTGTCACATCTGTTTTCTCTTCATTCTAGTGCTCCTTACTTCTCACCTGCCAGCTTCAGTCAGATTTCGCAGCATCCCCGGTTCAAATCCCTTTCATCTGTATACGAAAGGAATTAAACTTGTCGGAGAAGGTTTCTGTTGCACTAAACTGATTAACTGGACTTTTTTTGGACGTGGAAGTCTGGTTAAATACAGAACGGTTTGATTTGAATAAAGTTGAAAGTCGGAACATTCTGTGAGATCGGCCAGCCTCTCTGACCATCTTTTATTTATTTAAGTCCGACTTGTCTCATTGCCTTCACTGTCTCTACTTGCAAACATCTTTTCAGCACTCGTGCATTTGCGGACACTAAAAGGAGAATCTGATACATTAGCTCAATGTTAAATATGAGAGAAACTGAAGTTGAAAAAATATAAGTGTAAATGGACACACTGAAAGAAGAGTTCAGTGATCAAGGCAAGAAAGGTTTGACATTGAAACTGTTTCTGCATGTTTCCTATTTTGAAACCACTCAACAGAATGTCCACTTTGACACACGATATAGATGCAGTGCTGTGATTTAATTAGCCAACATGAGACATTCTTAACCTAAATAAATAAATACAGCAATGAACACAAAGTCCTTGAAACTAAAACCAAGCCATGCTCTCTCATACATCAGGAAAATAATCTTGCAATGTCATATTATGAAGAATCTCATTATGCCATGTAAATTTGATGGCAGTGAATATGTGAGAGGAGGCATATGCATATGTTTGTTAGCCAGTGCTAATGAGCCCTCTCTACAAAGCTCTCCAGTGAGATAGCCTCATGATGGAGCCAAACTCATCAGGGTTATCAGGGCTGGTGGGGGTGGGGGACAACTCAGATCCTTGATTCTGACACATGGAGAGTGTTCGCAGGGGTGAAGAGCTCTTAGACGCCTCTCCAGACACGGGGCGCACTGACATGCACGTATCCGATTCAGGCAGGCAGACAGAGAGGCGAACGCGGGCGCACACTTCAGTCTTGAGCACTTTACGCGAGATATATGAATTCGGGGAGGGAAAAAAAAGTTAGAGATCATGACGTGGTGAAAAAGAGGAAAAGGCGGAGAAGAGGAATGAGAAAATAAAATAATTCTAACATATTTGTGAGAATATATCTGTCTCCTTTAGCTAGACACTCTATTGACAAATCAGGCAAACCTATCTGCTTCTGAAATGCTCCAGGTGGGGTTAGAGGTCACGTTCAGGACAGATCAATACAGCGCAGCTGCGTCATGACAGAGACATGCCCGGTGGGGTTTCAGGGTTACAGTCCTACACAATGAACCACCATGTCTGTTTCTGTTTTTTTTTGTTTGTTTGTTTTTGTGTGTGTGTGTGGTTTGCGATATAGTGGAAGCTGTGGTGACCAAACCATTTTGTGCATGACATCATTTGGTATTTGATGGTATCCATATGGACTAAACATTAATATACTAGTACAAAGATGTCCTCACATCATTGTGGTTGAATTTTAAAATTAGTTCCACAGAAAAAAAACAACAACAACAAAAAAAAAAAACCAGTGGTGGATGGTATGACCATTACACTCTCTTCAAGTCGTGCTCAGACAACAATAGTGTGTGAATAAATAAATAATAAATAAATAAATAGCACCTCCCTCATCCATTAAATAAAACTGTGTTGGCAATGTTGGGATGTCCTGGTACATCCCGTTGTGACAAGAACAGCTTATTCCTTCTGTTTGCCTGGCGATCATTAACATTGTGACGAAGGTTAAATGATTGTTGCAGGGTTTTCTTAGGAGAACTGTAAAAGCCATCAAGCCTTTAACTACAACCTAAAATGAAACACAAACTTCCCGTTAAAGAATATTTGGCCGTATCAACACTTTAGTTTAGTTAGATTCACAAACACTTTGTCCAGATCTTGAGCAGTGCAATGTATATTTTATCTATGGTGCAGATAAAGCAGCTGGTTATTCTCAATAATCTGCTGTCCGTGCCAGAGGTATTGTTTTCATTTGAGAACACAGATTAGCACTGTCTAAGATAGCCAAGTGTTGATGAGTTATCCCGCTGTTATGGAACATCTTATTATGAGCGAAAAGGGAGGTGAAAATCAGAGCAAACCCAAAACATGAGAAAGAGAGAAGAGCGAAAGACAAGAGAGATAAAGACCTAATTGGTAGTCATGTTTCTTCTCATGTCCTTTGGGTTACCCTAAGATGATAAGCAGCCTCTGTTATGTGTATGTGTGTGTGTGTGTGTGTGTGTGTGTGTGTGTTCAGTTCCTTTAGTGTATATTACTTCTTTTTTTTTTTTTTTTTTGCCTTGGATTTATTTTGCCTTGGAGCATACTTCTCTTTTACAACTATAACTTCATGGCTTTTAGTGATTAGGATAATGATCTACCTCTATTCTTTGCCCAAATTAACTTACATGTGTGAGGACTAGTCAGGGATCAAACACTGCTGTGCTTACTCCTGCTTCTATCCACACATAGACACATACTTATTGTTCATTGTAGCATGGATCATGATTCATACTATCATGAATAACAATCTGTTTTCCAGTCTCTCCAAAGTTCCAAAGATATTGAGTGTCTCAGGGTCAATGCAAAAGGTACTACAGTCTTTGAATCTGTGAAATACAGAAACAGGGGTTGCTTCAAAGAACTGCATATTATATATTTGTAAATTATTGTGATAGATCTCAATCATTAAAGCAATTCTCTCTCTCCACAAACACTGCTGTGTTGTTATGTCTTTGTACCACCATAGTTGGGTTAAGCTCCTCAGCTGGCTGCTATAGTGAAAAACATTTAAAACATATAAAAACATTTTCTGTCAGTTCTTAAGAAATAAAAATGAGGGCCAGAGTATTCCTTAAAGTCACCTCAGTTATTTAGAAGGAGGTTTGTGGTTTTGTGACACCTGGATAAAATTCTATTACAAGGCACATCCCTGTAATATGTAACTGTGTACTGCGTACTATTATAAGCCCGTCAATAGCAATATGTGCATCGGCAGTGATGAAGCACAGCGGTTTAAGGCATGATGGTATGTGAGTCTCTCTGAATTTTTTGCACTTACTCAAGATCTTCAGCACAAACTGAGCTGCAGTGCTGGAGTGGACATCACCAGTTAAAAAAAAAAATAAAAAATGCGCTGCTTGTCCATTTACAGAAACAGCAATATCATTTCTCCGCTCTTCCTCCCCTGCTTGTTTTCTTGTTACTTTGCCACATGACTCACAGTGATTTATTTCAACTGCTTATTTTACCCACCACAGATGTCCCTTACTGGAAGTGTTTCAAGTGTTTCGGAGAGAAAGGGCTGTATATTGTGTTCTGCAGTCGTGTAATGAAGATTTATATTTTAAAAGAACGAGGACAGAAACAACTAATTTATGCATGTGATTTTGAATAATCATTTTTGTGTGAAATCTGCGCCTGTTAGTTGAACTCACACGCTATTGTTAGCTTTTAAAAAAAAATGGGGCAAAAGACTAATACGCACACCGACACACATATGCTCGCACATCCAAAAACACACAATATGCTTGAACGTTGCAAGGAAGTACGCATGCCTTTGTATGCATATGAACATATATGTATGTGTGTGTATTATTATTAGCATTATTTGTAAGTGTGCCAAAAAAAAAAGTGCCACAGAGTCAGTCCTGTTTGCTGACAGCAGCTGACTGAGTGGATGACTTATGATTCTGCTGGCAATGCCGATGCATGACATAGCGCACGGGACAAAAATGTGTGTGTGTGTGTGTGTGTGTGCACACGCAGAGGGGGGGTGTTTAGTCTGCGATCCAGACTTTTAACATCCTTTACTCGTCTCCTGCTAATACAACAAGATGGGAAAAGAAAACATGACAAAGCTAACTGTGGAGTGGAAAGAGAGTGAGCAAAGAGAGCGCAGACTGTCAAAATCTGATTTGTTATGTGCAAGACTTAGAAAGAAAAGAAAAGAAAAAAAGATAAAAACCTAGAGGGGGTGAAAAATGAGCTCTCTCATGAGGGGATTCATTTTAGATCATTTTCTACACTCTCAGCTTGAACTTTATGAATGTTGAATTCTGGCAGCATCCTGTCCGTTAATCAGTAGCAGTGGCATTGCTGAATGATATCAACACATATGACCCAAATGTCCTTATTTCATAATAGGGGGATCACAGATCAGATGAATACAAACATCCTCATTAAGTTGTCAACTATATCAAAGTCTCTCTTCTCCTGTAGGTAAGTGCAGCGACGTGAAGGACAACATAGCCAAGGTAAGCAAAAGCAGTAACTGCCAAAAGTGAAAGAAATGTATGTTAAATATATAGATTTATCATTAGTTCACAAGACACTACATATTTGCATGACAGACTGCATCAAGGCACATTTAAAACACACGAGGCGATGTGATAGCCATAGTCAGATTTATTCAAATAAATACCAAAAGAGTCAAAATAATATCAAATCCCACTGTGATCACAGGATCCAACACTTTGTTGCCTCGGGGAAGAGAGAATTTACTACACAGCTCCTACCGATTCTCTCTATGCATGTCAGCGAAAAAGGTTTGGAGGGGAGAGAAAAAAAAAAAAACGCAGACAGAGATTGACGTGAACATGATGAGTAAGTAAGCTTATAAAATGCAGGGCAAAACGATGCTCGCATTAATGAAACGCCACAAAGCATGTCACAAATGAAATGTGGGTGTGCGGACGCCGGGTGTCATTCTCTTCATTTGCTCAAATCAGCTGCAGCCATCCGTTTTACAATGAGATCACTCTCACACACACACACACACACATCATATATTTACTCTAGGATGCTGGGAAGAGTTTCTTCCAAAGAACCATGTGTCAGCACATGCCGTACGCTGACATGGAGTGTTACAGAAATAGAATGAATCAAAGAGAGGTGGAGGAGGTGATCAAGGAGGGAGGAGAGAGAGAGAGAGAGAGAGAGAGAGAGAGGTGGAGGAGGTTGAAGAGGTTAGATTCAGTGTTATTTTTCTCCATTTCCACTGCAGCCATATCACAGTTTAATGTTTCGGGACAATAGTTGAACACCCAATACTTGTTATATTCCCTTTGCACTAACTTCTCAAACTCATCTCTGGTGCAAACTACTATTTTTTTTTATTTATTTATTTATTTTTTCAGTTTATATCATGCCTCTACGTTTCTTACATTTTTTGTGTGAACCTTTGTCAGTCACAGGATTGCTCCATCTGTCTCATCTACCTCTTTTGAACTCCTCTATTATCTCCACCTGTCACATTCATTTCTATTTCAGTCTGCGAATGCCTTATGGACGCGGTTGCCAAAACGAAACTGACGTAATCCAAGGCTTGAAATATTGTCCCTGTTGCTCTTTATCCTACCTTGTGAGTTTCCCTAGTGATAATCCTTTTCTCATTAGCTTTTCCCCCTCATTCTCTTTCCATCTGCACACCTTTCTCTCCCCTTTGTCTCCACCTGCTCACAGCTCCTGCCTCTCTTTTCTACTTTTGTTTACTTGGAGTGGATTCAAAGCAGCCGGAGGGAGGGAAAGGGGGCTGGAGCTGAGGTTGTGGTGGGTTGATTTGTCTCATTGGTGCTGATTGTAATCAATTAGGGTGTGCTGCTCATTAGAGCTTGAGTTGGATCATTATGGAGACAGCATCTGCTGCCTGTACACACATTGACATACAGCAACATAGGACCACATCAATGCCAGACACTCGGGTTTGTCATAATATCTCACGAGATTTGGCATCAGATGCGGTAACATCACTTGAGGAGGGGTGTTCATATTTTGACTACAAGAGATGGGTGTTAAATTTACGGATCTTATGGAACATTGCAAATTCTACTTTATGATGTCTGCACTTTTATTACGGCGGGGGTATGAGCGTACTCGTCTTGACACAGTGAGTAAAACACAATAAATCTGATAAATATACTTTTTATTCCCTCAGTCTGTCCCCCACACTGCCCACGCACAAACACACGCACACACACTTTCTGCTCTGTGCCTGGCCACACACAGAGTAAAGCTGTAGATTACAAAAAAGGTGAACACGGGCCACCTGTGCTTAACAATGATATGCTGCCCATTCAAGGTCGCAGCTGACGCGCGCACACGCACATGCACGCATTGCACGCATATATTCTTAATAGTTATAGACTTACAGATACAGGCACAAACTAAATTATACACACGCACACATCTACACGTACACACACAAGTGAGGGTTAAAACCTCAACTCATAAATCAGGCAGGCTAGAGTGCCGGCATTTAAAAGGCCCTGCTCACATACTGTAAATATATGCAGCCTTTGTGGGAACTACCGTTCCAGAGGTCAGCGAGGGGAGACACTGGGTTATGACAGGAAAATGAATACAGTATGTCTCTCTCTAGAGCTCTCTTTACATTCATGCCTCTACCACTCTCTCTCTCTCTCCCTCTCTCTTTCTCCCTCTCTCTTTCTGGATCGCTTCAGGATACTCAGAAAACTCACTCACCATTTCTGTAGCAAAATGAAAACTGCTAAACCCGACAGTTGATACGCACAGGGAGAGAGGAAGATACGAGCAAAGAGAATATGCACATTGTACAAAGGACGTGCTTTTGGATTTACATTAACAGCCTCGAATTTTCTAAATAAATGACAATTTGACTGAAACAAAATAATATCTGCACGCAATCGTCGAACACAACGCTCAGTCACGACAGCGGGTGGCTCTAGGTCGGAACATTGAGTGTGTCATTAAGTGTGAAAGGTTGTCTGTATTGCCAGTAAATGTGGTTCTTTCAGCACCACCGGCACGTTAATATAATAACACACCTCAAAAACTGATGACCACAGTTCGTATAGAGAAAATATGTGATTTTAGGCTACGTTTCTAGTTATTGTTATGATTACAGGGCTGGCAATACGGGCAAATAACTTGGACTAATGCATTAACACTCCCAAGTTGGAACAATGGTACATTTTGATGCTTTTTAGATTCATGCCAAGAAGGCGTGCGTGTGTGATAAGGATCTAAGACTGCGGATATTTTTGGATTTCTATTCTTTTGTTGGGGCATTACATTCTCTACGTGTACTATAGACCAAATGTTGCCGTCCCTCACTTTAAAGTGTTTGTAATATTTCAGCAAAGGAGTGTTAAGGTCAAACCAGTTCATGAAAGTCCTAGCCAAGATTCGTTTATGTAAATGGTTTCAAGGTGGGAAAGGTGGAGGAGGAAAGAAAGACAATGCAAGGGGCCAAACAGACTGTGGTTGAGTGTGTGTACTGTACATTTGTGTTCCCCTGTCAGCCGCCTTTATACAGAGTGACAGCATGAGGGCGATGAGGTTAGGACTGTCCTCAGCAAATTACTCTCTTCCTAGTTCCAGGGGTCTCGTCTGTGTGTGTATGTGTGTGTGTGTGTCTGAACTGACCGCACACAGTAATAGCCCTCAAGGTTAATTGACCGAAAGCAGAGTACTTGTTCCTCCAAATAGACATTCAGGGTTAGGGTCTCCCTCCCACTATCTCTCCTGACCTGTGCGGGATATCATTATCAGCTCTCTCTGTCGTTCATTCTGCCCTCCTCTTCAGGCTTTTCTTAAAACAGAGAAACACAAGAAGACAAATGCCACCCCAGAGATTGCCCATTCTCTCTTATTAACCCGACACCATGTCCATCTGAAACAGAGTTAGGAATTCAGTCAAGTATCTACTGGGGAAAGAGACTAAAGCTACTTTGTTGTGGCAAAGCTTTAGTTTAAGGAACAAGCACAATGTTAAGATCATAATAATATGATTTTGCATTTCATGTCAGTAATCACGTACATACTTACTATTTTATTCCAGTTGTTCATTTGAAAATCCTTAAATTTCCAGTAAGTGTTGATGCTGAGAACAAGATCGAGAAATCATATTCAATCTCTGCTCATTTTCAAAGAAATTAATCTTTCAAATAATACACAATACGTTTATACCCTCAGCAGTTGCTTACTATCTGCCGCAGTAAAGTTGCGTGTGTGCGCATGTTGTTGTGTGCATTATGTAGGATACCCGTGGGTATTTTTAATTATTAATATTTCTTAATAAATCCAAGTAGTGTATGTAAGTCCACATCTGTGCTTTACAGCACCATAAACAGCATACGACTCAGAAGGTAACGGGTATAACAGGTAAATTGTAAAAGCAACACACACTGTCCACTCAGTCGGTTACCTTGAAATCGTTTCAATATGCAGTTTAGAATTAGAATTGGTAATGGTAAATGCTATTCCCCGTCTTTCCTTGGTTTGTTTTTCTTCCAAGAGTCTGCAGTCATGTGTTGCTCTCCAGTTCATGGGCCAGTTCCTCCAAACACACTGTCTATGTCCTTCAGAGACTCTGAAGGTCAGGCCGAGACCTCCTTTCCAGTCGAAACTGTTTAGCCTCACACTGGAGACAGAGCAGGAATAATTATGTATTCAGGCTGACCGATCAACCCGACCGTCAATAAGAGATCCAAGATACCTGAGTTTATATCCAACCCATTATGATGACTGGTAAACAATTTTAAACTCACATTTTTTCTGTGACACTATGTGATTTGTGGCATATATCAGGCTAACAAAAATGAAAAGGTCTTGTGACATATTACCACCTGACATCTTCTACCAACTGCAGTCAAGTGAAAATGTTATTAATGTTGGAAAGGTTATACATAGCTTTAAAGGGGAACTCCACTGCTTTTACCCATCAAAGTCTGTTTGCAGGTCTTAAGGAATAGGACTGAATATGTGGGGGGGGAAAAAATAAGTTTTATAAAGGCTTCTGTGGCACAGGAGGGAACTGAGCAAAGTCTGTTCAAGTACTGAGGCAATAGTTAAACAGCAGATCCCTTTCCATGAAGCAATTTCAGAAGACAGTATTAGCTGCTATAGCATAACACCAAAATCTTTGACAGAACTGTTGGCAATTGAGCTGCATGCTGGGTAATTTAAGCAGCAGGGTTTGATGAGGAAGAATATGTGGAATCAAAAAGACAAAATCTCTGGTTATGCTGCATTCTCAGTACATACTGTGTGTCTGTGTGTGTCTGTGTATAAACTTTATTCTGGCTCTGACACACATACAAACCCTATGCCTGCTTGTGTATTAGAGCATATTTTTAGTTTATGAGCCCGCATGCATCTCTTGATGTGTCTCCCACCGTCTTGCTCAGTTAGCATCACTGGCTAATCATGGCAAATGAGAGCTAGCAGGGAGGCTAGATTGGCATAAGTTGGCATTAACTGGTGCATTAGCAAGTGTTGGGCAATTACTTTAATGACGTAAATTGAACTGAGATTTCCCCCTGCACAGGAAGTGAATGAGAGAAATGTAACAATGATTATGATTAGGCGGCTAATTATAGTATCAGCTCAATGCGGCACATAGCCTAAGCCTAGACAGATTCTGTTTATTTAGACGATCGGCAGGGATGCTTGGTGTGCTCACTGATTGCAATGTTTTGGTTTTGCGTGTGCACATCACCATAAATGTGTCAGTTATTTGACTGAATGTGCTGCTTGAAAGAAAGAGTGACTTTCTTTTGACACTTTTTTGATCCAGTATATCATGCCTGATTTATGAAGGAGTGATATGGTGTAAGCCATATGCAGGGGAATAATATAGAGCATATGATACTAATTCTGTTTTAAAAACATATTGCATATTCTGCTCTAGGCCTTTATATGAGGATATTATGAATGACAATGTGGCAGCATGGTGAATCAGTGATTCATGCTGGCAACCCCACCACAGATTGGTCTTGAATCTGCCAACTGACTAGGGTCTTTCTGTGTAGAGTTTTCATGGCATCCCCATGCAAGTGTGTGTGCTCCTATTCTCTCCCACAGTCCATAAACATGCAGATTAAGTGACAGAGACTTGAGTGAGTGTTAAGAGTCGACCGTTTATTTGTTATTCCTGTGATAGAATGGTAACTTAGCCAGTTTTACCCAGCCTCTGGCCCAGTATGTGCTTTGCATAGAATAAGTAGTCATGGAAAATGTATGAATGGATAATTAGTGGAAATGAGACATTTGTCACATGTGCAGGTTTTAAAATATATATATAAAAAAACATATGCAATCTGAGCAGTCACATCTAAAAGGACCTGTATTAGAAGTGAACATGGGGGCAGACACGTGGCTTCTATAGTACACCACAACTACAAACTACAAACTCTATCAGCATCTCCACTTTTACCTAAATAGAAAGGACAAAAAAAGTAATGCAGCATTTAGGGGGTGAGGTAGTTACTGCCCTTATATGTCAGGCAGAGTGGAGGGCCACACAGTCAATTACAATCTGATACACTGAGTTTCCCTGCAAGAAAATGGTTAGCACAGACACACACTTGTATTTAGTCAAAAAAAGACAAAATGTAAAACCATTGCCTTTTGTGTGGGCTGCAAGCAATATATGTCTTTCTAAAACACTGGTGAATTCGTGAACGGGCCAAAATCCTCCTGATAGCCCTGCTCTTGTTGCTATGCATGTTTCTTTGTTTGGCTCGGAGTAACTCGAAGTCTCAGCAGGCAGCTACTTCATGCCTGCTGGTCAGCCCAAAGTGCTGTCTAAAAGTAAAAGCAAACACACCCAGACACAGACTGAAAACTACTGTAGGCACACTGGTAAAGTACCGCACAAATCGAAAGATAAACAGGCTGGCATTCGCACAAATCTCAAAAAACTGTAACCTCCCCTTGCTCCATTGTTTCTGTTCTCATGTTTTCCCTCTTTAGAGTCTGGGAAGAAAAGGGAGATCGGGAAAAGTGAGGGAGAGGAAGCGAGATCACAGAAAGAGGAAATGGGAAACAGGTGGATCAGGTAAGCAGAAGGAGTGGCACATGAGGAGAGGGAAATAATGGAGGAGGGGGCATTGTAAGGACATTGTTGAAGGACATAAGGCAAAGTTAAAAGACTGGATTTAGTATGCAGCTCACAGAGAGCTGTGTGTGAATGTGAGGGTGTGTGTAGGGCATTTGCTACAGAAATGCCATCTTGGATTGGATTTGTTTCTGTGTTTTGGTATGCAATTTATTTTTTCTTTTTGCCTTGCCCTTGTGCACGTGTGTCTGGTTTTGTGTATGTATGCATGCACATGCACATGTATGTTTAGGAAGCTTTACCCATGTTTGTTTATTAACGTAAGTCCTTTATAAGACATGTGTGTGCGTGTAATGTGTTAAGGTGTGTTGACACACCCTTGGCTACCTCTAAAGCAGATTAAGAGGACAGGGTGTCTGACCTTGTTGTTCCACACTGGGCTTCTGTGACAGAACAAGAGTGCAAAGAGCACCTCTACGCCCCCCTTGGTGTGCACCAAGTCTGGGTTAGCTCACCACCCTGTGACCCATCTGCTCGGGGATCAGGCTTAAAGTGTCACTGCAGGGTAATTGGCCTGTCTGTCTCCTGGTTGCCACGCACACAAAGCCTGACACAACACACAGCTCTCTCCTTGGGTCATGGAAGTGAGCATGAGGAAAAGCACATTTACCACACATGTTTGACTGAAACTGAGCTTCATATGTTGCGGGAACACTGACATAAGATAACAACAAATACATCAGAAGCCAAAGAATGACATTCAGAAACATGGACTCTTGTTGAAACAAGAGGCATGGACCATAAACTGTAAACAGAACACACCTTGCACATCAGATATTCTCGGATCCACATTTAATGTCAACAAGTGACCTGCTGACCTTATGAGAAATAACTTGGCCTTTTGTGACCCTCTCTTTATTTTCTCTCCTCTCCAAGTTAGACAGAGGCTGAGCATGGGATAATTGCTCATCTCTAAATGTGCCAGATTAGCTGACCCCATAAAACAAGACTGTCACAGAGCACTCAGAAAAGAATTTGACTCTCCAAGTGAGTTTTTATTTTGAGTTACATTCATTAGTAATGATGTAAGTTGTATGCCGTTGGTGACTGTTCCTGAGCCATGTCATGGGGTCACAATGAGGTCAGGTCAAATTAAATGTCGCAAGGGCAGAAAAAGGAGAAGACACAGGAGGGATACTGACGTCACAGGTCAGACTGAGGACAAATCAGTCACCACTTCACCTCAATGCATTGCAAAAGAGATATAGACAGTGACGGCATAAAAACAGGATGAAGAAAAGATTCAAGATTAAATGGCAGAGATGCTTCTCTCTTTATGTTAAAAAATTCAACTAGATGAAAATATCTTATAAATACTTTTTTATGTATTTATTGTATTTAAGTAAACATTTCACAGTAATTCTTCACAAATTTACAACATCATTAAACTGATTTTTTTTTTACCCAAGTTTGGAGGAGGGTAGAGCTCTCATATATCATTGCTGTTGGTGGAGAAACATCCAGCAGCACCGGACTGTCGGCCACCACCATCCAAAGACGTATGGTACAGCACAACATTACAGTAACATTACACCAACCCCTTGTCCTTCACATGGAGTAGGTCCCTTATTCCCCAATCACTTAATAAAACCAGGTACCACTCAGCTCACTCGTCATTGCATTGAACAGCAGTCTTCTTCTTCACTCTAGTGAGGTTTGCAAACCACAGATATGGGCTGCGACAGAGAGAGGCTCTTGCCACTCCATACACTCCCAAAGCTTGTTAAATTTCAGGCAGAGAACACTAGCATGAAGCATGTAGGCACCCACTAACAGTTTTGGTGGTGAGGGCCAGGAGGTGTAAACTCGACACCAGTGGCCTCAGCATTGGACTTTATCACTTTGCAACCACAAAAAGGGGTGATATCTTCTTTGAAGAATTACACAATAGCACCATAGAGACCAAGGCGGCATGGAGTCGATCCCCTGTCAAGTATGAAACTAAATGTTTTGTAACTGTAGTCCTATGAGCACTGGCTTAAAATGAAAAATATACTTGCTAACTGTCATGTTTTTTTTTTTTAAGGAAGACCCTTCAATGAGGAAGACCGGATTCAAAGTATTAAAGTTAAGTTAAATGCATTATTCTTGTACAACAAGGAGTGTTTAACAATGCAACACACAAAAGCTGTTACAGAGGGAAAAAAAGGCTCTCTATGGAGCCCTAACAGTTGGTTCTTATACACTCTGAACCCCCATAGATACGGATGTCATAATACATTTTCTTAATTTCCTTATTTACCCAATTTCCCCAAGTCAACTCAGAGAAGTGAAAAACAGAACATGTGAGGAGTAGGAACTCACGTACACAACATATAATTTAAGAAATGTCATTTGAGTAATTGCTCATGTTGAGAAATCCTTGTTGAGTCGGTATGAATAATAAAAAAAAAAGTAGTCTCTTATTTCCCAAACCATTGCTCTTTTTTTTTTTTTACAACTGTGACTTAAGTCCAGGGGGATCATATCCTGCTCAATGGCAACATTTCAGAAATTACTGTTATCTGCTAATTGCTTTGTGGTGTATTTACCATAGTGGGCAATGGTTTGCTGCTGTCTCTGCAGCTAAGTGGAATATCAATGACATGCAAAATACTGGCTGTGTCACTGTGTATGTGCTGTCTGGCCATGAGGTGTGTCTTCTTCACACGCGCTGCACACTAACAGACTAATGCACAACAGGAGGTGTATGCCTGCTGTTTATAACTGGTTATGAGCTTGTTCCAAGTGGTCGTTGATTTGCTGAACAAGACATACATTTTTTTCACATGGTTTTAAATATAATTCAAGTGTGAAGGGGTTGTATTGTGCCCAGTACAAAGCAATTAAGCATGTCTTGAGCGTTCATATTCAGTCTTGCATTGAGCTGGTGGCTAGCAGTAAGTATGCAGTCAAAACTGTGAATCTGGATCGTCAAGCTTCCCCCATGTCCGTGGCGATGGAAGAGGGGTTCTTGCACAGCATGAACAAATCACACTGGTTGATCAGAGCCTACACAGTCAGGAGTAAAATTGGATAGCATGTTGAAAACAAAGCATTTACATTAACAGAACTGTATCATCCTGTCTCCTGGTTTTCAGTGGTTTAAGATACTGGTTCTGGGACAATCTGTTCAGGGCTGAACACGTACGAGTACAGCGTACAGACTCATTATCATCATCGTTTGATTATTAATTGTTTCTGGGGTCTCACTGGCTGCTTCAAATACACTGTATGCTAACAGCTGTTGGCAAAGATGAACTGTAACACCGACCTTATTGTACCACTTAACTTGACGGACAGTCTGTGCTACCCTAGATGTTCCTTCACTAAAAATGACAATGTCTTCTGGTTGCAGGTGGATACTTCAGAAGTTTCACTGTACTTCTATTTTACACTTACTTATTTTATAAGCTTACTGAACAACTTTGATTTACTCACCAGTTTTGGTCAAAAACAAATGAAAAAGCTTAACCCAAGAGAGTGTTTAACTGTATGGAAAACTAATTATGATTGTAGTCACAAAATATGGCTATGGAACAATGTAAGAAGCAGATGTCTATTAAGACAATGGAAGAACACAGCTGAAAGTGCTGCCTGCAAAATTGGAGGTCAGGGGAAAGGAAGAGGGAAGTTAAGGGATTTAAAGGAATACGGTAAAGGGTATTGTGGATGGATAGAGAATTGCCAATTGGGATGATAGGATGTGCAAAGAAAAGCTTGTACCCACAAAGCAGCTGGACTGGCTGTGTGTTTGGGGCCACAGGGCTGAATGTGCATGTGTGTGTGTGTGTGTGAGAGAGAGAAAGAGAGATAGAGAAATTGTAGTTACAGGTTAGTGGGAAAACCCTCAATGGTTCAATTACACAGCCTTGTATGACCTAGGGGGAATGCTTGATAGGTCTATTAGCTCATAGTCAGGGTACCGATGCTACCATTGGGACCTATATACACACACACTTTAACACACACACACACACACACACATAGACACACTGACATGCACACCTACATGCACGCACACAGATACCAGCATGGAGAAGTGTACAAATATGCAGAGCAGTAGCCACATAATGCTAAATGATGAACTAAAACTCCAGAATATGCATTGTTTATACTGCTGATTCAAATTTTTAAAAGTTATTTAAAATATTAAAATAAAGTAAAACGTTTGTGTGATAACTTATCTTGTGTTTTTCACGTCACATAATTTATCAGTTCAGGGATGGTGGTTGAATATATATTTAGGGAACACGGAGTACAGTATATACATGTCTGTAACGTAAAAGGTTGTAGACTCATACACCAAGAAAGAACTGCAATTGGTACCTCTGGGTACCATCCATGGCACCACAGGGGTAACAGACCTCAGGCAGAGGTCAGCTAGGTTGAGACTGCTAGTCACACAATTATATATGACTAATATGTCTCAGTCTGCACCCAGACCCTTGGGAGGGTGCTGGCCCATTGCTGTTACCCATGACCCCTTTCAGGAAGTACCTGCCTCAATACCTATGGAGTGGGCTGGTTCTGTTGAGGCAACAAGGTATTTTATGTGTAATAATCCATTACACACAGAATCCACTGGACAGGGCCCACAAGGCCACGGAAACCAGCCCATAGAAGCTACGGCTGAACCAAAGGCGCTGCATCATCAAAGGCACAAGTGGGATGATTTCCTGAAAATTCACTAAGCATTATTAAGGCAGGAAGAGAATGGGTCCAGGGGGGGAAACGATTAAACAAAAGAATAAGAATGATGGTAACAAACAATTTGGTCAATAAATGAGGACAAGAGAAATTGTGATGGGTAAATGAGTAGGCGTGCAGAAGACAATTATGTGAGTAAATTAATGAGCGGATGAAGGAGTGAGCTAGTGGGTTGATCTTGATTGGCTTCACCAATACAAAGAGGTGGTTGTTATTTTCTGGCATACTTATACATGACGGGACATGAGTGGGTGAGTGAATGGGTGCACAGTATTGCACAGTATACTCTTTGTAGGCTAATGATGTGTCCTACAGAATTGATAAATGGGCTCCAGCTTGATTTTATGATATTACCTTCAGTCTTTCCATTGTAATGTGATGATAGTTGGTGAACTTACTGGGATATTAAGAAGTTCCAGCTTTTCTAATTGAATAGAATGAATCTTTGTCTGGTGATCAAAGTTGATTGAAGACAATAGTTTCCAATTGTCTAGAATGTTTGAGTGGACAGGACTTCCGGGTGTGATGTCAATGCATAAACCTGCATTTTTTTCTAATGATCAGTGAGGGGCAGGGAGACCTCCATGTAAAATGACCCTACTTATCACTACATCCATTACCTCAGTAAAACATTTCCTACTTTTCAGTTTCGACCATAGAGTGGCAGAATTGTGGATCTAGACCAGTTTATGGAGGAGGCTCAATAAGCATAGAAAAAGTGGAAATCCTTGTCTTGTGCCCCTGATTGGAGTGTTACACATGTTGCATTACAGAGTTATAGTTATAGAGTTTTGATCCACTGAATGAACGGCCACAAACCAAATCTCTTTAGAGTGATTAAAAAGGTGCCCGGTGGTTGAATGTCTTTCTTTTATAAAACCTGTTTGGTCCAGATAGGACTGATTCAAACATGGTGACTAGTGCATTACTTATCATATCCAGATTCCACTTGATTACCTTTATTGGTCTGTAGCTGGAGGTGACTGCTAGTCCACAAAAAAGGCTTATATTGAGTTAGAAGTTAGTTTTGTGGGCCTGGTGATTACATTTTGTTAAGCCTTTTGATAAACAGAGGAGATATGAAATACCAAGACTGTTGATAGATAGATCTCTAGGACAGCCATGTGGTTGAAGAGGTTTGTGGAAGATTCTCTAGACATACCAGGACATACCAAGTCATCCACCTCAATACAATGATGATTCACATAGATGTAAATTAATTTGAATGAAAACAATCAGCTCATTGTCTGTCTGTCTCCATCAATGCTGTTTATGACCTGCCCATGCATAATTCTCTAAAATGTATCAAAACAAATGCTTTTTCAAAGATTCCCATTGATTTAAGCAGAGTTTATGTGTGGACTGGGTGAGCACACTAAGGTTACTGTATTGATAGTTTTCTTTGAAACAAGGCACGCCTCTGTAAAAATCCAACATAATTATGACAATGTAGCCAATTCAATATTGGTATAAAAATGAGTTTGCTGCTCAGACAATTAGAGAATAAAGTTTTAGCCAAAAACTAAATCAATTGTGGATTCAAAATGAATTGACACGTCCTCATACGTGTGTGTTAATGATTTTAACTTGATGCACACACTGCAAGAAAACACATGCATTTAATTGTAGAATAGATTCAGTTCTTGGCACATTTCTGATTGCTTTGTGTCTATATGTGTGTGTGTATGCGTGTGGGTGTGGGTGGGTGGTACCTCATTTTTCTCCTATTTGTGTCACAGGAAGGTGACAAAGAGCAATAATTTAATTTAGTTCAACAGGAGGAAGAAGTCTGCCAGTGAATTTAATTGCAGCGGGTACGTGCGGAACTGCATTGAGCAGTCCTTTCAAAGGGAGGAAAAAATAAAATCCTCATTTGCAGTGAGAGACATTCTCCTCCCATATTTCCATTTTTCAAACACATTTCTCCCCAGTTTAAAATGAAGACGCATTATGCAGCCATGCATTTTGGCATCTTGCTCAGAGCTTTTATTGTGTCGAAAAGTGCTGTCACTGCAAGACGGGCTTTCCCCTAGTGATTCTCACTTGGCATGTCCTTGCTAATGCTGTGGGAGTTACAAATTACTTTACAAATACACATGTTTAGAAAGGGTGGCAATGAATGTGTGTGTGGGGGATAATCTTTTCTAAATATCTTGTGTGGACAATGCATTTTCTCCATCTTTGGAACAACATGCCTCACAATTCCATCTGTCCTCACTACAAATACGACAGCATGAGCTGCTTTTTTTCCAAAGAGTGTACCATAAGGTTTTCTAAGAAGTAACCTTTTGTGGTCGTGCAAATAAAGGTGCAGAAGTAGACGCGCAAGTAGAGTGATCTTGTCATGCTGCTGAACCGAACATCGTATTATATTAGACAATGTTTCTAACCTTACCAGAACCACACTGTATTTGCCATTTTAGAAATAAATATGCTAATACGCTAATGAATATGCAATTCTGTCAGTGAACATTAAATAACAGCAGAGGCGGCAGTAGGCACATTTAAGGAGGACTTTGGGATGGATAATTTGGCCATCATGTCTTACACCCAGAGTGAAATCTTATCATAAATTCATCCGTCACTACAATCTCATTCTAATGATAATGGAAAAGTTTTAGTTTGAATTCACAATTTTACAGTCTCGCTAAAATTGATTTTGAATTAGCAGACCAGAACGCAGAAAGCTTTTCTTTAGTCAGAATTACATCTTTCCATTACACTGTATATGTATAAGTGAATTTTATAAAAGAAAAAGAATAAATTGCACTGGTATGTATAATAAAGTTCTATTAATATATCTGAGCCTTAAATCATGTCCTATTGTCCAGGCATTTTTCAGATTCTGAAGTGATCTTACTAGCTATAATACTTAAGTATGCACTTTACAGTACAATACTTTGCTGTGTTGCATTTAATTGATACTTGATATGTCCTAATTTTCTTTTATGTCATATTCAATGGATTTCATTTCATACTTATTTACTTACCACTTTCTATCTGGGAATCAGTAAACCTCTCCCGTTAGAATCAGAATCCTCAGCAGATCCTCCCTCTAACCTTCTGTTTTAACATTCCTGCTATCTCATGTATTTTCCTTTTATATCTGTGCTCTTCTTCTAAAATGTAAACTAATTTCTTCCTTATAAATTCTCAGGTGGCAATAGTTAACACTGCCACCTCACAGCAAGGCTTTAGTTTGGATTTCCGCATGTCTGCATGGGTTTCATCCAGTTGCTCTGGCTTCCTCCCACAAAGGAAGCCAAAGACGTGCAGGTTAGTTGGTGACTCTAAATTGACCTTAGGTGTGAATGTGATCACAAATGGTTGTTTGTCTCTGTGTATCAGCCCTGTAATGAACTGGTGACCTGTCCAATGACCTGACTCAACCTGAAATGTTGTTTTAAAATGGTTTCAAGATTTCATGAATAAACATGTACAGCACACACACACACAAATCTTTGTTATTGTAAATTAAGTTGGATGTTTCCTTTATATAGTTCACAGTGCTCAAATCCTTGCAAATGTGTTAGCCTTAGCCTTATTCTGTACAAAAAGCCTCCGATTGTAGTTGTTGACAAAGTCTGCCCACTTTTATACAATACTGTCCTTTCGGTGGAATCAGTGTAATGTATTACCTGCAACTAGTAATGACTTTGCTATGAGCCAAGAATCTACTGAAAGAGCACAAAGGAGAATAGAAGTCAAGTCCACTCAAATCAATTTTAGTTGTGTAGCCCAAAATGTTCAAAGACCAAATGCTCAAAGTTTCATAGGGTTCCACAAACTAAAAAAAGAATGTGTTGAACTGCCTGATACTCCTTCCCTATGGACACATTTTGAGCCTCAGAGTGGGGGGCTGTGACCAACACTTTCTGTGACTTTACTGAACTGACAATCAGACAAACCGCTCCCACTGTGACAGGTCGCATTTCACCCAGCCCAGTGCCTCAGTGTGGTTCAGGACAGATAAACACTTACAACAACAAAGCAAAATATGATATAAGTATATATCCACTCATCATCCACAAAGGTCCTTCACAAGACATGACTCATTGTTAACAACTTAATACTCCCATCTTATTTTTCTCTCTGTCTTTCTTTCCAGTATCATAGCCAACACCCATTTTTCACCCATTTTTTTTTTTTTTGGACATTTGATAATAATTTAAGCGGGCCTCCCTGTCCTGACTTGACTTTACTCATCAGTTCAAAATCATCTAAAAGTTTGCATATTTTATTTTATTTATCTATGTATATATTGACTATTTAGCTGTTAGTGACCTGGGGTCTCCATCAATATGTAGAGATAAGAAAAGAATATATCAAAACGTCGAAAAACATATTGCTAGTTGCACTTTAATTACTTTTATGTTCGGTGGGGACTTGCTCAGCAGCTAAGCACAAATCTTATTAATAGAACTATAGGAGCAAAAGTTGCCTAGCTTGCATGAACACACACACGCACACACACACACACACGACCCACTCAGAACTAACTATGCTTGGCATGTCACAAGCATGTGACAATTTGTGGCTCCAGCGGTTTCCATTAGAAGTTGATAAGATTGGAAATGAATACAGCTTCATTTTAATTTCACAACCACGCAACTGTACCTTGATTTGCGTTCACCTGCTGTCTGTTTTCGATGAACTGGGGACGTATGTTGTTTTAAAATTGTTTCAACATTTCATGAATAAACATGCACGTCACAGTCACACACACACACATATAAACACAAACACACACATACCAGGCAGAAACATATAGTCTGTATGCAAATAAGCATCTACTGTGTCAAAGGCCAAAGTGATTTTAAAATGAGTTTTTTACTGCGACAAATTGAACGTAAGAGGCATTCTGTCCATGAATGTTTGAGCATCTGTGGGTGTTAGGGACAGACTGTGCCTGTGTACTCGCGTGTGTGTGCACTTTTTCCTTTTCTTTTTTTTCTCCCAGTAAAAAGTCAATGTGTCAACTTCAAAATGAATCAAAATGGATATAACCTGTCTATACATGTCTCGCTCTTTCTCTCTCCCTCACACACACTCCCTGGCGAACATGATCTTTCCAGTGAGTTACCATTTGTTACAGCACAAAAGTCAAATTAAACATTTTTGAAATTTGTGATGCAATGGCAGGAAAGCAAATAAATTGTTGAGGAGAGAGCGATTTCTTACTCTCTGCACAGCTTGACCTAAGTAATGTGATGAACTGCAGCCAAAAAAATAAATGTCATCTAATGAAGTACACATGTTGAGACAGATGGAAAAACTTTGACAGCCACTTCATTATTCATCTGTCCCGTCCTGTTTTGAAAAACATTTTTTTTTTTTTTTTTTTTTTTCAACTCTTGCTCTTGGACATCAAAATACTTCCACACAATAGACTCTGTAATATTCAGGAAGTGTACCTTGTCTTCCCGTTCCTCCTTTTTCCTCTCCTTTGGTCTTCTGTTCCCATGCATCATTCCTCACTTCACCTGTGAACCCTAACAGCAATTACTGTAAACTCACCTTGCACAGCGGCACATTCTCGGGAAGAGACATTCAGAGAAGGGGAGAGGGAGAGAGAGGGGTGTTAAGAACACGTGAAAGAGAGAGAGAGAGAGACTGGAGGAAATGAAACACAATGGGAAAAAGGGCAGCACACGGAGAGTACAAAGGAGGTAAAGAAAATGAATAAGAACATAAACAAGTCTCCCACCTCTCTTTCTTTTCCTTCAATCTCATATATAAATGTGATGGTTCCTCTCCCCATACAAAACCCCATAGGCAATTTAAAAAAACTAGGCCAAAATGAAATATGACTGCAATATAAAAACAACACTTCAGACACACAGCAGTCTGATAAGACCATTTTGTGTGTGCATGTGTGCACGAGTGAGCATTTGTGTGTGTGTGTGTGTGTGTGTGTGTGTGTGTGTTTGTCTCGATGAGCATGAGCAAGTGAGGAAGACAGAGCGAGTCTGGGGTAGGTATGTGAGCAATGGGAGACTAAATGAGTCGCAAGACAGTTGAGTGTTTTATTAAGATTGAATCCAAAGTAGGATTTCAAATGAAATTTTACACCGCTGAAGTGGTTGTGTAATCCATCATGCGGCTTCTTCGTCTTTCTTTCCCTCTCGTGCACATGCCCACACACACAACACACAGAAAAGTTACACGCGCTGTCCTGCCGTCATGCTGCACTCGCACTCTAACCCTTTAGCCACCAGTAAACTGTAGCATAAACGAGCTAAATCCCTTGTAATCTGTCTGTGACATGCATGCATGTGCTGGCTTGCTCTGAAGAGTGAAGCCTGACCCAAATATGGACGTGGGACTGAGTCAAGAATCCAACCTTAAGATTCAGTAATATGATGTGATGCACGATTGCGTGGAGACAAAAACGAAAGATAGTCTTTTGTTTAGACAAATTGACATGGCGGCTGCAAGTGGCAGTGGGAACATGAACATTTTTGCCTTTTTTGGGGGGATCTTAAAAGTTTAATTGCCCAGAATTATATGCGGTGACATCAGTAAAGGGGACACTCATCTGACCTAAATATCCCATTCCAAGTAGCTGTTGGGGACTTTTAAAAGCTCAGAATGTTCAACCATCAGTGACAAACCCAGCGTTTAGGGCAGAGTATTCCCTCTCTCTTGATAGAGTGAGAGGACATACAATTTTTATCTTAAATTTCGATTACATAAGAAGACACACTTAAAGCAGATTGCCAGTTGAAGAAAAAGCCTCAGTCTTTATCTAAAATGAGGGGTTCATCTGCCTTTCCTCTGAGATTTTAAAACTACATTTGCTGTGTTTAGTAAGTTACACTTGTTGAACGCCCTCCAGTGACTGATTGCTCTCAACCTTGGGTTACCTCCTTTTAATATTCAGGGAAAAACAACCAAAATCCATCACAGTCTGTAAAATCATCAGTAAAGGAGTGGGACGGACAGCCCAGCTTACCAAATCATGATTTCACAGCCGGGATGTTGTCCAAGTTGATAAGAACTCAGGTCATTCGGTTATATTGGTATTTAAAATGAACGATCAGAGAGAGAGTTAGAGTCAACCAAATGTTGTCTTCCTACCTTTACTGGCTGTGTAGCACACATCCTAACCGTTACACATTATCATTTTGCAAAGCTTCTGTTTACTCCGTACAAACATAACACCTCTTTTAAAGCCATATTGTGTAATATTTCTACCATAAAATAACAGATTGGGTGATATGAGAGATGCAGAGAGATAGATTTATTTCTTTATTCACTTCTATATACCATAGCTGCTCAGTGAACCTTTATTTATCTATTTGTTTTTATTTATTTACTTTTTTTTTTTTTTGCAAAGTTCTGCTGCTTTGAGCTGTGCTGCTGCAGCAGATGCTTATGGTGCTATTTGCACGGCCTGACCAGTGGAAAACAAATGTTCATAGGGTTTGTTTTTTTTTGCCTGGAAATATTTACATAATTATCTGTCATGAGCCCAGCCACTGTATTATATCTTCCAACTATACCTTCAGGCTCCAAAAAAACAACAACTATAGATTGTATACACTGCTCTGTCCAACTTGACCTTGTCAGTCTCCATTCTGCACTCCATTTACTCGGTTATCTAGTTAGAGCAGGGTGTTCTGAAACCTGTTAACCAGCTGTCTCACATGCATTACCCCTTTCATTCTGTTCCTCAGTTCAGCAGCTTTTAAGTAACGGCCCCCAGCCCGACCTCACCAGCTCTGTCTCTCTTCTCGATCTATCTCTGTTCTACCAATTAGGGAAGTCAGTCAGCTTATGTCAGTGAAGTGCTCTATTAACTGTGAAGGTTAAAGGAAGCCAGACCATTCACTGGTTAATCTGGTCTCTGCGCCTGTGCGTGTCAGTGTGTGTGCGAGCGTGCACCCACATATCTCTGCATGTGTCACGTTTGATTTGTGCCACATTACAACAGAATATTTTGTGCTGGGAATTGGAGGGTGTTGGTGGTGTTGATTAAGGAAGTCAGCATGTTAAGGTTTCCTGTTTCCCACTATTGTTGCTATAGCTGCTAATCAATCTATCTTGATAAATACATTTGGACTTGGAAATGTATTGTTAAACATCTGACCCAGGTCTCTTTTTTTCATTGTTACGTTGCCATTTAAAACTGAACCTCTGCATTGTTATTGCCTTATTGGCCAGCACTGTTTTTTTTCCTTCATAGTATTTTTTTTTTTTCTGCGTACGCTCTAGTGCAAGATTTGAGTGCCTCAGAAAGCTCCATCTTCAAATAATTGCATACGTATACATGTGGACACACACACACACACACACACACACACGCATTCAAATAAAATAGAGACAGATAGAAAGAGCATGACATAAACCAATATCCTTCTCTGTGACACCATGATTGGATATTTACTATCTCATTTCTCCAAGCTTACACACAAGAAATGAATTAAATGTTTTTCTTTCTTTCTTTTTTTTTAACGCTTATCCCCGCCTTCATAACAGCAGATTGGCATTAAAAGGGCATGGGTGAAATTAACTTGTCTGAATGTCTGTGTATGTGTTTTTGTGAGTGTGTGTGTGTGTGTGTGTGTGTGTGTGTGTTTATGTGTTTAGAGGGATGCATTCCTGCCCCAACCCTATTTTGATAATGTTGGAATGAGAGAGAGGAAATATTCTTTCAAAAGCCCATTCCATCAAATGCCTGTCATTTCTTCTTTTAAATGCCTAATCCCTGATGGTGTGTGGTTATGGCGCTGTCTCACTTCTCAAACAAACTGTTTGCTGCATCTCTCTCTCTCTCTCTCGCCTCTGTCTGTTAGATAATTATGCTAGTTTCCTCCATCATGTATCCTCTGCGTATATCCAACTCTCCTGCTGAGCTGTGCAACGTCTCGAAAGAGCCAGACCTCCCGTGGCTCACTTTCTTATGGGTTAATGTCCACTGTTATAGCTGGCTGGTATGTTGAAAGATGGAGAGACACTGAAAGAGAGAGACAGATAGACTGAGAGACAGAAAGACAAAAGAAGAAATCATTGCAGAGTTAAATATTTAAATATGTTCCTGCGGTTTGAACTTATTACTTAGACTAAGAATTGCTCTATTAGCAGAAAACAGGGAAAGGTTTGATTTTGAAGCAAAAATCTGTAAACCATCAACTTAAACAAAAACGGGTGCACTGTCTTTTTGTTTTTTTTCTTTTTGGTTAGATTAAATGATACCAAGAACGAAAAATAAAAGTAAATAAATAAAAATGGTGATAATCCAAAAAAAAAAAAATCATTTTACTATCTGTGAGGATAAAGTCACAATGCCAGCATATCGACTCAGTATGCCACCTCACCACGTGAGTGCAGCAGCATCAATTCACAGGGCTGAGCTGAGGTGACTCATGAAAGGAGAATCCACCACACAGTTATTTCAGCTTGTGAAGTTTTGTGGCAACATTAGAAAAAAATCTTCACTACTTGATACTTTACCAGTTGATTGACTCAAAAACACAAATGCACTGCCATTGTTGCATGGAAATCAGTGCTGGAGGATGTTACAGATATTTTACTTACATAAAAGTATTAATACCACACTGGGAAAATACTCCTGTACAAGAAAAAAAATGCTTTCAAATCCTTACAAAAGTAAAAGTATATATTTTCAGCTAAAGTTATATGAAGTATCAAAAGTGAATACAGAAAGGGAGAGCGCAAATATAGTTACAACCCATTCCAACCCCTCTAACCACTGACATGATCAACCAAAGCAGTATGCATAGATAAAAACACATATCAGACAGAAAACAACAAACATGAACAGATTTACCAGTACAACCCATTCTTCCCATACCTATCCCTCTGCTACCCAGAAGTCCTGCAGCATTGTAGACATAAAGCAACAGCATTCAGACACAAAGGAGTCAGATAATAATGCCAGTTTCGTGAATCATGCATGGTGATATCCATAGAAACCATAGAAAGCCAAAAGCATACATAAAACAGTGTACATACATTTTTGAAATGCAAAATGTATATATATATAGTAAATCAGCAATTTATGTCTGCATGATGTATTTGTGCTGTAGGAAGCTCCAGCTGTGCAGTGTCTTTTTTTTTTTTTTTTTTTTTGGCCTTTTTCAAGCTTTATTTGACAGAAGCAGCTGAAGAGTGACAGGTATGTGTGGAAAGAGAGAGACGGGGAATGACATGCGGGAAAGAGCCACAGGTCGGATTCGAACCCTGGGCAGCAAGGACTGAGCCTTCGCACACGGGGCGGCTGCTCTACCGACTGAGCTCAACGCCGCCCCAACTGTGCAGTATCTTGATAAGACCATTCACTTCACTGACAGTGCATGTGGTGATTTCCAGTGACAAGCCACCGTCTTCTTTCGCTGCTGTGAGACCAGCTAACAAGAGAAGCCCATCATTTGTCGTTAGCTCCAAAGAGGAGGTGTCATTTAGGAATAGCAGAGACTGTAAGTGAGAGATGGCTCTCCCAGTAACATTAGACACCATATGAAGAAAAGCGCCAAATGTAGTAATGTTACAATGCAACATATTCTACAAACTTAATAAGTTGATTTTCTTTTCCACCCATGATAATAATCTTGCATGATCTATTACTTGCTAGTGTGTAAGATTTAGCGCTCTCTAGTAGTGAAGTTGCAGGTTCCAACCAACTTAATCACCATTTGCCTCATTCACCCCTCCCACGCATGTAGAACAACATACTGTGGCTACCTATAGAGTGAGTATCTGGTTTGTCTGTTATAGCCTGTGGTGGAAGAGGGCTTGCTGCCTCTGCAGATACAAAGGGCACATTGTAATGTAATGGAAATAATTCTCATTTTCAGGGGATTAGACACTAACGAAAAAGAAAACATATTTACATAATAGATAGACAATTAAATATAATAGAGCTCCCTGAATTTTACACACCGGACTTTTAATGAGACATCCAGATCTCAGTTCTCAATCTAGATCTCAGTTGCTGGGCTTAAGTCTAATGGTCTATGTCTATGTGCAGTATGCACAGTGTAATATTAATCTAGTTAACTTAAGCCGACGCGCCTCAGTCTGTGCTCTATGTGTGGTGCCAAGGCACGGAATCAGAATCCAAGTAAGGCTTTGTGCAGGGTTAATCCGACTGTACGTTAGCATAGCCTACTATAAATAACATGAATGCATGGACGAGTACACAAACACGCACACAAATATGCTCATGCTTAACGTGCTTTCTGACACATATAAGTGTCCAAAAACAAACACACACAGTCCCTTACGCACACACACACACACACACACACACACACACTCAAACAGAGCCAGTATACACTAATCCAAACCCAAACACACTCACACAGCACTAAAAATTCCAAAGACAAGTTTACTTTTCTCTCCATCTCCGGCCTCCAGATAAGTGCAAAGGGAAAGCAAAGATGGCAAAAAGAAAAAAAAAAAAAGTACCCATAAGCAGACAGTAGTGTGAGAAAGGGACAGAAACAGGAAGTGATATAATGAGGAGGAACTAGGCTCATCATGTCAACATGGCAAATCAGCTTCCTTTTCCACAGAGGTGTTAAAAGAAAATACATGTCCAAAAATGACGATTACCATGCCTGGTTTTCCCTCAGTTACACTTGGTGCCAGGTGTATTTTAGGTTGATCAGTATAGATACCGCATATGTGTACACTCTGACTGTTATACTATGAGTTCTTGCCACAGTTTATTGTGGAAGTATGTATAGGTGAGTATAGACAGTCGATATAATATAAGCCCCATCAATCAACCTCCAGTTGAGACTAGAGAACTAGTCAAGAGCATCCACGAGACAAGTTATAATTCAGTAGAAGTAACATCTATTCTCCTGCAACCCTGTGTCCTCATATGGCGACGTTAGACTTCTGCTTCCCTGCACCATCATACCTGATTTTGCACAACTTAGACCTATTGCCCTCATGCAGGGGCATTCACTGTGCCTCTAATGGTCAGAAGTTTATTTATTTTTATTATTTTTTTTTTTTTTTTTGTGGAAACTAATTGTTCAAAGACAAACGCAAAAATGCACACCAAACAAAAGCTAGGGTCTCATGAGGCTCTAATAATTTATGACTGTTGATATATTTCAAAAAGCATTTTGATTGTTTGTGAGTGTAATCATAAATCATTACGAACGTATTAGAATTTACTATGAATGCCTCCGTAATGCAGTTGTAGTATCAGTTGTGGGTGGGGGTCAGGACCAGCCCAGCAGACTGCTGAACAAGAGGGATCCTGTCCACGCCTTCTTCACCCCATCACCAGCGCCGTGTCCTCACTCACTCCAGTCAGACACAAACTGCAAACTGACAAGGTAAGACATCACTGAGGCGTTCAGAAAAAAAAAAAAATGCTTTTATTTATTACTTTTATCAGAATATGTGTGTCTTGAAGTTGGTCGCGTGTATTTATGAGTCAGCGCGTCCCCTTAATAAATCCATGTGTGCGCCTTTAACTCTGAAAAACGTGCTGCTCGCTCACAGTGTGTGTTTTGAAAGTCAAGTGGCTCTAGCAGGCTGCACGTCGTCGCATGCGTCTTCGTATTCACTGACGGCCTTGTTGTTATATTTCTATTTGAGAATTATAAATAATAATAATGATACATTTTTTAAAAATAAATGAAAAGACGCTTCGAAAGTGACACACTCGTCGCGGGAATGAACTAACTCCCTCTCTCTGTATGTATCTGTGTGTGTGTGTCACTCTCCCTCTCTCTCTTTCATACACACACACACACACACACACCGCTCAGAGCATTCAGTTGCACATTCTGTGAGGAGACGGACCTTTGATCCGCACTTTGCTTTGGATAAAGGCGTGGGTGGAATCAAGAAAATATGCCAGCTGAATCGCCCATATGGGAATGTCCATACTAACATTTGTAAAAAAAAAATCTGTGCATTCTGTGCTTTTGCTGTTGCTTATGTCTCTCATCACGTTACACCTTACAATGTGAATGCTGGGTGAAGGCTACAGTATCCTAAACTATTCCTGGTACAGTAAAGTAATTAACGTAACCCTAACCCTGGTTCCTGAATTTTGAACCACACACCATGCACCTAAACACGGGGCATGAACAAATACACCGACTTGGGTCAAAATAAACGTCATATTCATGTTAATATTAGTGAGTAGGGATACTCAGCACTAAAACTGTTTACTCGAGTAAAATGTACAGACAGATAAACAGAAGTGCAGATGTAAAAATGAAAGCATATGCCTACATTTTGAAGTGTTTGCTGCTTAATGTAGATAAAGGCAAATCAAGGTTCCAGCAGCACCCATCCAGAGATTAAGAAAACTTGAAAATGCAAAACTGTTGTGCAAAAGTAGAACTTGAAAAGTTGTAATTGTAGTTAGTCGTGTAGTTAGTTATATTTTTTTAGTTATTCAATGTAATATTTAAATCCAATATGCAGTTTTTGAATATATGAAAAGCATTATTATAACAAAGTGTTTTTGTGTGCTGTCTTTTTCCCTCCCTAGGATGGCGGCACTCCCTCCGTGCACACACTTTGTTCTTCTTTTTCTGTTGCCGCACTTGCTGTCTGCAGCGCCTGCCACTCAGGATGACCTCGTAATCACAACTAAGCATGGAAAAGTTCAAGGGAAGGTGTTTTCAGTGCTCGGTGGTGAGGTTCGAGCATTTCTTGGAATTCCTTACGGAAAACCACCCGTGGGGAAATTGAGGTTTAGAGCTCCACAGCCAGCAGACTCATGGTCAGGGGTGCGGGAGGCTACTAAATTCCCAAATAGCTGCTTCCAGGTGATGGATACATTCTTCCCAGGTAGGATGCATGTACACAAATAAACTCAATGAATGTAATGAAGCCATTTGTTTACTGACCTGTGTACATGTGCTGTGAAATGTGCCCGGTAAATGTTTGTGAAATGCAAGCTTTTACTAGCTATGAAATATTTGGCATGACTAGTAAACTGATCCCCATGTGCAAGATTGATTGACTGCCCCTTTAAGTTAAAACTGAGCAGACTTAAATCAGACCTAGATGGAGTCAACTCTATTTTAGTGCTACGTTGTCACACTTAGATGACCAAAGTGCTCCATCTAAGTACATGTTTGAATAAATTATGACATTAAAGGGCCACCGTAGAGGGGGGAGTGGCCGTTATATAACAATGTAACACACAAACACACCCACACACTGTGTATCAATGGCTGAATGATTTATAACTCGATTGCAGCAATTTTGGAGCCATTTTATCAGCTTAGCGAGCAAAGATATGGCTCACGCACATTCATAAACACACATACACACATTGAATTTGATACAAGGCAAGTCCCACTCCCAAGAGATGAATTTGGGCTGGGTCATGTGTCCTTAGCTATTTATAGACACCGCCACCTGTCAAGGTTGCTTAGAAGCCAGCTACGACCAGTGCCAGGCATATGCACACAGGAAATACCCAAAACATACTCCAAATATAGATGGAACAAGAGAAATAGATATGGGCAGAAGGCACTGATCTCACACTCTAAAGATCTGAGACTGCAGCCCCACTAATTCTTTATTGACTGATTATTCTTTCCAGAGTTCAAAGGTGCAGAGATGTGGAACGCAAACACTCCCCTGAGTGAAGACTGTCTGTACCTAAACGTCTGGTCCCCACGTTTCAACAAAACCCAGCCTCAGAACCCGGCTCCTGTCCTCGTCTGGATCTATGGAGGCGGGTTCAGTTCGGGAACGTCCTCTCTGGACATTTATGATGGTCGAATCTTGAGTAAATCTGAAGGTGCTGTTGTGGTATCAATGAATTACAGGTAAGACTGAAGTGAACTGACAATATAATAAGTGCTAATATAGTCCTTGACGATTAGCGCTGAATAAGATGAAAACCTTATGCTGTTTTCTCCTTTTTCCACTGCATTCTTGCTCACTTTGGGAGGTGGATAAGATTAAGATCATCAGAAATGGTCACTGGTAGGGTGCTTTAAGAGGAGCAAAGGAATTTGTAAACAGGAAAGCCATAGTGTCACTGCATGCAAAACCCTCTTTTTACCCATTTAGATTACTGCAGAATATACAAGAGTGAGTGAACGTGGAATTTATCATCCTTGATAGACTTGGACCTTTGGGTTTCCTGTCCCTTCCTAACAACAAGAATGTCCGGGGAAATGCAGGCCTGCTGGACCAGCGCTTGGCACTCCAGTGGGTAGCCAATAATATTGCTTCGTTTGGAGGCGATCCTACAAAGGTAAAATGTTTTTGTCTTTTGTCCTAAAATCAAGATTCATTTCATTTGTCAAAAACAAACAATAAAACAAGCTCTTGGCTTGTGATTTCTTTGCTTTTCTTTTTTTTTTTTTTACTGTTTCCAGGTGACTCTGTTTGGGGAGAGCGCTGGATCAGGATCTGTGGGCTACCACCTGCTCTCCCCAGGCAGTCACAGTCTTTTTCAAAGGGCTGTGATGCAGAGTGGCTCTCCTAATGCACCCTGGGCCACAGTCAGCCAGACTGAGGCCTGGCAAAGGTAGGGTAATTGAGTCATTAATTAATAGGATTTATTTAGCTGCTCTTTTTTTCACTCCCTCTGTCACTCATGTGATATGTTAAGACACACAATTTGTGTCCTGGTAAATTTGCCAGAGATCATGAACGTATGCACACAGTGCTTGATCAAAAAGTCTCAGCACACTGATAATCCTTCTCCTTGGTTCACATCCTTTCATCTGCAACCACCTCCCTTTCTTACTTTTGCTATTCCATTCTCAACTGTCATTTCCTTTGACACTGATTGTCTTCCCTTTTCTACATGTGAATATCCAGATCCACGAAGCTGGCAAAGTTACTGGGGTGTCCCACATCTGATCCAGCATATTTGGAAGTGTGTCTGCAGAAGGCTCAACCTGAGAAAATTACAGCGAAGCAATATGACGTTCTCATGCAGCCTACAATCTTAAGTCTACCCTTCGTCCCTGTTGTAGATGGGGACTTCCTACCAGAAAAAGTTGAAGTAGGTTTGTGTGTGTGTCTGTAGAGGTCATTAGGTCAAATCCAAGCTCATCGGTTTAATTACTGCAGTGTTTTTTGGCTCAACACAAAACAGTTGCAGTTCCATCTTGTACTTTTTAACCTTAATATATAAATATATTAATATATCTATATAAATATATAAGCATTATATATATATATATATATATATATATATATATATATATATATATATACTTAACTTAAACACACATTTTTCCCTACAGGTGCTGCTGAGTACCGGTAAACTTCCAAAGAAAGACCTGCTTTTAGGCATAAACAAGGATGAAGGAACCTACTTTCTATTGTATGGAGTGCCTGGATTTAGTCTAACTCAGAGTCTCATCACCAGGAATGAGTTCCTGCATGGAGTGAACCTTACAATGACAAATGAAAATTATGTGACGAGAGAAGCTGCCATTTTCCAGTACACTGATTGGACAGATGTGAACAGCAAGATGGGAAATCGTGACTCACTGGGTACTCTGGTTGGAGACCGACTGTTCACTTGTCCTTTGCTAGAGTTCGCTCACAGGTAAAGACCAAATTCAGATTTTTCTTGGTGTAGTCTAACACCAATAAAACTCAGAGAATCTGGACAATCTGTGTTGTTCTTATACACCAGAAGGTGCAGAACAAGAGCTAGTGCGATTATAAACGACTGTCACAACGTCAGCAATAGACAATTCGAGCTTCTGTGCTCTGGTTAATGCCTCTGTAGTCACAAATATAACACAGAGACAGGAAGAGAGAAGAAAAAGCTTCTTTCCTCGGGCCACCAGGCTGGTAAACTGACTGACTCTGACCTCTGTACAGTATATTCTCAGACTTGTCTGGTACTTTTCCTTCAGAGAATTCTTTGCACTGCTCTGCACATTGCATATCAACACTTGACATATACTGACGTATATCATGTTTCATAGTTGTTTTATGCCTTTTCTAATCCAAATTTTTCACACTAGTCATAGTTGAGCTTGATCTTAGAAGCAAGCCAAATCAAAATCCATTGCAAGCATTACTTGTACACATGACAAATTTCTTGAATCCTGGTATAGGTGAGAAAGTAAAACACACTCCAGGAAGCCTAGTTTGAGTAATCCTTTGAGTAAAGCTTTTTACGTTTATTAGATACTAAACATACCAGCTGTTATTTTATATTTCATCATGATGAGTACAAGAGAAGAGGTCCGAAAATGTGATCCACCACAAATGTGCTCATGCATGTGTATTTTTGTTTGGCCAGTACAAAGGCTTGCAGGATAAGGTTGCATTATGTTGCAGGTAATGTTCAGCCTAAAGAATATACAAGAACAGTCAATTCCATTTCATGTGGTTGTTACATATGTCTTTTTTAAGGTGTGACACTACATATGAATGTAGTGTAAATATACAAATGCTGCATATCTACTTAAAGGCATGCGAACATAACATTATTACACATAGCAGTTTTTAGAGAGTAAACTTTGTTTTTTTCACTCCATACAGTCAAGAAAAAAATGCCCAAGATCCATGCATTATTACACATTAGAAGTGAATCGGATAAAACTCTGTAAATATCCCCATGAATATGCTTTTGTTTGTTTGTTTTATTGGTACAAGTTTTGTGAAATTGTCCGTTAAAATATGCAAAATGAGGCTTGGATAGGCTATTTGCCTATTGTGGCTCAACCTGACCCAGTTCAATATTGTCATTTGTTTTCCCAGGTACTCACAACATGGTGGTAAGACTCTCCTTTATTTTTTTGACCACCGATCATCCATCAACCCTTGGCCAGAATGGATGGGCGTTATGCACGGCTATGAGATAGAATTTGTCTTCGGAATGCCTCTGAATGTATCCCTGGGATACACGAAGAATGAAGTCAACATGACCAAGAAGTTCATGAAACACTGGGCCAACTTTGCCCGGACAGGGTATGCATAATGAGATTAGACAATCAGTCATTCAAGCTGTGTGAGGACCCTCATGACACTGTTGACTTCTCTTTTTTTGTCAGGAATCCAGACATTGATGGGGCTAAATGGCCTGTGTTCACCCCTGAACAGCAGGAGTATGTGACTCTGAACTACCACCATCCAGAAGTGAAGACAATGATGAAAGCTAAAGAGTGTCACCTCTGGAACAAATTAATCCCCAAAATGGAGAAAGTCTCAGGTTAGATACACACAAACACATCTGTCTAGCCTTCTATCCATCTATCTATCTCTCTCTATGTCCCAGTACACAGAACAGAGATTTGCCTTGTGTAACCTGTGGAGATTCGTATCCTGGCTTGCTCCCTGTACACTTCAGCACAGTTCTGGAGGTCTGAGTGGAAGAAGAGGTCAAGGCTTTACTGAACAATAACACCCTGATAGAATAATACTTGTGTGTATGTCGTCACTGAGGTCATTATTGCGATACCACACAGTACAGCGGGTCTGCACATTTATATTTTTTGTTGTTAACTGTATCTACTATGTGGCATACAT
Source organism: Nibea albiflora (assembly GCA_014281875.1). Lineage (NCBI taxonomy): Eukaryota > Metazoa > Chordata > Actinopteri > Sciaenidae > Nibea > Nibea albiflora. The sequence goes on along the minus strand of CM024794.1, from coordinate 10,730,394 downwards.
GCGTCACCTTCTTCATCCAGAATAACCCTAGAGTAGTATCTAATTTAATCCAGTCATGCAAAACACTATTGTATTTTACGCGAAACTAAACACATACAGTACCAGTTTGGATACATCTTCTAAATCAGTGTTCAGGGGAGACCGACAGAAGAGGAGAACTGCTTGGGCCAGGCAACACAAGGAATGGACATGGACCAGTGGATATTTGTATTTTGGTCTGATGAGTCCAAACTTGAGTTTTTTGGTTCTAACCGTTGTGTCTTTGTGAGACACAGAGAAGGCGAATAAATGATATCTGCATGTGTGGTTCCCAGGAGGTGTTGTTGTGCGGGGCTGCTTTCCTGGTGACTTCAAGAAAATTTAAGGCATTGCTACAGTACCTAGGCATTCTTTAGCAACATACCATCCATTTTGGTTTGCAAGTAGTAGGACCATTACTTGTTTTTTAAAAGTACAATGACCCAAAACAAATCACCAGGCCACGTAAAGGGTTATTAACAAAGGAGAATGATCACAGAGTGATGAAATACACATATATATATTTCACATATATCTCAGCTGACATTATACAATCCTTGCCCTTCCTGAAATATTACTAAATAAAAGTCTCTGTCTGCTTCTTTCTCCACAGATGATCTGCTGCAGTGTGTTAATGGGATTAGAATACTCAGCTGTAATTACATGTTAGTCCTCATTGTAGTGGCTATAGCTTTGACCTACTGATAAACTGGCCAGGTCTGCACTGTTTCATACAGCCTCATAACAGTTTTCATAAAAACAATGGACAGAAATTTTATTATTGTCAATGTTTTATGTTTGTATTTTCAAACAAACATTTTTTTCTACTGGTAATGTACAAGGCACAACAACCAAATAGCAGTTATGGCATGAGGATGTTTTGTTTCTGATCACTAGGAAATGTCCAGCTATCATGTTTTTATGTATGTTTTTCTTTCAAACATGTGCAATGTCTTTAAACGGTTCTTGCAGTACATGCAAACTGACTCAAATGTTTGAGTGCACTCATATTTGAGAAACCTGAGATCAGTTTGTGATGCAGTTGACTCCATACAGTTAGATTTTGGAATGTCCGTAACACAAATTAATTTATAACCAAATGCTGCTTTTCCTTGCTAACAAGGACTAATAAGACTAAGAGAAGAATTATTTTAGTTTTGCGTGTTTTGTATACGACTTCTATCACTATCACACATTGCATTCAGGGATGTCCTGCATTTGTATTCATTTTGTTGAGGAGTAAAAACATAATGATCATTAAAGGTGTGACTGCAAAGTCAATAAGGAGTGGGGTGTTCTTTAAATTAATGAAGTGGTATTTTATGCATTATGTTGACTGGTTTTACATTATACTCTCGTGTGCTTCTTCAAACACAACCACAAAATCACTTGTTCCACTTCCTTTACGTTGTACACACGCTATATTGTGTCTATGTTCTTTGTTTATTTTGATTACAAAACTGGATGAAATATTAGAAAGATCCAACAGAAAATCTGGGCATATAAACAGATTTATTAGTTTGTTGTTAACCGTGCTGTCGCCAGTCAGCCTCGTCATACACATCATAAACAGCGGAGTATTATGTAAACAGAAGTTACTTGTAGTGCCAATGCCAAACAATCTCCTATCTTCCATTAGTACTGACTGACTGATATTTGTTTCACAGTTTAGCATACTGTGTTATTGTTTCTTGTCCTGTCACTGAAGACAGTAATGAGATAATAAACAGTGTCATCGAGCAAAGGTCAGAATGTTGATACAAAAAGCTAATGAGATGTTGGAGAGAAATGAACTGCTTTGGTTGAATGACCTTGAATGCTATTTAAAATCCTCTGGCGCAAAAGTAATTACATTGTTTGAGCATCTGGTACAATCTGGTATGTGTGTGTGTGTGTGTGTGTGTGTGTGTGTGTGTGTGTGAGAGAGAGAGAGAGAGAGAGAGAGTGTTTGTGTGTGTTGGTGAGTGGCATGGTAAGGTGGATTATTTTTAAAGTTTTTAAAAAAGTTCAAAAGACCTTTGATATGACTCCAACATGTTATACGTGACAATTTGTGCTTGGATCTTTATCCTTCCCTACCACAAACACACAATAACTCTTTCTTCTCTATTTGATTCTTTTTTTTAAATAACTGATGATGGCTCCCCTCACATTTCTACCAAGATGTGCTGCGTGTCCCTATGGCTGCAACAGTTAAATGAAAGGATGGAAAGTAAGATGCATAATGGGAGGAAAGACGTTGCAGAAGGAGTATGTTTTACAAAGGTGGTCTGTTGAGACATGACCACTTGCATTGGCGACGGCATGTCACCTCCCTCTGAAAATGTTTGGCGTTTCCCAAAAGAGAATCACGTTGACTTCAATGTGCCTCTTCCATAATGGATGAAGATAAAGAAAGTGAGACGGAGCATGAGGGGAGGTGAAAACGAGGGGCGGAAAAAAGCGGGAGAAGACGACTACAAAGGAAAAGAGGAAGCAAAGCGGATCTCTGTGAACGCTGTAAAACTTTTTGAAGGTGCAATACAGGAGTTACTCCGGCCCCGGCTGAGAATCTTCACTGTGCTAAGTCAAGGTGATGCTCCTCTCTTGTCATGACCACAGGGATCAAGAAGAGCTGAAAAGGAACAACAGAAAGAGTAGACAACTGTTTAACCTTTTTAATCGCCTTCTCAAGTGGAAATAAAACTGTGGGACAGCAGCAGGGTTTTTGTCCTTGGCTGCATCTGTATTTTTGTGGCTCACCATGTGCAGTAGTAGGCGGACAAGTGCAATAGGTGGAGTGGTAGGTTCATTCCATTATATTCATATTGGCACAGAGCAGGTCAGCCATTAATCGTTGAGTGTGTCTTCTTGAGCAGAACAAAGACTCCCAAATTGCTTGATTGCCAAGCCAGCACCGCATTTGAATGGACAAATAAGAGGCCTTATGAAGTGCTTTGTTTTTCTTAAGTGCACTCCATTTACAGTACCATAATGGCAGAAATTCAACAAAACAAAAATGTAGGTTTAGAGCAAATAGAATAAAAAAAAAAGGAAAAAAAGCCTAGAAAAAGCACTAATGTGCCCCTCTCTCTAAACCTGTTTCAGCATGTCAAAGAATAATGTCAGCACACAAAATAGGCATGCATATAAGTCAGGATCCACCCATTCTTCTCCATACTGCATCATGTCTGTCTGTCTACATTTTGGTCTGTATCCAGTTTTGTCTTCTTTTCTTTCAGTTCATCAACTTTTTTTTTTTCCTGTTGTTTGCTAGGAGACAGCCGTGACAAGGAGCCACCCTCATGCAATACAAAATCAATAAAAAATGATTCATTATTTTCTCCTTGTGTGGGCGGGACTTAAATGCACTCAGTGTGTTAGCACGCTTACATTCACTAACGGTAAAACAGAGACTGATGAGAGTCTTTTCGTTGGTAGTAAAATTAGAGAAATTTTGACATTCGATATGGCCTAGTGGTGTTTGGAGATTTTGTGCCAGTTATATTGCTGTCATCCCTTAGACTGCTTTAAAGTGATAATAGCTGTGCGGTATTTATAGGACAATTTCCTAATCTGTATTTACTGCCAGTTTTTTTTTTTTTCTTTCCACCTCTACAACCCTGGTATCATTCCACTTGAGAAAACTATTCTTTCATCACCAAATTATACACAAATGATATTCTTTTTGTCTGACTAGCAGCTGCTTCACAGGAGGGTGGTTGTTTTGACTTGTGATGTCAGTGCCACAGTTTAGTTCTCAGACATGACACCTTGACAGATATCAGGGGTGAGCTGTGATTAATGCACATGACAGTGACAGCTTCATTAATTAAGAGGACAACACCTCCCACTGCGTGTCATGTGAAATTACTATTACCAATCCCCGGGCACAGTCAAGGCAGAACACATTGTCAAATGAGACAGTGCTTGAGAGGCTAACATTTGTTTCACATGAGGCAAAAAATGTGTGGGGAGTTTTTAAAGAAATTATTCCAGGTCTTTAAAAAAAGGTACCTATTCAAAACATTTGAAAGATTTCAAGAAAATGAAATTCTCAATGGATTCACTCTAGTAGCACTCACTATTCACTGATAAAAAGCATTTTGCTGCTGGTGTGCTGACATTTAGCCAACTTTTGATAATTCATTCATTTCAGTCATTATTTATGAATGAAGGAATGATGAGGAATACTTGGCTATTTGGGCATTCATCAGCTATTTTCAGACAAAATCAGAAACCGATCAGCAGACTAAATAATAATGAAAAAAAAATGTTGCTGTCCTGGATGGTGACTTTGAAGAAATTGATTTGAGGGGCATAAAGCAATACAGACAGATGTATTTTTTTTTTTACAGTAGAGAGACAGGTCATACTGTATCTTTTTTCTTTTACCTGGTCTCAGTTTATGGAATGATTTTAAAATGTAATAGAAACGTTTTTTGACTTAGTGAACTGATTGTGACCTGTAGTGGCCAGAACCCTCTGGGTATTTCCTAAAATAAGCCTCAATATTGATGGTCACTGAGCAATTGCTTTTCATGCCCCTTAGGTGGATCTGAGAGACTGCCTTATATTACACATACATACACTTTAATATGTCATTACATTTTCATTGTGTTATCATAGTCTTTAAGAATTTGATTCCTATGTTCTTTTCTTTTTTCTCCTTTAGCATTGATTTAATGGTTGGTTACTCCTATGCAGTATGTGTCTACCTTATATTTTCTGCATGTTTGACATGCATGACAAGGGAAACATTTGCATTTGGTTGCTCAGAGGCACATTTCTTCTGTGTATGGAAACCTTTACCACACATACATGCTCGTAATGTATTAATGCATTTACTTTTGGAACACCTTATAAGAAGGACCTAATCACACATTTATCAATTACCTACTTACCTATTTATGTACTTGGTAGTTATATAACAGTCAAATCAACAAAAGTCACACTGGAATGAGTTTGAACTGATGAAATGTTCAACTTTGAGTGCTATAAGGCATAAAATGTTACAAAACAACCCGTTTTATCATGGGAATGTATAATTTAAGCTATCCACATATCAACAGCTTGGATCCCATTGGTACCACAAAACTGCACATATAAAATCTATTTTTCTTTCAATTCAGTTTCAGCTCTCTGTATGTATGTTTTGTCAAAAACTTGAATCACCATCAAGAGTTTTGTCAGGACATGCAGCCACACCCACCAGCCACATATGATTGCTTTTCTCACGAACAAGCAGCACCCAATTGGTTAATCCATAACGAGAAGCATTCTAGACATCCCCTGGAGTTAACCAGAAAACGCTATTTAACACTATGGCAAAGTGAGAATGAGACTGACCTCGGCTGTCAGTTGAGACGGAGACACCCATCATTCAAATGAGACAGGCGATTAGGGGAAGGACAAATTCAGACAGCTAAAGAGAAACAGGGATAGAAAGGGGGAGGTACAGGAAGAGATGGGCATAGGTTGCAGTGATATAGGAGGGCACAAAAATGATGGCGGGAGATGGAGGAGAAATTGGGGGTACAACAGCAATTCGAAGAGGTTTTAGACACAGAAGGGGTGAGAAACACACTGAGTTGGCGAAGGGAACAGTTGACAGGAAGAGAGAAATAAATGTGAGGGATGACGGTAGGGAGGATAACGCTTTTTTTTTTAAGACCAAGAAAAATAAACACAAAAGTCTGGGAAGAGGGAGAAAATATGATAAAGGGACACACAGAGAGGGTAATGAAAGACTGAAGACTTTCAAAATGAGAAGGGATTTGGTAACACTGAACGATACAAGAAGAGGCAGCCGGCTTTCATCAGGCTACTGATGAGTTGAAACGGAGAAATATAATAGCATCATTCCATGGAAATTGAAAAGGGTCCTGGAAAGTTTTTTTCTTTTTTTTAAAAATCATTTTTACGCACACTGTATGGTTTACCGTGGGGCATGGGGATCATTTTTAGGCGTGCGGAAGCAAAAGATGAACACAACCTTGAGTGCAAGCAAATGTCAAGCATCTCATTTGCCTGATTTCAACTTTTCCCTCACCTAAGTTCCTCTTGTTACAACAATTATGTGAAGTCTTCCCACCCTCATTCACCCTCAAGGACAGACATTCACTATTTAAAAGTACAGAAGAATACTGTAATGCTGCGCTGGGTTGCACACTCACGCCGTATAGCTGTGCTATCAGGCTTGGTTTGAAGTATACTTATGCGCGACAAAGGAACTGTAGGTCAAGGTGGATGTGTCATTTCTACAGCTTGCATCTAACAATTGGCCCTATAAGCATCTCTCGTCCTCTCTTTAGGGAAATGTGAATAATGTATTTCTATTTATTGTGTATGTTTTTTTTTGCATTTCCAGGACTGTGAACAAGAGGTGCAAGCAGCTTTAAGCAGGTTGACATTTGGAGAAAATTGAACTGAAAGTTCAAGTTTAAAATGGCAGAGCAGAGACTGGATTGTGCTGAATTGACAGCTGATGTAGCATTAAGAATATAGGTATTTGTGCTTTGTGTGGGGAAAAAATACTGAATTAGTCCAAACTTTTTTCCCCCTGTCAGTCCCTTTTTTGTTGTTGTTTGTGTGTGTGTGTGTGTGTGTGTGTGTGTGTGTATGTGCTTCTGTGAAGTTTGGTTCCGTGCCAGAGAGATTATGAAGGATGAGGGATTGGTTTGCGGACCAATGAAAACTGCCTTTTAGGGAAGTCCAGTTCCAATAAAGACATCCAGTCACACACAAGAGAGATTAAAAACTTGTAACTGTTAAAATATACGTTATTAATCCCTTTAGTGAAAAATCTTTTTTTTCACTCTGTTGTTTGACACACAGGCCTGAAATACAAACATGCACAAGCAGGACCTGTTCACATATATTAATGTATGGAGAGATGTTAGAGTATGGGTACAGTATAGCACATAGTCGGGCCCCCCCGAGCCATTAAGGGGTCCTCTGTGGCTACCAGTCCACACTCCATACCCACCCTCTGCTGGACCCACCCTCCAAGCCAAGTCCCTGCGGACAGAGCCGCAGCTGTCCCAGTTAAGGGGCTGGGTGGAAGTCAATAGTCGGAATAGAACAGGAGGTGTAGTGGAAAAATAGCACAGGCTATACTGGACACAAATTAGAGCAGAAAGCATTTCACACACTCTTGTTGCCTGTGTGGAGATATTGTGAGTGCAATACACTCCAGGACAGACATTAGGGTGAACCCTGATACTGGCCTTATTAGGGGCTCCACCAGGTTGGAGCCCAGTAGTCTGCTGTGCAAGTCAAAGTTCATTCCATGTGAACTGTGTGCAGTGCATAGGAAAAAAGTGCCCGGTGTTAATCACCCCCTCTGGGTTTTTAAATTGAGGAGAAGCGAAGATAAAACAAATATTTCATTACTGTCAACGCAGGAAAAAGGAGAAAAAGAAGGCTGTGATCTGATGAGGTCAGTCAGATGCGGAATGTGGAATAGGAGCATAACAATGCTCGGATATGCCAATTCATTTTCCTAATTAAAACAGAAAAGGAGAGAATGTTCATCTGATATAATTAGGAAATTTTTGCTTGCATGTTCTCCCCGGGTGTCTGCGTGGGTTCACTCCGGGTACTCCGGCTTCCTCCCACAGTCCAAAAACATGCACTTAACAGGTTAATTGGTTGACTCTAGATTGGTGTAAAGGTGTGAATGTGAGTGTGGATGGTTGTTTGTCAGCTGGCAATGTCAGCTGGGATAGGCTCAGGCCCCAAAATACAAAAATACAGTAATGGTCTGTTAACCTCCTACAGTAGGAACTACTGTGGTGTCCTTGAGCAAGGCACCGAAGCCCGAACTGCTCAAAGGGCTGCGTGGCTGCCCATCACTCCACCATGTCTCCATGTCACCATGGGGGACTTGTTTGTGGAAGTTTCTTCATTGAGGGATTCATAATGTAAACCTTTTCCCTCTAATGAGAGCTTAAAAATGAGCAAACTGAGCAGACATCAACAAACGAAGCATTATCAGTCTCTGTCAAAATATTTTAAAATGAGAGTCAGTGTTTTGTCATGTGTTTGTTTCGGCGTAGTATTTGAATAGTTTGTTTTATGTGTCTTTTGGTGACTGTGTTCCTGCCTGGCAGTCCGTGATGTGTTTCTGTTTGTGTCCTGAAACCAAAGGTTTCTTTAAAGTCTGATTTTTCTCTCGAACTGAAACATTTGTGAGCTTCTGTTATAGATAGCTATAGATGATATGTCCAACTTCTTTTTGTGTAAATCTCTGTGCATCGAATCAAAGTTGAATTTTCTCTTTGCAGCCTTGGGCTTAATGACAGCACATGATTGTGTATGTCAGTGAGAGGTATGTACAGATGAATGGGATGGTAAAGAATAAGACTTGGACACATCCGGGGATGCACTGTCCTTGTCTGATGTGACTGAATGACAGCTGAAGGCGAGGAAATAATGAATCATCACGCACACACAATTCAAGTGGTGAATGAAATAAACGATCAAGTGGCTGCGTGATGGAGGTTGATGAATGTACGTCAGCCCTGCGCACTTCACACATAAAATCAATGAGCTTAGTTTGACTTATTTACCCTGTTTTGTTACTCATGGATAAAGAAAATGAAATAGTTGTACAGTACAATACGCCAATGTTGCTATAAGGACCACTGCAGCCTCTAGTGACCACAAAGTAAGCTTAGGTTTTAAGCTGAGTTAAATTAATGCATGATCTGATTTTTTTTTTCATGGCATGCTGTCAGATTTAATCTATTAATCCCCAAACCACAGCATAGTAACAGGGATTGTGTGCCCCACGTGCTTCCCCCACCTCACATTAGAACAAGACTGTAAGTGATAGTGGATTGTGTAAAGCACCCGTCTCTTTCTACTTCTGCACTCTTATGCTATTATTCACTATTATTCCGTCTTACTGTTACACAATACTGGATAAAATACAATGGGAAAGGCATCGTGGCTGCTTTTCTTCTGTCTTGAGTATCTGTAATATTCTGCCTGCATGAATATTTTATTCATTATTCATAATTATTTTCCTTTAAGACTTTGTTTCTACCAACACTGCGTCCTCATTACCTCCGTGATATTTTAGTAAACATCCAGGATCTAAGCTCACTCAAAGTCATTTCAATCATGTGCGCGGCTCTTTTTTGCTTCACTCATGTATCTGTTTCATTCTCTCAATAGGTCATTTATTAATTTAGCTCCTTATCTCACAGGAGTTGCAAAGAGCTTTACGGAGATAAAGGAAGCAAGAATAAAAACACAACAAAACACACGATTGATTGAATAAATTACAGGATACACCTGGACATGATAGTAGTTTAACTGACTGGTGTCTGTGTGTTTTGTTTCACACAGCAAAGAGCCACCTGATTCTAAATGTTTGCTGGGTTTTGGCTCAGGGCCACTTTGACACTGGAAGGATAAGCTAGGAATAATTTCACTGATCCATCATTACTTTTATTTACCGGTTTTCTTTCTGACTTTTCCACCAAAAAAAAACAAAAACAATGTAATGAAAGACATTAGCAGAAAAGCTGGAGTATTGATAAATGCACCGGACGTTATTATATACACGAATGAATGGAAACACTCATTAAGGAGCTGCATTTTCGTATGAGATTTTCTGGAAATTCTGTTTGCAGAATTTGTGCTAAATGATGATGGAAATAATGACATGCAGGTCAGGAGGCTTTATATTTGAATATGTGACCCCAACGAGATATATTATACAGAATATGTGCTCATCTCTGTATAATACTGGATTTGGTTATGTAAAAGAAAATGTAATTTAGTAGTAGTTAAATTGTGTCAAGTTAAATCCTGCCAGGTTGTGTCATGATACTGTATACTAAAGAAGTTCTAAGTCTCAGATGTCAACTAAAGTTTATGATATGGCTTTAGTGATGACTAATTAGCTCTAAGAGTAAAACTGAAGTAATGCTGTTTGAAGCCGGAGAGAAGTTGTTTTGCTGCGGTGGTCCTAACCTCCTTCTCAATTTACAATGCAAAGAGACGTTTGCTCGACTCACTGTTGACTCCCCCTGCCTTCAAAGGAGTATTTTCTTTTTTTTCTTTTTTTCTGGATATGTGATGAAATTTGAAATTGGTGGCAGGGATTTGGAAATGATTATGAATATTGCTTTTCACAGGGGCAAATGAGGAATGCATTTTTAAAAATCTAACCAAAGCAGATGAAAATGCAACCATAGCATATTCTAAACCCACGCTGACAGTTTTACCTTCAAAATACAGGAGCTTACATTCATCTCGCCTGGGAAATGAGACCGGTATTGGGAAACAAAGTAAACAACCAGGCTGCTCTCTTTCTCTGGTGTTTAAGAGCAGTTTCTAAGCAAGTCTCAATGTTTTTTTTTGTTTATGCATCTAAACAAAAAAAAGCTATAGCTTCATTCATGGCACTAATCACACTCCTGAATCACACGTTAACTGTCTTTTCAAGAAAGAGTCAACTTAATTCGTTACAAGGTGATGCAGTGCTGAAACCTTCTAAAGGCGTTTTTCATTTGATCAATAGGTAGAGGGATATATATACACAAAAAAAAGAAAAAACATGCTGTCCTCTCTCCTTCTCTCCATCCTTTCCTCTTGGTACATTGCTTTTGCCAAGCGCCTTAGCGTTGAGCTGCTCTCTTTTCAATACCGCTGATTAAAAATGTCTGATGCATCAACACGACTAAGCTGATTACAGATTTAGTTTCCCTGAGCAAAGGTTTCCAAAGAGTGCCGGGGAAAAGTGGCAAAGAAGTGAGGAATAATAGAACACACAGAGTCAAAGCGGCTGAATTGCATTGAGTGTCTAATTTTTGAAAGTGTGTGTGACTGAAGGAGCGTTCTCTTCTGTATCTCTGTGAATCGCTTTGAGTGTGACTGAATGCGGAGTGTGTAATTTTAAGAAGCAAACCTCTCAGGAAGGAAGAGGTGAAAAGAGATTGTGTGAGTGCGCTTTTGTGTGTGGAATGACTTGAGGGGAAACCTACCCTTCTCTGGGATGTAGAGACCACAGTTATGACTCATATTGGTCACGTTTTTTTGTTCTTCCTGTGACGTCCATCTCTTTCAACCATCCACTTCTCTTCCCTCTCCTGTTCTGTCGCATACACCTGGGTCATCTGACTTGACACATCCTTTATCCATACAGCCTGAATCTGTATCTTTGAGGATCTCTGTGTGCCAACAATGGCACATCAATAATATCTGGCAGATCATAAACTTGCAGCTTTCCTCGTCTTTTATGGCTCTTCTTAAAAGACTGTCATGCTTTGTTCACAGTCTGTCACACACCTCTGGGCCTCTGGCTAAGGAGGTTTATAACAGTAAGCATCAGTAAGCTCTGCCCTGAAGCTGTGTTCACCCCGGTGCCCACTCCAAACTGCAGAGATGTCTCAGATGGAAAATGATTTGGGAAATAATCTGGCCTGTTTTACCGCAGTCCTTTGTGTCCAAGTTGGGAGAAAGGAACCATCCATTCTCTTCCACTTATCCGGGGTCAGGTCACGGTGGCAGCAGGTTTAGCTGTGCACTCCAGATGTCCTTCTCCCCAGCAACACATTCCAGCTCCTCCTGGGGGATCCCAAGGCGTTCCCAGGCTAGATGGGCTATACAGTCCCTCCAGCGGGTTCTGGGTCTGATAGTAGTACTGGGGGTCTCCTCCCAGTTGGACATGCCTGAACACCTCAAGGAACCCAGGGGTCATCCTAATCAGATGCCCGAACCACTTCACCTGGCTCCTTTCAACACGAAGGAGCTGAGGCTCTATTCTGACTATACTCAGCCCGGCCACCCGGTGGAGGAAGCTCATTCCGGCTGCTTGTATCCACAATCTCATTCTTTCGGTCACTACCCAAAGCTCATGACCCTAGGTGAAGGTTGGAACATAGACAGACTAGAAAATCGAGAGCTTTGCCTTCTGGCTTAGCTCCGTCTTCCCCACAATGGTCCACTACAATGTCCACAGTACTGCAGATCCCACACCAGACCGCTGATCTATCTCACTGTCCATTTTCCCGTCACCAAGGTGGATGGAACATTATTTTTATTTTTATCAAGCAAAAGTGACTTTTAACTGGTAGTACACATGAACTTTGTATTGTTACTTTATAACACAGAGCATGTTAGTCAGAAATGAGTCGGTGTGGTGCAGATTTGCTTCCAAACTATGTTTTAGTTCACAGATGTTGCCCCGCCTTGAGCATGAGACCTTGACATGTGTCACAAGCTTTGTTTCCTGAATTTGCTTGAACATACAACTGCAGACGACCCCTGGCAATAACAAAAATGACGTTCATGCCGTTGTTATAGAGGATGTGGGTTTGCTGACAAAGTCAGCATCCCATTCAGTTTAGTATCTTGAGGCTATGCACTGGCATGACATCACAGACTGTCATTTTCACCTAATTTCAGTTTGTCCATCCACAAAGGTTGCACAGCCCAACTAATGAATACATTGTCTTTTTCTTTCTCCCACAAATCATAAAAAGAATGCAAGGGAAAGCAAATAGGATACTATGTCTAAAGCTGGGGGGTGCAAATAATGATTTGTGGAATACAAGAAACAACATTGTTGTCTGTCATAGAGAACACATAGATAATACATAGCCTCTTTTTGCTTTTAGGCTGTTTATTGTGTGGACTGGATATGGACTTTTGGAAATAGACTAAGGATAATGACTCTTAAAGGCTTTTTTAAAGTATGAACAGACATCTTACACACTTTACAACTACAGAAAAATAATGTAAAAACAAAAAATCCTTAGTGTGTTCTTGAGAGAACATTTGAAGGTGTTGGTACAGCTTTATAAATGCTAATCATAACTATACATAATATTCTAGAAAAAAACTTTTTCATATATCAGAGGTACCCAGAAAATTCAGATAATATTCACAACTTCAAGAGGGAGCAATTTAAGACCCATCCAATGAGTAGACTGAACACTGAACTCATCCATGTGCATCATGCCTATCCGTTTAGGCACAACAGGCAGGAAGATAAATTAACAGACAAAAATATGAAGAGATTTATAACACTGCACAGAGCATAGACACATGGAAACCAATCAGCTTTTGTCCTCCAACACTATCTCCATTTTTCACTTCATTGCAACAGTCTCATTTCACTTCACAAACATTTCTGCTGTTTGTGTGCATGGTTGCATAATTATCTGATGGTATTATCTTGTTAGCTGACTTTGTTGCTATTTAAAGCACTTAACACATATGTATAAAAAAAATCTTGAGAGGAAGGGTTGGTCAACATAAATAAATGTTGTGGGTGAGAGTTGGCATAGCTGTGTGTGGATGTGTTTGTAGGTGTGGTGATCCATAAATATACTCTTTATAAAATATGTTCCAGTTTCGACAAAATCAGTGAATAAAAGTTGTTCTTTTGTATAGTAGTCAGTGTAACCTGTTCTCACGTGCATGTAGCAGCCCTCAGAATCACTCATAGATTGCATAAAACAGGAATCACTCTGATGCCCAGAGTGCAGGATGAGTCATCAACAACAAGGAAATGACAAATTCTACTTTAAAGCAAAAAATACCAAAAAAGATTACTTTTTCATTTTTTTTTTTTTCATTTTCATTTCATTGTTGGGCCATATACTTTTGTATATGTGATATATAGCACAGCCATTTGATAACACAAACCTCTTCTGACTTCATGATAAACTTTGAGTACAATATAGATATAATATATAAGAGATAATATAGATATTTACAGGGTCATATAACCTGAAAGTTATCGCTGCCCCTAAGCGGCTAGTACCACCAAATCATGAGGACACATGAATGAATTTTGTTCTCTCTCTTTATGTTTTTTTTCTTATGTGACTGGATGAATTGTATCATGCACACAAGAGGTCATGAAGCATTTTCTTCAACCAGACAGCTGTCAAGGGCTGAACTTTTTTGCTGAACTTTAAAGTTATGAGGTCCATTAATATCACTGATGCCAGAGCTTGTAATGTGGTCAACAATGGTGATGCAATTAGGTGATGCAATCATTCAGTCAATCATCCAACAAACCAGATGTTAAATTAGGAAAACATGTCACGATGTTCAATAAACACAGAAAGCAGAGTAAATAATGTTCCATTTCATTATCATTGTGATCATTATTATTATTTTTATGATAGTACAGATGCAAGGCCCAGTCTGAATACAGTCTACAGTGAAACGCATTTTGTATACGATGCACACACAGTAAACACCGTGGAGGGAAAATCTTGTATTCACACAATGCACAAGAGTGTCTTTGATCTTCTAATGATAGACAAGGTGAACCCTGTGGTTAACTTAAGGTAAATGAATGGGTGCAGGCACGTGAGTGTGTGTGTGTGTGTGTGTATGTGTGTGTGCGCGCACGCACTGGGTGATTGAGTGGAGGGAGCAGAGAGCTAAAGAGGATGGAGTGAACAGCGCAAACAGTAATCACAAACTGCCACAGGCACTTTATCCATGGGCTATCTGAATGGGATTACACGCTCACACACACATGCCTGTGTGTGTAAATATATATATATATATATACCCACACTTATACATACACACTTATGTAGAAGTACACACATTGTACTGAGATTTACGCGCACACACACACTCAGATGGACACATTAGGCGTTATCAGCGGAAGAACATAGAAAACGGCCCATTTATTTTTCAATCTGTTGGTGACATCAACAGGTAAACTGCTGTCTGGTGAAATTATTTACCTTGCTTCCTCAAGCATTTCACTTCAGTGCTAGATTCACTTTCAGCACTGGAGAGTCCCATATGGAACTGGAGCCATCAGTGGCAGACACTGGGTGATCAACAGCGGTTATGTTTTTCATGCAGATTCAATTACATGTTATATTCACATAATAAGAGTGTTATTAAATAACATACTTATTGCAAAACTGTTGATACTGAATGAATAACTTCTACTGACTACAGTATTATTAAAAAGTCCTTCCTTGACCCAAGCTGTATACCTTCATGGTGAAAGGTATCTATCGGATAGAAGCTGGAGGAAGGACAGCATTAAATTGATCAAACAGAACGGTGCTTCAAGCCCCTTTTCTTCACATAACTTTGAAAAAAAAAATCAATTTTTCTTTCTAAACTGAAGTGATAAGCTAAGCCTGTGCACTCAGGATTGACTGGAACACACACTCAAATTCATCAGTGGATGCCATGCAGGGTTCATGTGCTGTGAAGCCAGTGCCTGGCCTATCGCACTGTTTGACAGAGACACTACACCACTAAGACTGGTGGACCAGCCAAGGTAATTGTGCTCTAAAACTAAACCGAAAGTCATGCAGGGCTACCAGAATGAGTGATTCCCATCTGATTTTCTCTAGGAAATGAGCTACCATTAGACGGATAGGTCCACTATGACCTGATGAAATGTGTCTAAATCCGGTGTGTGAGTTTTTATGAAGTCAACGCGGTATGCAGCAAAGGACAAAACACAAACAGAATGACCCGGTGACTGTGAAAAATATTGTTTAATCTGCAAACCTGACAATCAAGAAAAGCGAAAGGGGGACAGACCGACCCAGAAAAACGTTAAGGGCGAAAAGAAGGGACAGAGTCATTATGGAAGAGCCAAAAGAAGAGAAAGGAAAAGAAAATAAGAAAAGAGAGAGAGAGGGTGGACGGGTGATTGAGAGAGGAAAATAAGACGATTCAGTAATTAGATTCAGTTAGATCGAAAGGAGAAGGCAATGGTTCAAAATACAGAGCAGGGAAAAAAAAAAAAAAGAAGGAGGGAGAAAAAGACAAAGCGAAATCAAATCCAAAGAGAGTCAGGATAGGAGGAAGAGAAGGTGTCTGTGCCCTCATCCTGTCGCCTGCTGTTTTAAGTCGGGCTCTGGGTCATTAATCAGACTATCACAGCAAAGTCTGAGGGAATTAGCCATCCGTACAGAACAGGAATTAAACACACACTTACTCACAAACCCACTTCTCCCTTCCTCACATCACACGTAAACACACACACACACACAGACCGATCCTACACGTCACACACACACACACACATTCCCCATTTTACACATGCTTAGACACACTTAAACAGAAAGGCAAACCCACACACGCAGAACTTATTTTCTAAACAATACGGTGTGAAATTAGAGCACTCTGAGCTTCTGCTCTAGTTACCTGACCACAGAACAACAGGGAACTTTTAAAAACGGATGGGGGTCTTAACCACGACACGTGATAATGCACTCAGTCCCACTGTGTGAGCAAAGGGGAGAAAACGATGCGCCGTACTTGAAAACAGATATAACACAAGACAATCTAGAAGGTTAATCATATGCAGCCATTCTTTACAGAGCTTGTAGTGCCACTGCCGGTATGTGTTTCAGCTATAGCTGGTCTACAGAGACGCTGAGACGCTTACCATTGTGCATAAGTGGACTAAAAATGTGCATAGGCTTATGCTCAACCGCACAGAAGGAGCTAATTCAACCTGACGTGACACTGAAACCCAAGGATGGCCTCATCTCCTTGCTTGCTGGCCATGGTCAACCACCACTAGCTGTGCTTTTTGTGCCTTGCTGTCTAATTTAAAGGGCTAGATTGTGATTAATTAAAGTACAATGCCCGTATGAAGACCGTGAACAGTAAACTGCACATACAGCAAATCAGCTGAAGTAAAACCAGAGTACAACATATGAAACCCATCCTTTTGTAAAGATCTCAGGTTTCTACCAATCAGCAGCAGCTGGCTAGAACAAGACCCAGCACTGTCTGATGAGAACAATCTCATAGCTCTGATCCTTCATAGGCACCCCTCACTTCTTAGCTAAGGGAAGAGACATGCTACAGGTGTCCCTTTAGAGCCCTAATATCTGCATTTTGTTAGGGGCTCAACAGCAGAAGGGTTCCTTGTAAAACAAAGCAATTCTCTGCAGTAACAGGACATGCCAACAAGGCTCAACACTCAACAGGATTAAGTTATTACACTAAGGTTAACTTAAATGCACAATGGAGTGCGTAGATCAGCGATGTCAGCAATGAAAGCATTGCATGGATGGGTGGTTAATGTGCTGTGGCGGTGTCGAAGGTGCAAACCAAAAGGAAATGATACATGGTTGATGTATCAAAAGGAAATGATACAACACGAACAGGGAGGTAGAGTGAACACGTGGGCTTTCGTGACCTAAGTGAGCTTAATCAGGTGACGACCATGTCATGTCAGCCAGCTGCATGTTGACGTTGTTAGGTCAGGCTCCACGACAGTGGGAGGAGCGTTACAACGGCGCAGTAACATCAATCTACATATACATGTTAGAGTGGTCATGTCAGCTGACATACATAGTTAATGAGCTAAAACTCATGAGGGAGTCATCAGTAATGGTAATCTGGGTAAGGCTATTCCCAGACGCCGGAGGAATGAAGGCTCCACAGCATCACTTACATTTATTGGTATTCAAAGACTACACTAGACTATTCAAATCCCAGACGCCGTAATTCAACCAAACTGTTGTTGCAGAGAGACTCTTGCTAGATTTATGCCTTCAATATGACAGAACCATATGGACCAAATGATGCTGCACTGCTGTTCTGTCACTTATAGACTGGAGAGATGAGAGACATCCCCTTCGTTGTGGGTCACAGAGAGGGAAAGGTTGAGGCACGCTGCACTAATAACCTGATCTGATGATACGCGATGTATCCGCAGAACGTTATTACGATGATTATTTTCCTCCCTGCATACCATAATCCAGTTAATGGATATGTAGGCTGGGTATTGCTTTATCTGAAGAATGGATGCATATATTATTATGCACTTCTATTTTGTATTGGTAAATGATGAATGTTTACTTATTGTTCTTTCTCACTGACTAACTATAAATTGTTATACTGAAGTATACTAAAGGATGAGATGCCCTGCATCCTCAGTATATAAGATATACTTGAATCCTATTATATGATCATTTAATCTGATTTGACGGTTTGTTTGGACAGAAAAAAACAGACCCTTGCTTGTGCATAGTGGTACTTCATTTGAATTTTACTACAACATACCATGCAGTAATGCCCTGAGCCATTTCATTTAATCTATACTCTGAGTTATAGAAATAACTATATGGTTGGACACCAAAAATAAGCAAAAGGCACAGGAATAACCTGGCCTTTAAAGAGACTGGGCAACTTTGCGATGATAGACCTCACAAATCTTATATTCATGTCATGCATTGTCCCCGGGCACTTTACTTTGCAGGCTGCAACAGAGTAATTTAGCTGCTTGAGGAGAAGAGAAAGAGCCTGCTGCTCCGGTGTCTCCGTCGAGGAAGACGTGGGCACGGTTGTTGTGGCTGACACATGGATGGAACTGTTGACTAGCAACCACACATAGAGGGTTAGCCCTTCCCAGATGGAGTCAACGCACTCTGTAACACACTGTGGTAGACTGACCGTCTGACAACATGGGAGGGTGTCCTTGTGTTACTTTGATTGGCCCGCCATCAGTTGCCATTCCAACACATCCACATGCTACTGTAGATAATCGAGGGAATACAGCAAACAGAAAGACACTGTGCCAAATGAGCCACTCGCGAACAGATTTATATTCACGGTGCGCATATTCATAATTTTATTTGTGGTATTCGCCAGTGTTCTCATACTCTTCTATAAGGCAGAAATGAGTCATGCAAAGGTATTTCTCCTGTTTCTGTCTACAGGGCAAAAAAAATACCAATTTCACTTGAAAACACAATGTCCTAATCTGTATTAATTAGTTCAAGGTTTTAGTGAAATACTGAAATTAGTAAAACATGCCTAATGCAGAATGAAACGGCTTGGCAGATGATTTTTACATTACATGAATTGTATTGGCATATTTTGCCACAGAAATGTATACGTTTCAGGAGATGTTATGACAGTTCTGTCACTTTGACAGCTGACTCTGGGTCTTTATGCAGATCACTTTTCAATATTATCCTCCGCTGCACAGTGTAACTCCTGTAGGGTCTAACATTCTCTCAATCTGCTGCTTTCATATCCCCCTGACCGCCTCTCGTATTAGACACGGGCATCTAACTTTATGTAAGACCATACCCTCTTTATGTCTGTGACTGTCACAGTACAGCACTGCTCTGATGACATGGCATTGGTAGCTGCAGTAGTAATATTTTTCGCGACCTAACGCCATGACTGACAACTTTCTGATTTTTCGAGAGCGGACTAAAAGCTCCGTGGTGTGGAAATCTCTGGGGTTTTTTTGCACGCACCTTCTCATGAGGAGGCAATACTTGTGTATGCGGAAATGTGTGCGCAAATGTGTGTGCAGTTGAGAGATTTCGGTAAATCCGACATGCAAAACTCATATGAGCAGATCTCATAGCCCGTTGTCCTTGAGATGGCGCAATCTGTCAGATGACACCGTGTCCAAGGAGAGCGTCGACAGAACCTGGAATCACCATCATCCCCTGGGACTGCATTGGCAAGTGTAATGTAGGGGTCGAAGAGAGCCATGGCAACACTCACTGCTGTCACATCACACCTCAATTTCAAGAGATTGTTGTACTGTATCATTTCACGTGATCATATTAGAAACTAATGGCCTGCTCCTGTCTTCCTCAACCAGCAGAAGTGAATCTGTCACCCTCAAATGCAACTAATTATAAGATGAAAGCTAAGAGAAGAGTTTTTATGTGCGTCTATGTGCGTTTGTTGTCGAGGGTCAAGTAGTTTACTGTGCTACTTTAGTGTTAAAATAGGTTAATCATACAAATGGTTGTTGAAGTACAATCGCTCTAAAGCCACAAGGGAAAAGAACGGCAGTATGTCTGATCTCTGTCAGCTATTTACAGTCGCAAAAATAACAGTGAGGAGATAGACAGGGGAATTGTACATCAAGGGATAGAAAAAAAATATATATAAATGGATTTAGAACAGAGGCCATGCTGGAAGAAGAAAATAAGAGGTGATGTCATGAGACAACAAAAGGGTGTGGGCTGTTTCTGTGCATAAACACACACACACACACACACACACACACACGACCCCAACATCTACGTGATCTCTGCAAAAAGCTGGCTGTTGCAGATGTGCACACAGACAAAGCTGTCAGTTACAGGGTTAATGAAATGGCCACAGTCAGGCTGACCTTTGCTGCAGCCCATTCTTCACATCACTGATGCTTCTGCCTCCTTTACACAACAATGAGGAGCAGTATACACACAAACACACACACACAGCTTTGTATACTTTTTTTTTTTTTAAACCAATGCACATACTTGCATGCAAACACATATTTTAAGTTTTGCGACTTTCCTTTTATGGATTGGTGCATTTCAGTCAGCTAACTCTATCAAACACGTCCTTATTGCACTACAGACATAAGCAACTGCCTCTATGAAGACGTGGACACATAGACACAGACGTGCAGAAGCCATTCATCACAAGTGAGTTGTTGCCAGGGTAATATGGGTCACCGGTCCCGCAGCTAAGTCCTTGCTTCTGAGAGGCGAGAGAGAGAGAGAGAGGGAAGGAAGGAAAGAGAGAGAAATATGTGGAAAGAAATGAGAACAAAAGAGCAGATGGGATGAAGAAGCAGTGGAGGTGGTGGAGAGTTTTGGCACGAGCTACTTCACCTGAGGACATGACTGTTTTATTTTCTCAGTAACCCATCGGTTCTGTGGCCACTCAGACCTCATTTCACTGTAGCTGTGCAGTTATTTTACTGTGACTATTTAATGTCTTCTATTCCTACACTTGAGTTGACTCAAAATGCTTTGTTATGTCTTAAATAAACTTTCTCAAATACATTGCTTGTTTTTTTTTTATGCAGTTTGTAAACTAGGTCTACATAGGAATACAATTGCAACAATGAAATACAGTATGGAGAGGGAAGAGAAAGAGGAAACAGAGGACGGAATGAAATGATAAATAAGACAGGTAAGATGCTGACACACAGGACAGAATGGGTAGCTTGCTGTTCTAAATCCATTCATGGGCCTAACTTGCTCTAACCTGTTTCTCCTCATGTGGATGTTTGTTAAGCACACGCTGTGCAAATCTTTTATGCATTTTCTGTCATCACAGGGTGTGCAGAGCATATATAAAACCGGGGATGAAAAAAAACAAACCAAAAAAAACACATACAGGAATGCAACATGTGCATACATGATAACTTCTTCAAAACATGATTATTTCAAAGAAATATCCAGGTTACTGTGGCCGGGATTATTTGCATCACCGGTACAATAAAATGCACCGTTGCACTTAACTACACTTGCAGCCTTGGTGAATTAACTTACAGTGGTGGCTCAAACAGTTGAACATCAGAGTTAATTTTCTTTAGTTAACAACACAAAAAAACAAAACCACAATAAAATAAGAGCATCTTATATATGATGGTTTGAGATATACCGGTGTGAAAATGAAGGCTGGATGGATGGAGATATGAAGTGAGAATAACTTTCTTAGTCTTTCACTCTGAAGCTGCAATCTTGCATCAGTGTCTTGGACTTATTTGTGGTGATGTGTAAAATTCCAACACAACAAGAATGTTTTACTTAACCTAATAAAATATTTAATATAAACTCTTGGGAAAGTGTCCCTGTGTTATTACATGAGCACTTTCAGGAACACTTTCACTGTGCAAATTTAATTTGTTTGTCTGTTACCATTTTATAGTTTCTGTGAGGATATACTACAAAATACTCAAAGTTAAATGTTGCAAGTGAAAAAAGTTATATAATATAATAATACAACCCAACTGTTTAGATATGTCAGTCTTCAATAGTTGCATTTTTAATTGCATCCCACTGCTCATAAAGGTTTGATCAAGGTGTGCATTTCACTTCCCCGTTTGAAATGGATTAAATCCACAATCAAACTCTGCCGTCATTCTCAATATCCTGTTCAACAAGCAGAAAGAGTGATGGGTGAAATGATTACAGGCGGCAAATAAACTGGAGGGAAAGTTACCATGGCTTTTTTTTTTTTTGTTTTTTTAATGGGCACTGTTAGAGAAACATAGGAAGTGCAACTCATTTATCTGTCAAGATGAAAGCCTAATTGAGTCAGATAATGAGATATTTGGGCTAATACAGGATGTCTGGTAGAGCAAAAGCAATGGGGGACGTTGGAGGACATTATTTTTGTGTAATGAAACACGTCATCTCATTGGCTTTTTGCCCAATAAGCCGAGATGCTGAGCAACTGTCACAAAATGACATCAGTCAAATAAATGGGTCGACAAACACTCAGACGGAAAAACAGCAGCACAGGTTTAGCAAATAGGAGATTTAGATTGGTTGCACGTAAGAGTAAATGGTTCATGGGAAATAAAGGTCTAATCTATAGAGTTCCTAAAACTTATATTGTTGACCAACAATGATGAAACTGACTTCAATCTTAGAAAAATCTTGATAATTTACATTGTAATACTAAAAAAAAATATAATCAATAAAATGGATATGTTTCATCTACCCAATAGACAATAAATTGGCATAGCTAGTTCTTCCAAATTGGTACAAAACTTGTATATATACAGTATATAATGCAACAAAGTTCTGCATCCTGTCTCGTGGAGCCTGGTGGTGTAACGTTAGCTAAATTAATGGATCCACCCAATTAGCATTTACCCAGGCAATGGTATAAATAACAATGCTGCTGTGCGAGGTCACACCGAGGATTCCCATCGTTGCTTACGTCAAGAGATTGAGGCTAAGGCAATAGAGAACATTATTCAAACAGAGAAATCTAACAGTAGGATTTCCCTAATAAGCCCGTATGTCCTTGAACTCCGATGCATTGCCATACATCTAAAGACCCCGGAGGGAAACACATGGTTCCTTTGAAGAACATGAGAGATGCAGAGGTAGTGATAATCATGTGACACAGCACACCTCCCCCACCTCCCTCTCTCTCCTTGTCCTTTTTACCTGAGTCCGTAAGCGTGTCAGTCAATGTACGTAAGATGTGTGCATGTTTTTCTTTAGCTTTACGTATGTAGTTCTACTTCAAGTGTGTGCATTTAACTATACTATTTTGAACTCAACAGATGAGGACACATTTTACAGACCCGTATGTGGTCTGCTGTTTAATCATTCAAATACTGACATTCAATTTCTCACAAGTAAACTTCTTGAGAAAAAAAAAATACATGTAGATAGGTCCAATCCGACATTGGTATCGGTCCCGATATTGAAGAAAATGCTAGATCGGGTATCTTCACAACGAGCGATCCATATCAGCCGATCTATTCAGTCTAATTCTATGCTGTGCGCTGTGAGTGACGTCATACGCAAGCAACACGCTGTGCGGAAGCCTGCATTGTTTTCAAAACGGAGCGAGCAAAAAGATTGGCTATCTGGAACTTTTCCACACTACCTCAGCCAACAAACTCGACGGCTACTTGCAATACCTGTGCATGAAATGTTCCGAAGGGCGGTAGTAAGACTTCAAGTTATAATTAATCTAGCACTTACAGAAATTCCACGCCAGAGAGCACGCGGAGCTCAATGAGTAAAGAAAACGGAGGCGGTATGAAGCAGCTGACTTTGAAGGAGATGAAGAGAGATAAGAGGTGAAAATTTCCCACGTTTGTGTTGGATGTTAAAATCAATTTTGAACTAAACTAAACCATTACAAGAGCTGACTGTTTATTTAGAATGTCTATCAAGCTTGTGGAGCTTTTTTTTTTTTTTTTAACTGGTGCACAGTTATTAATTAAATAAGTAATTCAATACATTTATATCAGTTTATTTGTTAGGAAAGAAATGTTTATGTCAAGTCTGATTTTCTGTATCGGTATCGGCTTAATATCTGCCGAAACTAAACCTCAGATATTAGGTATCAGAGAAATGAAAAATGAGGATCGGTGTATCCCTAACTGTAATGTTAACTGTTAAGGTCTAGGAAGGGTGGATTTTCTGTGTGTGCGTGTGTGAAATAAATTCATAGAATTATTGACAAATGTAAGGAGGGTTCTTCATATGTATGAAGACACACAAACAGACACACCCAAAGATACACAAACAGTATGGAATTACAACACTTAACAATAAATTCACTTCCAGTGGAGCCACAAATGGAAATTTCAGAAGCGATCAGCGTTTTTGCTGCCTGGCTGAAACAAATGAGGAGGACCATAAATAGTCATGCAGTTCCATCTGAAAGGGTAATTGTTAAGTAATGGTATGCATTGTGAGTACCACTTTGCCTCTTCCCAGAAGAAGAGGGCAGAAGATGAGGAGGGGGGGGTGCAATGTGTTTCAGTGTACAGATGGAGCAGCATTTTTGATGGTAACTATGGGAAAAGGAAAGACAGTAGATTCATGGTTACTTTAATACATGCTTATGAAAAGACAGAGAGAGAGAGAGAGAGAGAGAGAGAGGAAGAGCATGAAAGTGTCCAACTATTGACTATTTTTCTGCCAACATAGTGAACAGATGGGTGGAAAGAATGAAAGAAAGCAGAATAAAAGACAATACCAATGGTGAGCCAAAGTAGCAAGGGTGGACTTCAAGACCGACACATTTCTGTCTGGAGTAAGAGTCGTACATAATTACTGTCCAGGATTAAAGACCTGTGATCATGCAGTCATAAAAGCTCTGAGGAGAAAGAGATTTCCTGTCATGTTTGTAAAGTAGTACAGGTGTCAAATTCATGGCATTAGTCCAAATTCTTATTCAGCATCCGTTAGCTCTTTCCTAATTGGCTGCAGATTGTATTTAAGGCCTGGTCACACTGGCAGAGGGTGGCACAGAAAAGCTCATCTGCGTGTCTGCAAAAACGGCTGTGCTTCAACTTCTGTAGCTGGTCAGCCAGTCGCTTACATGCAAGCAAGCCACCTCTATGCTTCTGTTTTCTCTCTTTACTCCCTCCTGGCACTTTGGGGGGACGGCTCTAAATCTAAATGCCAGGCACTTTGGCTTATCCACACAGGGCGATAAGTTTATTAAAGAGACTGCTGTCTCATGATTGTCTGAATTTTGTCAAACGGATTATACTCGAGTAGAGTATGGTTAAGTGGTGCAACGGTAGCTTCCTCAGTTTTAGACTCTTCAGCTCCAGGAAGTCAAATTTCACCAAAAAAAAAAAGTGCATGTGCTTTTATGTGCTTTGATTTACATTGACCCATGACCAAATCTACTACTTGCAAGGATTCTATTAAAATGAACCAATTTAGCTAAGAAATAATGTTACATCACCCATGGGGAGATCTGGAGGGGTAAATACTGCTTCACCCAACATGGAAATGTGTGACTCCCTTGCCCTTTTCACTGAACACTTAACGCTACATTACATTATTATTAAAAGTCAACATTGTCTAATGAACAGTTAACACACTGCCCTCTCTTTCCCTTTCTCTTTTTCACAAACCCTCTCTCACTCGCCTAGTGAACCATTTTCCAACCTGTGTGCTGGTTAAACATGGTGTTATTTCCTTGTCTCTAATTCTCTACTGTGAGCTCACTCTGATCCATCCAGTGTCTGTCCAGATTCTCTCAAATATCATTGCTAACTCACAAGGTAGGTACCAATCATGTCTGGGAAGCAGTTCAGAAGGCTAAACTATCACTTTCTCAATCACTTATATTACATAGCATCACCAGTGTCAAACATCAGTACCAAATTCTCCTCCAATTCTTTAGACATGTCACATGTACCTTCTCTTAGATATCTTAGGTATTCATCAACACTCATTATGAAAATAGAAAAGAATAAGAATTTACTGTCATTTCTCAACACCCTTGATATTTCAATCATTGTATTCACTGTACTGTAGGACGAAAAGGATTTGCAGATCATTAAACTCTGTTTGCTTCTTCTTTTTTTTTTTACACAGCATCCCAACTCTGGAATCAGATTTGTCTTTTCTCTCTTTTCCTTTCTCATTCCCCATCTTTTTTTCCCCTCCCCTATGTTTTCTGCTCTCCTCTGTTCCATTTCCTTGTTCTCTCCCTTTTTTCTCTGCCACATGCCATGTCCTTGTGTGTGACTCATTCAGGGCCACACGCACGTTCTTACTGTCAGCAGTTTTCTGGGTAAATAAAGAAACATGCATGGATACCAAAACGTATATTCCTGAGTAAGCAGTGACACCCATATGACGAGCACTGACTCGGGCATATCCCATGAGCCTCCATGCATAATGCTTACATACACACTGTACTTTGCATCCACCCACAAACTATTAGGGGCATGCTGAAAACACAGCTTTTACACCAATTGAAAACCCCGTGCACTTTACAGTAAATGAGCTTCGGCAAATGTGCTGCAATTTAAAGGAGTGATATAAATGTTTTGCATTGTCGTACATTACATACATTTTCTTATGCATATTTCGGAATTGTTAGACATCCAGCTACCGTGTTAATCATCTGAAAACGGTTGTTGTATTTCATTTTTACTGTACGTCAATTTAATATGTATTTGTATCTGTTGCTTTGGCAGTAAATAGCGTTGTATCGTTTTTCGTGCCAATAAATCTTCTTTCAATTAAAATTCAACAGAGAGCCCACAGTGCTGCGGGCCAGTCTCTCTAAAGATTACACTTGAATTGTGTCACTACTGTATTTAAATGCAACTAAAGTAGCTTTCAATTTGAAACCTGACAATAAACTTGAACTTGAAGCTCTCATTGACAACCTGGGGTAAACGCTCTTTAAGATCTAGTACTACTTAATGTTGCTCTTCCCTAATCCCTACTCCCCATTAGTGTCAGTCTTTCACCACTAATTATAGCCATCCGAGCTGGCTGATGCAGTCTGCGCAAAAAAAAAAGAAAATCCTATCTGAATGGAATTTATTTTCAGCAGCCCATGTGGTGTGAAAGAATCCTCACTCTGTCAAATATGGAAACTGCAGTGAAAGTGCATATCGGCGCACATGATAACTGATCGGGATGACAAAGGGACTCTGAAGTCAGAGAAAGGCTGAACTCAGGAAATCATTCAAAGAGAAAAGTCAACATGTTGATCACACGACGGGCCGTGGTTTTATTGCTATATAAAACACAAATATGAAGAGATAGCTGTTTGCTTTGATGCTTCAGAGTAAATTTATATATATATTTTTCAGCATGCCGTTTGTCGACAGGCAGACTCCCCTGACAGGCATTTGAAGTCGTTCTATATCATTTTACGCCACAATGAATAATCATGGCGATAACAAAACAGTCATGTTCTCGTGCACATGGACATGCTTCTTTCTCTTCACACACTACAATTATTTGTTTTAGGGCACGCAGGCCGCTTGAACGGTACATCAGTATCCCGCACCGATAAGATTCTGATCCCACTGTTTCAGGGTACAGGCTCTGGAGTTAGATAGGTGCTTCAAGTGTGCTTTCTCAGGGGTATTTAGGCTCATACATACATACATATACATACTGCCATTTACAGTTACCTATTCACACAGTTATATGTGCACAAACGTGCCTGTCTCCATGTGTCTCTGCTATTTTGGAATAGCATTTGTCAATGTTGTTTATGGAATAAGGCTGATCCAGCTTGCAACACAATCACATAAACCAAATCTTATAAAATCCTGAAATGTCCTTCAAAGCAGCCGGAGATAAATCGCCAAAAAAGGGATTACAGCCCATCAGTGACATAAGCTTAGTGCCCATAGCAACGAGTTTCAGATTTTAGCCGCCCACAGACTTACTGTATCACAAATTATTAAATAAATACACGTATTTTTAGATTTTTTTAGATAAAAATCAGCACCTTTCAAAATTAAATAATAGCCTTAAAATACAACAAGAGAGAGATAAAGACAAGATGAACATTGTGATATGAGAGGGCACATCTCATTTAGCAACTAGATTGGTCTGCCATTGTTGCTGGAGGCTTATATTTGGCATGGCAAAAACTGTCACAGGTGAAACAACAGTTTACTGCACGATGTATGTTTCCAGATGTGTTACTGGTGTGTTACTTACAGCGCACGCACTGTAAGTAATACACCAGTGCTAGCACACACACGCACACACACACACACACACACAATTTTATTGCATTTCATTGTTGGCACATCATTTACAAGGTTATCTTGCATACATGACCTTACATGCTCCTTCAAAATCTCAAACAAATGTACACTTCCACACAGCTCTGTGATAGGTCAATGTAGCGTACTTCTAGGTTTCAGTCAATCCAACAGTATGACAACAACATCAACAACAGGATTATAGGGTGCTGTAGTAAAGCTGTAAAGACGTGTCCTACATACATTGTCATGTATGTGTGTGTATGCGTCAAATCCAGACGTAACATATTTATAGTAGCCGATGTCTTTTTGCACAAGCAAAGCATATGATGCTGAAGCAGCGTCGATGTGACAATACATGGACATTTGCAATTTAACCCTTGACTTAACACAGTTTGTATGAGCTTATCTGGGTGCCCACACACTGCTGTGTCCCGCGATTGAACCAGAAAAAAATGGCTCCATCGAGCAGTAAGAAAGCATATTGTGATCTCGTTTGCTATAACAAAATATTTCACAGATAAACCAACAAGCTTTTGTAACGCTAAATCCTCTTTCCTCCTGTTTGTGTAATCATATGAAAAGACCATTAGATCTGTGATGTGTAACTGTGACTATAAGCCCTTATCTTTGTTTACTTCACCCTGTGAGATTGATCTATATCAATCCCTCCCACACCCAACAATCCCAGCATCCTGCGCCAGATATCGACAAATGGATTGCGAGTCGTCGTGCTATTAAAGTTGAATGTTGTTGTGGATGTGTGGTTCATAACACACGGCTAAATCTGTGATTCTGAAGCTGGATTTAGCCATGAAATCTGATTTTAACCCAGTTTGACCTCGATTTTGATGGTGTTTTGCCATGTTGAGCTGATGATGTGAAAACTACGTCTGTGTCACGTTGGGTGTTGAAATCAGATTTGTCTGGTTGCTCATGTCTAAATCCAGCCTGGAGCTGTTTTGGGCTTCCTACTCTGGTCACCCCAGTGTCCAATTATACTCCTACCAGCATTAATACTGCTAGAGAGAAGAGCAGAGAGCAGGCAAAGAGCGGGGTAGTGCGATGGAAGCCCAATATGGTCTGTTAAAAACGTTTGGATGTGTAGGTGATGGAGAGTGATGTGGTTTGGTGTTTCCGTCCAGTGTGTGGAGAGGGCATCTGAGCCTGTGTCTTTGTACTATATATACATATACATGTATATGCCCACTTGTATGTATATGTGTGCAGAAATTCCACTTCCTCTCTTACACAGGCCTAAAAAAAGTGTCAATGCACCACTGGGCCTAAAAGCTTAGGATGTCCTCCTTGATTGCCTGAGGGAGGCCAGTCTGTGCTGCACAGGATGAGCACTGGATCTGTTGTGATCAGTCGCTGTGGTGCTGTGAAGCTTTGTTGATGTAACATGGGTACCAGAACAATGGAGATTTCTATTGATGTAATAATAATGCAATAGCATCTGATACAACTGATCCACTGTTGAAGCTATTGTAATGTTCAGATTGGTACTGTAAGTCTGCTAAGAACATTTTGGAAGCAATAATTAAAGTCTTGAGTAACTTAAGTCATTTTTTTTAATGCTACATTGACTTGCAATCAAGTGAATTGTGTCCCTGTCTTTTCCACTCTGCACCTGCATGATTGTTCTTGAACTATGCAACTTTGTGCTCTGGGTATGATCACCTATGAAAAGTACATAACACTATATAGCAGTCACACACCACCAGCTGTTTCACTGATTTCATATGAAACTGGAACTGTGATTTACACAGCTTCCTAAGAGACATTAAAGTAAACGCCTGCAAACTATAGCAACCGTTAGCTAATGTTAGTTCAGTTTATTAGCCGGGCTTCTTGGACTGTAAGCTCAGTGTGCCAGGGGACTGAGTGTTTGTACTACAAGTGTCATGGACTACCAGAAGGAGGAGGATTTCAGGCCCGGGGCATGAGGTAATGCTGATAGGGAGTGGAGCCTGTGTTGTGCCAGAACCAGAGCTGTGCAAGCGGGCAATGTAACCTGGCTCAGCAGCCTCTATGGACATGATGGCAGAGGTGAAAAGGGGACAATCACAAAGGAAGGAAGGAAGCTGAGAAGAGAAAATCAGAGAGTGGCTGAGCAAGAAGCCAAAGCATGAGAGTAAATCTAGGACTGACCTTTAGTTGTTGGTGACAGCTTTGTGAAATAAAAGGTTGAAAGACACCAAGCTGGTCTTGCAGCTGTTGGACTAGTAAGTGAGATTAGCTGCTATGTCTTGTGTTGTTGCACTTAATTACTGTTAGCAAAGTTGTCTCGCTAGTTTTTGATCAAGTAATAAAATGATAACATTCCGAAAATGGAGGCACTAAATCA
The DNA here is from genome assembly GCA_014281875.1 of Nibea albiflora. NCBI lineage: Eukaryota > Metazoa > Chordata > Actinopteri > Sciaenidae > Nibea > Nibea albiflora. The sequence continues at coordinate 10,700,083 of CM024794.1, read as the reverse complement.
CAAAAAAAACAACAAAAAAAAAATTTCTACGCAATGTTGCTTAAATTGGGTTGAAAAATGCCCAGAGTGTGAACAAATAGAATAAACTGTTAAGGTCATGCTGTGCAGTATCCTCACAAACATGAGCTCAGAGCTGCTGAGATTAATTGTCACACCTTTGTTGTGAAGACACACACTCGCACGTTTAATCTCCTTCAGAATGATTCCGCACCCTGATTGTTTGCTTTCGCTCTCTCTTTCTTTTGCTTGCATCACTAACTCAATTTCTGTCACTCCGTCACTCTCTCGCTGTGTTCTTCCAATTTCCAGACAGACAAAGTCTAATTCCTCCACTCTCTCCCTTCCTCTCTCTCTCATTCACACTCACACTGACACACACAAACAAAGGCATCCCTTGTCTCATTCCATCCCCTGGTTGTTGTCACTGTGCTCATGCATATTCATTAAAAAAAAAAAGAAGAAGAAGAAGAAACCCTGCGGCTGATTATCACTGTTTATTGCATTGCCAAAACTTTCTTCTCCCTCTGTCGCACTCAGAGAGTAACGCACACACAGGGGAAAAGTGTCCTCACTGACAGGCCAAGAAAATTCCTTGAAAATGTCCTGATATGGATCTGTGTATGACACAGTACGGGGGATATACCAAAAAGACGGATAAAGAAGCAATGTTTCCATATTTACTTCATGGAATTCCAAATACTAAGACCACTGCTAAAGAAAAGGTGGAACACAATTCATGCCTAAATATGAGAACATTTCACAAAAACCCTGTATCATGCTACTTTTACTGTTTTTGATTCACCATCATCACTGATGTATGACCTGGTAGTTACACATCAATGACAATATTATGCGTCAAGGAGGTATAATTACAGTTACGTCTAAAAATGGCTGCATTTGCGTGGTTATCAAAAAACATCCATCCATCCATTATGTGTTTCTCATCAGGGTCAAGGTGGACAAGTTGGCAGTTAATCACAGAGCATATGAAAAACCAAGGCACGCATTGAATATCTAATGTTTCTACTTTTGGTTTCACCGGAAATTCCATAAAATAGTAAAAGTAATAAACCGTGTCTCGTTTCCATGTTCATAAATGGAAAACAGTTCCCCAACAACAGTAAAAAAATAAAATAAAATCCCTTGCTGTAGGCAGAGCCTCGCAGCATGAGTCAGACTGTTGATTCCTTTCTCCAACAACCTTTTTTTTTTTGTCCACGTCTCTAACAATAGCACCATTTTCACCGTGACCTCAGTTGTTCACTGATCCTCTGCCTCCCTCTTGTCTCTCTTTCTTGTTTTTGACTGCTCACCGGAGGATAATCATGTAAATGACTCTTACCTTTCATCCTGGGTCAATTCTCCCGGGAGCGAGATCGCGGGAACCACCTTTACAGTATGATTCACCTCTACTCCAGCTCCAGGTACGAGTGAGGCTACCCCGCTGTTGGTGTGGGTTGGTGTGTTTATTCATATCTTGAGCTAGCATGTGGTACTAAGTGCTTAGCTCCTACATATGTTACGTGCATTCAAGCAGAGAGCGTGTCTCACACATGGTCTCACTTATTTAGCGATTCTCTGTCTTTTCTTTTTTTTTTTTCTTGAGGTGAGGGGTACGAACACTTTTCTCTGTCAAAAACTGCTTTGTCACTTATTTCATGACCTACACTGAATGTAACTTGATTGCAGGCGCAACAGACCATTGTGTTGTTAAATGAGTTGTGACCTGTCTCACAATCGCTTTCTTTGTCTCACACTCCTTTTTTTCTCTCATTCCATCCCGTCCGTATGCTCAGGTTGCTCTGCCATAAAGACTTAATTTTCAAAAGGTTTGCCGCTGTGATGTGTCGGTGATCGCAAACGTACGCACACACACACAGACACACGGACGGAGATAATGAAACCAAATTGAATCCTAAATGGGAACAGACGCAGAGGTGTAGTACAACGCAGAGAAGCTGGTAGGATTTTTTGGTTGATAGATACGATATTCAACTTGCAAAAGTGGACTTCTTTGGCCTCCGATTCTCATCCAATCTCCCAGCACTACACATCTATCTCCATTTCTCTCTCTGTCTTGTTTGCACTCATTCCTCTCCAGAACTTTTTTTTTTCCAGCAGACTGATACACACGCATGACAGGGAACGCAAGTTTTGCATCTGCAGGAATCTGAGTTACTGATCATTAAAATAAGATCGACAACCAGTGAACTGAAGTTGGTTAGAGCCCACACACTGAGATTAACTACAGCTAACGTGTTAGTCTTACTTTATAAAAAAAAAAAGCTGATTGTAGAAATTGTAGGTTTCAAGCCTCTTTCCAGAGACTACAGTGGAATATGCTTCTCTAATCAGAGCTAGGTGCGCAGTAAGAAAAAAAAAAAAGCTTCTCCTTGCAACTTTTATTTTTGACTGCAGAACAGAGCGGCCAGACCTGGGAGAGAAAGAAACAATGCGGTCTTTCAAAAGAAGACCAAAACACCAAACTTGGAACGTGACAAAAACACCAGTTGCTCATGCAAAAAAAAAAAAAAGTGCAGCCTTGTTTTAATATTTCAGCACAGCACGGCAACACCTCCGGTTGCTCCATTAATATAACTTTGTGAGGTAACACCCCTTTAAATATGAAAGTATCAATTATGTAAAGAAACGTTACACCAGTAATTACAAGGACTGCTAATTACACAAACCAGTCAGAGCTGATGATCTCTTCAAACTGGAACTACTTTGGTGTCATTAACAGTGACAGAGAAATTGGCATTATTCTCCTCAGAGAACCTGTCCCAGTGCTCGCATGCATCAGCGTGCATTGTGTGGGCAGCTGTCAACAGTGAACACAGACCGGCCCAGCTTTGGGTGTGGGCGTGCGTATCTGACTGTTAGCCTAAGATCCTTATGTCTGCCTAGTAAACTCAATTGTTTCTGTTTCCCTGACAATTTTGTAACGACAGGAAAAGCACATACAACCAGTAACAACTGCAGGTCTTATTGTCATCAAGTCCGTATTGCATGTAAAGAATAAGAACTTTGCTGCATCACCAGAGGAGCTATGTGCGCTCACATTAGTGATGTTTCCATACTGTGATAAATGGAAGTGAATATATAATTTAACACTATCAAAGCACCCGATGAAAAAACTTCACAACAGGTATTAATTGCGGGACTTGGATTGGTCCACACCTCAGCTATTCAGCACCCAGGAGTAGGTTTTGTTCAGTCATAAATCAAAACACTTCAGCTTCAACATTACCACTAATGATGTTCATAATGTTTCATGACGGGTTCTGTTTTGTAACATACAGCTAATTAAAATCAACATCAAAAACAAAGACAAAAGCTGAAGAGCCGTAAACGGTTATTAAATATTAAGCATATAATCAGTGTGTAATACATACTGTTTTCTGGTGTCAACACTAAACCTGGATAGTTAGGTTCATTAGTGTGTTCTGTGCAATTGTGTCCAGGGAGATTATGCTAGCTCTTTCTGCTAATATAAGATGACACCCACACTCCAAGGCTGCATATTACAGTGTGAGTCATATTGTCCTTGCTATTTTGGTCTCAGCGGTGTGGTTTTGTGTGTGTGTGTGTGTGTGTGTGTGTGTTGTGTGTATGGGGAAAAGGTTGCACTTTAAAATATTTGGCTCATATTCCTTCCTATGTCTTCTTAGAAAGCATCTCAATTCTCTCATGAAAAAGCAAAAGCAACAACAATAAAAAATAAAAAAAACAGTACAAAAAATGTTCTATGAACAGAATCAACAGGCCTAGCTGCGTCTGTATGTATGAAGCCTTCAGACGCTGTTATAAAGCTCCTGTCATTAAACACTTTAATGTCAGCTGCTTGATACACATGGACTTACAGCATGTTAACAGTCATCCCCAGAAGATAAGCAATAATTCACTGACTTGGAAGTCTCCGATGGAGATTCCCACGGCACATGAAAGTACTGCAATCAACATGTGTCGGCTGTGCTCAAAACAGCAGCTGACGTCTAAATGGGAGATTGCATGCAAAAAGAATTGTGATAAAAGATAGATATGCATAGGAGAGGCAACAGTGAGTACGCCATTCTTAACATGCAGAGCAGGGAGAGGAAAATTGCTTAAATATTTTAAGTAACATAAGTAGCACTATTCAAAAGTGAATTTAAATCCGCACGGACACACAGACACACATTCTTCAAGTCTCACAATCTTGTCTTCAGTAAACACATTTTTGTATGAAGCTGTGCTGCACAGGTGCAGTACATGCAAACAAAAAAAAACACAATTTCTGAGCAGCAAGGGGGAAAAAAATATAATAATAACATTAAAAGGGCACTACTTGTATGCAATTGGGGCACCGGTGTGCAGAAAGTCATAATGCATTCAAAACCCTGGTTAAGGTTAAAATAGTTATGCGACTAATTTAAATTTGAAGATTTAAAGCATTATTTTTTATATATTTCTGATTTTCTCGCATGTAGAAGGGTTTATATTGTAATGCATCACTTTTTTTTTCCACCCTAGAAAGCACCAGTTACATCCAAGAGGGCACTTCTGCAGTGTTTTGTTTTCCAAACATGCCGGCGAACGCCCCACCCAATGCTGAAATTCTTGAGATCTTGTGTATCTTTTGTTTGCTTTGCAGGTTTTGAAAGAAAAGAAAAAAATAATAATAAGGATCTGGATTTGACAGACTGACGGTTAAAAAAAAAAAAAGATGTATAGAGAGAAAGAAGAATGGTGACAATAGCGAGAATAAGAATGTGGGTGTGTGAAGAAAGTAGAGAGATACAGAAATCATAGGTTGGAGGTAAGAACAGACAGAGACGCAGATGAAGAGAGATTATGGTACAAGGGTCCAAAAGATGTCAGAGAATATGTCAAGGAAAGAAAAATTGGAATACAAGAGACATAACAAAAAGGGTGGTAAAGACAGGAATTAAGTAAAAAGGATGAGCTAGAAAAAAAGGAAGGAGTAACAAGAAAGAGAAGAAAGTAAGTCCCACCACTCATGGATATGAGAATGCTGAAGGACACTGGAGATCAGCGCTGTATTTTTATGCTGCATTGTATGTTATAATGTATACAGGGGAGAAGAGTAGTAAGGCATCAAATAGGGAGGGGGGGCGTTGGGGCAAGTTGGAGAGGTGTAATGTACTGTGAAGTGAAGAGGGTTGGAGAGAAAAAAAAAAAAAGATTGACTCAATGGGGGCAATTATACTAAGACAAAAGTGCTGATGTTCTCTGCTTTGCTTCCTAAAATATGCGTCCTTAATTTCCATCTATGGGAAAACGTGTGCGCCTTTGTGTGCATTCGTGTGACAAAGAAAGAGTGACTGTAAATATGTTGGAGAGGTAGGCGACATCAACGAGAGAGGAGCCCGAAGCGGCTCAGCTGATCAGAGCTGAAGACATGAAGAGTTTGTGCTCTCATTTCTTCTCTCTATTCTCTCTCTCTTTTTCCGTCATGTCACTTTTACCACTCTGTCTCTTGTCAGTCAGTTGCTTAGTTACTAATTTCAGTCAGTCGACTGGCAAAAGAAAAACTAATTTACAGTAATTCCTGCTGCTATTGAGTGGAGTAGTCGCCCTGTCTTGACACTAGTGTATCTCCCTTTTGCATATTTCTTATTTTACAAGTCAGCCAGGCCTCTTTGCTCAGTCATCCATTCACCCAACCAGCTGGCCGGCGTACATCCACATCATAGCCAGCCTGCCAGTAAGTATGTCAGCCTGTCATCTGGTCTGTCAGTCGGTTTGTCCATATTTCTATCCATCTTTCTGTTTGGCTCATACAGAGCTGCAACATAGCAGAAAGAACGCTATAATCCACACAATCTACTGGCAAAGTGGTGGGGCTAAAATTGCCATTTACTTTCTTAGTCCCCAGAGATTGGGTTTTTAGCCTTGTGTTCAAGAGTGCAAGAGCTGGAAGAGTGCTTGGAAGGGAAAAGCAATTACTGGCACTCATGACTGTAGTAAGTATAATACTGACAGGGAACCAAATGCCGCAATGGATTCCTCAAGTCAAATCCAGAAAGGTTCTCCGCATATTGATTTAAAGCACTGGTCTGCGTAACTTCACCATCCGCTGTATGACCTGATGTTTGCCAGAGCCAGTCTTAGTGAAGTTTCACCTTACCCTCTCACTTCTGGTGCTTCTTCATCAAAATTAAACAAAAAAAACACACACATCAGCTAAAGCTCCCTACAGGCTACTCTGATTATGTGTATTATTAACCTCTTCTAAACTTTGTATTGAAAATGAGACATCTGCCACAATAAGCTGAGAACTCTGCATTCTGTCAGTCCACCTGCTATATTCACAGTAACACTAACATGCAGTTTTTGGATACTCAGCCACACACACGGACCTCCACAATCTATGTTCATTTTACGGAAATTGTATGACATGACAAGAAATGTATGATTCACGATTAGCATATATTGAGAAAAATAAAGTCCCTGATCCGAATCTACATTGTGTCATAGAAGTTAAAAAGAAAATGATGACATAGTGTTGATCGAGAGTTTGTCGCGTTTATTAATTTAACTTTAATTGCGTCTCCTCATACTGAATTAAAACCTTATAAAAATCCAGTCAAGTGTACGCTATGGGTGTGCCTGGAGCTTGAGCCAAATGTCAATGCAATTTGAAAGCGCCCCATGTCCATAAACTGAGAAATCAACTCAGAAACCGATCATAAATAATAAATAATAAAGCTTCTGCATTTATTAGAAACCCATCAACTTTTGCTGACATACGGTATGAGAAATCTTACCAATATGATTCAATATGACACAGTGACTGGGGAGGGCATCCGCAAAAATGTGGATTAAATGCACGTCTGTGACTACTTCCCTTCTGAAAGTTTACTCTGTTTGCATTCTCTTACGTATGCAGCACAGTCAACTGATCCCGTTGCAGATCTTTGGTTGTAAAAAGTTTGGAATCACTGCAAAACATCTATTAAACAGTTGGGTCTTAAAGCCAAGCGATATCTTACAGGTACAGAACACATTCCAGCCACGTCAGTAGTTTCCATAATGCATGGCTTTCCAGCTACTATTGATTGCATCGCCAACTCAGAAGCTATTTTTAAAAAAAAAATCTTTACATGATCCTTTGCTTAATTTTTATGAATAGACTTAGTACACATGCATTGATGCCAGCTGTATAAAATGAACCCTTGAGGAAGCCCTGGCCAGTAAACATATACTGGGATATGTTCACAGAAAAGTGGCTTGATGATGCTGCCTGAAGCGAGAATCTTTATATATATATGGCAAATTTGTAAAGAATATATTTACACTTTATCTTTAAAATGTTCATTAGAACTAGAGCAGCACTAAAATGGCACACACGGCCCCTCCTGATGTTTTCTGCCAAACCCTATCTGTATTCTGTCAGAGCAGGATGTCTACTATCTACTCGTACATGCAGCATATAGGGAAGTTGCTTTCGTGACTGCAGTGTAATGTTTTTTCATCGGCTTTGTTGTGTAGAGGGCACCGTGTACATACAAATGCAGACGAACAAGCAGACTGTATAGCACATATTGGCACAAAGAAGCAGAAAGCCTTTGTAATTCGATATGCTACAACAGAGTGACAGTGTAGACATCACAGCAAAGCTGATGTTTTGGATTCTTCATGTTTGACCTTTTTCTATTTCATTTATTGTTTTTATTGTGTCCTATACCCTTAAAGACACAGCATATGATGGAAATATAAATACAAATGTACAACTTCAAAATGTGACCTGCTATCTCTCCCAGATTTAAATAGTTGTTTTTCATCCATTCAGTTCAAACCAGTCAAACAATTACTTTTGTCAACATGCACACTCATGCGTGTAATTTCTGCTGACAAAGCATAATATTTGGCCTTTAAAGTGACAAAAGGGCTCAACAAGTTTGACTTCTATTTTCCTCTCTGACGGTACACCATAGTCTCATTCTACATCTCCACACACTGATGACTGATGTCAGATCACCTTTTTAATTACTGCTCCCAGACCAAATGTGGCCCATGTATTGCCAGCTCAGAGGAGAGCGAGTCCCACGATTGTGACACAGTCAACTAGACAAGTTCCCTGGCTAACATCACCAGCCTTGTCGGTGGTGGAGTGGGAGTGTATCCACAATGTTATGCTGCTCCTCCTCGTATGACATATCACGGTACTGTAATCCCACAGAATGACAAACAGTTATCTGTAAACTGACACTTTCTTCTGCTCCTACTGGCTCCCTAAGGACATTTCCACAGAGTGAAAGCAAGGGCACCAATGCTTCACTGGCACCAACTAGATGATGTGCATGATAGCCCTTTCAACTTCAGCACCTATTGGCCAGATGGTAGGACAGATTGGTAGCAGCAAAGGCCAGAGATAGCTACGAGAGCTTTTTTAGCCTCTGCCCTACACCTGGCCATGAATCTTCTAATAGAATACACTCGGTTGCCAGTTTATTAGGCATGCGCAGCTAAAACTCATGAGGTCTAATGCAACAGTCCTCCGTTCATGAAGGTTATATTGTACTGGGCGCAGTAATACAAACAGCTGTCAGTATAACACAATACAACTCAACAGCACCACAAGCTGCAGCTTCCATAATTATCATATAGTTCAGTTACTATTATTGCAGGGCTGTTGCATTAGATTGCGTTGGTTTGTACTTATCTAATAAACAGGGCACTGAGCCTATAATCAGGTGCGGTGGAGTCGCTGATTTATAACGCTGTGGACGGTCAAAGCACTTGTACTGCAGTGCACATGTCCTGGTTATGGTTTCCAGTTGTGTCCCACTCCAGTTCATCAAATGAGTCACTTATGGCCCCCGAGGATGTGACCACCCTACCAACTTAAGAGCAACTTTACTAAGAAGCCAGTTTTGTAGATTATTTTGAATTTAGTTTCAGTATAGTTTACTGAAAGGAAAACTTAAATGAACAGTGTTTCTTGTCAGTCGCCTTTAAGTCCCCTATGAATGTGACAGTTGTGGAGAGAGGTCATCTTTAACAGTAAAACAAAGGCTAACATGTGCGCCCATTTTGTAGTTGTCTTTACTGTAATTCTAATCACTATGCCAGCTCATTAGAGCTTTAAGACCAGTTGTCACACCATCGTTTGTGTCTCCTTCCTGCATCATATCCTCTATATCTCGGTCAAACATTCAAAAATTGGCCAAAGCCCAGAGCTACTCTTGCAACATGAAGGTCACAAAGTTGACCCAGTTCTTCTTTTTTCTGGGTTCATTTCCTTTGTTAAAAACAAAGGGGATGTAGGGAAAAAAAAAAGAAAAAGAAACACGTCAGAGGGTTGAAATGGACAAAAACAACGCCATTACATCTTCTTCTGTCACCAGGAGTAAATGACATACAGAGCTACATGTGGTGAATATAGGTCACAAGCTATATTTCAGAATGAACAACTCATATGTAAAATATAATTAATAAATCAGCTCTATGTACCGCTGTTTTCTTTTCTGTAAGGTCACAGTGCACATTCCACCAAATGTTGATTAATACTGAAGAGAGGTCCTGGCACTGCTAATGCATCAACAGACTGCAGTGGGAAGTTTTGTGAAGATGGACCCTTTGCTTTGTGCGTGTCATGCAGGACTGTGTAGCTAACATTCCTCCCCTGTTGCCCTACATTTACATTTATTGCATTGCGTCTGGATTTGGGATCATGTACGTTTTTTTAATAAAAACAAGATCTACTGCAGATGATCTCAAATCAATACTACATTTGGCAAAGAAATATATTATTTCAAATGAATTCATTATTCAGAATTTTTACATATTATGCCGATGGTCATGAAAACATTGAGCTAAATATAATGCATGACTCACTTCATCACCTTGCGACTTTAATAATGGCAGTTAGAGTTTTTAGCCTGCAGCACAATGACCAAGCAGAGTATTCTGGGAAAGCTATGTAGGGTGATGCATGCAACTCTCACTGTGTTTTTCAGACTATTAAGGGCACGAACAAAGTGAACTAAAAATGTGGGATGATAGGTTATATATCAGGTTTTTGACCACAAAACTTTTGATATATATTTTTTTTAATAAAATTTTTTGTTAACAGCCAACTTAATGACCAGGGGGCACATGTTCTAAATGAGTTGGAACTTCATGGGCTGTCATGCTTGAGAGACATTTGAATGGACCTTTACTACTTTAAACCGTTGTTTGTCATGAGTGTCATATGGTACCTGCAGACATTTATTTGATTTATCATTATATGGCTGTCGCAGCTTACATCTCTGTCAGTGTAGCCTCTCTATCTCGGTCAAACTGACAAAAAAAAAAGAAAACTGTCCAAAACCCAGAGCTAATCTTGTCAGCGATGTCAGGCAGATGACCCAGTTCTTCTTGTTCCTGGGTTCATTCCCTCTGTCAAAAACTGGGATGCAGGGGGAAAACGTGTCAGACAGGCACTCAGAGAGAAAAAACAACGAGCAACAGCACTGCCTTACATTGTCTTCTGACATCAACAATCTGATCACTGCGTGTGTCACTGAAAGAAAATACAAAAGAGATTTACCAGCTTGTTCTTTGATTTCATGGCACCCTGAAATGGCTGGTGCAGCTATGGTTCATCTGGATTTAGGCCAGTTTAAAGACGGAAGGCCAGCGTACATGTATTTGTAATTGGCAGACAAAGGCTGTCTCCCTATCCACCTCCAATACCCCTTGCCCTGTGAGCACCATATGATAATACAGATTAAAGTAATATTGCTTTCTTTCTGATGTCTTCCAGCTGCTCATCGACTATACAGATACACAGCGTTTACTGATGGACAGTACAAACTAAGTAACTAACAATGTTAGCTCACTTGTTTTGGACCGCTGGGGACAGGGGGTTTTCTGATCTGGGACGTGAGTGAAGGGTGACAGGGAACAGAGGTGGTGTTTTGCAAGAACTAGAGCTGTGCAAATTGGCAATGTAACTGGGCTCAGCAACCTCTATGGACATATTAATAACAAAAATAACAGAGGAGACTGAAGGGAGAGAAAATGAGAATGTGACCGAGCAACAGGACACCAGAAAACAGTAAATCTGGGACTGACGCTGAGTTGTTGGTGAGAGCTTCAAGCTGGGCTTCTTCCTGTTGGACTATTAGCTAATCCACAGACTCCGTCCCTCCACCAGACAACTAAATTAATGATTGTGAATTAAAAGCACATATAGTTTTAAATCTTCGAGTCTGCAGTCACTTAGTGTTTCCCACTTGGTCTTCCTTTGGCTTGTATCTGCGATGGTGAACTCTAGGGAAAAGCATTCGAGGCTAATGAAAACGGATGAAAGAAGAAAGACGAGACAGAGATAAAGTCAAAATAGCAGCTCTTATGAATTCCAATGCCATCCCGTGAGACTTCAACAAGTCTTCACCTTCTCCCCACACATATTCCCCCCGGCTGAACATTGATGAGGTGTTTGCTTGCTACATGCGGGCTATGGGCCCTGCAGCCACCAGCGGGCCCCAAGTTCAGCCTCAATACATTTTGGGAGAATTGAAAGTACCTGTCTTTACTTTTACCTTTATCTGTCCTCATTTGTGTGTGGCACTTATATGCTTAAACAAACTATGCTGCTATGATGGGGAAGATGTGACTTTGTGGGGTAATCAAGACAAATTCATCTTTGGGCTAGGCTGTCTTGCAGTGAGTGATGTCTGCCGACAGGTATAGGACATTAGTGTACTCAAGCCTCAAGTTCTCCTCTTAAAATGTAACAGGCTGTTGCATTGCCACATATGAAAAGGTTAGGAATCTCTCCCTCAGAGATTGACAAAAGAGGGACCCCCATATGACATCTTGCATAGGTCCCCAAACAGCTCGAAACAGCCCTGGCTGCAAGCACGACAAGCGAGTTACAAAAGGGGGATGCAGGTGAATGGTGTCTCTGTCATCCGTACCTCTGTTCTCGCACTACATAACTTTGGACTCTGGGTCGGAAGAAGTACGTAATGCGTTACAGCACTCTTGTTCTAAGAGTTAGAACAAGAGTCAGAACAGGTCCTCCCGTTCTAAGTCTCAACAATGAGCATCTTTTGAAAAAGTCACCCTTTTCCAGCCCTCGCTGAGAGTTAGAACAGGATACCCTGTAGCTCTCTTGCTTGTAGCACAAGCTCAACACAGAGGTTGCGCTCAGACTTGTTGCAGAACGTCTGCGCCGACCAGCTCTCCTGCATCTCTGGGGAACAGTGGAAAGTACTTCTCCCGACACAGAGTTACAAGTTACATAGTGTGAGCACAGATGAATAAATGATGGAGAAACCATTCACCTGATTACAAGTCTGTGTAGCATCCACCTGTGGAAACTCTTGCTTGTAGCACAGGCTCATCTTAGTGCTTGTTGTACTTTTTGCTGAGAATTAGAGCAGGTCCCTGTTCTAAGTCTTTTTAGGGAACTGAGGAGGCCCTGTTCTAAAAAGAGAATGGTCCCTGTTCTAAGTCTGGCTTTTGGTACAGGTACCCTTGTTCTGGCTCTCAGCAATGAGCTCATGTTAGAACAGATCCCCTTGTTCTAAGTCTCAAGAACAAGCCTTAAATGAACAGGATGTCTGCTCCAGCTCTCGCTGAGAGTCAGAACAGGACACCCTAGCTCCAAAGCTAGCTTGTATTCTTTTTGCAGTCGTTGCACCTGCTGCTCCTATTGTGAGTGCAAACTGGCCAAGATGGATGTCTATATCTATGCCGCGTTGTCAAGAAACACAAGAAAGATTAAACATAATCTGTGTAATCAGTCTATTTATGAACTTTTGGGTAGGTTTTGTCACCCTCTCACCACATCAGTTCTTGTTCTGATTCTCGAAACAGTGTTTTCCTGCAGCTGACTGCTGCACTCTGTCTCTTCGACATCGTGTTTCTATCGGTTTGTTTTCATATTTTCACAGTGTCAGAAATTTTGAGCTGATTAAAAACCAACGTGTGGAGGAGTGAAAACCAAAATGCGGTTGCTGCAACTTTTAATTTTTAATACATGAAGGACTGGAAAATATTTACATTTTATTGGTCCTATTCTTCAGATGTGTGATAGGAATTTCTCTGCAGGATCTATCTGATCGATGTTCCACCGTCCCACCCACTGCTCATCTCTTGAACCAACACCTAATCATAGAATAGTCGTGGATGGAAACAAGCATTCAGTGGCATTTTCTTTTGCTGAATTTCTCAAAATAAGCTTGAAATCTGTGACACATTTGAACACGGCTAATGACACAGAAAAACAGACATACTGTTCATAATGATTCAAATAGATAGGGCCAAGCTACAGCAGCTGTTTCCACTCTTTGTGCTAAGCTAACAGGTGCTAGCTGTAGCTTCATATTTAACAGGGAGATAGAATGGTATTGATCTTTTCATCTAACTTCTGAAACGATGTGGGGAAAAAAGCACTCCTTTAAATGTCAAATTTAAGGCAACAATACTCCCTAAACCACTTTATAAAACAGACAAGGAGAGATGACGAGGAGGGCCTCTCCTGTCCTCTAAAAAGAGTCCTAACTGTTATAAGAAGACTTAGAACAGGGACCTGATCTAAAGCTTAGCAAAAAGTAGAACAAACACCAAGATGAGTCTGTGCTACAAGCAGAGCCGTTTTCTTGCTATATGCAGACTATGTGGATGCATAGGGCCCCGCAGCTGAAGCCTCAATATATTTTGCAAGATTTAAAAGTACCTGTCTTTATTTGTAGCCGGGCCAGCCTCCTCATTTGTTGTGTGAAGCACTTATATGCTTGCATGTAAGTTCTTTTTTTTACTGTTTTTGGATAGGAGGGTAAAGCGTTTTTATGTTTTGTCACCTTGTTTTCAAAGATTATGATGAACTTTTTTTCAGTAACATGCTGCATCTGTTGCATTTGTCAATGTACTCAAACCTGTAACAGACAGTTGCATCATCACAGATCACCTGAAAAGGTTAGGAGTCTCTCCCTCAGAGTTTGACAAAATAGAGACCCCCAAATAGCATCTTGCATAGGGTCCCCAAACAGCCAGAAATGGCCCTGGGCGCTGGCATTTACGCTTACAAGGCTAAATTCTAAACCATCAGTCTCTTTTTTCCCTTGCTGTGTGTGTGGTGTTTTTTTTTTTTTTTTCCTGATTTCACCCCATCCTCGCTAGACCTCTCTCCATCATTCTCTTTCTCCTTTTGCCATTGTAATTTACCCCAAAAAACTCGTTGAGGCAGCAACTAATGTTCGCTCTCATCCTCTATCTCTCTCTTACACACACACTCACTCTCTCTCTCTCTCTCTCTCTCCTCTCTCTCTCTTTAGCTCTCCGGGGAGAGCAGTGTGTGAGAATTAGGTCTCTCAGCAGACGTGTTGTATTTTTGCTCCGACAGTTTGGGGCTACAGCAAGCAGAGAGAGATAGTGGATGGGGATGGTAGGCTTGTTCACTCCGTACGTGTGTCCCCGTGATTGTGTGTGTGAGACAGAGAGAGAAAGAAAGAGACTGTGTGCCACGCCACACAGGCTTTTGGCGAGGACACCATCTGGCCACAGGCTCAAAAACTCATCCAGCATGACTGCTAGAAGATAAACAAAAACATGCGTGCATGGAAGGTGCATACACAAGCTCACGCATGCAAGCACACACACACACTCTCACACACACACGACACAAATGTAATAATCAGTGGTTATTGTCAAATTAGATCGATGATCGGATTGGGGGCATTTCAAGGGTCGTGCAAGATCTTCTTTTCTAATCTTCTATTGTTAGGCTGTTGAATATTTAACTGAAGTGAAAAAAACACACTCATCAGGGTTGACTGTGTTAAAAAAAGTACATTGGTAAATGATCATTTACAGCTCTGTACAGCAGCCGAGTATCCACAGGAATCAAATGCATACTTGGATAGTTACGTACTTCATGATTTACATTCCATGCCAGCGTTCAAGTGCAAGTGCAGGAAGCAGTGGGCCCTTTATGTAGTTGAGAGGAAATTAGGGTGTCAGGCTGGTCATGCTGGTGAATTGGCATGAAGTGAGAGACATCTCGCCTCTCATCGCAGATCTGCAAGATTGACCGACTCTCGCATTTGATGATACAGCCAGCTAGAGGCATTTCTTTATCACATGCACATGAATATATGCACATGCAACCGCCACAAGCAACCTGGTTTTTATGGCATCTTTATTTTATCTTACAACAAAAGTTAAAGGATTTCTTATCTGTAGGTAGTAAATTTCATGATGTTACTTGTCCTAAAAACTATTCCTTATTGGAACATTCAGTGTGATCTGTGCAAAACAGCTATTTAAATAGCATGCGTGTGTGTGTGCATGTGTGTGTGTGTGAGTGTGTGTGTGTTGAAGCAATGGATTGTGCATTTGCTGTATCTAGGGACACAGAAGATGCAGAGGCAGAGACAGATGGAATGCAGTGACAGGGACAGGAAGGACAGAGTGTGCCCCATTAAATCACTATATTTAATTCTCTAATTATGCAAGCAGCTAACAGAAAAAAAAAACATCACATTAGGATAGGTACTCCTCTCCTGGTCTCTCACTGTACACTGCAATAGTATCAGAAACGTCAGTAACGGTGACAATTCCTGAGATTTGATGACGAGAACTCTATGATCGTACCTGAGGTCAAAGCAGAGACACTATGAGGCCTTACGATGCAATGTTCTCATGAGACAGTGACTCCTACACTGACTTTGTCCATCTCAATGTCAGATTGTGTGGTGTGTGTGTGTGTGTGTGTGTGTGTGTGTGTGTGTGTGTGTGTGTGTGTGTGTGTGTGTGTGAGAGAGAGAGAGAGAGAGAGAGTGAGGGAGAGAGAGAGATCACTTGTCTGCGTTTTATATTTGGATGCTCTTTTGTCCTGAACTTTATTCGCACTGTTGGGCCAATCACTCAGACGTGACCACATTAAAGCGCTGCTCAGCAACCAACATACACACACATACGCACACACAAAGAGTTCATAAACTTAGCAAAGATTCACCAAAGCATACCATAGTGTGACATTTAACTTGTTCTGTGGCTGTGAGTATATTTGCAGTGACTAATCCTGTGAGGGTCCGCCTCTACAGTGGAAAGTTAATATACATGGGCTGATATTAAAAAAAAAAAAAAAAAAAAACAGCTCTGTGGTTTATCTTCATTTCCACTAAGGATTTTTTCTAGGTTTCAATGAAGGAAGAAATGACAGCGTTGTTCAAGTGAATACAGACATAAATTGATCTCTTCAAAGAATCGCTTCAGTTCTGTTTTCCCAAGTCATAGTTTTTCACAGCGACTGCCTCTTAAAGCCTTGGACTTGACTCAAGGCCAGGCCCTGAACTACAAAGAAAACTTTTAAAGTGAAATGGAGTTGCAGATTCCTTATTTTCAATACAATGCCCTTTATTGCCTTATCTATAGCTTCTTGTGGCTGTCAGTCAGCAAACCTTATACATTTCTCTAAATTAAACTGGAATGCACAATCCGCTGATTGAATATGCTTATTATAGAGTACAAAATATTTTCATTCAACCAAGCCAAGGTACGGATCTCAATTCACAAAAAAAAAAACAGTTTTTGTGCGTACAGTAAAAATAATTATTTTCTTCGTAAAATCTTCCTCAGTATGATTGAATCTGTCTTTGTTTGCCTCGCGTTTAATATGAGACGACTGGGGCCGAGGCACATCCTTATGGCCGCATCAATACATGCCATGGCATTGACAAGCGCACGGACAGACGGATGCGGCGGCAGAGAGACATGAAAGCAAGCAGCAAGTCGGCCAACCAGGCAAGCCATCAGGTGGAGAGACTGCCAGGCAAGTTGGTCCGGTTGGCAGGCAGCCAGGTGGGGATGTAAGTGGACAGCAAGAAAGGCAGACCAGCATTCAGACGTATTGACTCCCGAGCAGTCAGGCAAACTGACAGCAGGAGAGACAAATAGATAGACAGTCCGATAGATAGGGAATCATTTGACTGTGCTTCCCACCATCCCTTGTGGTTCACAAAGGACTTAGGCAGGTGACATGAGGTATGTCACTGAAACCCCTGATGACAAGCAGAGGAGGGGTAATGGGAAGTTTCAAAAGGTGACAGCTAAAAAAAGTTTTTAACAGGAACTGAACTTTTTTTTTTTTTTCCCCTTTAACTTTTTCATTGGGTATAAGGCCATCACATGACTAATTGGGCCTTTCAGTTTACAGCTAGCTTTGTCATTTTCTGTTATGGTTTAAGTGCTGTTGCTACCTGTAATCCTGCACATGAACTTCTTAGTTGGGAGGTGTTATATGTTGAGATTTACCCCAGAGTCTGGGGTTAACTTCTACCGCACTGGAAGACGTGCTGTAAGTTGGAGCGAATGAATGGTATCCCTCTGCTGTACAGACTTCAGGATCTGGTGTCATGATGAGCAGTACTGGCAGCCATTTCCATCCCCATTGGTCACAGTGCTACTTGCTGTCGATGATGACAGAGTTGTCACTGATGTCCTTTCATCGTGCAGTGATGACTTTATAAGGTCGGTGATGACTTTATAAGGTCAGTGATGACTGAGTTGACTTGAATGGCTGTTATAATATCCAGACATATCAGTCAGACATTTTGACTGTGCTTTTCTTTACTTCCTTTCCTTTTCATTGTCGACATTAGAAATGTCAGTCTTGCTCTCGTATGCCTAAAAAAAAATGAAGATGATTCCTTTGTCCTTTGTGGCCTCTTCTCAGGTTTAGCCCATTTTTGTTCCTCTGAATCATTTTTCATCTTGTACTTCTTCAAGGTCTCGTTTGCCAGGTGTTTCTTTTTTTTCCCCCATACGTTTGACCAAGATGACAAAATAGTTTGTAAAATCATTGCCTTTCGAATTAAGTCATATGAGTGTTATCTTGTCTTGCGCCACATGGCTTTGTTTTTCAGTGCCTTTCAAAATGACTGACCAGTTGAATAATGTTCCCCATAAACTTTTTTTTTTCTGATATGCCATCATTGCAGTCAGGCTTTAGACAATCAAAACGGTTCTACAAAAAGGTCACGATTAAAAGCAACCTCTGTTGACTATTGATGGGTAGCAGATGGAATTCAAACTGCAGACTCTGGTATTAATGCCCCAGACTTTGTAGGTCCAACCACCTCGTCCCTCAGAGGTTTTATGGCAGTACAACAACACAGTCATCATTCATCCTGCCACAAAAAGGTAGCCTGTCATTGCACACCATCTGTTTAAGAAAATCTTCTGTGTTTTCACTGCAATCATCCCTAAATAAGATTGATAAGTTTGTCAGCTATGCAAATAAACTCCTCCTGATCCTTTCATGTCATACCAGCACTTTTCCTTCAGTCCCTCCCGAGAGTTTTATTTCAGGGCTTGGCATGATACTCGTCAAAACCAAACAGATCAATGTGCAATTTTTGCTGTGTCACTCAAAGTGGAAATTCTAAGTGGTGATCTCATTAGCCCCGATCTGTAATCTTAAGGTCAGTACTGCTTCATTGTGACAAACTCTGGCCAATCCATGTTCATAGAGCTGAATGAAAGGTTTGTGGTGGCCTTATGTCAGTCTCTCTGACATTAGCTGACAGGCTCAAGGAGTGAATGATGGCTTTTCATAAAGGGGAATGGCAGTTTTACAGACCACCAGCTGCTCCCCAAGCACTCCTCTCTAACCTCCCATCCACTGCTTGTGCGTGCACGCGTGTGTCTGCGTACGATTTGCATGTGCGTATGAGCTCAGGATTAGGTTGCGTGTATTTGCTTCCTCTGTAAAAGGCAAGGATGACAAAGTAAGTGATTTGCATCGTGACGTGGGAAAACAATGTTTCTAATGATGATGTTTGGTTTTGTGCTTGTATTCGTGTGTGCTGTGAGTTATTTTAATGTAGGACATTATCTGGTACACACACACACACACACACACAGTCACGGATTTCTGTGCTGAAATGCCCAACAACTGGAAAACATATTTAAAATATTAATAGAAAGGTCTCCTGACCTCCTAACAGTGCAGATCCATTCATCTCCGAAAAAGCCCAGATGATGAGAATATCCCAAGGGCTCAATCATTTAGCCTATTTTCATCCAGCATGACATCTAAAGTGTTAGATCTCAACAGGGTTTATCACAGTCCAATCTCATCATATAAAAGTCAAGCCTCATGTCATCAACTTTAGTTGCTGTTTCCTGCCACGGCACAACTTTTGTTGGACCTCGTGAGAAATGTGAAACACGCCTGGTAAAGTAGGCTTGCACGCAGCAGGTATCTGTCCCAAGGCAGCCTAGTAACATGACTTTCCTGTAAAATCAGAACCTGTGTTATAACCACATCGACTGTAGGAAGACTTCAACTTTCCACTGCAATCAGCCCCCTCCCCTCCCTTGCAGAAGGAGAACTCGGGAATCGTGATGGTGCCTCAGTCGTGCTTGTGAGCTCTGGCTTGCTGCTCACAACACGGGCTTCTGTTGCCCGCTGGAGGCGAGGCGGGGGAAGGCACGCAAACTGAGAGGAGAGGGGAAAAAAAAAAAACATGAAGAAGCGCTCCCGTACCCTGCCTCTTAGCCCGCTTGCCGTTAGATAGCCACGGCCACCCTCTTCGTCTCCACGGCAGGGAGGAGAGGTGTTGGCAAAGCGGGGGGCTGCCAACTCCCAGTTTTGCTGGGGAAAAATGGCCCTGGGTGGGAGGACGGAGCATCGTTGTGATCAGTATGAGATAAATCTCACTAATGAAATATATGAAGCTCGCGCGGAGAGCGAGAAAGTCGTCTTGCGTCCCGACTGTCATCCACAGGTCTGCCAGTCTCACCCTCCCCGCACGGCGCGCTCCCTCACTCTTATTTATTTATTTATCCCCCCCGATGCGCGTCCCCGCCGCGAAAGCCAGAGCGCTCCTCACTCTCTCCTCTCTTCACTTCGCTTCCTCTCCTCCTCTCGACAGCATCCAGAACTATAGCGCAACCGTCCCCATCACTCTTTTTCCTCCCCTCCTCCTATTTCTCTCACCGCCAGAGCTCTCTCCACTGCGTCTCTCACCCCTTTTACTCACCCCCCTCCCTGCCTCTCTCGCTCTCTCTCTTTCCTCCCTCCTCCTCCAGCTCCCCGGCTCAGTCCCTCACTCCTCTGACGCACGACAGGGACCCAAGGAAAGAAAGAAGCCTAAAAAAAAGAAAGAAAGAAAGAAAAAAAGATAGAGAGAAGATGACCCAACCGTCGAGATGATCCACAGAATCCTGCTATTGCTGCACCGGACAGAGATACGGTCCTGAAACCGAGAGGACAGCACTCTCACCCGGCTACACTGTTGTTGAGCGCTCGCCCAGGGGGCGGCGGCGACGGCGGCGGCGGAGGAGGAGAAGGGGGAGGAGGAGGAGGAGGAGGAGGAGAGGGGAGGAAGAGGAAGCGGACGGGCACAAGTCGAGGGCTTGCATTTTAAGCAAACTGCTTAGGAAAAAAAAAAAGAAAGAGAGAGAGACGAGAAAGAAGAGGAGAGAGTCAGAATCACCGGAGAGGGAGAGTGGGGGAGATTGCATTCCTATCACGTCTTCATTTCTCCTCTCTCCTCTCTTTTGACTCTGCTGCTGAGTGAGAGAGAGAGGGGGGGAGATAGAGGGAGAGAGAGAGAGAGAGACAGAGAGAGAGAGAGAGCGAGAGAGAGAGAGAGAGAGAGAGAGAGAGATCTAACAAGATTCACACTAGTGGTCTTTTTTTCCCCCCGATGCTTTCCAATTGCAGTGCGAAACTAAGGTGAGTGCTTAAGCTGTGTGCCTGTGCTGGAGTGTGTGGTATGGGAAATCTTATGCAGATATGCATGTGTGTGTGTGTGTGTGTGTGTGTATGTGTGTGTGTGTCCATATGCTTATTAGTGTGTGTATAGCCGTGGACTTCAAAAAAAGGGACAGCAAGCGCTTTCCATACATCGAGCAGAACGGATCGCAGTGATCCAGTCGACTGATCAAAAGCCGTTTGTTCTTTATTCACCGTTTTCCTGGCAATGTCACGTCGAAAGGCTACTGCATTATGCTTGGCATGTATTTCAATAAGCGCGCTGCTCTCTCCGCTGTATTGACAGCAAGGTTATTTTGGGGGAAATTTCGGTAAACGAGAGCGGGATTTCTTTTTTTTGTCTGGTTAGACTGGAGCTTGTCACATTATACTCGTCTCCCAGTAAGTTTGAATCCCAGATTTGAAATCCTTTAAGAGGTCGTGTTGAAATTGCCACTCGCGACGAGCAGCACTTTTAATTCACGCACAGGGCAGTGGAGAATCTCCCCCGGCTTGTTTTTTTTTTGTTTTTTTTGAATCCGTAGCTCATTCACATGCGCATCTCTTGCTCTCTCCCTCCTCAATGCCCTGCTCTCTCTCTGTCTCTCTCTCTCTCTCTCTCTCTGCCCCCCCCCCCCCTCTGTTCCTCTAACGGCTCGGTCACCCTCATTTCTTGTTCTCTTCCTCACAGCCCGGGATCGGACGGTGAGCGGGACGCACCGGGCGACAACAGAACACACCACAGGAGGATATGTGAAGTTGGAATCCCACTAAACTAAGTACGTATACCACCCGACCCGATAAACCCCAAGGGAATGCATTATGACACGCGTTTTTTTAAAATTGCTTTTAAATGTTGTTACTTTTTTATGACATCGCATCTGCGCTTTTTGATCTCTGTCGTGGAAGCGGAATCAATCATTTCTGGAGGATTACGCATGGAGAGCGGAATGAAAACTGATTTTTTGCATTGAGGAGATCATATGTTTTTTTCCCCCTTCGTTTTACTGTCACGCTTTTTGGAGGATTACAATCTATTTTTTCCTCCCTTTCTCCCTTCGCTGGGCCTTTTTTTTTTTTTTTTAGCTCAGCACCTTGGACAGCAGCTCTGCTCCGGCAGACGGTCCCAGCGCATCTCTGGATTTTCAGCACCCTTGTTTGAACGGACAGCGCTGGGCGTGCGTGCGTGCGCGCGTGTGTTTGTGTGCGCGCGTATGAAAAGTCACAGCCGTGAGAGAAGATATTCAGAGGCTATGTGCGCGTGTGTGACTTTCCTCTTCCACTTAACACCATGGAGATACTGAACGGAATCCTCGATCAGCCGATGTTTTCATCGAAATTTTATTATTATTATTATGATCTATATTCTTACTTTTTTTCCTCCCCAATGCCACCCTCTCTATCTATATATGATATAATTCATTTCCAGGCCGGCCGGATCTACTAAAGCACAGCCTCATAGCGGAGCTTCTCGGAGCAGCAGCTTCGCCCACTGCGCTTTTCACATGTACCATTACTCCCGTAATCCTCGAACGGCATGGTGAATTGGAAAAGCCAGAAGAAGTTGCACTGATTGCATTTTTTCAACGAACAAGTTGACCCTTTTCCTTGTTCGTTGGGTTTATACGTGGAGCATTTAACCCAAGAAAACACCGAGGGCAAACAGGCTCTGCCGTTTTCTGCACATCGGAATGATCGGACTATCCCCTCGTTATTTTTGAATCTTTACTGTTAAATTCAGCTTGCATTTTTATTTTTCGTCCTCGTGGCACCGATCATATACTATTGTACCTGTTTTTAATTGATTTGCACGAGCTGTCGAGATTTATTTTAACGAGACGGATGTTCAGCAAGTCCCCTAACAGTCCCCATCTCGTCCTATTAACGGCCACCAAACTGACACCTCTTTCTTTTTCCCCCGTCCTCTTCCTGCTCTTCCTGCGTTAGACCTTCGATGCACCTTCTCTAATTTGCACCGCGCTTCTCTGGACTCTCATTTACAGAAAGAGGGATTGAGGTCCCTGTTATGTAATAAACACAGCCGGGGGACGGTGTCTCCTCACCACTAACCTCACCCACCTGCTGTTGCTTTCGTTTATTCACAGCGATAAGCATCTCTGAGGTGATTTATTGCGACCTTACCAGCATATCTGCTGTATAATAAATGGCAACCCCCCCACCACCCTATATACTGACGCTAACTGTCTGAGTGGAGAGATTTGTTTGCATTGCTGGGTATCAAATTACCAACCAAGAGGGCTGGATTTATATTTTCTTTGAGATGTCTAGCAATATTGCAATAGCTAAAGTAGTCTAAAATGTCATTCTATTATTCATTGGTACTCATTTCAAAGTCTTCCATTCTACTGAATCTAATATGCCTTCCTCTCTTTCTCCTGCCTCTGCATCTGTCTCTCACCTCAAACTTCCCTTTGTGAGGGTGTGTGTATCCCCTACCACCATTCCCTCCCTCCCTCCTTTCCCTCCATTCACACCCATCCCCTCTGTTCTGCTTTGCAGTGCTGTGAAGTGGCTCTATCCCTGGAGCCAAGACTTCATCCCCTTGGTGTCAGCGAGGATGCTGTGGGTTACCTTGCTGAGCACCATAGCCTTAGGATGGACCACCCCGATCCCACTACTAGAGGACTCCGAGGAGATCGACGAGCCTTGCTTCGAACCCTGCTACTGCGAGGTCAAAGAGGGCATCTTCCATGTCCACTGTGACAGTAAAGGATTTACAAATGTCAGCCAGATCTCCCAGATATGGAGTCGGCCCTTCAAGCTGAATCTGCAGAGAAACTCTATGAGGAAGCTTTACTTTAACAGCTTCCTCCATCTCAACAATGCCATATCCATTAATCTGGGTAACAACGCCTTGCAAGATATCCATGCTGGAGCGTTCAATGGCTTAGGGATACTCAAACGGCTGTTCCTACATGAAAACAAACTAGAAGTTTTCCGGAATGACACTTTTCTGGGGTTGGAGAGTTTAGAGTATCTCCAGGCGGACTACAATGTTATCAAACGGATTGAAAGTGGTGCATTCAGGCACCTTCACAAATTGAGAGTGCTCATTCTTAATGACAATCTGATCCCTGTGCTCCCAAATTATCTTTTCCGGTCTGTGTCACTCACACATCTGGACCTGAGAGGAAACAGACTAAAGACATTGCCGTATAAGGGCACACTGGAGTATGTTGGGAGGAGCTTAATGGAAATCCAGCTGGAGGAGAACCCTTGGAACTGTGTGTGTGAGATTGTCCAGTTAAAAACGTGGCTGGAGAGAATCCCTTATACGGCTCTGGTTGGCGAGATCACATGTGAGTACCCGTTCCACTTACATGGCAAAGACTTACGGGAAATCAAGCGCAGTGAGCTCTGTCCGCTGCTCTCCGATGCAGAGATAGAGGCCAAGCTGGGAATTCCCCGGGTACCATTTAGTAATGAGAACACATGGCCTACTAAACCTTCCTCCATGCTCTCGTCCTTTCACAACACAGCCTCTTCCGTGGAATACAAGGAAAGGGCTGTCAAGCCTACCAAACGACCTCGGCCTACAAAGAACCCCCCAACCCCTCGTAGCATCTACCCAGGCATCAACCAGCCTCCCATTGCTGGCTACCAAACAAGGCCTCCCATCCCAATAATTTGTCCCGCTGGATGTACCTGCAACCTTCACATCAATGACCTGGGGCTAACAGTGAACTGTAAGGAGAAAGGCTTTCATAACATCTCTGAGCTCCTGCCTCGGCCCCTCAATGCCAAGAAATTATATCTCAGTGGAAACCTAATACAGAAAATCTACCGTTCTGATTTCTGGAACTTCTCAAGTTTGGATTTACTACATTTAGGGAATAATCGGATATCCTATGTCCAGGAGGGCGCCTTTATCAACCTGCCAAACTTGAAAAGTTTATATCTGAATGGGAATGACATTGAGCGACTCACACCTGGGATGTTTCGAGGACTTCAGATGTTGAGTTATCTTTACTTTGAGTATAATGTCATACGTGAAATACAACCTAACTCCTTCTCCTTAATGCCAAACCTCCAGCTGGTTTTCCTTAATGACAACCTGTTGCGCTCCCTCCCCACCGATGCCTTTGCTGGCACCAACCTTGCACGTCTCAACCTTCGCAACAACTACTTCCTTTCCCTTCCTGTGCGTGGCGTTCTAGAGCACCTGACCTCCATTGTCCAGATTGATCTCCATCAGAACCCCTGGGACTGTTCCTGTGATATCATCCCCCTCAAACAGTGGCTGGAAAAGCTCTCCTCTGTTATTGTGGTTGGAGATGTCATCTGCAAGACTCCCGAGTTTGCTTTTGGGAAGGATCTGCGATCCCTTGAGGTAGAGGTCATCTGTCCTGAGCTCAAGTATTCTTCAGGCCCCTCACCGGCCCTGCCTGGTGGGGATGACCTCACTACGGGGAGCTCTGACATGGATGAGGCAGGTGGGAGAGGGGCTGTCCCACTGTCTGTCCTAATACTCAGCCTACTCATCCTCTTCATCTCTGCTGTGTTTGTGGCTGCTGGGCTTTTTGCCTTTGTCCTTCGTCGCAGGAAGAAGCTGCCCTTCAGGAAACGTTCAGAGGTTGATCTGACGGGTATCCAAATGCAGTGCAGGATTTTTGAGGACCCACCAAGACAGAGTAGTGCCGGTAACACAGGTACACCAGAGAAACCGGCGCCCAGTATGCACACACACACTCACACTAGTCACACACATGCCCATGGTCACGTTTATGATTACATCCCCCACCCTGTGACTCAGATGTGTAACAACCCCATCTATAAGCCAAGAGAGGGGGAGATAGCAGAGGAAGATAGAGCGCAGTTTTCAGACAAGAAAGACAATGGCAGCAGTAGCAACAGTAACTACAGAACCTTGTTAGAGAAAGAGAGAGAGTGGACCCTGGCTGTCTCCAACTCTCAACTCAACACCATCGTCACAGTCAACCACACCACGGCTGATATGGCAGGATTTCATGAGAATGGAGGGCTCTGCCCTACAGTAATTGACAGTCAGAGGCCCACGCCAACAGTGGGCTTTGTAGACTGTTTGTATGGGACAGTGCCCAAACTAAAGGACATGCATGTGGCGCATGCACACCCACCAGGCATGCAGTATCCAGATTTGCAGCAGGATGCACGGCTGAAGGAGACATTGCTTTTCACGGCGGGGAAAGGCTGCTACCCTGACCCGTCCCAAAGCGATTACCTCGAGTTAAGGGCCAAACTTCAAACCAAGCCGGATTACCTCGAAGTCTTGGAAAAATCTTACCGGTTTTAACATCTCTAGCCCATGGAGAGAAAAAAAAATTACAAAACACAAAAATCAACACATTCACGTTGCCACCCTCGAAAACAAAACCACCCAAAACCAATATCAAAAAAAAAAAAAGAAACTTGAAAAAGCAGCATGATATAAAATAAAATATTATATTACAGTTACAACAAAGTTTCCCCCCCAAATCACTTTGGAGGAGAGGCCATTCTCAGATGATTTCAATGAAGTGCCTTTTTTTCAGAGTAGCCAGCAATGTCAACAGCCGTTATTTTTATAATATATAAATATCTCTATATGCCCAAGAGAGAGCAAAAGAGGAATGAGAGGGGCACCGGGGAATAAAACATACAAAACATCCTAAAATACATCTGTCACTAACACCCCTTTTTATGGAGTTACCATGATGTGCAAGACACACGGGAGCTGGACGTCTCCCTGACTTGGGGGTTCTCTTTCTGTCTCTTTTACCCCTGACTAGGATGTACAAACACCCGGAGGCCGTGCACATAAAGTTTGTAGGAAGTAATCGAAAGAGAGAAAAAATACATATATTAAAATGAACTGCAGTTTGCTGCATGCACTCGCTTCAGTGCAGGAAGCGAGGGGATTTACTCAGAACTATCACATCACATTATGAACAGAGATACTGCAACGCATTTACAGTTCAGTGTTCTATTTAATTTTTATATCTTATTAATATGATTATTACTATCAATGAGGACTTCTGTCTATATCAGGGTGCTTCTCGTAAAAAGGACGCGCCGACGTACGGATGGTAAAACATTTGTGAATATTATTATAAGACAACGCTCAAGGTTTTCTGGATATTTCCACGCACTTTGTTGACCCCTCTCCCCCTCTCCAACCCTCCCTCCCCACCCCTCCATTGCTTCTGGATTCCCCATTGTCACCCACTAACGGCTTTGTAGGAAGCACTTTTAATGTTTTCTCTCTCACAAAGATTTGAAGAAAAATGTGCATATATTTATTCTGTAATTTCAGTGAAGAATTTAATTGTAAAGGTAATGTTAAATCAATGTATAGTGATTATGCGTCTGGTATAGCCTTCTTAATAAAAACAAACTCTTCAATCAAATGATGAAAGGGTTGATGCCACGGGAACCTGTGTGTGGAGCACTGTTGACAGGCTGTGTATTTGGTGTCTTGTCAAAATGGCATGTTGAAGCTGTGGCCAACCAACATAACTTAATGCTGCTGGAGATGGAAGAATAGTGCTAGACAGGAATGTAGTGGAGGGCAATAACATTTTAACTCAGTTCATGTCTTATGTTATTTTCAGATTAGTACCAAATTATGTTAAAGGGAAATTGACATTGTGTTTTCCTGGAAAATACAACCTTTCGTTTCGTTATTAACAGTTTGTCCTATGATCTTCACCTGCTGAATATCATAGTGCACATCTTTTGCCACTACATTACTGGTCCTAGTTGGATGAAATCTAAAAAGGTAAAAGGATACAGAAAATGCAATGCCAGAACAAGTCATGCGAATGCTGCTGGTTTTGAAGTGGAAGATACGGCAAGATATACCAAATCAGTGTGGCACGCTGCAATTTCAATTATATAAACGGGTATTGCTGATGTAGGCTAACACACAGTAATTGAGAGGGAACGAAAATGGGATTGAAAGTCGCTCTTTGAATTTGCGCATCTAATTTCTCTGACTCCCTCCAAAGTAGCAGTGTGGATTCAGTCCACTGGAGGGCGATAAAGGGCGTTCAGATTCACTGGGCATTTAGCAGATTGGACGCAGTTACAGTATAATGTAATGCACAAAATGCTTATTCTAAGAGGTCATCAAGTCTCGCACTGAGTATGAATTATTTTCAGAATATCTCTATATAAAACCTACAAGTGGCATAGGAATTTTATTCATTTCTACGCAGTTCCATGCTTTTTTTTTTGTTTGTTAGATCAGTTGTCTTGAAAACAGCAGAATGAAGCAGGTCACTCTCTAGCTGTATCAAAAAATTCTTTTCAAAAAAGAAAATCATGAAAGAGTTGAGTTGGATTGTTGATAACTAGCATTTTTTTTTGTTTGTTGCTGTTGTTTTGAAATCCCCAAGTGGTAAATTAATCCTCAATAGTCTTTCTCACAGCAAACATTGCTTAACTTTTTTGCTGTGACATTTTTGATATTTTATAACTCCCTATCCTAGCCTGATTTTCGGGACCAAATAGTACAAGCAGACAAAAACCAAGGTTGACGCAGCCGTGGAGTATATATGGTGTTAAAGTACACGTCATCATAGCGCTATTTCTTTTTCTCTTTTTAAAGTGAAATTTTTAATTTGGGAAAAATTATGATGCAATCTTGATGTCTATAAAATTTGTGAATATCTATGGAAAGGAGGGTGCATTTCTATTTTGTTTTAAAATGGGCATGATATGCAATTTGCTTTGACTTCAATAGGTTAGGAGTGGTGATCCTCAGTTGCAAATGGGTGTTATAGTTTCTCATATGTGTCAGCTTACACTAAGTGGAAGATATGTAGCAAACCACATGCTTCTCTGTTAAATGGGAAGACCCTTAGCTAGTCTAGTCTAGTCATCTCCAGTATTGGTCATCAATGATCCAGTCTATAAGCTTGCGTAATATGGAACATTTTACCTTGTGTTGTATTCATTGTTTCATTTATTTGACAATTACTGTTGCTCAGATGAGTGGAGGTCACCTTCATATAAAGCCTGTGTAAGCATGGTAGCATTACATCAAGGCTCTTTGTTTTCTGCTCGCGGAAAGTTTCACAATGCTGTACCCCAAATGTTCTGCTGCCCCACCTCATTTGTCCGCTCTTTTTGTTGTTTTTTTTTCTTTCTTTTTACGTTATCACTAATACACTCACATATAGAAATGCACACACACCCACCCACAGACACACACACACACACCTACACACACATAAAGCCTTCCTTTTCCTGACCAAGAGGTTAGACTATATGGTCAGCATTTTCAGTGTGCACTCAGTTTGATTAAAAACGTAATGCATTACTCTGTTAACCCCAACCCTCACCATCACCCCCAAACCCCCAAATGAATAAATAAATAAAGTTTTGGGATCATTGATGATTTTGCTATAGTCCCATATCTTGGTAACTTTTTATCCTCCACCCGTTACCCACCATAATACTTCACAAATGAGTGCTGGGCTTTGTCCCTTTATGCCATGCTGAGTGGTTTTATCACAATAAATCCTCTTGTTATCCTGCACTAATATCTCCAAGTGATTTCATACTTTGGTGGAACATTAGTGGCGGCCGATGGGATTGGAGGTTGGCTAAATGTTTCTTTTATTTTTTATGTGTGAAATGTAAACATGCACTGCTTGTTTGAATCTGTCTCTATTATGTCAGTGATATTTGAATTTCACAGTGGAGTTAACCTTTCCTTCAACATCTCTCTTGAGGTTTGCACGTTGGCAAGACTTCAGCACGGTAAATGCAGTGTGTGTCTTTGCTTTCTGTCCTTGGCTTTTTTTTTTCGTGTCTCTGTCCCTCTCTTTCTCTCTCTCTGTTGTCTATGTATGTCCTTCTTTCTGCCCTATTGCTGAGTTTTTTTTTTGTGTGTTTTGTTTCTCCATCTTTGAACTGGGCTTTGGCTGGTGTTACAGCATCCCTTAGGCTTATGCCTGGGGTCAGTTAAGTTTCCAGATAAGCCTGTTTTTTTAAGCATTTTAACCAAGCTGAAACACATGTGTGTTTATAGATGTTGCCTGTCTTTGTACTGATGAAGTTTTTATTTATCTGCATTTTAGATATTTCACACTGTCCAAAATGTCCACCATGGCTTCTCTCACTCTTGACCTTTTAATATTCATGTTATTTGAATGGGCCCTACATACTTAGCTGTGTCATGCATCTCCTACACCTTGGCTTGAAGCTCTACTTACTTTATTAAGATACATTTTGTGCCGGTCTGTTGGCGGTTGATTGATTATTTACTAGCATAGTCACATAGATCAAGTGATGCAAGCTAATAATAATAACACACTGGCACACTACGCTGCTGTGCTGCAAAGGTTTTTTTTTTTTCTCTCTGCAGTTGGTTTTGCTCTTGTAGTTAAGTCAAATCATAAGAAAGCCTGACATGGCATTTATCTGAAAGTCGTATAAGGCAGACTGTAACTCATTAAAACACAGACACACATAATGACACATAATTCATCAATTGGCTGATTTAACCATGACGCAGTTGTGTCAAATGAGCTCATTTGAGAGATATGAGATACTATAAGCCTATTAGAAAAGCTTCAGTGGGCTCTCAGACCAGCTCAGAATTCTCACCGGCCATTCGCTGTCAATAAATACATGTGGATATTTTTGGTAGTTGAGTGGTGGAGGTCACCTGGTTGTGACTGTGTGGATTACAGCTCCACTTTTTTTTTTTAGGTGGTCCCTAGGGATGTGAGTCCATGTGGAGTATGGTGATGTTTTCCTCCTCTTCTATCCTCTGGCATTTCTGCTCAGGATATTTTTGGCTGTTGTTTGGCTGGTATGTGCACAGCAGAAAAAAGGGGTGCTGTCAGTTGTCAGCGCAACTATGCACGCGTCTGCGGGCGCGCACGTGTGTGTGCATAACTGCGGAGTGCGAGAGAGAGTTGACGCGAGACAGATAGGTAGATACATACATAGGGCCATCTGTCATTGTGGCGGCTACACGTTGTGCAATGCGTTTCTCTTCTCTTGTTTTCCTCTGCTGCTATTAGCGTGCGCTTGTTGACGGGCATTTCGAGAGTCTTAATTAGCCCAGACATGGTTTCGGAATAGCAGCACGGAATGAATAGCGAGAGAGAAAAAAAAATGGAGGAAGGGATCACTTTGAGTGCGCTATTGATGGGAGGGAGAGCACAGACAAGCAGCTTAGAGAAGAGTGAGACAACATGGAGTTGTCAGTAGAGGATTGTGAAGGATGTGCCACTTAGAGAAAAGCAGGGATTCTTTTTGCTCTTTTGTCACTGAGCGAAGCTGTAATTGTCTAATTAACCAAACAAAGAGTCCAAAGTAGAGAGGGCATGTTTAGAAGGGACTGAGAGAGGGCTGTGACTACTTATATTTTGCATCACATGTGTGTTTGTGTGTGTGTGTGTGGTGTGATATACTTTCTCCATTTGGGGGGGGGAACAGGGAATTATCTCCAGTTTGCTGAAAAAGCCAATCTGTCTCTGACCATGGTGCTGAAGTTGCAGTATACTGCAGGTGCTGCACACACACACACACACACACACACACACACACACAGGCACGTTCCACTTTTTGTGCATGCGTGTGTGTTTGTTTGTGTGTGTGTGTGTGTGTGTGGTGGGAAGTGTGGGGAAGGCTCTCTTCCCTGTGTGTGTGTATGTGTCGAGGAGCTTACTTGAGTTTTGTGTGATTATGCTGATGGCTCAACTTACTTCTGGTTTTCTTTGTGCTATGTATCTTTTAGCGCAAAGACAGAATCTGGCCATAGCTGCACTTACTTGAAAGGAGAGTGCAGTTTTTTCTGCTCTATACATGCACCACATCTCCTATTGGTGCTGTAGTCTATACACTGCACCAAGGGCGTCAATGGGATACGGAGGGACAGATTGAGAACAGAGAAATTACGGAAAGAAAACCAAAAAGAGAAAGTAGAGAAGGACTCCAATTGGTAAAATTTCTTTAGTCCTGAGATCATGAAAAAGCCTTTAACACATCACTCAACTGTGGTGCAGTGCAGGAGCTCGACTGACCTAGTATGTTGGGAGAGAGAGAGAGACAGAGAGAGTGAGGGTGATTCTCAACCCTCTGCTACTCCTGCTGCCGTCTGCGCTGTAAAACTCTGCATTTGTATTGTTTGCCTAGTGAGTTTTGTGTCCCTGGAGATTGTAGACCTCTCTCCTGTCTAAAAAAAAAAAAAAAAAAAAAAGCGCTGCAAGTTTGGAAAAAAGTTGCAGTCATTTGTGCTGCTCAGCAGTGTGCTACAGTCTTAGCTCCAGTGTGTAAGAAAGATTAGCAATCTGTGTCGTTATCACTCATTTCAGGGAAGAGGAGGGGCAGGAGAGGAGGTATAATTTCTTAAAGTAAAAAATATGGAGCATGGTGTCCCTGGCTGGTGTTCTGAATAGCCCATCTCTGTCTTTGTTCTGCAGTGTGGGGCCTACTTTGTGCTTTAGGTTGGCCTGTAGTGAATTTCCCAAGGACTCTTCTTGATTTCTGCATTCAAACGGCAACGAGCTTGGCCACTACATAGTTTCATGTAGTTTCATATTTTTCTCTTACGCCTTTAACTTCCATGCCCTTTTGTTTTTCACTGTTTCCCTTTCTTCTTTTTTTCCCTTTACACTCATCTTTCCCATCCATTATTCTCTCCTCCATCTCTACAGCTGCCCATCCATGTATCGCTTATTTAGAACACAGACAAACAGCCAACTGTTGACCCGCTGACCTTGCTGCTGGTCTGTATATCGTGCTCGGCTGGGTAATATTCCACTGACACTAGTTTAGTTCAGTCATGTATCCTGTGCTTTGCTTTAGCTGACATGGTACAACTGCTTTTGCAGCTGGTCTCTAGGGATGTATGTGTGTGTCTGTGTTTGTGTGTGTGTGTGTGTCCGTGTGTGTGTTAGCTAGGTGGATTTCTTTTTGAAAGAATGCTCCATCCCATCTCCAAGTGACCCGAGAGGATGGGCCAAACTGGTTGAAATAAAAGTATGATGACTGAGGGACAGAAGAACGTTCAGTGTTTCTTTCTTTACATCCAGGACTCTGCTGTTAAACAGCTGCTATTCGTTGTGTTGCCAGCAAAAGAAAATCGCAGCAAAAATCGTATACAAAATATCGGTCTGAAGATCAGCATAATGACTAGTTATACTGATTGCTTTACAAGTGTCTAAGGATAGGCTTAAATATTTAAATTCATCTTGTGCATTTTGATGTTGTGCTTTTATTATTATTTTTTTTACTTCAAAATTAAAACTCTTTAAGGTGCACTCTTTACACTGACATTTTTAGTTTTATTTAAAGATGATCAAGTACGAGATAAAGGGGACTAGTGTCTCTTTTGTGTCTGACATTCAGCTGCTCTACTCAAATCTTGAAAGGTTTACTTGGCCAAGGCCACCTGCTGTTGGCTGGTGTAGCTGATGTGCCTGGTTACTGAATGTGTATCATGCCTCTGACGTAAAAGCAGCCTTCGGGGTGCGTTTCGGCGTTGTTGCAGATTTTAAACATGTTTGGTATTCAGAGATTTAGCGAAGGCAAAAATCTAGCTGCTGGTGTAAAAATAAAAGCATCAAAGCGTGTGTTAAATTTAAGCCAATAAAAACAGCCCTGAATGGTAACGCAGACTGCTGTGCCAGCACACTATACGAGGCTGAGTGACATTGGGATTGTGAATGAAGAGGGGAGGAAATGAGAGGGAAGCAGAAGTGATGACTGGAGAAGACACAAGGAAGAGTGGGAGAGAGAGAGAGAGAGAGAAACGGGGATGAAAGGAGAGTGCTGGGTCTCTCTCATTCGGTGAGAGTTGATTTTTGTGATGCACTCATTGGCTGTTTGGAACAGCCCACACTAATGCCTCTGACATGCAGCACAGACAAATGCAAAAAGTACATTTGCATGTGAAATGTTTTTTTTTTTTTTTTTTGCAGGGTCAACATGATACAAAACTGAATTTATGAGGTCAAGTGAGATGTAATGTCAATATATAGCTATATAAATATTGCTTTTTATGGTTATGCATATGAATAAAATATGAGCACTTGCTTTCACACACACACACACACACACACTTATTCTCCGTGGAAAAAAAACAAAAAAAAAAACACCAGGTGTTTTAGAGTAAAGCTGGCTTACACCTTTTTGTGTGGAATTATATTTGTATTGCAGTGCATATCACAACTGTTTATGTATGTGTGTGTTTCTGGCTCTGGCTGTTTGCTGACTGTTTGCTTACCCCCAGGCTATGGTAGTTGCACAAAGGGAGGGCAAGTGGGACAGGAAGAAGCGACTGGGAAGGAAGGAGTGATTTAACATGTGGCAAAAGATACAGAGGACAGAGGTGGAGAGAATAAATGATATGGCCGGTGATCGATCGTGACTTTTTTTTTTATCAAATGCAGATGCATTCATGTTCAGTTATAGATTAAAATCCAACATTTTGTGCTTCTTAGCTGTTCGTAATTGAAAATGTGACTTTCTGGTGCATTTCCAAACATGCATTTAAAAAGTAGCAGATGCTATTTTGTAAATCGTGGTCACTCAGGCCACCATAGCACATTTTACACTTGACAGACACATTGTGTGTGCATGCATATGTATGCGAGGACAGGGTCTGCCTAGACAGACCACTGGCGTGTCCTCTCCCACTGACCTGATGTTAGCCAAACATTTTCGCTCTGTTAGCAAGTGTAATGATGCGTAATGTCTCTCTACACTGTGTGTGCGTGTGCGTGTAGAGAGAGAGAGAGAGAGAGAGAGAGAGAGAGAGAGTGTGTGTGTGTGTAATGATGTGGATCTGTTGTTGTGCTAGTGAATGTGTTCTGTAACTACTACTACTACAGCAGAGAGGGGGAGAGATTTGTGGAGATTTTTGCCTAATGAGCAGGGATCACTTGCATTGTTAGCTCTAGCTCCACGATACAGGAGTTAGCTTAATTAAGGCCCGACCGCTTTTAGAGGATCAGCACTCACCCACACAGACACACGCGCGCACGCACACTGTATATATTTCTATAGGTAATGAGTATTTTAATAGTCACAAATCCACAGCTACAAGAGGCTTTTAATAGCCAAAACAGTTTATCTAAGCCTTTAAGAGACAAGCTATTGCTTTGCAATGTATCTGTAATGGTTAGAGCATTGGTCCTATAATATAAGTATATAATAGTGTATATGAATGTGACCTAGTTGCCTGTAATGGTTTAGCTGGTGCTCTTAAATGATATGCAGCAAATGTCTGGGAATATTTGAAACAGTTTCATCTGCAGACCGCATATTCCCACTGCCTTTTCCTCTTGCTGCCACCCATATCAAGCACCCCGCCATGGTTTTGAATATGCATAAATGATCTCCTTCATTCTCTCTTACTATTCCCCGAAGCCCCAAAACAATAGATAACACCATGACTGTCTCCATGTAATCTGTAGTACACTGCAAAGCACAGGCCCTTAGAACACGAGGCAGAAAGGGGGAAGGAAAAAAAATTGCGGTTGTGCTCATTTTTTTTTTTTTGCTATGGGAAAGGTTATTATCATGTTTCATGTGGAACTTATAGAGCTCTTCCTGCAAGTGTGACTATAGGAGGGGCATGCGTTTCTCCTTGTCACGGCTAAGCCGTTGTATAATTTCTGTGATGGTATAAAAGCAAAAAAAAAAAAAGTGTCACAATGGGGGGGAAATTGACGTTAAGCACTTGTTTTTTGTTATTTAAAAAAAAAGAGGTTCCACTGATGTTTGGTCTACTGGCTTGTTTGCGTGCATGTGTTTGTTTCTCTGAGCAATGTCTAGAGAGTTTGTGGGCTGTGGAGAGAATCCATAATGCAGCCCTATAATTCAGGCAGAATGCTGATTCACGGTCACAGGCAGGACAAAAGCAGTATGTTTGCTCTACAGTAGCGCCCCGCACGAGCGTATGCATGCTGATTTTGCAAATCAGCATTTGTCTGTCTCACATGTCCGCTTCGCTTTGTGGGCGCACTGTGTATTTTTAAAGATACATCTGTCAGACTGTATCCCTTTGTTTTCCCTGCAGGTTTATGTGAGTACTTGTGTGTAGACGGCCATCCATGCAATGTATTCATCCATCGTTGTGTGTGTGTGTGCATGTGCGCATATAGCCACTGTCAGGCAGTGACGGCAGCGCCAGCTGTGTATGAGTGAAGCTCAGAACCCTTAAGGAAACACAACTAGACAGAGACGAACGGAGATACCTGCAGTGCGCGTGTGTGTGTGTGTGTGTGTGTGTGTGTGTAGGTCTGTGTGAGAGACAGAATTGGATAGTGAGATAGAAAAACAGAAAAAAGCCCCCACCCACTACCCCGTAAGCTGCTGTCACTCTTTCCTCTGCTATCTCCTCTTCCACTTCTCTCTCTCTCTCCTTCTCTCTCTCATGGAGAAGAGGGGACAGGGCAGTGTGTGATAAGAAGAGGGGAGGATGATCGGCTGAGGTGGACAGAAGAGAGGATGGGGAGATAAACAGTGGAGACACTGCAGACGTGAAGCAAAACTATGGACACCAAAAGGGAAAATAAGTGGGGGGCAGTGAGGTAAAGGGTAGGAACTATTTTTAAACGTCTGATGTATGAGCATGCTTAACTGCTGCGACCGAGTAATTTTCTGGGCTCCATGAATAATTTGGTTTGCGGGAATGACTGAGCGGTGAAGAGAGGAGCGGCGCAGGTGATGGACAGGCGAGCGAGGAGGATGAACTGTAAAATGTAAAGCTGTAATACTGTACCTTCTATCAGCGCTGACTCAGGCAGCAATTTGGACTGGCACTTAAGGCAGAAGCCGGGGCAATTTATCACAATTTTCACTGGTCATTACACCAAATTATTTTGTATAAAAAAATAATAAAATAAAATGAAAAAAAAAGACGTCACAGAGGATTTGCTGCTTCGTTTAATTGCAGTATTTATTTATTTTTTTGCTAGCATCAGTTCTCCGGGTGTGACAGGAAATGGAGGCAGACCAGTCGTTGGGGGAATGGGAGGAGAAGGAGGGGTAACGGGGAGAATGACGAGAGGAATGGGTGAGAGTCGGAGCCTGCGGGGTATCGAAAGGTAACCCCACCTCTTCCCTCCGCCACTCCACTGTTTTGGTGCATCTCAGAAGGCAGCGTCCCTCTTTCTGTCTGACCGGTCTTTCATGCACTCTCTCCTTTCTCTCCTTCACCTCACATCCTTACACCTCCCTCCATCTCTCGGAGCAGCAGTTGATGGATTGTTCAGGTCGGCAGGGTTGACAGGCAGGTTGATGTAAGAGACAGAGAGGCGGATAGACATGGCTTGCATCTGTGTGTGGGTGTAAGGAAGAAAGGAGAGGGAGAGAGAGAGAGAGAGAGAGAGAGAGAGAGAGAGAGAGAGAGAGAGAGAGAGAGAGAGAGAGAGAGAGAGAGGGGGTGACTACCCTCATCCTCTCTTTCACCCCCTCTTATTTTCCTCTCCCACCGCAATGACCCCATACTTTGCACCTCTAAAATCACCTGACAGTATTTTGACCCCATATACTCTACCTCACCTACTCCTTTCTGCTTCATGTTATGGTTTCACAACACTGTTTGAGAGCAACAGTAGCCCAGAGGCTGGAAAAGCAGGCCTGTGACCAGCAGATTGCTGATACAAATCTCTGGCCTGGCAGCGAAATCTCACTAATTACAGATAAAGTTTGACATGCTGGGAAACTGCATTATTTGCTTTCTTGCTCGGAGTCCAAGGGGAAGATTGATAGCACTCTCATGTCTGTAGCCTAAAAATAGTTAGCATCGCTTAGCGTAAAGAGTGTAAACAGGGTAAAACAGTGAGCAGTAGGGTTGCCACCTGTCCTGTATAATACAGGATTGTCCCATAGTGGGAAAAAAAAAATGCACTGTCCCTTCTGAACATGATTTGTCATGTATTTTCCTGCACATCCCCCTCTAATGCTCTACACTTTAACAAGGCATAGTGAAGGATTGCATCAGAGTTTGCGAAAGACAATGCCACCCAAAGACAGGCACGTTGTCTGTCACTCAATGTCATCGTTTCCCTGGTTACCCCTGGTTACGGAGACCCACGGAGATGCATTTTTTTTTTCTTTTAATGATGGCAAATACCTCCAACTCAAATCTGTCCATAGGAAGACACTGTCCAAATACCGATCTGAACGTCAGGTGGACCGTGACTGGTCCAGTGCTTTCAGTAGGAGAGACAAGACTGTCTAACCTGAAGCAATGTTTCCCTTACACTGGAACAGGTCAACCTTTATTTCAATTCCTACATGCAGGAGAGCTGTTGGTTGTCAGTTTGACAGTAAAAAATAACTTTTCACCAGTAAATATTCTTCAGTGCTCTGCCATAGTGTTTTCTGTAGTTAACCATGTCGCTATTTCTGATTTAACATGTTACGCCTCAAGTGTTTAAAAGGTTGTAGTTTTACAGGGGGTTATGAGCACAATGACACAATGAGTCCACAGCCAGCTGCTTCCTCTGTTTTCTGCCTTTTTGCTAACATAACCAGTTGCCTGTGGCAGCTTCATATTTAACAAACACGAGTTGATAGCACCCTTATTGGTATCGATGCTCTCATCAAACTGTTGTCAAGAAAGCAAATGTCAAATTTCCTTAAAGTGTTTGGGAGTGTACATGAAGGAAAACATCATAAAGATACTGTATTTATAGATAAAATGATGCTCAAAACCAGCATGAATCCCATTTTCTCTTATAGTTGGTGAGGCTGACAACGTGCAGTGTCGTTTTTCCTACATTGAGCACCTGACACCTCTAAACATTCATTTCAATGCTAGATAGCTAATCACGTTAGTGCCTTACTGTGAAATAAATGACTTCCAGTTTAACCCTAAAGCTCCTCGCTTAACTGAACACAATTAACCCTTTGGCACATACACTCTCATGCATGAGATCTAAGTGTACGTAGTGGTCGCAATGATGCACAATCTTAAACGTGAGAGCTTTTGATGGAGCATGTATGTTGCAGTCATCTTGGGAGTTGAACTAGAAGCAGAAAAAATAATAACCACCTCCAAGGACGCTTAATTTAAAAAAAAAAAAAAAAAAAAAAAAAAAAAAGAGAGATCTTTAACTTGAAAGGACCAGTGTGTAGAATTTGGTGCCATCTAGTGGCGTAGTTGCTGATTTCAACTGCCTTACCGCACGATCTCCTTCCTAGCATGCAGAAGGTTCCATAGCTAGTATTTAGTTTGTCCGTTCAGAGCTACTGTAGAAATATGTCAACGTGGCAGGCTGATTATGCACTTAACAGCAGCAGGAAGTGTCTGCCATAGTCTGTAAATAGAGGCCCAAATCTTACACACTAAACCTTTAACATCTATATCCAGGTTTTAACTTTAGTTTGCCCCTCATCTGAGTGTTTACATATTGATTATCTCGGTAGAGTGGAGTGAGGGCAAACAAACCATGAAGAAACACTCAAGCATGCATGAGTAAAGAAAGCAGGGGTCTTTAAGAGGTTGGAAAGGGCCGCTATTGAGATTGTGGCCAAAAGCTGTAAGCTATCGATGGCAGAAAATGGTTCCTACTTTGATCTCATTCTATAAATTTAAAAGTAAAAGAAAAAATGCAAAATGACAGCCAAAGAAAGACCAGGCTCAGATATCTCTCATACATCATATATATTTTATTAGATCTCACATTCAGCTCTGCTTTATCATTATTACATATTATTTCCTCAAGTTTTGAGGATACAGTAGAAGATACATATAGTTCAAAATTGTAATAAACATTTATATCAAAATGCAAAACAGTAAGATCAACATACTCTCTTACAGTCCCCATTTTCCTCTGTCCGCCTGGCTTCTTGCCTGCACACGTGTATGTGAGTTGATTCTCCGTCCTGTATCAAAGGACTGGGAGAGTATGTGTGAAGGTAGTGAAGTGAAACTGACCGTGAGTTACTCAGCCGTGAAAGATTCATATCCTGGGTGATTGGATACGACCATTTCCCAGGTTTCAGCAAAGAACTGATTTGGGATCACTGTTTGTGACTTCCGGTTTTCACCTGTCACTATGGCAGCACACACCTCCACCATCTTCTCTTCTTCACATTCCAGTAGTAATATCGTGCATGTTTCTTGTTCTTGTTTTTGTTTTCCAGTTCAAACGGTGCTCCGATAGTTCAGCGTCACTGCATTTTTTTGTATTGCTTGCTCTGATTCTCAAGTTTCATCTCTGGCCTCATTTTTAGTCAAATAAATTGATTTTTTTTGCTGGCATCTCTTTGAGTAATCCAAAAGGTGAAGGGCATTGTTTTGATGATTTGGAGTAAATTCTGACTTTATTTTTTCATGGTTGAACAGAATAGTCACCGCATGTTGAAGAAAGATGAAAAACTCTCTCTCATACATGTGTGTGTGGGTGGGTGGGTGTGTGTGCGTGCGTGTTGTGGGTCTCAGATTAGATTGGTCTTGTGGGACCTGATTGAACCACTCCCCTGGATTGAACTAGACATCAGTAAAGCCTGACATGGCAAAGGGCTGCTGCTGAGCTCGCACTGCTTTATTTATCACCCCAAAGTGAGTGTGTTTGTGTGTGTGTATAACATGCGCACGGATTTGGGCCGTTCGCAGGAGCGTCTGCATTTGAGTGTGCGTTCTGATGTGTG
This sequence comes from Nibea albiflora, assembly GCA_014281875.1. Lineage (NCBI taxonomy): Eukaryota > Metazoa > Chordata > Actinopteri > Sciaenidae > Nibea > Nibea albiflora. The sequence goes on along the minus strand of CM024794.1, from coordinate 10,659,768 downwards.
TCTGAGAATCAAAGAGACATGGGGTGGTGTCCCAAAAATAAGCGCACACATGTGTTTGGAACTTTGGACCTGGTCCAAGTTCAGTGTTTTCGCCTCCTCCTTTTATACATTATATTTATACCACAAGGACAGCGATGAAGTCAGGGACAGAATTTCGATGATGTGTGTGTGTGTGTGTTTATTTGCCTTTGTGTGTGAGTGTGTCTAAGTATTTATAACACAAGGACAGTGATGCAGAGAGGAGCTGCATACTGATTAAGTGAAGTCGAAGAGAGGGCCTCTGTGTTGGCAGGCAGAGCCACACAGCAACAACAAGTCATTCACCTAATTTAGGACATGCACACACACACACACATACACACACACACACACACACACACACACGTTTCACTCCAAAATCTTTCTGGTAGCTCTGCATGCAGAAGCTGTGCCACAAGATGCTTTGCACAGAGCAATTTTGTGTTCAGCTGCAGTGCTGTATGCTGTTTAAACTTGGACTAATAGGTTTTTCTAATTATCCTTACAGTCATATAGAAATAGAGATATGCCATAACTCTTCGTGGCCTCTGAATCAGCAGAGAGGTCATTAGAGATGGAGGGAGGAAGGAGGAGAAAAGAGCAGGATGAAGAGAGGATAATGGATAGAGGGAGCAAAGAAAGAGACTAAGAAAGCGAGAAAGGGAGGATGGGAAAGATCAATACGGTCTGTACTTTGAGAGCTAAGAATTGGCATATTGTAGAACAGGTCGAGGGAGGAGAGTAGGTGTAGGAAAAACAGAAAAGTACAGAGAGTAAGTTTTCACTTTTTTTTTTTTCCTTTTCTTTTTTCAAGTTTTCAGGACAGAAAGAGACATTGGAGCAGAGGTGGGGGCAGATGGCAAAGATGAGGAGTCTCTTTAAATGAATTTTTGGTGAAAGTATGCAACAAGGGCGTTTCTGAATAAAAGACAATGGAAGATGCGGACAGAGAAGCTGAGAAAGAAAGAGAAGCAGAGTCACGCTGCTGGAGAAGTGAGAGTGACAGACCGAAGGGGGATTTGCAGTCTTTCTCAAAGATAAGCACACTGTTTTCTTTCTATCCTGCTAACCCTCACACTCACAGTGGCACCACATGCAAGTGCTCACACACACACACACACAAACGCGCACGGACAAACGTGCACGCATAACCAACACTATGCTGTTGCAGCAAGCTCTTGGCACCTGACAAAAGTTCACCCGCTCAGAGTTGCCATGGCAACGAGCAGATTCGTTGTTGCTACCCATACAGCCCGACTCTCAGTCTGATGAGAGAGAGGGAGTAAAACAAATAAAAATAAAACAACTAACTGAACTTTAAATTAGAATATTAATTTCATTAGAAAATGGAGAAAATTGGAATGTCATGCTACAAAAATTTCATATTTATTTGTTAACTTGCTTGTTGCTGTGATTTTTGTGTATTTATTATCTATTGGACTCTGTTGTGGTGCATAGTAATCAGAGTTTTTAATGCAATCTATCCTCTTTCTGATTAAAATATAAGGCATCAATAATTATTTTAATTAGAATAAAGATATCTGAATGTGTCTTTAAAATGAAAACAGTTGTGTAGCAGTCCGACAAGGAGATGAAAAGGGAATGCAAAATATTTAATTTGTTTCATTACAGTTTTTTATTATTATATAATATTAGGAAACTGGGTCTAATTTAGGTTGGTCCCATGAGGTAATTTTAATATTTGCATATCTTCTATATCAGGCAGAAGTGGGATTCATTTGTATATGATTAATGATTTGCATATTATAACTTCTTTTACATAATATATAACTTAAGTTTTTTAATACTTAATAATTATGGAATTGGATGCAAATGTGACACATCATGTCTGCAAAGTCCAAAGTTAAAGTTGATGAATAATCTCAGTGTCATATTTTTTTTTTTTTTTTACTTTTTTACTGTATGTGTAGACTAAAAAAGCTGAACAGCTCCTATAAGACGTAGAACCAGAAGACTGTGTTTCAGCAACCTGTTAAAAAAGATTCCCCGTGTTTCTTGATGTGTAGTTTTTCTCTCATCCTTTCATCTTTGGCTTTTCTTGACAGTGCAGAGATGTGCAGGATTGTAGTTGCTGTGTACGCTCAGTAGGGCTGAAACTGCAAAATTTAACAATGCAACATAACTGTCAAATATTCCAAAAGATATGTGGCATCACATGCACAGAAATACACTTGCAAGGACGCTATATGCAAGAAGACCTAATGTTGGGTAACACATACAGGCTTAAAAAAGTCATGGTGAGATACATTGATCACTAGATACTGAATGCAGGCAGACTGACAGGATCACTCCGGTGAGAATACTTCAGCAGAGCAGAACCCAGGTTCATGTGGTGGCTGCAAACTTGCTCAAAGCAAAGAGACGGGCATCAAGAACAAGTTCCATATGGTCCAATCCATCAGAAATGTATGCTTCCAAGCTCTTCTGTTCATTTTATTGATACCACCAGTTTTTTTTTTTTTTTCTTTTTTCTTCTGATAGTTGGTCGGGTAGAAACACCGACATGCGAAATCATATTTCTCTCTACACAGGAGAAATGACTGACTCTACTTGCAGGTGCCACTGCGTTCCGGCTGAACAGCACTTCCACTACAGAGGGTTAATGCCCTATGTTATAAAAACGTTACATCCATGCAGGCAGGCTTAGCCTTTCCATACTTTTTCTTCGACGGGGAAAACGTGAATGAAAACAAGTGCTCTCCCATCAATTTTAGATGATGACAGACTGACTCACCGTCCCCCTTCCAAAAGATATGTGATATCACATGCATTAATACATATTTATAGATAAGTATCTGTAGGAATTGATAACGTATTAGACTGTAATTACAACCGATAACGCTAATTACAACTGATAACGCTACAAAACACATGCATAACCATCCCTATAAATGCGTGTCCATTGATCATTATACACACTGGAAAACCACGACTTATCAATGAAGGCTAATGCTATCATCCATATCTCTACCGAGAAGGTCAGCTTAACTTTATCACAACTCTCAGAGTCCATCATAACCCCCAAAGACTATTGTAAGTTGCTTCTTGTTGATGTCTTTCTGAATGATTGGAACATATGTCACGTTTCAGTGAGGATACAGAGAAAGAACATATTAATATATGAATAGTGAAGTAATTATCTCTTGGTGACTAGGAGTTTTGTTTGTGCATTGTGTTTATCATTTAATAGAAGATCTATTTTGCTGTCATCAGCACATTCAATTTAAGGTAATTGGCTACCAGATTATATTAGCTTTCAAATCGGCTATGCGATCTAAATGAACGGCAGGAGTAAAGCAGGCCCAAGGACTAAAGACTCTTTTATGTGCACATGCACAGGGAGAGACAGAGACGCATACACACACACAGCACGCTGTCCTCTTCTGCTCAGCACACAGATATGAAATAATGAAATATTGATACTCCACAGACTGTGAGCAGCTCAGCAGCAGTATAGTAAAATTGAGACCTCGACACATGAAAGGAGAGGGAGAAGTTTTCCTTTGTCTCTTACTTTTTTTTTTTCCCTGCGTAACACTCTACGACTCTGCTGAACTCCGTGCCTTCTGGAGTTCACAAGGTCACTGCCGGGTTTCACAACATGGCTGATAAAAAGGGAAAGAAAACAAAGTCTCACGTTATTTAACCTCCTGGGTACAAATTCTTTTCCCCACTCTATTGTTACTATTACACACGTAGACCTGAAATCCACACATGCAGACACGGGACGCAAGGATGTGCAGTTCTCAGAGGAGATGTCGGAGGGATGAGGCTGCCACATATTCAGGCGTAAGACATGAGACAGAGATATATTAAAAAATATTCACACTTTGACCTTCTTTTCACAGATAACAGCAACTTCGGAGCTTTGCAGGGTGAAAAATAACACGAACACACGCACAGACAAATAAACAGCAGTTAATGATTATATCGGATGTAGCACCCGGTGCATTTAAAGCAGCTATCGAGACTCAACACTGACAGTTGTTAGCATACTCATTATTTCATGAGCGAGTGCGTGTGCACGCGCCCGTGTGAGTCTATTGCTGTCAAAACGCAGGGAGGATAACAGCAGGGATGGGAGACATTTCCCTTAGAAATGACGCAGCAGAAGCTGTGTGAGTGTGTGTGTGTGTGTGTGTGTGTGTGTGTGTGTGTGTGTGTGTGTGTGTGTGTGTGCGTGTGTGTGTGCAGTTTAAATTGTGCATATGCATTTTCTCTTCATTCACTATGCGGTTTGTCCCCCATAGGGGTCTAACATCTGTGCCATGCTTATGGGGAAAACTGCATAATGGGAACACTTAGATAGGCCACCTGCATATTATGGCTTGTGCAGCCATTGGTGATAGACACACACACACACACACACAAAAAAAAGAGAAAATCTGCAACACCACAGAATAATTGCTCGACATTGCTCTTGTCTCCTAGGAGGTTGAATGACTATATCAACATGGACAATTCATTGTTATGTTGCCATTTCCCGGGCTTGATTTCTGTGAGGCAGAGAGCAAAGATACTCATTTTTTTCCAGCACTCAACTTTCTCCCGTGGCAGCAGTTTAACTGTGCCAGGAAGGGGTTATCCCTTTGCCATCATAAGCTATATTACAGCATAGTGTGGGTAAATGCTGATGTAGTGGGAGACCTGACACACTTTAATGCAAATGAAATGCCAATAAAAGCACAAATTAGCAGCCCCCCATTCACATAATATATTATTAGAAAAATCCTGCTATATGGATATATATATATATATATATATATATATATATATATATATATATATATCGATTCCACTTGCACTCTCTTCTGCAGGCTTAAGCAATGCTAATGGTCTTTCAGTTTCACGTACAAAAGCTATATATATATAGAAGCTGTGCCAGACTCAGATGGGCTTCTTTACATGTGTGAAGAGGAAACCCCATGAGAAGAGGAGGATCAGCAAGCGAGGGACTGGCGTGGGGATTTAGTGCACAAGGAGCAGCACTACAAACACCAGCTGGTAACGGGGTTAAAGAATTTCTGCACACGGATCAGTATTGTGGCCTCGACATAATAAATCCTGTGCATGAATGGGAACCTGTGCCCATCTGTTATACCGTGAATAGAAGGACGAAGGGTCAGAGGGTTAACAGCCAAAACTCACCCTATTGTATTGTCACGCATCTCCACATTGTTAACGACCAATGCTAGCTAGCACAAAACAAACAATGAGTGTTGAAACAAAGTCAATTGAAAAATGTACGACAGCAGTGCAGAGGGGACAAGGTCAAATTGATTGCCTGGTGATATTAGTTTGTGAAAATGAAATCACCTCTGAAATAAAACATAGCTGCTATTGCTCGGGGTGTTCAAAGCAGCCGAATGAACCATGAACTTAAGTTTCTGCCAAGGAAATTTGAAGGTGTTCATTTGAAGAAAAGAATGAAGTGATTCCTGCACACTTATCTAGCGGTTCAAGGGTAAGGATTACTGATTTGCGCAAACAAATTATTACAAAATGTACCCATTAAACATGACGGAGAGAGGTTTCAAATTCTGGCAGCAATGTGGTGATTATTGTGTCATAAAATGTGAAGAGGATTGTTTGGATAGATGTATAAGTGGAAGGGAATGACATGACTGATTGTGTGACCAAAAAAAAAAAAAGTCAGCATGGAAATGTCTCCTACCTCAAGCATAAAACTAAGAGTGTGTGTTTTAGAACAGTAGTCTTCCTGAGCGAACATTCGCCATACCTTCAATGGTCAATTATTAATAGACCTGACATTTATCACTGGAGAGAATAATTTAGTGTAGAGGCACATAGTCAAAGAGCCGTGGCCAGATAAAAATCAGTATAAACACATTTATTATATTGAGACCTCTAGTGTTTTATTGTGCTTTGAGAGAGCAGTTATGAAACGGAATACGGATGATAAAACACTGCAAAAGTAATAAAGTGCAAAAAAAAAAAAAAAAAAAAAAGTGTCCCACCGCACATGCGCTCCAAATGATACCAATAAAGAAACATTTTAACAGTTCACAGTGAGGCCATCTCAAAGTAGCTTCAGCAGCTTCTTGTGCAGGCATATGCAGATCTCACAATCCGGGCACTGGTTCTTTAGGTTCCCTGTCATACCCACAGGCGAACACAAACAGTAACACTCACGCATGAGCTCACATATATAAACTTGGTCGGTTGGCAGCTCTCAATGTTGAGGGCCTAGTTTTAAAGTGACTGGATCGATACAGGGGAGTGAATTGCCAATTTCAGTTTGTTCTATTGAAATCGTCTGCTGCTGCATTCCAGAGGGAGAGCACCTGAAATTGGCAGTGGCAGAGTGGAATTGGATTTGTAAGGAGAGAAAAGAGTGAGCAGAATGATCAGAGGAGGACTTGGACACCTACATCTTTTCATGCGCGCACACACACACACACACACACACACACACACACACACACACACACGTTCTTGTGTCATTGCTGCAGACATAACATCTCAGCCAAATATGGAGACCGTTATGAAAGCTTATCTACACGCCTGTATCTCAACTACATGGCCCCACTTACACACACACACTCACCCAGAGCTCATCGTGGCTCTTCGATCGTATAGTCCATGGCAATAAAGCGTTGTTTTGGAAGAGCATATGATTGTGTCTCTGGATAATAAATAGTTCATTCGGTTGATCCTCCATTCCGTTTACTGGGATTACATGGACTGTAGCCATGACAAAACTACAGAATACATTGGCATGGGTGAATATCTGTCCATAGAAACTGTACACAATTTAAACCACAGTTTCACCGTCGTGCCTGACAAACTGAATCGGCAGACTGTGGAGTGTGTGGTCTGTGCAGCCTTCAAAAAACAGAGCTGAACAGACATGAGGGCTGTGAGTGACCACCCAGCAAACCCAAAGATCATGTCATCATCATCGGGGGCATGCCACTGTGAAACAAATGGAGACTGCAGTCCAGTCATATTTAATCTCTGTTTGGCCTTCAAGGTGGAAACCCAACTACCTGCTTTGTTTTTTTTTGATCCCAACAATTCCCACATGTGTGATGACCAGAGTGGAGGTGAGTGTTGTTCATCATTGCTTCTGACTTGCTACATGATGGTGATTGTGGCATTGTGTTAGTGTCGCAGCAGAGGGTGCAGTCATCTGTCTTTACCCCACAAAGCCTGGGCAGCATTGTTACAAGATAAAGACAATGTAAAAAATGAGCAATAGACAAAGTAACACTAGTTCTGTGACTACAAGCAGCGCTCTGTAATGAAGTGCCTTATTCCCTTTTCTCTATATTTGTTAAAGACTTGCGGTGGAAACAAACAAGTTCAAACGGTGTGTTCAAAGTGATTTATATCTGCTCAGAATGACCACACTCCGGGGTGGGGTGAAAACTACACCATCAAAGGCCCTTGTCTTGTATCCTGATAAAATCCAGGTGAGGTTGACACTCACCTGGACGCTAAATGTATGCACCTGGATCTGGACCTTAGACCACCTTCATAGATGGTTTAAGAAATTTGACTTCAAACAGTCTTGGATGCTTAACATTTTGAGGTGAGATTGGTCTCAACGGGTATGAAAGAAGGGCAAGATGTGATATTCCTTCAAACACGGGGATAACAGTTGGTCACATTGACCAGTTGCTGCTCAAGTAGGTAAACTTGTCACATGTAGGGTAAGGGGTTTAGAAGTTGTTCAACCAACACCAACACCAGCAAACCAACACCATTAGGGGATAAGAAATGATGTTGCTGCAGACAGACATGGGTGCTGAAGTATAAGAGTCCCAGTAATTGATCCGCATGTGATCCAATATGTTACCATGATTCACACCTGCCACATGCAACAATACAGATCACAATGACTCCGGTCATCTGTTACATAAAAAGATAAATGTTTGATTAGTGTGGATGAATAAAGCAGTATAACCTTAGAGGGAGCATTTTCACTGCCATTGTTGGCACAGCAGTTGCATGGTCAGGACAGAGGCACTTGCACCAATGTCCACCAATGTATGCAAGCAGTGTAATGCAGGCTAGCTGTGGTTACCAATGGTATACTACTACTACTACTACTGCTACTACTGCAGTTAACATGGAAATAGGAAAATATTTTTAGTAATAAGCACAGTGTGCTGTCATGCTGCTCACGTTATACATGTCTACTTGACTAATCAGATATATAAATAGACAATTGTATGAAACAGCAACACATTACAATTGAATTTTTAAATGAGTTGCCTGTTTCCACTGCAACAAGTCATCCACTAAATACCGGTGTGGTAATGTGTGTGGTGATGTGGTCACAGTTGAGTAAAGATTACTCGTGCGAGGTCATAGCTTGCATAAAGCTATACAAAGAGACAGTGAACTATAAACATACAAGCGCACGCACGCACACTCATAAGCACTGTGGAATTAAACACGATAGCGGCGATGATTGCAACAAGCTGTTATGGGGATTGTAGGCTGCTGTTTTTTCCATTGATGGATATCTGAAACTTTATGGGCTTTGAGTCTGTAAGTCTCTCTCTCTCTCTCACACACACACACACACACACACCTACACACAGATAAACACGCTAAGTAGTAAAGGAGTGGTGAGCTCCTGTGACCACAATACATCCTGTGGATTATAAGGTGCTATCTCACTTGAACTTAGAAGCATTTTGCCCTGAACATTGGATAGAGCCAAGGTAAGACTGCAGCTGCAGGCTGTCTAGATATTCAACTAAAAAACTAAAATCACATTTGTACTACTTATGTATAATTCATTATGCCTAAAGTAAGTAAACATTCTCTACAACAGATAATAACATTTGTTGATTTTTTTTAGTTTGATGCTGGATGATTATTACTGTGATGCTAGTGGGATTCCTTTTTCAATAACTACAACATCAACACACGATGATGAATAAATAAAACAATTCAATTAAAAAATGATTCCCATTATAGATAAAGACTTGCATGAAACAGATCGCTGCATCATTTCCTCTTTTTTTTTTTTACTTTCTCTAGCTTGCAGATGTTTGTATTATGCAGCCCTATTACTGTGGACAGACTGTGACCAAGTTTGAAAATGATATTGTTGGTTATGTGTAGCTCTTTGCCAGTAGAGTAAATAATGCACTGAAAATTACAATGCAGCCCTAAGGAACAGATGTCGATGGAGGGTTTTGAATAATGATGTGCAGACAGAATCTCCTTGTTCAGATGAACACAGCGCTGATCCACATTTTCTGACAGATAATAACACAGGTGATAAACCTTCTGATGGGCCAACATTCAATTTTTAACTATTAACTTTATATGTCAAAGTCACCAGTGAATTAAAAGGTATTAAGTAAATGTTCAAAAGGGATATCAGATAATACCCTTAAACTTTCTATATTCATGGGAGCCTCAACAATGCAGTCATAAAGTGCCCCTGTTTACCGTTAAGTTTGTGAGCAGCTATAGGCTACAGCGCTTGTACTGTGTGAGGGTCTGTGTCTTTTTCTGCGTCTCTGCATTACACTGCATGTCCGCAGGCGCTTTTCCATGCATCTGTATGATGCGCAGGGGGGCATGCACACGTTTGGCTCCGTGTCTCTCTCTCTCTGCCCTCGCCTGCTCTTCACAGCACATTAAACAGGATGGCTATAAGCCTCTCATTCAGCCAAACAGAAACACACACACACACACACATTTAGACATTCACCTTGTTTTTTTGTCTCCAAGAGTACATTGGAGTGAAGCCTAATTGCTTGAGTGATATGATGGGCGTCTTTGCAAAGACTGGGCCTACCTATTTCATCTTCTTGTTTCTCCTTTTCAAAGTTTTTGTTCTCCCTCTCTTTACTCTTTCTGTTTAGTCCCTTTTCTCCACTTCGGAAAGCTTTTTTGCAGAGTCCAAGGTTAATGCAAGGAAAATATGTGTGTGTCAGATCTGTGTTCACTATATCGCGTGCTTGTGTTTGTGTGTATGTGTGTGTCCTGCCAATGGGCCTCATTAAGCAGGGAAGTTCTTTGAGACCTTTGAGACCTTGCCTTTAGTAAACTTGGTGTCATTATTGGGTGTTAATGATGTTGGCCTTTGTAATCACTCTTTGTGTATGTGTGTGTACACGTGCGCTTGTGTGTGTCAGATGAGGAGAAGGCATTTCTCGGGGCTGGAGGTTATCCTAATGGTCATGTTCGCATTGATGTCTGTGGCAGCCATCGCTCTCTTAGTTCTGTTTGTCACCGGAGAACCAGGGACCATTACAGATGGTAGGTTAATACATACACAGAGATGCACATGTAAACTTAAACTCACTTAAAAAACATGACATCACCCCCTCCCCCCTTCCCTGTATTTGTGTAACGGTTAATGCTAGCCTCTGCAAACCTGAAAAATATGCATTCTGGTAAGCCCAAAGTTCTTTTATGGAGGTTTTAGCTAGAAAACAATATGTCCCGGAAACACTTATGTTCAGAATAACAGAAGGCCATGCAGTCAACTAAGCTAAGATGGGTAGCGAGCAGCTCCATTGTATATTGCATTGTTTCAGTCAGTTAAAAGCCAGTCAGTTCTGGAACTTAGAGGTCCAAGATTACATATTGTAGGTAATCATCAACAGGCAACTAACATATTGCAAGACATTGGGTTACATGTTTAACTGTCAGGTTATGAGTGTTACTGTGTTAAGAGATAAGAGTTCGGGTAAGATTAAAAAAAAAAAATTTAAAAAAAAAGGGCGATGGTTTATTTCAGTTACTGAGATTCCCACAGTGTCAATGAACACTCAGTTAATTTTAAGTTAGTTAGTTAAGTCAATTAATTTAGCCATACCAATCATGCATTCGACCATTTGGTGCATTGGCTACAGCCCACAGTAGCTTGTGTATTGTTCGCCAATAAAATGAGAGCAAAACCAGCTTCTTGTAGCATCTTGTACCAACGTATGTTCCAGTATTCTCAGCCATATTCCAAGTAAACAGGCAACATATCTGATGCAGGTAATACAAGTAAATATTGGAGTCCACCATTTTGTTGAGCCACCCTGTCCAGGTCCCTTTGCTCCTGTCATAACTACCACAGCCATGAGAGGGCTTTTGCAGAAATGAAACACTCTTAGGGTTATCGGTCCTTATATCAATATGAATCTTTAATATACAAATGTATCTTGGTACGATTGCTGGCTTTTCACTCTGAATTTTTGCTTTTAACATTTAATCTTTTAGCCGGATCTACTGAAGTATTTGTTCCTCAGTGTCCCAACATTCCTCTGGCTGAAAGAGTAGACTGTTACCCTGATGCTGGAGCCTCAAAGGTAGGGGTCATAACTCACACAACATAATTCTTAGTCGGAGTAATGTCACAGTTAAAATAGTGTTGCTGACGATTTCTGACACCCCGGTTGTAATGATCATCAAACCGATGGCAATTTATACCAGCAGTAATGACAATAGTGGCAGTGTGGTTGATGATAATGTTATTATTAACCCTATGATATCAACAGGAACAATGCGCGAAGCGTGGTTGTTGCTGGAGCCCACTGGATGAGAGAAATGTTCCCTGGTGTTTCTTCCCAACCAACCATGGGTACACAGTGGAGTCAGTGGAGAAACCAAATGACTATGGTAAATCCATGTTTCCCGTCTCTCAACTCATGTGTCTTTCTATTTAGCTCGTTTTGTAAATCTAACTGCTCCGCGTTCCTTCAATCTGTCTGTCTGTCTGTCTTCGTCACATCATTTTTTTTTTTTTTTTACTTCCTTTTCACTTACTTTGCCTAAGGCATGGTTTTCTGTGAAATATGACATGGATGGCATATCAGAAAACATGATTGACTTTGCAGCATGCAGGTTTTTCCATTTTCTGCTTGATTTCACTGCCTCAGTTATTCACCTCAGTTATTCACAAGGAACTATTGGACATTTAAAGTCTGAACTGAAACATTTTCAGTCACATTGTTTGAATAGCATAAAAAAAAACAACATTTTGACTTTTTGCAAAGAAAAAAAGATTACTATTTGGGGGCTTGTTTTACGTGCCAAAGGTGGTTAAATTGAAAAATGGTAAATGGTGCTTAGGCTGACATTATCAAACACTGGTCTGCCTGAGAAAGGTTTGATGCCATTCAGCAGAGACTTTATCCAGTACGTACAAATGGAAGCACTACTTTGTATATAATTTTAACTGTCTGCAAATATTTTTACATGCATTTTGCCATGAAATCGCTCAAGGCCACAATGCAAATTACTCACATTTACCTCAGAGGTAACTGAGGGCTCTAAACTCGGTAAGCATATTGCGCTCTTTGATCAAGCTGGTAAATGAACAACCTGTGAACGCATCTATGTTTAAATAGATCCCCACCTGATCCATTTTATGTGGAGAGCTCAAACTGATGACTGTGGCAGTTTGTGTTGCAGTTCACTCATTATTGTAGGAACAGATACTTCTCATGTTTTTTTTTTTCCTTTAAATGCACCTAATAATGTGGTTGGTTCCCAGCTCATTTAATAATTATTATCTAGAGCTTGGAGATCATTAAATAACACTCAGGTTAAACATTAAAGGATATTGTGTGAAGAACTGTGCCAGATATGTGTACTTGTGTTGGCACTGAAGGAATGGTCTGACATACAGCACATTCGTCTCCATGCCACTGCGAGGCATCGTGCAGAAACTCAAGAAAGAAATAGTCCAGGAATGTTTTGCTGTTTCCAGTCTTTGTTCTAAGCGAACCCACTACTGGTATTGTCTTCATATTAACTATACAGAGTATCAATCTAACTCACAGCAGGAAAGAGAATGGCCTAATTTCCCAAGACTGACATGTCATCATTTTAAACATCCAACACTAAGAAATTATTACAATGCCTAAAACTACTGTTTTTGTGTGCAATTTTAGTGGAGTAACTGGAGGGTGCAGAATAAACAACAATATAATTGCCATCTTTTCTGACTTGTTTTCTGCTTTGACTAATAAAAGATACAATTGTAATAGCACCACTATAGTCTCACAGTAATAGTGCTATTTGGGGGTTTAAGTAGTCTCAGTAAATGTGATATAGTAAATATAACCTTTACCCTCCTCTTGCCATGTGCTTACCTCTGTAGAAATGACAGCCAAACTGAAGAGAATGGACTCTCCGTCTCTATTTGGGCCTGATATAAAAGAGCTGTCATTCCACGCAGAAATGCAGACAGACAATCGACTCCGATTTAAGGTACACACCCTTCTCTGCCTGTGAAACCCACTCGCATCCACGCACTCACACATTTTTTTAGCGAACAGTGGAACAGCGAGATAAATCTAATCCAGTCAAGTTAATATCAAAAGCTGTTTTCTTTTAAAATCAAAACATGTTTCACACGGACGCCGTGCAAAACAAAAGAGGACGGAAATAGCAATATGCAAGCGCGAACATGACTGCGAGGTATGAGGCCACACTCAGAGGTCTGTCTGTATGGTTGTTTCCTCTCCTCAGATCTTTGATGCCCACAAGCCGAGGTTCGAGGTCCCGCATGAGCATGTCAGAAGCCTCCACAGTGCCCCTTCCAGCCCCATCAGCGACAGGCTGGAGATGATAAAAATACCCTTTGGCATTATTGTGCGCAGGAAGGAGAGCAAAGTAGTCCTGTGAGTGCTCGCTATGTGTGTGTGTGTGTTTGTTTGTGTTGGATGGGGAAAGGGGGCGCTTATAAGAACCACACTGTTTACCCTGTGGACAGGGAAGGAATTCCAATTGACAGCAGATTATGCATACTGTGTATATTCAACAAAATAGCATTGTGTGCATTCAGGCATATACAGTACGTTTACTATGTATTGTATAATACTACACGCACCGTATAGGTAGGGTATATGCTGCTGTATGGCTGGGGGAGGGCATTCTTGGGTTGAAACATTTATTGCAGCAGGAGATTGTTAGTGTGGACATTATTAAGATGATACTGCAAGCTGTGTTCACAGTACATTGCTTGGAAGTAATTCTAGAGGCAAAAGACATTAAGTGCCATACTGCCCAAAAATATTATAAGGCTGAGCTGTTGAATATTTGATTTGGAGTCTCACCTCGTGCTTCTCTCTTACACTTACTATTCACAGTCGTCTCACAGTGACACTATATAACTAATAATTGCCAGTTGTTAATAGACTGAAATTGATTTTTGTATGATTTGATGCAATTATAGAAATCCTCTATGTGTCACATAATCTCATTATCGTGCATTATTTCCATGTGACGACATGTAACACCTTCCTATGTTGCTTTAGCTTCACACGGCAACAAGTAATTATGTTTATGGCAATCCAGAATACTTGCCCTGGGTGACACGGCAGTGATCAATTACCCCTCAGAGCTGTGTTCCCACACGGCTCACGCACTTCCTATTAAACAGCAAGAGGTATTAAGCCATTATTATCGCGGATGCTTTATAGAATATGGCAGTCTATGATAAATAGGATTTGTGAGGGCACAAAAAAACCCCTTGTTTTTATGATTACTAGGATGTGACGCACATACCATAAACCATGACTCCATGCACTCGCGCCGTTTTTCACGTCGCCGTGTTCTGCTGTTGTTAATCAGAGGCCATTTGCACTGCAAATATTTATCTTTTATCCACGGACGAGCCAAAGCCAAAGTTTCTCCCGTGAAATTTCTGAGACGGTTCATATTATCTAGACATAACCAACCATTTAGCAACGATGCATGCTTTCTTTTCATGTACGACGCATTCAGGGTCGCCTCCATGCTTTTCAAAAAAAAAAAAACAAAAAAAAAAAAAACTCTATAACTCCTCCACACGTACTTGTCTCATTCTCACACCCACTTCTTTATCTCACTATCGTTTTCTGTCTCACATTTTCTCTCTCGCTTGCTCTCTCTTTTCCCAAATCACTTCACTTTGTCTAACGTCAGTCTGTCTTTTTACAATGGTGACCCGTTGTTGCATAAGCATGTGCGTAGACAATACAACACTTTTTATCTACAGACGTTATTTTAAAGTGAAGATGGAAGCCAACATTGCTACCTTGGAAGTTTTAACAGTATATATTGCATAGACATCACCGACCATTTAGCAGCAACAATACATGGTATCTTTGTATTTTTTTTTGAACAGAGCAAAATACCTCCTTACAGTGAAATACCTTTTCATGGTGAGATGTTCTTACATTACGTGGCAACCTTTGGCTCATTTCACCAACTCATATCACTTACTAGTGCATCAAGCAGTATTGTTGTCTTTCTCAACACAGCGCATGACCTTCAACCAGGGGCAGGGAGATTGGTCTGAAGATTAGCAACTGTTTAGCAATCAAACTGCTCATACTTTCTTCGGCTCTCATAAATGCCTTTATGAGGCCACTTGTTACGTGAATCACCATTATCACTCTATGTTTTGTGGTTTATCTGCGGTAGCGTTGGACTTCAGGTTTTTCAAGGGGCTTTTTTGTTAAAATTATGCTTCATTAATTCAAAGGGTGAAATTTTTCGCCTCTGCATTACACTCGCTGACACAGCCTAGGAACTCACTTAACTTTCGAGGTCAGTGCACTGGTTTCCGGCAGTCGCAGGCATACAAAATCCCATATCAACACCCACCCCTCCAAATGAAATGTGAACAGTTTACGGGTCCTATGTAAAGAGTTCACTCGCAATTGAGTAGAATACCAACATTTTGCTCTACTGAAGGTGGGCTGGAGGTTAAATCAGAGTAGGTTTCAGCCTAAAGTGTGTGAGATTTGGGGTGATTTATTTACAGAATATGGCAGATATTCAATGTAATATTCATAATTATGTTTCCATTATTGAAGCCACAGTAGTTCCTTCTCCTTACTATAAGCACATATATAGTATAGTATATATTGTGAGCGAGTCAGGCAACACAAAGAAAAAAAGAAGAAAAAAAGGAATGTTGGAAAATAAGCAAATAATCGGCTGGTCTGAAGTTTGGTAACGTCCTGCTTTGGCAGTTATAAGAGCAGTAGTCCACTCAATGTCCAATGTTTTTATAATAACTTTATAATCACATTAGCAGCAATTGAGCATTAAACATAAATTGATAACATGGTTTATAGTACCTTTTAACATCACACAGAATGCACCAAGTCATCATTCAGTGTTCATTAACTTTTTCTCCTGATATCCAAAGTTGAACTGATAGATAAAGAAAAAAGTGTGCCGATGGAGTTATTACGTACTCTGGTGTGACTGGCGTGTGGGTGTTCTCTTCTTGTAGCAAAAGTGAAACAGACATGCTCACTGGACAAAATAAGTCATGAATAAGCAATTAAGTCATATGTCATAAGGATGTGTACAGTCTTTATTTCAGTCTATTTGGGTGGTTCTATGTATGCATGTTTCCCAGGATTATTGAATAAAAATCTGTACTGACTGCTTTTACAACCTTTACTTGTATATCTTGTATCTATGGCTGTGTGCAGCCAGCTGTGTGCAGCCAGAGCAGGATTAGTATTTCAGCTACCAGTGTATGTCTTGTTTTGAAGGCTACCCAGAGGGCTTATTAGCACTTGATGGGATGGTCTGTCTTCTTTTTTTCCCCCCTTTCTTTACAACTCAACTCCTCCACGCGTACTTGTCTCGTTCCCACACCCGCTCCCTCATCTCACTGCATCTCACTCTGACTTTCTTCCTTACTTCTTTGTCTCACACGTGTCTCTCTCTTTTCTCACATCACCTTGCTTCTTCTCACATCAGTTCATCACAGTGGTGACCCGTTGTTTTCTTTTTTTTTTTTGCTCTCTTATTTAAAACACTCAGGTTTGACACTACAATGGCTCCACTGGTGTTTGAAGACCAGTACCTACAGCTGTCTGCTAGGCTTCCATCCCATAATATTTACGGTCTGGGAGAGCACGTGCATAGGCAATATCGTCATGACACAAACTGGAGAACCTGGCCCATCTTCACCAGAGACGCTTTCCCTAATGGGGTGAGGAGTACAAGCACACACACAGGATAAGTCATCATTTTATGGTTGAAGACACACATGATATATATATACATATATATATATACATATATAATATATATATATATATATATATATATATATATATATATATATATATATATATATATATATATATATATATATATATATATATATATATATATATACACACACATGGAGGTAAATACAGTGTATCTACATCTATACATATGTCAGTTTTGTGTTACTGTCGTGCCAAATATATTGTGTTCTCAAAGGCTTACACTTGACATGTCTACCAAGTGTGTGTGCACTGCAAGTGGCATGTTTACATGTGTATTCTCCTTTCCAGAGGGTTTATAATTGAATGCCTTGTAAGCTGATTAGGCAGTGAAGTCACACCCTCCGCTTCAATAAGTCTCCCACTTGCGCCTCACACCTCTTCCCTGTACTGTATGTCCCTTCATCCCTCTGTCTCCCTCTGTCTTCCTGCAGGGAACCCATAACCTCTATGGACATTATCCCTTCTTCCTCTGTCTGGAAGATATGAGTGGAAAGTCATTCGGGGTATTTCTCATGAACAGCAATGCTATGGGTAAAACAAAACAAAACAAAAAAAAAAGGTTATGCACACATATTTTGAAGAAGGTAGCATTTTCCGTTTCGGAAAGAGTAAGAGATTTACGCATTATGATTTATAAGTAAAAAATGGTATTTCAATTAAGTGCTACAGCTTTTTTTTTTTCTTTCCACAGAGGTGACTTTGCAGCCTGCTCCTGCTGTGACTTACAGAACGATTGGAGGAGTCCTTGACTTCTACATTCTCTTTGGAGACACACCAGAGCAAGTGGTGCAGGAGTTCCTGGAGGTAAGGCATAAAAATCTATATATAATTATATATTGTACGGGGAAGGTTTTCTGGGCAAGTCTGTCATGCAAAAAGGGGTGTGTGTTGGCACAGTGATTGTATTAACAATATGACCAATTGTGTTTTCCAGCTCATTGGCAGGCCTGTCATTCCTCCCTACTGGTCACTTGGTTTCCAGCTTTCTCGTTGGGACTACGGCAGCCTGAGTGAGGTCAAGAAAACAGTGGAGAGAAACCGTGCTGTGGATCTCCCATATGTAAGATCCTGTCTGGTTGTTTGTTTTCTGCTGTCTATCTATCTGACAATCGGTTTGTCTTCAAGCCGCCTATCTAAAATTGCTATCAAGGCCGCCGCTGTCTGTGAATTTGTGTTTTTCTATCCTTGTGATAAAAATGTGAAATAACTGTTTTCACAAATCAAACTTTATAAAAAAGAAAAGGCATATCACCATCTATCATGTATTTCAGGTGCATATATGTCTACGTGTTTGGCACTTTCACACTCAAGATCTCATCTGTCGAAGTGATGGTCACATTTTGCTCGCACTGCGTTTATTATCGCAATAAAAACGCACAATAAACTCATATCAGACTAGGTGTAAGGTGGACCTGCACATTCTCTCCATTCTGATGGCCCGCCGAAGAGAAACAGCAGCAACCTCTTACTGAGTAACTCTGTAACATAATACACTCTAAGAATCAGAATGCTGCACTGGCCATCAATTTTGAAAATGAAAATATGCGACATGGTTTTCTTGATGATTGAATGAATGATATATTATTTGTCGTTCAATCATTTCTAGAGAGGTAAATAAAAGCAGGTTTGATCTCAGATGTCAAATGCTGAGAGAAGAAGTTACGGGAATCTCCTTTTCATAAAGGTAAAATATACATTTTATAGACGACCCGAGATCACGTAGCGATGATGCATTGTATGCGCTGTCTGCTATCACATCAACGCCCTTTATTTGTGGAAGGGGGGGGGGGTGAACAAAAATCAATTCTTCACCTTGTCCACCCCTTGTTAAATTTGAACCACTCATGCACTACTATGTGGTTCCAGAGGCAAAAGCCTTAACCACTACAATATCTGTAAAGACGTGATATGAAGGTTGAAGCAGGAGTTGGACGGACAGTCAGAGTGATAGCGATGGCCTTTAGCTTAGACGGGGTAATCCAGCTTTCTGTCAAATAATGGAGAGTCTGCTGGGCTCCATAGGTTCAATCCCGGGACAACTATTTTTCAAGCATCACTGAATGTTAGCGCTGATCAAAGATCAATCGACCGAGTTCCTTTCATTATCTCCTTCATCCTGATCTGAATGTTAAAACTACTCCAACACCTCTTCCCTTCTCAGACACTTGATAAATACCAGTTCTGGTTGACATTTTCTTGGGAATGAGCCTCACTGCTTATCTTCCCATGGCCCTGAGACTACTAATGTTTGATGTACTTTCTATTCCTTAATTACTAAGGTAAACTCCTAATCCTAATCTTTACAGGCCCCCATAAAACACTTCAACTGTGTCACAACTCAGCAATGGCGGCACCAATCAAGGACGTGGTTTGAACTTGTCTTATTTAAAGATCAAATGCAAACTGATTTCTTACCCATCTTAATATTTCACTCTGATAAGCTCCAATCTCTCTTTCATATCCAAAGACATTAGGATGCAGCTGCTTCCTCTCCTGCTGTACTCAGGGACATATTTGATAACCATTAGATAGACCACAGAGGGCATTATCACATTCTCCCTAATACGTCTGGAGCTGATTACCATTAGAGGAAGGATCTGGCAGAGCCTTCCAAACCATCTGCTCTATCGATATGAAGTAGATTTTGGCAGACAACAGACAGACAGAGAGCAAACATAAAGTCACACCCTTCCAAAAAAAGAAAGAATGTGTTAACATTCCCATTGTCCTCCAAAGGTTTAGCAGCACATTAAGCCAACTTGTTTGCACTTACATCGGGTCTCCAAAAGTCCTGCAACGGCAGGTCAATGGACAAGTTAGGAGTTGTTGTTGTTTTTGTTTGTTTGGTTGGTTGTTTCCAAGCTTACAGTGCAAATGCTTAACAGTGTGTTTAACTGTCACAACGAGATGGGCCTGCGCTGTGGCAGGAGGATGCGGTAGGAGAGAAGTCCTATTTCAGATGCTGAATTTTGAGCGGATGTGTCCAAGTTATGCACAGAGGCGAAAGCATGAGCGGGGTACATTTCAGAAGCTCTTAGAATTTTATATTGCAAGACGCGAGATGCAAAAACTAATTTTAATACATGGAAGCCGAGCTAAGGTTTTAGCATTTCCAATTAAGCTTTGAATATCTAATGACATCTAATCTATTTGAAGTCAACTCGTCAAGTTATTCACGTAACATACTGTTTTCCAAAGAAGATTATCTCAAAGCAAAACGAGAAAACAAATTCTCTCCTTCCCGTGCAGGATATTCAGTACACCGACATTGACTACATGGAGGATAAGAAAGATTTCACTTACGACAAAGTCAAGTTCAACGAGCTGCCCGACTTTGCCAACTATCTTCATGAGAAAGGACAGAAATACATCCTCATCCTGGTAAGAAATACTTCACAGCGAATTAATCTATTTGTGTATTTGACACATTAACAGAATATTTAACCTTTAAACATAACAGTGCAGCTACAAAACAACAATTTCCTTTGCATTTCTGGGCCCTATTTTATTGTTAGATAGTATTTTTTTATCCTTGAGTCAGCTACACCATTTTCACAATACATTTTCCAATAAGCCGCCATGCTATGCTGTTTCGCAGTACATGTGCCACATGTTCTTAATTGAAAGTTCTTTTGAAATGGCATTCTGTTCTTTTATAATTCTTACAAGAGCATTCCTTTGTCCGCAGGATCCTGCAGTAGCTACCAGTAAGAGGGTCGGGAATGCTCCGTATGAGTCTTATGACCGCGGGACTGAGAAAAACGCTTGGGTCACTGAATCCGACGGGACAACTCCACTGTTAGGAGAGGTGAGCCGCTGCCTTTGGGTGCGAGAGAGAACTAAAGTATCCTCACGGATGAAACAGTACACTTAGTGACCCCCCCTTAATTAGATACTTATCTCCATTCGAGCAAAGATTTCCCTCCTCCACGCGATGATTAGGCTTTTTTACCACAAAGCTTCCATTCTACGTAGGTCACGAATCTGCATCCTGCGTTAATGGCTTGTCACAGAGATTTTCAGCTCATCAGGTTGTGAAGATGTTCTACGTGGGTCAGCTTTAATGTTGCAAAGTGCGGGTCAAATGAAGGTGTTAAGCAGAAGTATAATAGAGGCTGTTAGTCATTATGTATTATTATACGTTCATGCTGTAAAGCATTACACGCCATACAGCAAAGATACAAGCCATATGTTGCAGAGGTTACAACTGGTAACGGATATAATATAAACATCAGGTTGACATGATTATTGCCAAGTACACAAGGTCTCTCAGAAATTGTCCAAGTGTTGGGAACACACCATTATACTGTAGGAATACACTACTATGGTATACACTTACTATAGTAATGTGCTTAATGTAACATGAGTCAAGCTACAGCCTGAAAACAGTAGTTTCAAACCTGATTTTTTGAAAATCTGTTAAGCTTGTTAAACTCGATGTTAAATACTTGATTTTAATTTAATTAACTGAACATTAATATTAGAAAATTGTAATTATCTGGCACCTCAGTAGCTGACCTGGTAGAGCATGTACTATGTTTCAAGGCTGGGCCCTTGTCTGAATGGCTTCCCCTCTCTCCTCCACCATTCATGAAAGTGTTAATAGTAATATAAAGTGTTTTGTGGGGTGTGTTTGGCCCTAAGCACGTGTGTTGTACAATGTTATTGCTGAGGTCAAAGTCGCGCCTTAGTGAAATTTATACTCCGCATGATTCCAGGTGTTCCCGAGCGTGCAGACACCATCTAGAAATAAGCAGGGATTAAGTAACGTTATAACGCTGGCGAGATACGTGTTAAGTGTACGCAGACATCAAACCCTGCTCCATGACTCATAGAAACCCGACTGTGCTGAACGTCTGCTACACGCGTTCAGCGTTTTGAGCCTTTGCATCGTGTGCATAAATATATGCATTGCATGTGTGACTTGTTCTCGCAGTCTCCATCAAAACCATTATATTCCCTAATGGAAGTTCAAGCATCCGGTGTGTTATTTTTGATCCTTTCCCCCACACAGAGCACGCGTATAAACAGCTCTCCCCTGCAGAGAGGGCTGGAGGTGGGGGGTGAAAGTCTGTTGCTGCCATGCTTTTATAGTGTTGCTTTTGATTACGCACACGATTAGGCCCAGTCCCTTGGCTAATCGCTTTTTCATGCTGTTTATAACAGGTCAAACATATGCATTGATTCCACATTAGTGTTTAATCTTAAAATGTTCTGCATCACCGCATTACAGATTAAGTGCGTGTGTGTTTATGTCGAAGAAAACAGAGAGAGAGGGAAAGAGAGGGAGGGGGAAAAAAAAAAGTCAGTCTGTGTGCGTCTGTGTGTATCCATTTCTCTAAATGAAAAGCTATTCTTGGTTGTTTGTGTTGTATGTCTGTGCATGCATGTGTGTGATTATAATTGATTCCGGTTTATCTCCATATGAATGCATGTGTCCTGGTTATGAAAACAGTGGGGTCTGTGCAAAATGACCTTTGCGGTAGCTGTTTCACTGATAAAGGAGATGCAGCGACAGGCTGGTATTTATTTTGCTTTTAAGACAGCTAATTGCTTGCAAAGATAACAGATAAAAGCTTTTCCTGGTGGCCCATATGTTTGAGTGTACAAGTTAAATCATAGCACGACCTCACTCGCATAGATGAACATTTCTACAGAGGCAAAAAAAAAAAGAGAGAGAGAGAGAGAGAGAAAAGCAGTCTGTGCGGGTTTAAAGGAAGGGATGACAGACAGGAACATGGGCAGATAGAAAAGCAAGTGCAAGCAGACAGACAGTCACAAATAATAGATTAGAGAGTAATGCACTGGGAGACAGACTGGCTGTCTTTCTGAGCGGCAGAGTGACAGGGAGGTACACAGGAAGTCAGCCACAGTGAGAGACACGAGACAAAAAGACAGATTATCAGGTAAACACAAAAAAGGGACAGACAAGATGGAAGGTAGGAAGACACTTTGGAACAGAGGAAAGCAGTGGGACATATCAAGATGGGTAGAAGAAACGACAGACAGACAGGTAATGACATAGATAGGTAGGCTGGCAGTCAGGAGAGCATAAAAACAGACAAATAGACATAAAGACAGGGTGAGATAAATGCCAGAAGATTTGTTCAGAGTGTTTACGGGGGTGTCAGTATTAGTAAGCAGCTGGAGATGTCAGAAAGACAAAATCTCGAGTTAGAGGAGGAAAGAAATGACTGTAAAATGAAAGATGGCAACAGTAAGGGATCATCAATAAGCTCTGACCTTGGAGTTCTGACCGCCTGCCAAAAACATCTGCCCATAAATCTATATACATATGTGTGTGTGTGTGTGTGTGTGGGAGGGGGCACGTGAACATGATTCATGTCTTTGCTGCAAACTGGGTTGTAAAGTTATTGGCAGTGGAAGTAAAACATAGAAGATAGCTAACATGAAGCAACCTTGGGATTTAATATTTACTGTGTTCACACAGAAATGCGCGCACATGCGCACGCACGCACGCGGAATTTCCTTTTGCTGTGGATTAAAAAAATGTTCTCAATACATGTCATTAAGGATGACTTCTAACACACAGTCACGTCTCAAGATTTCTATTGCATTATCGATTTCTCCTCTCTTCTGTTCTCTTCCGCAACTTCTGTCTCTCCGTCGCTCTCCTTTTGCCTCTCTCTCTCTCTCTCTCTCATCAATCCCACCCCCTCCTTTACTTCATCTGTCTTCTGTTCTCTTTGTCATTTCCACATCTCTAAGCTGTTTCTTTGACATTTCCGTAGGCCTCGTTTCATCTGTTTCTCTTTCTTGCTTCTGTGGAGCTCAATGCGCCTATGCCATCTCAGCTGTTAACGCCCCATCATGTTGTTTGCATGCACAATACTGTGTAGGCTATTGATTCTTGCCCAATTAAAGACATGGATGTTTTACGACGCTTTAAAAACTGAACAAAAAAAGGATTTTTTAAATGTGAGGAGAATTCTAGAATGAAGTCCTGTAAAACATTGAGCGTGTGAGTGAATATCATTAGCAGGGAAGTTCACAAAAGGATGTGCTTGTTCGAATGTTCTCAAGAGTTTTCCTTCCAAAACTATTAAAACTTGCTTGTTCACATGCTGCCACTAATTCTCTTCCTCTCAGGTGTGGCCAGGAGAGACTGTTTTTCCAGACTACACCAGCCAAAATTGCATCGACTGGTGGGTTGATGAGTACGAGCGCTTCTCCAGGGAGATCAACCACGATGCCCTCTGGATTGTAAGTCAATTTAAAAAGAAAGAGAAAAAAAAGCAAAAAATGAAGGTGTGTTTTCATTGATTAGCAGTTTACTAACCGAAAATTCTGAAACTGGCATTATTTTGCAGCCAATTACGCGTGAACAGGGCAGCAAGCTGACTTTTTTTTCCTCTTCTTTTTTTTTTTTTTTTTGTCCTTTTCGGTTGCAATTACTTCACTGCGGGTTGAATAATGCCGAGGCCAGTAAAGAGCACTGAGCACAGGCTGACACAAAACACAAAATTCATATTATGCTGTTAATGATTCCTCAGATGAAAATTTGGATTTGGCTCACTCATTACTGGAGCTGTTTGCTGCAGTGCACACAGTTTCATATTGTACTTCCTAACACCTTACCTCAACCGAGGTGACTTTAATGTTTATCAGGAGGGGGGGAAAAAACAACCGTTGGATGTGAATAAATATGTGGATGGATCCTGGATGCAGAACACTCTTACGACATGTTGTAAATGACTTGAATTATTCCTTTAAATGATCACTTTCATTGTGGTTTATCAAACAATAATCCCCGGTGCACTTGCAGGACATGAACGAGGTGGCTAATTTCAAGAAAGGCTCAAATAAAGGCTGTGCTGTAAATGACCTCAACTACCCTCCCTACACTCCGAGTAAGAAACTTTTTTGTTTTTCTACGTTGAATATGAAATTGCTGTTCTTATGCAATTTTAATATCTAGTATAATTATGTTACTTTCAAAAACTGGCTGACTCTCAAAACCTTGTCAAACTTTGTTTGGCATTGCTAGTTTGCCCTTGCTTACAAAACACTAAGAAATCTCCAGTTTCTGAGGACAAAGTACTCCGTGAGGTCACCGCTACAGGAAAAGAAAAAAAAAATGGTGGACGTCATAGGTTTGCGGCTTGTAGCCCAAATTCTGTGCACAAGTTGATAAATTTGCCACAATAGCTCATAAAGTAAGTTCAGGTCTAGAGGAAAACTCATCTAGAATAGTGGCTCCCTGGTGAGGAATTTTGAAAATGACTCTTCTGCCATGTCTTTTATTCCAACTGTGTCCCAGACAGGATGATCATAACTGAAAAAGGCATGCTCCCTTGGTGCCACCTTTTTATTGCACTCCTCCTTAGTCATCCTCTTCCTCCATTTCTCTGTCTGTTTCTCATTTCCTCATTGTTCCCACTTCCTATTGCAGTATACATCAACGTCTGTCTCATTCTCTCCCTCCCCTTCTTTGTCTTTTTTCCCCCCACGCCGCATATATTTTGCCATATTTCTTTTTTGCCATTCATTCCATAACTCTTCTCACCATACAGCCACTGTCTCTTTACCTCTTTCATCTTTTCTCTCCCCCAGAGATTCTGGATGAGGTGATGTACAGTAAGACACTATGTATGGATGCCAAGCAGGCCTGGGGGAACCACTATGATGTCCACAGTCTCTATGGCTACTCTATGGTGCTGGCTACTGAAAAGTGAGTGCAATCACAATCAATAATAGAGAGAGTTTAGCCAGCTTGTGCTCTCGTGGCCAACTTGCTGCCACCCCTTCAGGCCAATGAGGCATTGTCAGACTCCAAACGCATTATGTCTAAACAGTGGGACACACAAAATCTTTAAAATCAAGTGTTGTAGAATCAGAAAAAAAAAATGGCACTGAAACAGAAATACGGAGCTGCAACAGAGAAATCTGTCAGCTCAGAGTAGTGCAGTGACTTATGCCCTCTGCTAAATCATAGCCTGTGACTCTTGCAGACCATTTGCAAGTTGGATCCCATGTGATAAGTGCAGAAATATGTTTTAATGAGCCTGACTCCCAGAGTGAGTGAATGAATTACTCATCTGGGTCTGGCGCTGAAACAGTTTAAGGGTCCATTACTTACACAAACCTACAGAGAGGCATCAAAGTGAGCATAGGATATAGTCACTGAGATATGGAAATTGATGAAGCGTTAAGGAGGTTAAAGTTTATTAAACCAGCTTTATACTTTATTTATTTAAAATTAGGCAGGAAACTCCACTATTTGTATGTATGTATATATATATATATATATATATATATATATATATGCTGAGATACTCAGATGAAGATTTGTGTAAGACTGAGACATGAGCAAGTGTTGAGCAAAAAAAAAAAAAAAACACTTCCTCTGTCACAGAGGTATAAAATCTGCAGTCACATTTCTCTTAGTACAGGCATTTCTGTAGTCTGAAAGCCCTTAGCGAGTCATTTCACACAAGGCTAAAGTTGGCGTCAGTTGCAGAATTTTAATATGCACTAATGGTGATGGTATGGGAAATTGCATCAATTAGAAAGCAGCACACACCTGCACTAATGGCTTTTCAGCTGATGGAAAATAACATCCCGTAAAACTAAACAAATGCAATGCACAGCCCTGGATACAGAGATATATCATGTGTTGGGGTTAAACGTCAGAAAGTAGCAAAGATGTTGTCTAATTTGTCAGAATATTCATAACATTCAGTTTTAAATAAACAATATGAAAGATATTTGGTGCATTAAAATCATAAAACTACCAGGCTATGTCATCAGAGATCAAGGAAACATGCTTAATTAAAATACTGGCTTGTGCAAATACTTATTGTTAACAATTATGTTACATCATTATGTCTTCGTTTTAAATTTCCAAGCAGGCAAACTGAAGTGTATCCATGGGGAAAACAAGAGTTAATATTGAAGATGCACTTGAAAGATGGAGACAGCTCAGAGCCCAGAAGGATCCCGTCTAGACCTTGTTGCACCTATTCTCATTAAAAAAAACAACATCATAATTTGAGTTGTCATGAATAACCAAAAATATACATAGTAATGTTGAGATCGGTGCTCTGGATTTCACCCAGTTTCCAGTTGGAAAACCAAAAACATGTCCATCATAATTGTAAGAGTAACATTCTAATGACGTGAACAGGGGTGGGAGGTACACTATCAATATTAACCGTTAGCTGCTAGCTTTAAAAAATGGATGTATAGCTGGAGGAAGACTGTTCAAATTCAAAAACGGGCTGTCACATATACGCGTCCATTGCACGCTGATATTGAGGGAAAAGTGTGTAGTCTAAATCAGCAGATCTCACATTGCTGGGGCTTTCTGATCCTAGCCAACCGTTAGTAGAGAACAACAACAGACTGTACTTCCTGGTACAGCATCACCTGTACAACTACACAGTATATACATATACAGTATATGTCTATATACATATACACACGCATTTCTATACATACATATGCACTGGAGACCATGAAATACAAGCCCTATGTTGTCGACTTGCTGACTCACTCCTTTGGTATTAAAGCTACCTCATCTTTCTTTGTCTTCTTTCTCATTCCCTCCTTCTACCACCCCCCTCTGTCCACTAATTAAAATGTATTATTGGCAGGAGACACATTTTGTAAACATCATCAGGGTTTTGTATTGTCATGGAAATCGATGCTGCTTCGATTTCCCTCGTCAAACAAAATAATAATGTACAATAGGGAAGGAAAAGTACTACTAGTTCTGGCTTTGTCCCCATCCAATATATTTCTCTCTTGTTCTTCCCTGTGAGCATGTATGCACTTGTGTATGTGCGTGTGATATCTGTTTTTCCCTTGTGTAGTTCTCTATCTGTCCGTATGTCCTTTTTATCTTAATGAGCTCTCGCTTTCTCTCCCCGCTGCCTCCTCTCCATCTCACAGAGCTCTGCAGCGAGTGTTTGGAGGAAACCGTACCCTGATGTTGACCCGCTCCTCCTTCCCAGGTGTTGGGAAATATTCGGGTCACTGGCTGGGGGACAACGCTGCCAACTGGAACGACATAAAATGGGCCATTCCTGGCATGCTAGAGTTTGGACTCTTTGGGGTTCCCTATGTGAGTAGCAAACCTTCACAGAAGGGCAAATACTGTTCATACGGGTACAGTAAGTGAGTTTGACAGGAAACATTTTCTTCCTGTTTGCCACGACAGGCCGTAACATGACTGCAAGATGAGTAATCATTTCAGGTGTTTGCGCGAGCTACAGATCGAAACGACACATCATAAAATTCAGTGTTAACATTTTAATTTAGAGCCTATTTCTAGCCTGTTTACTCGTGTACACGTGTTATTTGCAGTTCTGTGTTGTAGCCCTCTCTTGAGACTTTGATATTGACAAAGCACACTCGCAGAATGAAAAAAGATATGCTTTGTTTGATTTCAATTGCCCATACATTTTATGAAAAGAAAGAAGAAATGCTCAAGAGCTCTGTGCAGTCAATTGGTGGTTAATTGTTTTAAGCAAATATCCACTGACACAGGCACATTTTAGTTGTGGTTCAGATTCCCCCCAGGTAACGAAAGAGACATGAATGTCATTAGGTATGCGGAACACTTGTATCACACATCAGGTTAACTAGAGCCAGTCGCAGCTCTTATTATGTGTTTCGGTTTAGTTAACATGTAGTTCTGGCATTCACGAGTTTCCCTTTTGCCTTTTTAAAACGAGGATTCAGCTGCTAATTGAGATCTATGTTCAGGCGTAGGCATAAAGACATGAGGGGCAGGCGAGAAAAAGTG
This sequence comes from Nibea albiflora, assembly GCA_014281875.1. Taxonomy (NCBI): domain Eukaryota; kingdom Metazoa; phylum Chordata; class Actinopteri; family Sciaenidae; genus Nibea; species Nibea albiflora. The sequence goes on along the minus strand of CM024794.1, from coordinate 10,630,962 downwards.
TGTCTGGAATGAGATCCATTAAAATGTCTGGAAGAACACTGGTTCTCTTTACAGGAACACCACCACATTCCAAAAACATAGACTTGGGGTGGGGGAAAATACTGTTAGTAGTGCTACCCAAGTGCACTCTGGACTTGCATGTGTTTAGTTAGTCCAAACAGTGGTACGAAAACAACAGGGAACCGAAGGCACGCTCAGACACACGCACGCACACTCCAGCTGTGCACATCAGGTGGTCTTATGGATTCCAGCTACATCCCGGTCGGACTGCGTCAGGCAGATTCTTAGTTTCTTCAGCGCGCACACTCACACACACACACACACACACACACACACACACACACACACACACACACACACACACACACACACACACACACACCACACACACACACACCACACACACACACACACACACACACACACACACAGATGCACACAAACAAACTGAGAGAGACAGAAAGGGAGATGGCAGGAGAAATGGGATTTTGATCAACCCCCCCCCATTGTTGTAAAATGTGGCCAGTAGTAAACAATAGAAAGTAAGTAGACTAAGTGGACTGGCCTGAGTCTGAAGTCTCTTTCTTGGACTCCCTTGTGCAATTAATGTAAATAAAGATCACCGCCCACGTCTACTGTCTGCCAGTAAATCTTGACTGAATTGAGCCGACATCAAGGAAGACATTTTAAAAGTGGCCAGTTATCACATCGGTGCTACTTCCTCTTTAACTGCAGGAGATTTGTTTACATCTGATTCAGCGGTTTTCTTTCTGACAGTGCCTGGATTGACATTCAAAGTGTACATAGATCTACTTCATATCATTTCAGTTTCAACATACAACCTTCAACTGGAATCACTTTCCCTTTCCTCTTTGTTGTTGCGGGATTCCAAAACACTGAATTTAACATTTAAGATAATTGAAAATGTACTGTAGGTCCGTTCTAAATGTCAAGCTGTCTTCCCCTCGTGTGTTTCAGATCGGAGCCGACATCTGTGGATTCTTTGACGACTCCAGTGAAGAGTTATGTCGTCGCTGGATGCAGGTGGGAGCTTTCTACCCCTTCAGCCGGAACCACAACGCTCAGGGCTACAGGGTACTGTAAAGGCACTTTGTTCTACAATTCTTATATTAGACTGTCAGTTTTAGATTTATGTATCACGCAGCCATTGTTTGGTCTAAAGTGCTGCAGGGTATACCCTTCATTTCATAACATTGCATAGAGGCTATGAACTCTGTGTGGTTAAAAACAGAAACTTCTTTCAGTATCCATGGAGATTGTCATCACACCAGCACTTGTACAACTGTGTTATAAAATAGAAGCAGTGGGGCTTTTGGTTTGGGGTTTAACACTGGGAATGTTAGCGGTTGAAAATCATTATTGCTGCAGTGGGTATTGAAACATATGAGCCTGAAGTAAAATGGAGCTCAGAAGCTCAGCGCCAGAGAGGTTTTACACTTTAGTAAAAGATAACGTTAATGCTAAATTATGTTAAATTACTATAATATGATGTGCCATATGGCGGATACACGGCCGATGTATTGTAAAATATCAAACCATTTTCAGCATCGGTGGCCCCCATAGGCCGTCAGAAACTAACCTTTGAATTGGTAGTGTTATCTCCCTCCACTCGCGTCCAGCACCACCTCCTCAATTGCAGCTATGATGGCCGGTGACAAATTGTGAGATGATGAGTTAAAATGAGAAAACAACTATAATTTACTAATCCCCTTCAGGGTCACCTTTGCTACACCGGTAATAGTCTGTGAAGGTTCTCAGTCGTCCAGGTCATCTATCTTCAACAAAGGTTAAGTCTGGGGCAACTGGACTGTATATCCGTGAAGACGTTTCGCCTCTCATCCAAGAAGCTTCTTCAGTTCTGACTGACCTAGAGTAGTACCTAGTAGGGAAACCTTCACTCAACAGAGGAGGAGGTCTCAGACACCACTTATCCCCCACCTACAATGCTGTCTTTCCATCCTTTCCCAGGAGACTGACCAGCACTTCACACTTAGCCTCATGTGGCACTAACTACCATCGGCCACACCCAAGCTCAGGTGACCTGAACGACTGTCGTCGACCTCAGGTGACCATCAATGAGTCTGATAATAGTTGTCACACAACAATGAGCACTAATGACCTAAGTAGAACAATGTGTGGTTTCACAAGTTTTCCTTTAAACACACAAACTACCCAAGAGTCAGTCAGAACGTTCTTTTCTTGCATGAGAGGCGAAACATCTTCACAGATCTACAAACAGTTCAGTTGCTCCAGACTTAACCTTTGTAGAAGAACTACACCTGTGATGTTCTCCTTTCTCGCATAGCACAATTCATATTCCTTTTTGGCTTGATTGCAGACTGAATTGGACAAAAAGCGGGCTTCTTATGTCAAGATAGTAACTGTGACTGTAGATTTTATCAACTGGGGTTCGAACAATTGCCTGTGATTGCAAAATCAATTGATTGAAAGCCATTGATGGGACCCCAGAGGGTTAACTAGCTAATTAAGCAAGAGAAACGTCAGCTCATGAGTTGGTTGAAATGCTATCTCTATCGAACAAGCAAGCAAAACATTTCAGTGTTACATGTCACAGATCAGAGCAAACTACTTTACATACTGATCTCCGATTGATTAACACGAGAAAAACGGAAGAGAAGCCAGTCTCCAGCACCGAGTAGCGTGAAAATTGATGCTCTCTCAGCATTCTCCATGTGACATTTCCATGATCATCACTGCTGCAAAAATAGCACAGCATTGAGGTAGGGAAAAGGGCGGGGGGGATGAGTAAGATATGGTGTGTGTTGGAAGGAGGAAGTTGAGGGCGGTGGTGGGGGGTTTGTATTTGCTGGAGGACAGGGTCGTGATGATGATGAATCTGAAGTACGATTTCCACTAAACGAGACAGCTAATGTGTGACCTTTGCTTTGCCCTAATCATGGCTCTGATCACACGGCCATGCGGGCCAGTCCAAAAACACACACATACACATACACACAGTTCTCATCACACTCTCGAGGTGCCCAGAGCATAAATGATTAGCCAGATGAGAGGAGCATGGCCTGTTAGCAGCTAATCACCCTCTCACTCTTCGCTATCATAGAAATTAAATCATACTTCTCTGTGTGTTTCTCACACACTTTTCTTCTTTATTTCTTTCTATCACGTTCTCTTTTGCTCATTCTATTTGCAAACTCTGCTGTTATATTAGTCTTAAATACTTAATTCACATTGTAATCATTATAATTAAGGTTATATATATATAGTTTTTCTTTTTCCTTTTTATCCTGTTGCTCACCCCTCCTCCCTATCCTCTTCACACCATTCTTTCCTCTCACTTCAAGTCTCTCCATTTCCCTCATCCTTCTACTTATTCATCCGACCTTCCCTCATTCAAATAAGCTCTCTCTTTCATCCTCTCACTTCTCTCTCCCTCTTCCTTTCCCCTGTAAAACAAATCTTTATTTTCCCCCCGCTTTTATTCTCCCTCGTTCATCAACCCCATCCCTTTAATCCATCTTTCTGTCTCCAGCCCCAGGATCCTGCTGTGTTTGGCCCCGACTCAACGCTGGTGGCTAGCTCTAAGCATTACCTGCAGATACGTTACACACTTCTGCCTTACCTCTACACACTCTTCTACAAAGCCCACACCACGGGGGAGACTGTTGTACGTCCCGTCATGCACGAGTAAGTCATTCAAAACATTGTAAGTGCGCTGTCAGGTTTTCATCATAGCATTTCAGTCAACACTTCAAGGAATCGATCGTGTATTACAAACAGTTATACATTTAGATATGGCAATGGGAGTCGCTGCTTGGATTCTGTGAGCTAATCCCCCCCCAATACAAAATTATTGCTCCTTGCTTAATAAGTATTATGAAGGAGCCCCACAACAACAGAGCTGCTGTTATCTAACCATCTTGGATCTATTATGCAACAAGCATGTCGCAATTCCACCGGAATGCTTGCAGGGAAATATTATACAACTAAATCTAGACAATGTGGAGAAAGATGTTGCTCTTGCAAATCAGGCCTGGTCTTGCTGTGCAAGCTAAATGAGCAACAGGTTTCTTTATATTCTATTATGACATGAACATGAACCGAAGTCTGAGTGAGTAAAATATTCTCTAGTGATCGGCTAAATAACATGTATGAGGTAATAGTATACCATCCAACTAGACACAAGAATAAGATTAGCAACATGACAAGCAGTTATCAGAGGACACCACAAGGAATTAGCTCACTTGCTGAACTTCGTTTTACCAATGCAAATGAGAACATTGCGAATGAAAAGATATTTAAAGTTGATTCATGGAGATTCTGATGCACAACAAAGTGAACAGCCAGTGGCAGAGGACACCATCACAGTGAAAGCATGCTGAAGATGCCAATCAACAAACGTAAACAAAGCAGCAGCAGCAGCAGCAGAGCAGCAAAGCTGAACCAAGAAACAGCAACGCAACAATAATGCAACCAACGGGCGTTGCCAAGAAAACCCGACTTGTATTTATCCAAAACAGGAGATGGCACCAGCACAAGCAGCACAGCAGCAGATGCTTAACTCACCTCAGTCCCTGGGGGCATGACGGAGAGTAGAGATCAGCTAGGCTCAGCTTCTGTCCTGTGACGGCTGTTTGGCAGCTGACCACCTCTGCAGGAGGTCAGACGAGCAGCATCAAAATGCGACTATTTCCTCGAAACACGCAAACTAAAAGTTTAGAGTAAATCCATCAACAGCAAAGTGTCAGGTAAGGATTCAATATCCGCAAATATCCGCGCTGTACACCTGATGGACGTACGACGATATGATTGGACCTGACTCACGTCACATGATCCAATCATTGTGAAGCATGTCCAGCCATCACAAGCGCGACTTCCGTGCTATAACTTTTAAATCACTTTGCTTTTTTTTTTTTTTGTTTGGAATACAGATTTATATTACTGTAGAGTAATGCAGGACGTCGTTGTGGATTTTTTTTTTCTTCATGAAAGGTGTTCCAGTGTTTGCCTGTCAGGGCCATGGAGAGAAAAGGGCCATTGTGCATGTTTAAATTGTCTTAATATGGAAATAGGTAGTGATTTCATAAGCAGAGTCAGGGTCCCTGCCACAATCTTTGTTTGTTAGTTTATTTTATTAAAATTAATTAGACTATAAATAGCAAGTAACAGTGGGCAAGAAGGACCTGGTGGTTTTACACAGTGAGTGTAATTTATATATTTTTTTTTGATAGACAGGACACGATGAGTAATATCTCTCTAACTGATTACTGATACTCTTCTTTCCCCAGGTTTTTCTCTGACAGCAACACCTGGACAGTGGATCGCCAGTTCCTTTGGGGAAAACACCTGCTCATCACACCAGTACTGGACCAGGTCAGCCAACAGACAAAAGAAGAAAAAAAAAAACACACACACACACACACACACACTTACATATATGAACATGCTTCGCTCCATCAAATTTGATCATTCAAAATGCACTTGCATTTACTGTACTTAACTCTAATAGCTAAACTTAGAAAGTATCATAGAGTACATGTGTAGTACATAGAGAAATGTGTCTTGCAGATGATGCAGATGAGATCAGTTACTCACACGCGCGCACACACACACACACACACACACACAAACACACTGTGACCTCCACTGGGAAAACATGACATGGGATTTTCTTTGTTGCCCTCCCCTCCTCTCATCCCTCTTTCCTCTCTCTTTCATATCCTCCCTCTTTTCTCTCAGCTCTAATGAGAGCACTGACCTCATTACTAGCAGATTAGAAGTGTAGATAGAAGTGTGTATGTGTGTGTGTGTTTGCGCATGTTTGTGTGTGTGTGTGTGTGTGTGTGTGTGTACGCGTGCTGCTGTGTGTACACGCAAATGTGCGTGCCCGTACGTGCACGTGTATGTGTGCATACACAGCGATTGCGGTCATGTCAAAGTGGCCTGATTAATAAGCAATTTAGCATGGCCTCTTGTGAATTACGGAATAGTGGAAAGCGAAATGGATTCATAGTGGGGCCGCGGATAAAGTAACTCCAATCAGTGTGAAAAGTTTCTAATATAAGAAGTAGAGGCTTTATGCTTGCAGTGCTTTGGGTTCGAGCTGTCCTTCAGGTGGGAAAAGGAAGGGCCATAAGGTGACGATGCAGTTATTTTTGCACATCCAAAAGACACACGCAAATCGCAGTCAAAAGTGCTCCCCATTTCAAGGCCAGAGGCACAGCTCTACTGTAGTGCAATTGGAAACAGGATAGGATAAAAATAAATCCATTATCAGTGGGTGTGTTCAGGGCTGGCATCAATTATGACCAACCTTTAAAAGCAATGGGCCCTGCATCAAAGTGCCCTGATAATTGAATAGAGAGAAATGTCTGCAATAGAAATTATGACGAAGAAAACTGATGACCTTGCTTGTGATGGTGCAGAAATGCCATGAATGAATTTACAGTACAGTTAGACAAACTCATTAAGGAGTTAGAGCACCGTGTTCCCCTCATCGGGAAAGTTTTTGGGTGCTGCCGAAAGCAGCTGCAGGAACTGTGTGGTCATGGGGGGGGGGGGTCATTCCCTGACATGTTTAGAGGATGCATTCAGCCCTACAATTTTCACTTAATGCCTCACTGCACACTCTGACAGCTCCATGTTCGAAACCAGTCATTCACACCACGGCCACATGTATAGTATACCATTTGAGTTATTTTTTTTCTCTGCTCGAGGGGGTTCAAATTTGAAAATCAATTTGGCCGGCATAGCATCCGCGAAAAATGTTTGTAAGCTTTTGGTTAACATTTGGTGTTTTTCACCAAGAAAAACACCAACGATGCAACATGCTGCTTGATCAATATTGACAAGACCCCACACTGAACCTCTCCTCCCACTTCTGCATACAGGCGGGCAGAGAAATACCAAATAGGTACAAGTCAGCGAGCAAAAAAATCCGTATCTGATAGAATGCCATAAAATTGGCACACCGTTACCAGTTGACAGCAAGTGTCAAGGTAGTTTTGAGCAATGTGAATTATTTTCAATGAGTATCTCACACCTCGGGGTTATAATGTAACCTAAATCTGCCTGTGTAAGGGTTTTACGAAAGGAGACGTCAAAATCGTATTATGATTTGTATCCTCGCCCGCATATCGTGTTGGAGTTTTGGAACGTCTGTAAATAACATCAGATCATTTTGGCATGAAGATCCCGCTTCATAAAAATAACACAGCAGCGCAGTGCCACACACACAGGCATACGATTCAGAAGCATCTGTGACCTCTGCTCCACCACTTGAAAAGGATTCTTTCCAAACGACGGATTCCGGCGTGGCTGAATATTCATCTTTTGTGGTGACAGGGTGCTGCTGAGCCGTGATGCTGTGCTTTAAGCCACGGTGAGGGCAGGCATTAAGTACAGAGTGCCTACTATCTGTAACAGATGCATCGCACTGTGAAGGGCCACATGAAGAGATAGTGTCAGCCACTTGAGTAAGGTCACAGGCTGATCTTTAACAACCCTTCACATCCTATCTCTCACTTTCCTTTTTCATTATCCCCATCTCTCTCTGTCTCTTTCTATTTACCGCACTGTCCGCCTGCCTCTCCCTACCTCTAATGATGCTCTTGCTCTATCATTCAGATCAGTCGATGCTTTAACCTTGATCTCTGTGATAAACTGAGGAGATCTCCTGCACTCTCTCTTTATTTCTATCTCTCTCTCCCTCTGTCATCCCCTCTGGTCTTCATCCATGCTTCCACTCTCCCTCCCCTTGCCCATTACTCCCTTTTCTTTTTAGCTCATCCTTTCATCAAAGGTTGGCTCCCTTATCTCATCTGCATTCTCTTAATCAGCTGCTGTCAACTCACCCTTGTGATCCCATTTCATTTCATCCCATCTCTCTTCCCCCTTCTTCTCCGTCTCTCTCTGTCTCTCTCATCTGCCTCGACTACCATCTGATCACTCTGCCAGTATGAATCGTTGGCCTACCCGATCAAATCTTATACCTTATGGCTAACTGAGCTCCAGTACTCTAAATGAGGATACAGGCCTCACGCCTTGTCCCTCTCAATCACAGTTTAGCAACCATGCTACGTCCTACAGTCCCTTCCCATTTGTCAGTGGGGCGAGTGATAGGTGCTGCGAGCAAATCAGACACCAGAAAACGAGGTGTGGGGGGGGGGGCATACCAAAGAAGACATACATTTGGTTAGCATGCCATTATAGCAATATATCATATTTGACTCGTTACAGTGTTTCACGTACTCTTCTGTTTGAATTTTATTTTCTTATCCGGCCTTAATTATTCTTTGCTCCCTAGACTCTTACCTGCTTATTTTTTCTTGTCTCCCTGTCACCTCACTTTCATGTTCCTAATAGCAGGTCCCAGAGGCCCACAAAATAGGACATGCTGCTAGAGAGAGAGAGAGGGGGAGAGAGAGAGAGAGAGAGAGAGGGGGAGGAGAGAGAGAGAGAGAGAGAGAGAGGGAGAGGGAGAGGGAGAAAGAAAGAAAGCAAGAAAGAAAAAGAAAGAAGTGAGATGTTCATGCCATTGGTAGCCGGCCTTGGCCTACACGGCTGACATAGTGTATTTCACAATTTGGTCTGTTCTTAGGAAGACCGGTTTGCTCCTCTTTTGCTGTGCTCCCTCTCTCTCTCTCTCTCTCTCTCTCTCTCTCTCTCTCTCTCTCTCTCTCTCTGTTCTGCCCCGTCAGAAAGAGCAGGGAAGTGACAACGCTATCAAAGGCCTGGTGCTCTTCTATTGATTGCTCCTGTCTGTCCGCCACCTTAAACCATCAAAGGGTGTCACCTATCAGTCGTCGCTTGATGCTGTCTTTTCCATCATCTGTTGCGCCATCGCACTGTGGTCTGAAATGTCAGAAGGGCTTTGTGGAAACTATATATTAGATGATAGGCAGTTTAAAAATAATCCTCCTTGATGGAAACATTTGATCTTCTCCTTATTTATTATTAAGTCGCAGTGATTTACAGCAGCAAGACATATCCCTGCTTCCTTTGTGGCGTATTGTGGCGTCTCTCCTCGTGTTTAGCCTTCTAAGATTAAAGTGTCAGGATTGGCGCAGTGAGCTGAAGCAGGTGTTAGTGGCTGCAAACACAAATCAAACACCGGCATGCTTTCACACTAAACACAAAGCTGACACCTTTTGATGTATACTCTACGAATCAGAGGCATATAATGTATTCAATGCAAAAATGAAAACATTTACATACGTGTCGGAAGACATACACTGAAGACATATTTTGTTCTTGTTTTCTGCAGGGTGCAGACAGGGTGCGAGCATATGTGCCAGATGCTCTGTGGTATGACTATGAAACGGTAAGACTGCTCACTTCCTACATAATACACAAAATTCATACACACAATTGGTTGACAAATAAACTGAACAGGTTTAATTGCAGAGGTATTTTATTAGAGCGCATTACCTTTATCAAATTAAATGGCAACATAAAAGTGCAGTGCTGAACAAAGGCACTATCTCAAAGGGGCTTAAAAGTATCCTGTGTCGTGGAAATAGCACATTCACAAAGAACATGTATCACGTGAAAGTCTTCGCCTCGAGTTCTTTGTTTGCAACTAAGAGACAAGAGCGATAAGACAGACAGAGGGTGAGGACAAAGATAGAGTGAAAGAGGGGACGGGGAAGAGAGGAGAGAGACTATCTATCTGACAGAGAGATAAAAGAGGTGTTGAGCTCCTTTGGGACCTTATTTGGGCGTCACAGTGGCGATGTAAAGCGCCCACTGATCAGATGAACGATTAGATTGGCTGCCTTGCCGCCGGCCCCATGTCCTGGTTGGTCCCCTGTGATTATCTCGGTAGGAGGATGGAAGGGTGTGGGGTGAGTATTGATGTTGTGAAAATGACCATGAAAAACAAGTTACAGAGGAAAGAAATAATGGAAAAACAGAGCGATGGAGGAAAGAAAACAGAGTTGAAAAGGACAGCATATTACATGGAGAGAGAGAGAGAGAGAGAGAGGTAGAGAGAGAGAGAGAGGTAGAGAGTGAAGGGAAAAGCAAGGAGAAGAGAGAAGATAAGAAGAAGAGAATATGGATGACAATTACAGTATGTAGAGGAGTGGGAAGATGGGGGGAATGGCCAGCAGGAATAAGGAGAAGAAGAGAAGACAAGGCTAGAGAAGACCTCCTTAAGGCAGACAATGAGGGGGTGATAAGATCTGAAATTGCTTGTAGACGCTCCACTAACTCCAGCCCACACACTCGCCCATACTCTACTGTACTGCATAAAATGGTACATGCGTGCACGCACACACACACACACACACACACACACACACACACACACACACACACCTCCATGGGAATGGAGCGAAATAGGATAAAAAAAAGAATTAGAGCATCACAAGAGAGAATAACAGGACGTGGAGAAGGAAGTAGGTAGAAGGAGAATGAGAGGAGATGGAGAGAAGAGAGTTTTAAATTGTTTTAGGCTGGTCTGAGGATTCAGTCCTTGAGGGATCAGAAATTAACTGTGCTCTATCTGGGCCCTCAGAGAAAAAAGGAGGAGCAGAGAGAGAGAGAGAGAGAGAGAGACATGGAGAGAAATTTCCTCATCTTAAATAAGCGCTTCTTAGCAGAACAGCAAGGCTTACATTTTATCATTATATTGCCAAAAAAAAACATTTTATGCTGAAGTCACTGTATTTTCCATGTAGTCAAGACCATTGCCCAGCGGCATAGTGTTTCAACTCACCAAAGTCACACAGTAACACAAAGAAAACCAACCAATCAAGGCAGCACTCCAGTGTGTTTTGGTCGTGTGACTTTGAACAGAAGGAAATTAAAGTTGTTCAACGAAAAGTCTGTTTCTGGTGTGTGTGTGTGTGTGTGTGTGTGTGTGTGTGTGTGTGTGTGTGTGTGTGTGTTTGTTTGTTTTCCATAATGTCACAAAATTCAAATCTGAGTCTGTCACAAAAATAAGCTCCTGTAGTGGACATTCATTTACGTTTCATTCAGATTTAGTCACTTGTACATGTTGAAAAAAACATTCCTCTTAAAGTCTGTAAGATAATAACTTTGTATTTGGAGGATCAGTTCACTGAAATTACAGAAATACACTTTTTCCTCACTTAGTTCCAGTGGCACTTCATTTTTTATTCATTTATTTTTTTTAGATATGCTTCTCTAAGATTTCTGCCGCAACCCCAATAGAGTTGGAGCTGAATGCACTCTGCCTAATTCACAAACCTCACTATGAACAGAAATAGAGACTACCTTTTCAGTAAAATATCGTCTTAATGAAAAGAGCCCACAGTGAGGTCTGTGGAATATCTATATAGCAAACAAAACTGCAAACGTTGCCATTTAAAAATGAAGGCTATCCTTCAAAGCATTTTTGAATTATCTGTGAGCTTACATGAACAACTGAAGCTGATCAGGTTCAAGTATTTGCTGTTTCTAATAGTGGAATTTACAGCTGAGACGGCCAAAAGTCATCATCAGTATCTTTAGGTTTAATATCCTGTTGTAACTCAAATGTCAGTATGGTATCCTGGGTTCCCTGTGTTTGATTGCAAAGCAGCTTTGGACCCAATAAATGTCCTAGCAGGGTTGCAGACCCAGGCTAATAACTGATCAATTTACAACAAAGACAAACATAGATTTTCCCTGCGTCTCAAGCTGCATTTGCAGAGACTGCATTTTCACGCAGGTCCGCAGCATACACTATTTTCCAGCCCTAGCTTGTGCAGAATTATGGCCACTGTCCTAACCTTGAAATAGGCCGCGTGGGTACTGTCTTGCCCACAGAGCATCACATGGAGGGGTTTAAGTGAGTTAATAGATTCTGTTGTCCCACCAATCAGATGGAACAACTGGCACACCGCAGGACACATGTTGATATGTATCTACCAGCTGACAAGCTTGGTTTACACATCCGAGGTGGTGCAATCCTCCCGACACAGAGACCTAATGTCACCACCACATACAGGTACGCACACACACAACCACACGCACACACACATGCGGGATACCACCTCAAATAATGCTGAGAGATTTCAACAAGCTGCCCTGTACAGTAATTACAAGTGATGCACACTCGCATTATCATGCACATGCTCCCAGAAGCTTATGCACAAATTAACAAATGCATTATCGCACACGTGTACATAATCCGAAATGTAAACATATTTGATTCTGTGTGTGTTTATGTGTTTGTCTCCAGTCGACGTAACCCTATGGGATTGATCATTGCTCTCGATGACAACGACCAGGCAGCCGGGGAGCTATTCTGGGATGATGGAGATTCAAGAGGTATTGTGTGCAAATCTTCTGGTGTTAGTGAGACTGGATCATCTGCATCTTGTTATTACCCCTCGAGCCATTAAATTGAAGCACCTACTGTATCTTGTACAAAGAATCAGCCAGCAGTTGAGTTTCCATCCACTTGTTTTTAGGAACATTTTCAGTTTGTTCATGAAAATACCTGATTGGCAGCACGGAAAATTAAAAAACAGTCACATTTTCTGTTTTTTTTTCTTTTCTTTTTTTATGCTTGCAAGTTGAAAATCTAAATGGAAACACGCTTGCCAAATTAATCATGACATACTGTAGATGAAGCAGGTGGCTTAAACATACACTGGAGCTCCCACTGAAGAGATGAAACGGCAGAAGAAACCGTCGGTGTGGAATAACGAGGAGACTAAAGTTCCTCAAATTAATACATGAAACGAACATAAATGCCATATTTCTATCTTTTGACTGGCGCTTATTTAATTATGTAATCCTGTTGCACCCTCCTCATTGTAAAAATCACACAACGGGAGGGGATGGAAATAATAATCTGCTCTTTGTCCTCCTACAGACACGGTTAAAACAGGCAACCACATCCACTACAAGTTCTCCGTTGTGGCTGTAAGTTTCGCTCACGCACATCCACGCTCTATTTTAAACCCACCTATTCCTTCTGATGTGAACTGAAGTCAAAGTTCAAAATCACCAGAGACATTGGACTTTCCCAGTCCAGAACACCAAGTATGATTGATCCATGTTACGCTGCTGAAGCTCTGTTGGATCAAGTACCCCATGTTCTCACTTCACACAGCACCGAGGATTGTGTTGCATGTTTAATGTATGACGGCGATGTTCTTCCTGCGTGTAAGCATTAAACTTGGGTGAGCGGTAGCGGACAGAAAATCTATCAGAAAAGTTGTTTGATGGAGTTTTTGGAGCTCACAGCAAGTAATGACTGTAAGCTGTGACTGTTTTACATTGTAATGAATTATAAAAAAAAACAATGTTACGTACAGTAACTGATAATTAGCATTTAAGTGTTTGTCCTCTGCCTTATAGGGAGTACTGACAATGCAAGTGACCCACGCTGGCTACAGGGACCCAAACAACCTGAAGTTTGAGAACATTAACATCCTTGGTGTGCCCCATCCTCCCAAGTCCGTCTCTGTCACTCATGTTAACACCAGAACTCTAAGAAACTCTACCAGCCCCTTACCAGACTCCAAAATACAGTACAATGGAGCCAAGAAGGTAAATACACACACACACCAACTAATATTTCATGCCAGCGGAAATTACAGAAAACAATAAGAACACTGTAAAACCTATTCTTTCACTTTGTAGGATGTGTATAGAAATATGATTTTGGCGATTGGGCCGATGAACCCACACAGAATTGTCATTTGATTCAGAAGTTCCCCTCAGTTGCACATCTTCTGTCTCGTTGTTTTGGTTCAGTCTTTCCTTTCTTTAAACTTTGTTTTCAGCAACAACAATGCTCTGGCAAGCCCATTGCACACTATCAGCCCAACACCAAACAGCACAAAGACAAAGTTATCGACTGCCTTATGAACAAGCCAAGCATTTAGCAGTTCATGACACAGATATTTCTCTCAGGAGATAATGCATACAAGATCAGATCTAAACTTTGAGTGAAATTTGAATTTATTCAACAGGTGTCCAAAGAGAAACTCAGAATAAATGCTATATGTTATATATAATTGCATAATTGAACTACTCATAATCATAAATCGGAAATGCTCCCGCGCATATTTTCAGGTATGTCCGCACAGATTCAGGACGGATGCAGGGTGGATGAGTTCTTTGGTGGCTACTCTTGTAGCGCCATTTATTTCAATATGACCAGGAGTGAAACCATTACTGTACATTTCAAGGTTAGCCTCTAAGTGTAAGAAATGATAACAATTTACGTTAGGCGAGGACTGAAAAAGCTTTGTGTGAGTGTGTGAGAAAGAAAAAGGAAGAGTGACTAAGAGCAACGATCCCATGGTAAGCGCTCAGGGTTACGAGCAAAAGGCAAGAGTCTATAAAGTGCCAAGAGGTTCAGTTAAGTAATACTCTAAAGATTTGTTTTGTGCACTTGTGTATATTTGCGCCGGCACGTGTTCATGTGAATGTGGTCGTGTGCTTCGCCCGTGTAGATCCTCAAGGTCTCTCTGGTTACACACACAGGCATGCATTTATCAAATGACTCTCAGCGGTAATCATTTCCCCGGGGTGAAGGGTAAATGTGCTGTTAAACCTAAACTCCGGCTTGTCACGTCCATCAGTCTTTGTATGCCTTGTCAGACTGGGCCTTGAATATAGCTCACAGCCGCCAAACGTCATTAGTTCCATATACACTTAAATAGAACAGTACAATATATGAATCACATTGGCTTCCTGGGTTTTATTGTGTTTTTTGACCCGATTGCATAATACTTAAAAAAAAAAATCTTTCCTGCAAGCTCTATAGACTTACTGCCTGCTGGATTGTTCACAGTACATGTGTAAAATGTAAAATGCTTCCCATAAAGGTTCCTGTGCCCTCTTTCTGTTCATACCTTCCTTTCTTTCTCTCCTCCCTCATTTTCTTCTACCTTATTCCTCTGCTCATTACCGCCTTTCCTCCCGTATCTTCGCTCTTGTTTTTTTTTTTTTTCCTAAATATGCCATCTCGTGTGCTTTAGCTGAAGCACATTTCCAAAACATAATGACACAATCGGAAAAAGACTGATGAAGGTCCCTCACCAGCTGAGGATGTATCATATGGTGACTGTA
Source organism: Nibea albiflora (assembly GCA_014281875.1). NCBI lineage: Eukaryota > Metazoa > Chordata > Actinopteri > Sciaenidae > Nibea > Nibea albiflora. Next base: position 10,615,923 of record CM024794.1, on the reverse strand, counting down.
GTGACTAGAGTGAAAAGGGGCTTCCTGAGATTTGTTGTGAGTGACTCATAATTCCCGACAGAGGCTGTTGAAACAGCGAGGGAAATTAACAGCTGTGTCTTAATTGATAGCGCACGCAACGCCAAGCACGCATTCTGTCTCAAGGAAGCATGTCTGGGCATATGAAAACTGTTCACTCAGAGACAACTTGGGGAGAATGTTCTCACATTGGCATCCTCGGATTTCATCACTGATTTTTCTCACCGTTCTCCTCCTTTTTCATTTCATCACAAATACACACACACACACACACACTGTACACAAACATAGGTTCTATTCCTGCAAGACCTCTCCATGGCTGTGGGGGAGACCTATTTGGTGAAGTGGGAACTGATAGTGGAAGAGTACCAGCGCTTTGACTGCCATCCAGAGGAGGCTGCAGATGAGGCTAAGTGCAAGGCCAGAGGCTGCATTTGGAAGGTGCGGGGTGACATAGATGTTCACATGCACATTTTGACCATTGGACCATTTTGTTTTGAAATAGCTTTAAAAAAAAAAAAAACGACTTTAAACGGCATTAAAATTCTGCTTTTCTTTCTGCCCCCATTCAGCCAAGCCACATGGAACGTGTTCCATGGTGTTTCTACCCAGAAGACTATGGATACATCACAACGGCGACCACAAACACCTCCTCAGGCATGACAGTTGATATCAGTCAGAACAAGAAGTACAGGAACAGTGGTCGCGCAGGCTCGCCGGACATTGACAAACTCCGCGTGGAGATCCGTTACCACAGCAGTGACATGCTCCAGTTCAAGGTGTGTATTTGTTTTGTACTAATAGTGGTACATGCTCATGTATATTATATTTCTTCCTTTATAGTCACTGTTTTTATTCAGTTCAATGCATCCATCCATGCAAAAAAAAAAAAAAGAAAAAGTGACACACCAACATCCCTTCCAGATCTGGGACCCGGCTACAGATCGTTATGAGGTTCCAGTGCCGCTGACGGTTCCTGCTACTCCTGAAACCAATGAGAGCAAAAGGCTTTACAAGGTCCTTATTACCAACAACCCATTCGGAATCCAGGTCGTAAGGAAAACCACAGGAAATGTAATGTGAGTATTGTAGCTGTAGCTTTGGGTGAGCTGAGTTTCATGCATCTTGGATTATCCTTCATTGGTCCGTATTCAAATACACATTGACAGATGAATAAAATTAAACAATAATAAGCTCTTATCTATCATGTCAGGTCTAGCTGCGGCCCCTCTCTGACTAAAGTTAAACTTTTGATAATCTGGGGCTGATGGGACATTTTATTTATTAATATCAGCTAAAGACAGAAATGCTGAACAAACAATTAGGTTGCCTTTTTTATTATCTTAATACTATACATGGAGTGAAACATGTATTTGTGTATTCGTCAAGGCTGGATCTTTAGGTATTTGTTGGATTACAATTGTCATTATGATTTTGAATGTGTTTTTATTACCGTACAAGTCTCACTTCAGAAGACACGTTGAAGACAATAGTTTTATGTTGTTAGCCTTTGACTTGTTATTGCTGCCTACCTCGGCCATGCCTCTTGAAAAACCCAATTTCAATTGTTAAATAACTGCTTAATAAATAAAGAAATCACACGCTGTCCTTATCATTACGGTAAATGGCTATGCATCCCATGCTATATCTTGTTTTCACAAGCGCAATGCATCCCTTTCTCGTTGTCCCTTAAATTGGTCTCTTCAGGGCGGTGATTCACCAGGCAATTTTGGGCAATATAGATGCCGCCATTAACAAGCAATAAAGCAAGACTTGGGATAAATATTCTATTCAACTATTTCCAGGCAAGAAACTCTTTTTTTTTTTTTTCCCCTGTGAGATTAAAGTAACAATGCTGAGTCGACTCTTCTGGCACTGTTAGCCAATCAGATATGCTCGGGAAAGTCGCCCCGTGTATCAGGGCCTAAAGTAGTTTCCTCTTGTTCAGCAGTCGTGATGATGTCACATGGAGCAGTCATTCGGGCAGAGAGTATTTTCAAAGCATATCTTTAAGCAAGGGTGACATTATTTTGTAGTTAAGCCCTTCGTGTTTTTTTTTTTGTTTGTGTCAGTTGAAATTTTGCTAATTAAAATTTCTGAAGTATGTTGAAGGGATGCCTGCAGTTCCTACGGGTTATTATGCTTATTTGTGTCAAACATATTGTGAATAACTCCCTTTGACAATAATTCCCTCTCCCCTTCTCCTCCCCCCCATCTCTCATTGATTTAATCCTCTGTCACTTTTTCTCAGCTGGGACTCCTCTGTGCCAGGTTTTACATTCTCAGACATGTTCATCCAAGTGTCTACTAGACTGGCATCCGAATATGTGTACGGCTTTGGAGAGACTGAGCATCCCACCTATAAACACAACCTCAACTATCACACTTGGGGTATGTTCTCCAAAGACCAGCCTCCAGGCGTAAGTATCACACTAAAACCAATGCTCTTACTTCACACACATTCTCACATCACTTGTCAGGTTCGGCTGTATGCATGACATCCGTTTGAAGGAATGCTTGACCGGTACGGACTCCCATTAACATTAAAATTTGACCTTGAACTCAATTATTGTTGACAGCAGCGATGCTCCTTCCATTTTTCCACTTTTTTTAAAAGCATTGGCATGTTGCATGTAAACCAGATTTGTGCTTGTTATGGCACATGTAACAGTGCACCGCGCACTGAATGTTTCTCACATTACACATCTAGAGGCCACAGAGGTGACTTGTAAACAACCTTCCCGCACAGTATGCAAACTTGTCTCTCTCACATTTCTGTCGCTTTGATGCAATGCTGTTGATATGAGCTGTGGTTATAGAGTGTCATCATGTTTTCCCTACCGGTGTCAAGGCCAGACAGGATGAGGTTTCCACCTGCATCAGCATTATCAAGCTTAATTGCTGAGCTGTCAAGACAGCTCCACAGGGTTCAGACTAATGTTATGGGGCCCCTCAGAGAGCACAGGAATTAGAGTTAGAAAGAAAGAAAAAAAAAAAAAAAGAATGAAAGACGGTATGAAAATGAGGGACAATGACACAGATTCTGTGTTTATACAAACTGATATACTAATATTAAACTGGATAGGACAGCGGTTTAAGACGCCGAAGACATTTTTGATTAGCTTCATCAAAATTTGGCTCAGGATAAATTAATACATAGAACTTTTTTATCGACTTGCCTCCTGTTGCAGCCAAATGGCCAGGTCAGTTTTGTGAATGAGACTTTGTTCTCAACTGACTTATCTGGTTAAATACACGTAAAATAAATTGTCCTTTTTTTCCAGAAGGAAAGGAATAATAATTCTGTAAAGGAATGTTAAAAATCATCTGAAGCACATCGCACAATTACATTACAAAGCAAGGAGTTGAAGACTCAAAGACTTGGACATGTATTAAGAGTAGTAATACTAGTAATATTATGTCAGCTACAAGGTTAAACTAGTGAAGTGGTTCCACATGAATCATGAGCATTGATCATCTGTATTGTCATCTGTAATGTCATAACAAGATATTGTTTGTGGCTGAATACTTGATAGTTCAGGGCAACTCAGTGTCCCATACAATATACAGTAATACAAACATGAAGCTTTGCAAGGCTCAGAGTAAAATATTCAATTTTATTTAGAAGAGTGTGCATGTTAAATGTAAATGTACCCAGAACGAGTGAAGAAGGCTGAGACCAAGAGAACACACTCACTGTCTGTCACTCTTTGTTAGCGGATGAGCTAATGACCTTTCTCCTTCTTGAGTCAGGCCACAGCATGTAGCCGGGCCACAAGGATACCAACACACATAGCAAGAAAAGAATACATTCCAACAAAAGTGACGCAGAGACTGAGCCAGTCCCCAGAGCCGATATATTACTGTTCAACTTCTTATGTGGCAGTAGTGCTGGATGCTGATGGTGTGTGACACGCCCATGAGTTTACGTTGCAGCACGGTGACATCTGAAATTGGTGGATCTCCCGTCCCCTGCCACCTTTCTATCTGTTCCTCTTAGCTCAGTCTGTCTTGTTCTATTCTCATCTAAACGCTGAGGACAACAGCGGGACCCTCACAGTGGTTAAAGAAGGAAGATTCAACATGTTCCCAGTGGAGCAATATATTGTTACTATTCTACTCTTCTGCTCTACGTGCATGCAGAAAATCAATGCGAGTAAATGCACAAATGCATCTTCAAAAGACAGATGTTTATTAACTTGTGTTATATTTGCACAGAAAATGGAAAGTTAAAAATGGACTGTCTTCAGACACAGGCTGATTTAAGCAGTAGCTAAGGAGGCATTATAAACTTAAAAAAACGTTTTCTACTCTCCTTAGAATTTGGCAAGCTGAATTTGGTAACCACCAAGCTACATTGTTGACATTAATTTTAATGTTCTGTATGCTACATTTAGGACTTCCTTATTATTATAGCCGGCAGTAACTCAAATCCCCAAAATAACGTCCCAGTGCTCTGTTATTGTCTCCAAACTCAGGCCAAGAATTTGGGGGATACACTAACACAGAAAGTATATATATATATTTGAATAGATGTTTTAGTCAGTGCACATTAATTTGTACAGAGGATAGTTGTGCGAATATTTTTCCTATTGGGAAAACCGTTGAATGTTGACAGCACTGGGAACAAGCCTACTGTAGCTCTGTTGTTGTCATACCCATAAATACAAAGATAAATGCACTGTCGGGTGTAAAGAAAAATGCTCATGAATAAATAAAGTGGCGCACAAGCAAACATTAGTACAAACCACAGAACAGAACAATCCTTTAACCAACATTAACCTGTCTCGCACTTTTCACTTTCATTCTTGCTCTCTGTCTCGCTGCTACAGTACAAGATGAATTGCTACGGAGTGCATCCCTTCTATATGGGCCTTGAGAGCACTGGCGAGGCTCACGGTGTGCTGCTACTAAACAGCAATGCAATGGGTGAGAGAAAGACACACACACATGTACACAGACAGACACATGCTTGCACACACACACACACACACACACACACACACACGTGTGCGCGAAGGGTGCATACGCCATATGCAAATGAAAGCAACCGCTTTTACATGCACACACAGTCACACTCGGTTACGTATGCAGTGAACATTTATGCATTAATGAGTGAAGCCATTTTCCATGTTTTAAGCATGTCTTATATAAGGCCAACGCAGCACACATTCCAATTTAATTCAATTGGCTTCATGAAAAAGTAAAAGGAACACTCACGTTTTAACATATTCCAACTAGAATGTAGAATAAAATGTTTTAGTTGTTTCCTCCCTTCCTGCACTGCTAGGTTTCTCTGAAAGTACTAAACTACATACCACCTATATATCAGGGAACATGAATGTCTTGTTTGCTTTGTGTGCAGATGTGACTTTCCAGCCTACCCCAGCTATAACCTACCGGACTCTGGGCGGCATCCTGGATTTCTACATGGTGCTGGGACCTACACCTGAAAAGGTGGTGGAAGAGTACACTGCAGTAAGTCTTCTTGCACTTCTGGTCTGTTTGTGTGTGTAAATGTGTGCACCTATGAGTGTGTGTGTGTGTGTGTGTGTGTGTTTGTGTCTGGCCCTGGGCCGCTGTTGATGGACTGCAGCAGCTGGGAGTTCTTCGCTTCATTGCGCTCTCTCATTTAGCCTATCTAAACCCACAAACACACACACACAAACAATCAAACAAACACTTTATGGACACTGTCCCCATTTTCTGCAAAACAACAAAACAACTTTTTTTTTTTTCCTGCGCTGAGCTGTTTTGACTTCCTTGTTTGTTTTTGTTCTTATAGCTGATTGGACGACCTGTTCTTCCTGCCTATTGGTCCCTTGGGTTCCAGCTCTGTCGCTATGGTTATGCCAATGACCAGGAAATAGCAGATCTATACCGTGACATGAGGAAAGCGGGTATACCCTATGTAAGTTACTGGACTTTTTTAAGATGTCCCAATTCAAGGAGAGAACAGCAAGAGCTGTACGATTGTTGATTACAGTTATGTAGCAGAACAATGAACAAATAAATAAACCAGGTATTACAACTCCATAAACATGATCTAATATAACAGAATATTAATGGATAATGTGCTGGTACTATCCACACACATGTTTTCCAGTATGTTTGCCAGCTTTTTGTCAAAATACTGATTTCATTTTGTGTGTCAACACAAGGAATCTTTGTACTGCCCACATCTGAAGAAAAAGCATTCTGATAGCTTCTTCTAAATTCTAAACATAAAATTAGGATGAAGCAAAATGGACGCACAGACTTAATGGATTACATTGGGTAAATTTTACAGTTTAACCTAATGAAATCTGACCTCTGGTTTCATTTGAAATCCATTCCATTATAGGTTTCACAGCCTCTAGACATTTCCACTTTGTGCCCAAACCAGTAATTCTCTCTGACAGTCGAATCAAAGGTTCACATTTAAACAACATTTTTGAAAAGCGGTACAAGAAATCAAGTTTGTAACAAAACAGGAAGTGTGATGAACCTGCGAGAGCCTTGAGTTTGATCAGAGAAAGATGTCCACAAGTAAAAACAGGTCAGAATTCCATCGTCTTCATCAGAGCAGAGCAGAACATGAACATTTCCATCAATAATCAAGTGATCTCCAGAATATGCTTTCACAAAGCGCTAACCTGCAGCTGAGCTGAGACCAGCCAAAAAGACTGCATGCAAGGAGTGAAACATTCTGCTCACAAAGGTTACACATCAGCTGGCTTTACAGACTAGCCAACCTTAAACTGCCATAGACACACCAAAGTAGATTATGTTTAGTCCCTCACGTCGCTCTTATCTCTGGTGTTGCATGTGTAAAGACAAACCTTCCAGTTTTACTCATTTATTAGAAAGAATACATTTTTTTCCCCCTGACCTTATCTCTAAGTTAAAATATTACGTTCTTTTCTCACAGCAGCCTTGTATTTATTGAAACTTTAATTACAGGAACTGAATGTATAGCACACAGTTGTCCAAGGACTAAAAGTAAACTGCATTCCCAAATTAAAAAGTTCTATCTCTGTTTCTTTTTTGTATGCTGAGAGCACAAAACAGAAGACATTGCAGGAGGATATTGATATTGCTGTTTAAATCACTGCTTTGTGCTTTTTGATTCTGATTTTTTAAATTAAAACAAAGTCAGTTTCATTTAAGTTAATTTAATGTTGTTAATGGTTCTCAATGGCGTTTTCTTGCAGGATGTGCAGTATGCAGACATTGACTACATGGACCGTCAGCTAGACTTTGTTCTGGACCCAGAGTTTAAGAACCTGCCTACTCTGGTTGACAACATGAGGAGAGAAGGCATGAGGTTCATTTTCATTCTGGTAATGCTATTTTGTCATAAACTATTGATATAGCCACATGAGTGGCAACCATATGGCAGGTGTAAATATTATATAGAGATATTAAAGATAGTATAAAACTTACGTCCGTGAAGGCTGAATCTTAAGTTACTGCTAGCCACTCTCTTCTACTTCTAAATATTAAGAGTCCTGTGTATCATAATTCCAGGATCCAGCCATCTCAGGCAATGAGACAGATTATTACCCTGCCTTCGTGAGAGGTAAAGCAGAGGATGTCTTCATCAAATGGCCCAAAGACCTCAGTGATGACATAGTGTGGGGGAAGGTAAGAGGGAATGAACCAACTGAAAAAGTGGGGGGAAAGTGGGAATCGATAAAAAAGAAGTCAAAATCGAAAGACAAATTTCTACATAGTGTGTGCTGGTATGATTATTTGCCTTTCTTTTTCAGGTCTGGCCAGATTACCCCAATGTCACAGTAAATGAATCTCTGGACTGGGATTCCCAAGTAGAGGTACAATATTTTATATCTTTACCAAGCTGACACACAGACTTCCTGGCTTCGAACATATTGGAAAGTATGTCAAAGCATTCCAGCTGTAGACAGGCAGCATCTAAGGAATACAGTGAGAAACAAGTAAAATGCACGAGATGTTTGGAACTTAAGTTTTCGGTGTTTAATTTCCTGTTATTTCACTCTCCCGTGTCTAGCAATACAGGGCATACACCGCATTCCCAGACTTCTTCCGCAATAAAACAGCAGCATGGTGGCGTCAAGAAATCCAGGATTTCTATGACAACATCACAAAGTTTGATGGCCTCTGGATTGTGAGTGACCCAAAAGAAAAAAAAACAAACAAAATAAACAAAATGGCACTATTACCTCACTGTGGCCGATTTTCTTTTCACTCTGTCTTCATCTGTAGGACATGAATGAGCCTGCCAGTTTTGTCCATGGCACCGTTGGTGGCAAATGTCTTGGAAACCCACTTCTAGAGAACCCTCCTTATATGCCACGTAAGATGCAACAATTCTATGTTATAGTTACGTTAAGATGAGAATTCTATGTGGATTTTTCTTTCTTATGAATATGTTTGTGTGCCTTCCCCAAAGCTCTGGAGTCTAAACAACGTGGCTTAAACCATAAGACGTTGTGCATGAACAGCGAGCAGATACTCAGTGATGGAAAGAGAGTCAGACACTATGATGTCCACAACCTCTATGGCTGGTCCCACACCAAGCCCACCTATGAGTAAGTGAATGTGTATCAGACATTTCCGTTCCAAGTTGTATTATTTCATACTTAACAAGTCACATTACCTGTAAGAGGGCAGGCGAAGAAACAAATCTGAACATGGTCGAATTGGACGTAGGTGAACTGAACGCAGGAACTATGACTGGAAACGCATTTAGGAGCAAAATTCAGCCACGGGAGATGAATAACTGATATCTCACAGCTATCTACAGAAAGACAGTCTCATCAAATCTTTATGATGATAATCACCAATGAGAAACTACATTGCTCCTTGCGGTGACATTTTCCTCTTACCACAGGGAGGACAGATTGCAGAGTTAGCTACAGAGGAGCCTGAGGATGTTGGACACTATTGGGCCTTGAGCCCAGTTGCTTTAGCTTGGGAACCGTTTCATTTTAGCACCGCGGTGAATTGAACAATCACTTATTCATTAATTGGCTAATTTGCTTCTGAAATAAATGTACTTTATTTAAGAGGGGGGCAACACTTTTACATTCTATTCATTGCTTGTTTATGTATGTCTGTGTTATTTTCATATGTAAGACAAATCTCTCCTCACAGCGCCCTGCTGCATGTGACGAATAAAAGAGGCATAGTGGTGACCAGGTCCACTTACCCCTCTAGTGGAAGATGGGCTGGACATTGGCTGGGAGACAACAATGCCAGCTGGGACCAGCTTTACAAATCCATTATAGGTACATATAGAAATATATTGTGAATATACTCTTGGTGATGAAACAAATCTCACAATCAAAGGGCACACTTATGAAAAGGAGGTGACGCGATCAGTCACACGTGCTTGCAAACTGTGCAACAGAAAAAGAAAAGGCGGTCTTTACTTCGGCATGACTCCCCATTTCCCTTTGTTCTACAGGCATGATGGAGTTCAGTCTGTTTGGCATCCCTTACGTAAGTATCATCATCTGATCTCAGTTTTGACAAGGTATAATCTTATTGATGTGACCTTGTCCTCTCTAAGTAGATTACGGCAGCCTGAGTGATGTTATTTTGTTTGCTAGACCCCTTGATCAAAGGACATCTTGATACACAACGTGAGGCATGTCATTACAAGCCCTGCCTGAACTGAGAGGCCTAGTGCTAGTCCGTCATGACCTGCACACACTTATTAATTGAGTAGTCTTTAGTGAAACATTTTTACATTGTTGTTCCACTTTTGAGGGTTTGCTCCTCTGAGTCTTTGTCTTCTTCTTTTTTCTTGTCTCTCGCTCACACACTGTCCTTCTCTGGTCCTTCACTCCTCAGGGGCTCTAATAACAATTATAAGCAGACACCTTATTGATCCCGCTATGGGAAATAATTTGCATGCCCTTAGACTGGCCACGGGGTCAATACACAACATGACTCACTCGTGTGGTGTCTTCCTCAAGGACACCTCAGACACATGACACTTGAAACCAAAGCACTGTTATCCCACGTCCTGTGGTGCTCTTTGTTTGGTGTCTTTGTTTGGCCTGCACCCTGGAGCGCGTCTTTACATCCATCTCAGTGTCCTGACACAAATATACACTGACACTTTTTTTTTTTTTGGCTGTTTCTCTTTGTCAGACCGGTGCAGACATATGTGGGTTTTTTAATAAGGCTGATTATGAGATGTGTCTACGCTGGATGCAGCTGGGTGCCTTCTATCCATACTCACGCAACCACAACGGCAAGGGTAACGAGGTGAGTGAATTCAAACCAGGAGAAGAGCATTCACATAGAGATGAACTGGTCTGTAAACCTACTTAAATTCACCAGATTTTTGTGTTTTTTTTTAACTTATTTTTAGTCTGTGGTTCTTCTGTTTCATGATGATGGCCGACTGGGAGCTATAACTTAACCACTGTTACTTCTGTGCATTCAAGCTAACCTTTACAATCTTAAATGTTGCTCTGGTTTACTGTAATGCTGGGAATTGACCTGATATTTCCACGGAATTGTCACCAGATTTTACCTACAGATCAAAAACCTAATGGTTGAAAAACAGTTGATAGTATGATTCTACTTTACTCACGGTAATTCCAAGAAAAAACGTCTTCTTGCTCTGAAAATGGCACAACTCAAATTGTGTTATTACAGCTGTGCAAAAAAAACAAAAAAACATTTACCAACACTCTTATTGTTTGCGAAAAAATGTTGCTTTCTCTACCCGTCTCTCTCTTAATCTGCAGCTGACATACACAAACACACAAAAAGATAGACCTGTTTGGTGGTATAGTGTCGGCGGCATTCATTCTAGCAGTGACCTTTAAGAGCGTTGGAACACATCTGAGAAATCCAATAACGCCCATCCGGAGATCGATCCCACCGGGCGAACTTTCTCTGCGCTGGAGTCTGCAATACTAGACAGGACACAGATGTGTGTGTGTATAACGTGTGTGTGGGTGTGTGTGTGTCAGTGCCTGTGCTTTTTAACGGCATGGAGTGGGGATATAATTGAATTCTCAAGGTGATCTGGGCACCACTGCACACCACCTAACCACCACTCCACACACATATACACCCCATGATTCCAATCATTTAATAATGGCTTGCAAATGGGTGTTTAAACATGGAGAAAATTGACAGAAAAAAAAGCACACACACACACACGGCAGGAGAGGGGGTGGCACAAAATGACAGTTTTAGAGAAAGAGACAAAGTCAGGAAGAGAAAAAAAGTAAGCAGGATAGAGATAGGATCAGTGGATCAGTAAAGGTATTTATACTGAACAGGAGGGAAAAAAAAGAACAGAGTGACCAGGAAGCTAAGTATTGACAAGCAAATACAGGAAAAGGGACAGGGAGGGGAAGAGGAGTTTATAGGCTATGTGACAGAGACAGAGAAAAAATGATGAGGGATAAAACTGGCGGAGAATAAAACAAGATGGCAATTTAGCAAGTTAAACGGCGGTGACATGGGGTAGAGATAAGGATGTGAGAGCTGAAAGGAGGCTGAATAAACAGTTTGCCAATTTCTAAACACCTGCGATCAAGTCAGAAGAAGTAATATGGGAGAGGCGGGCGCTCGGTGGGAGGCGAAGAAGAAGAAAAAAAAATACACAAACAAGGTCTGAGAGATGGGAAGAAGAAGGGAATCAAGGTCAGCTATTTATGTAGTCTACTGTAAAAAAACACAAAAAAAACGGTATTATTTTTCCAGTCAACCGTATAAAATCCCCAATCATCAGACAGTTAGTGACTGTAACCTCCAGTCTGCTTAACAAGGCGTTTGACAACAAAGTATTAACACCACAAACCGGGCTGGAGGGTACACAAGGTCAGAGACGGTGGAGAGAGAAAGAGAGAGAAGAGTTTTTTTTTTTTTTTTTTTGCAGAGTCATTCCCAGAGCTCCGTCACGCCTAGTGTCTCTTTGCCCTCTGACAACTTTCAGCGTTGACCTTGAGATCATTTCATTGCACCAGTAATATACTGCAGTGTCCACAGTCATATCAGAACAATGCAAAATTAATTAAACAAGATAGGTTCTCGCCTAATGGTTGTTTAAACAGCGCAGTCACATTCGAGTCTTGTATATTGCTATTCACCCAAAGGGACATTATGTTTGTCTAAATATATTTTCCTTTCACAACGTGAGCTCTGTAATGCTAAACAGAAACTCAAAAAGGTTTATGAGCTGGGGCGAGGGAGTAGATTCCAGACAGATAAATGAAGAGAAAGACCAAGTAGAGGAGAGAAAAGATGAGAAGGGCTGACACAGCCAGATAACCTCATTTTTCCCTGAAGGCCACGCATGCAAGTATGGGCACGCACACACATACATATCTGTCTACAATCAGTGTGTGTGTCACAAGGCCTTTTGCCACTTATAAATGTGGCCATAAATTAGGTGAATTCATGAGATGGATTCTGTGGCTGCTTCTCAGTCTTCAGCACTCCCCGCTCTCATCTCTTCATCAATCCCTCCTCTGGTTTTCCGCAGATGAAAAGTCTACCTTGAGGGCCCAACAGACAGCGGTATAACTGTCAAGTCATGCAAGATTTGTGTGACTGACTGTTAAAGAGTATAAAGCAAGTTTTGGGGGAGATTATGCTGTTGGTGACTGTGCAGCTTTTCATATAACCGGGTACGGTGCCTTAATGAATGAATGCTTGGTGAGGGAAACGGCGCTAAACTGAACATCTGCCGTTTGTTGAACTCTGTCAGCTGTCGAAACAAACCTTTTAGCTTCCCAAATTTCACTTATGGTTAGCTACCAACAAAGTTTTTTTTGTTTTTTTTCGAGTTGCATCTGGAGCATGCCTGGCCATAGTGCTATATGTTGATCTGGTCCTTGCAGTCCAGGTACCAGTAAGACGCTTTTTTGTTTGACGTTTGACATGGCATTCCACGAAAAGCACAAGTGTGGATATTGTCTAAGGGTTTTGGTGGGTTTGATGTCACATAATGGGGAACGATCTTTACATATTGGTCTGGCACATGACCAAAGCCATCCCCTTTGTGAGATGCAGTACTTATAAACAGTGGCTATCAGGACCTTTGCTTGACTTGTCATCCAGTACTCATCCAGCTCGCCGCGCTAATTCAATGCAGCATTCCATCTCTATTTCTACTACTACTTGTGTACCTACATATACCACATGGTATACAGATGAGATGGGGGAAAAAAAGAAAATGTCTTAATAAGTTACTTGGGTCATTTGAAAATAACAAGGCCTGATTTGAGCCTGAAGCTTTATGCAACAAAACCGCCCAAAGCCGCCCCCTGAAAGCCAATACTTTGTCTGAACTCATTTGGTTCAGGTCAGGGCAGTAGAACTGTATCTGCACTCTCCAATTCTGAAAGCAAAGCAAGCTCAGACTTCCCCATTCAGATTCACTTGGTCAGTCTCTCTCTTTCTGTCTCTTTCTTACACACACACACAGACACACTCTCTCAACCTACCATTGTAATAACTTCCCAGTGAACACATCTCATTGTAAGGCATGAGGGTTACTAAAAAGGTAGGCAGGCAGAAGAACTCCTGGGTTTCCGGATAATTACAATCTTGTAAATTTCCTCAGAAAATTAAATGATAATCTGGTAAACTCCTTAGGTCATAAGATAATGGAAATGTTCTATATTCAATCCTGTGCTGTTAGGCCTGTACTTAGTAACCACTGAGCTACAGTTAATAACTATTATCAAATCTGACCCAACTAAATTGCAGCTGGGAAGGGAATGTCTGTCATTTTACTGCTCTCTGTGATGATTTTTATGATAGCATCTTGTGATTACTTTTTTTTTTTTCTCTTAAATTGAACACAAGACACATGCACATAACTGCGCAACACACTGAAATAAGAACCACAAACACACGCACACACGCGCAGTCATCTGCAAATACAATACGCACCAAGACACATAAACACGCACGGGTTCATGGAGAGGAGCATATGGTGGTGACACACTTGAGATGAAAATTGCCATGATCCTCAGTGTGTGTGTGTGTGTGTGTGTGTGTGTGTGTGTGTGTGTGTGTGTGTGTGTGTGTGTGTGTACTTTACCAGACTGATTATTGTCCTCAATACACTTCCAGAAAATGAGCTAATACATTTAGATTGGCCCATATCTACAGAATGACAGTACACCGTGTCCTCTTTTTCTGTCCTTGTCTCTTAAGGGGACACTTGTTGCCAATTAAAATGAGCTAAATGTCAGAACAGTGTGAGACAGACTATCAGTATCAGTTTATCAGTATAAATGCATGCAGGTCATGTGACTATTTATGGCCTGCTACAAACTAGCAAGTGTTACTCTTTCACTTTCTTCATGCGTGGTGACATTTTGAAGTTATTCATTTTCAGCGTGTTGTGAAGAGGGCGTCAACGTTGCAAAAACAATGGCAGGCTAAGAAAACGGCAGCTGTGTGTACATTTATTTCACAGCAGACAAATCTAAAAGTGATACTTTCATAGTCCTCTGGCTTTTCACGGCACGGCCCTGCATGTCTGCGGATATCTGTACTTGTAACTGAGAGAAATGAACCATAGGCAGATTTTGAAATGTGTTTCAGTTGAAACTGCGAATCAGATTGCTCAAAACACTCAGCACTTGTCTCTAGCTACAGGTAAATAACCATTTTGAACACAAAACAGGTTGGCTACCTGCATGTCATCCAGGGCATCACCAAAACACCCTAAATAGCCTGTGAATGCTGGGTACAGCTGCTACAATCTAGCAGTGACAGGTGTCAGTCCAGCCAAAGATGTTGATTGATTGTCATAAACTGTATGAGTGCTGCACGAGAACAGAAAGCCATAGCAACGATAACTATGGAGGCAGAGGTTAGCTAATGGTCAATGATGAACAGAAATGTAAGCAACAAGTTCTCATTGCTAAACAGTTAAAATTGTCTTTTTACACACATTTATCACATTTTTGTATTACAAATAATTGGGATTAACCTGTCTGTTTCCATCAGAGACAAGATCCTGTTGCTTGGGATGCTTACTTTGCCAAGGCATCCCAGGACGTCCTGAACATCCGCTATACTCTCCTGCCCTACCTGTACACACTGATGTTTGAGGCTCACACCAAAGGAAGCACAGTTGTCCGACCTCTTTTGCATGAGTAAGCACAAACCACACAACGCACGTGGATCCTATCTACTGTATTTTCTGCTAACATCGTGGCTCAAGCAAAATGTATCGTCACTTAATTAACCATTAATAGGACTAGGACTATTTTTTAATGTCCAACTAATTTCCAACTAGTTGTCAAAATGTTACCACCAAAGCCTCCCCTATTAGCTAATGCTAATTTGAATAACCTGACAGGCTTATAAAAAAAAATAGAAGTATCTGCCCTGCCACAGCAGCTGCCATTAAATAGCTCTTGAGCAAGGCACTTTCACTTCCAGTGACACTGTTTGGAGGCCAACTGTAGATGTTTTTGGCTACATTTGGCAGCACCCAGATGTGAATGTGTGAAACCTTATAAGGAAAAGGAGACATATTTATTCATTTTAACAGACTCTTCTAAAGTCACAGATGGTTTTTAAGGAGCTGGCAGGGTGAGTCTGGCAGGGTTATTTGGCTTGAATCTTCAAACCATTGAATTCTGAATGAGTACTTGAACAGTTGTCTGGTCTCAGGACACAGGAGAGAGCGCTGGTTGCATTGCATATATATATATATATATATATATATATATATGATATATGATTATATGATGATAATATATATTTATCAGTCAAGCTTAATGGTGTCTGTGTGTCTTGTGTGTCCTAGGTTTGTGGATGATAAAAATACATGGGAGATCCACAGGCAATTCCTCTGGGGACCTGCTCTGCTTATCACTGCTGCACTTGACCCAGTATGGGCATACAGATAGACACATTCTTCATTCTCACTTACATCATTAAGCAAAATATATCACAGTTGCAACATTTCAATCATTTCAGGTGCTGTTGTCTCCTTTGCATACATTTCTGTACAATCTGGTTTGAACTAATAGATATTGTGATTGACAGGGCGTCAGTCATGTGGATGGCTATCTTCCTGATGCACGGTGGTATGACTACCACACGGTAAGTCCATTAGACCAAAGCCTAGCTTGCCTAATGCATTTACAGAAATACTACAGGTGATTACCTACGTACACAGTCAAGCACATCTCTCATGCAACAATAAAGCATATAGCAGTGAAAAAAATTAATTACAGTATTTGTTATTGACAGAGGTAAATCCATCTAACTGACTGATTAGTCTATGCATAATGTGAATATAGTTTGATAATATGAAAAGTTTGTCTTTGCATCCTATCTTGTATGGAAGACACAATGCACTGCATCTGTGAGGTGCAAATTATTTTTACAATAACAAATACAGTATGTAGCCAGACCAAGACTAAAACCACAACTACAACAAAACCCCAAATGGCAATATTAACAAGAGACATCTTTGACAACATCATTAAGGAGTTGCAGCTCAACAACTGCAGAAGGCGCCTTGATGACAAAAACAAACACCCAATCACTCTGTCTCTTTCTAGCTAGGGGACTCCCCATCTGTTAGACAGCATCATAAAGCCAAACAAAACATGAGAAACAACAGCATAAATTGGGGCATGGGATGGTGGAGAGGAGTGGTTACCTCAATTAAACTTGTCTCTTCAGAACAGATAAGGGTAAGCTGTAAGAGACGGGACCAAGGACAAAGTGAGAGAATATTAGAGAAAAAAAGGAAGTTTGCAAAGAATTCTTTTACCGCGTAATAAATTACTGAAATGTTTCAGATGTAGCCTTTATAGATGTCACATATTTCACTCTGTGCCTTGTGATTTACTGGCACAAATGCCAATTTCCCACAAAGGAATTGTTGAATAAAATAAAGCAACGTTTTATTGCCTACAGTAGTACTTTAATGGTCTGTAATTATTGCTACTTTCATCAGGCCAGAGATATTGGACTGCGTCGCCAAATGTTGAGTATGCCCACACCATTGAACCATATTAACCTTCATATCAGAGGAGGCTTTATCTTACCCTGGCAGGAACCAGAAAACAATACATTTTACAGGTAAGTTCACACACGTAATGACACAGCAGCCCGCCTGTTTAGTGTGAAGTATGTTTGCGCCATAGTGCTTGTGGGGAGAGAGAGGGTGCTACAGGGGTTGGGAGGGCACATATGAGTACGTATCTCTGCTGGTAAAGTGTTACAAAGACTTCACCGTGAATGATCGACACTCTACAAAATGAACGTCCTCTCATTGTTAGCATGTGTCAAAGAAAGGGGCCGTGAGAATGAGAAAGAGAGACTGTTAGAGGCCGATAAGTGTTCCAGCAGCACTGAGATCAGGTGGATGCCCTCGGCAGGAATGTTAATGTATTTGTCCTCAGCAGCAGGTATAAATAGATGTTGTCCTTTAGCAATATGCTATAACCCTCTCTACCCCTCTTGTTTCAGTCGGAAGAATCCTTTAGGACTGATCGTTGCCCTGGACGACGGAGGCACTGCTCAAGGATCGTTCTTCTGGGACGACGGAGAAGGAATAGGTAAGTGAAAGGGTCACCCGTGAACACTCACTCACGCACACAGAATAGCGCTGAGAATCATGTTTTTAGATGTGTATTTTTGGACTGATCATTCAAGATGGTCACCATTACTTACAGAGTTA
The DNA here is from genome assembly GCA_014281875.1 of Nibea albiflora. Lineage (NCBI taxonomy): Eukaryota > Metazoa > Chordata > Actinopteri > Sciaenidae > Nibea > Nibea albiflora. The sequence goes on along the minus strand of CM024794.1, from coordinate 10,598,246 downwards.
TTGAGTTTCCTTTAGCTGGTCTGAGCTTGTATATTGATATGAAATGTAACACCTCTTGGGAGAAAATAAAGCAACTTTATGAGTGGATCCCCTTAAGATTTACTTTATGCTGTCAGGAGCTCAGTTTGATATAGAGCATAACTAACGAGCTTGAAGCTCATTTAAAAATGGACCAATTGCCTTGATCTAGTTGAACCTGAACAGGAGCTGGCAGTATTTAAAACACACAGACATTCATATATACAATTCAACTCATTTGAGCTTTTGAATGAATGAGAAAAAAACAAATTTTGATGGAGTTACCGAATTGGCATGTAGACAAAAAGGATGAAGAATCAGGTTGTATTTGTTTTCTGATTTACAGATGAAAATGTCAGCAATGGTTTTTAAGTGCCATTAGGCAGACTTTCCATCTATTCATCTACAGAAGGAGTTTTTTTTTTTTAAATCAGGAGATGAAGAGCCCCATGCACTCTTTGAACTCACTATGTCTGAAATTCGTGTACAGTGCGAGAAAGCAGAGAGAGTCCCTTTTACTTAATGTCAGTTTCTTCGTTGATTTTATCAGACAGACACACAACATGTACAACACAGTCTCTCTACATTTGTTTCTCACTCATTCGCGCACACAAGCACACTGATGTATGAAAAGAAATCCGTCCCTGAAGTACTTCTGTGAGAAGATGCAGTCCTCTGTGAAAGGCCTGTTTGTATTGAGACAAAACAAGAAAGGGGGGGAGATAGAGAGAGAACGAGGGATGACAGAGAAGGGGAGTGACAGAAACTATTACAGTAATTCCCCGTGTCGCTGCCTGGAGATATGCTCTCCATCACTCCTCTTTTATCTGCTCACTTGCTCCTCTCTTCTGCATCTCCCTGCCTGTCTGCAGTGTAGCCTCCCTATGTTCTTTTTTTCTCTTGCTCGCTTCGCCTATCGCTATGGCGTCTGCTTACCTGTATCATCTGCCTCTCTTGAGTTGTGTATGTTTGAGTTCCGCTTAGCTGCTCACTCTGCTGTGAGTCAGGCTGAATCATCTGTGCATTACTCACCTATCAGTCATTTCCTCTACCTTATACTCTAACTACCCCAATTCTATAAGTTCAGGTAAAGTAGTTTATTAATTAGTACTGTACAATATTAACCTGTGGTGAAATGTAACTAAGTACTTGATGCACTTTTACTTTACTTTGTCACTTTCTACTGAATTTCAGGGAGGGCTGTACTTTTCACTCCACTATAATTAGTATTACAGCTTTAGTTATCACTAACTTTACAAATGAAGATGTCAGCCTACAGCTGAAATGATAAGTCAATTAATGCATTGACAGAAAATTAATTGGTAAGTTATGTTTATTATTAAACATAACTGTATTATTATATGTTATGTTTCCAGCTTCACAATTTAGATTTGCTGCTTTTCCTTCTCATTACTTTATTATTTATTTATTTATTTTTATCATTTAAAATGCTGGACCTTTTGTTGGACTTAGCAATAATGATTGTTCGATACAAAATAGTTAAATATGTATATAATATATATATAATATATAATGCATGAGTAATAATGATCTCATGATGAAATAATAATAATAACAGTACATGTACTGCATGAGTTCTTTTACTTTTAATAAGTCAATTTTATTTATTATTATATTTAATAAGTATCATACGTAGATACATTTTTTGTCTTTCTATTGTCTCCATTTCTGTGTGTAATTCACTCTCATCTTTTCTCCTCAGACACAGTTCAGAAAAAACAATATCTGCTGACTTCGTTCAAAGCACAATCGGTGAGTTCAAGGGCCAGCTTCATGTCACATCTCTCTCTCTTTTTTTGTCGTCATTATTGTTATTAATGCAGTGAGACTGGTGAATCCAGTCCATGCTTTGACTTGCAACAGGACTGTGGTAGGCGGATGTCAAAGGCTAACTGCTGGAGAACATTAGCACAGAATTCATGTCGAACTCCGGGTTGGTGATTTGAATGTAGCTTTTAACACTTTTTTTTCTGAGATGACAAAGTTCTCACTTTAAAAACTCCTTTGTATTAAAGAAATGACATTCATATGCTTATATTGATGAATCACTTCATAATATCATTATGTAATAATATAAAAAGTAGACTTCTCATTCAGATTTATTCAAAATATTTAAAAGTATTTAATGAGAAATTTTACAGTCTTTTATGCATCTGCATATGCTGCAATTGTACAGTCCTCTGCTCCTTATTGCTTTTGATAAGCAATTTAGCAGTTTGTGCATGTCATGGTGACATTACAATTATGTTACAATTTAAAACATTTTAAGAAGGCGGAATACATACAATAAGATTGATGCAGCTGAGCCCGTTTACAGAATTTTATTCTAAAATCAGATGCTCCAAGTATCACAGAAATAGTCTGGAGCCTTTAGTTTTATGCCATCCTGACAACCCTAATGAAGTCATTTTCATCAGGTGCAAGGCTTTTGTTGTGCACACACCTGTTTAGTGTTTTCATGACTCCAAAAGAGCAACTCGCACTGATGTGGTTGGAGTGGAGCAGCTGTGGTTATGTTTATGCAGATCATAGTGCATTTCTGGTACTTGTTTTGGCATGAAATTGCACTTACTTTTTTTTTTCCACCCTCTGTTCAGACAACCTCTTATCACAAACACAAGCACAAAGAGCAATTTGATGGCTTTTGTTGGTAAAAAGCACACATGCTGATTGGAAAATGACCCCAAAAGAAAATCCCGCTTGTATGTTTCCCTTGCCTCTTTCATCTAGTACCGATTTAAATGTGTAAAAACTCACGTAAAAAATACAACTTTTAATGTGATTTTAAAAAAAGCAGACTGCATCCTGGTCAGGTCAGTGAACGGTTATTGATAGTATAATCCAGAAATTAGGTCAAGGAATCCAACAAAATACATAGATACTGATGTCTGCCAGATAAAGCCACAGACATTGCTCTATGTGTCTGCATTTATGTGAACGTCAGAAATTAGGATGCAATTTAATGCCAAAATATCAATACCTTGGCACATTTGCTTTTATGCGAAGCCGTGGCATTTGTCAATAAGTTAGAATATACAGATATAAGAGATGAAAGAGATATGAAGAAGGGCAATAAAATATAGAACTGTGCCTCGGCTTGCACCTCTTCCAACATTGCGCATGTGCCCTAAGAGTTGTGTGCCGCATGTGCGTGTGTCTAATGGCCAAGTTCAGTGAGCAGTGAAGGCCGCAGCTTTATCACATTTGTCTGACATGACAGACACTGGGACTAATGTGGCTAGCCCAGCCATATTTGCGTCTTAGCCAAGCAAAGGCTCACAATCCCACACGGACACACAATAATGAGCACACATCTAATCGCAAACCTACAGACATACACGTGTGTACGCACTGTACAGTATACGCACACCTACATCTACAACACACACACACACACACACACACACACCCACATGCGGCGACGATGGCCAAACATCTGTGGCTGTCCTCTGCCTACCATCAGGCTCATTCCAAAGCAATTTCACACAGCGATAAAACAGGCACACTGTCTGACAGCCAAAGGGGGAGAGAGCGAGAAAGAGAGCACAAGCCTTGTGTGTTGTTTGTGTTTGAATATGCTTGTGTGTGTGTGTGAGTGTGTGCATGTGTGTGGGTGTATGTGTGAACAGGCAGATGTGAGACGATGAGGATAAGTTGGGCAATGAGGCCAGCGCTGCCTGGCAGATTAGCAGATCGTATGCCATTTTGGATGGCTATGTGAATGTATGTGTGTGTGTGTGTGTATATGTGTGTGTGTGTGTTCCTGTAGCTCCATGAGTGCTGAACCTTCAGTGTGAGACCGATTCTACAAAGTGAGGACATGTTAGTCCTCCTCGGTTTTTAAGCAGCCTCTAAAAGTAGAGCATAGAGTAAAAATATGTTGGATAACTAAATAACTGCTAAACTTTTTAATGTAATGTATTTATTCTGCTACTAACAACCATTTTCATCTCTTTGTTTCGCCCTCTTGTCTCTATAACTTCCAGAAAACACTGACCAGTCAAGTCCTTCACAATGGCCTGCTGGCTGATGACCAGTTGATCCTCGGTGTGGTGAAGGTTTGGGGTGCAGGCAGCGTTAAGATCACAGGGGTGACCCTAACAGATGACACCGGAACGCATCCATTGACCCCAGAGCACAACACTGAGACTGAGGTCAGAAGAGTTTTTTGTTACCGTTTTGTTACGATGAAGTTCTGAAAATATAAAGTCCACAAAGTTGCACTTAGTTAGCACATGTTGGATCAATTAAAACTGGGCCATCCTCTCACTAAGTTTCCAAATAGGATTAGAATTATGTGTTTTTAATGCTTTCTGCCACTGAGAACACAATTCAGCAGACTGCTGGCCAATGTCATCAAATACAGGAAATGGTCTATGACCACAAAAGCTCTTCATATAAATGAAATGCCAGTTTTTGGCAAAAAGAGAGTTCTTTTTCTGCACGCAGCTGCAGACAGAAACCAATAATGTGTACTACAATATGTACTATTTACTCATTTGTTCATATGTTTTGTTTAATCTATCATGAAACAAACTACATCACAGTGCAGTTTCAAAGCCGCAGAAAAACAAAACTGAAAAATGTTTCCAGTTTCTAATTCACAATGAAATGCCTCACAGCATTTGCTTAAAATCAACTCAACATATTGTTATTCAATAACAACTTTTTTTTTTTTTCCTGCAAAGTCTTATTCACTGATCATTAAGACCATAAATCTGCTCGCAGGGATGGGAAACTTCAACGGTAATGGAACAATATAGCTAATGTGTATACAAGCGCGCGCATTCCGCTGCGTCCCACGAATGCACTCAGCTAAATTTCTGCTCTAATAACCTCAAAATAAACATATTAATCACTGTCTAACATGCATACAATCAGTGTCATTGCGTTTAATAGTTCACTTTGCGCATTCGTGTCATAGCTCAGTGAGCCTCTTTCATCGCTGCATGTGCACATTTCATGAACACGCCCAAGTTTTCAAAGTGGCTGAGCATTTCCCCGCCAGTCAAAAGATTTCAGGTTCACAACCCAGCCGCTGCTGTGCCACACTTTGTCATCTAATAGCTGTAATCAACTCTGCATTTCCCCCTGACACTGTTGTTTTGTAATGAACACGGGGTGCTGAAGACTTGACTCAGGACAGCAATTTTAAAGCTGCTCATGTAAAATGATTGTCACTCACTCTCTCCATCGTCTATCATCTGCTCCAGTGGTTGAAATGAGATGTCAGCAGGAATTGTGTCCACAAGACCAAAACATAATATGACCTGTTGCAGGTTTTTCTTTTTTTTTTAACACAAGACCAAAACAAGGTTTGGCTGACGGCTTCCAACTTCTTTAATCACGAAGTGAGGAGGAGTGAGGAGGAGAAACTGGAAAATGTCATTATCACTCATCTGTCTTCACTGTTAGCACTCTTATCCATGAGTTTCCAAGGCAAACAGAAACTCGCTGCAAGCCTTCAATTAGCAGGGATTCCCGTTTGCCATGATTGTACTATTATGGGGGAAACACTAAAGCTTTCTATATTTTAGCCGGTGGATGGGTGACATGGAGGTTTACCACTACAAAGGTGTAATGCAGAGGGAAAAGGAAAGGCGAGACCAAGCTTAAGAAGATAGCATGTGTTGTTCTCCCCTACTCATTTAGCGGGTGATAAAATATTCCTGTCGAGGTTCTGTACTGTACTCAGTGCACTTATCGGGAGCGGGAGAATGATAGCTACAGCAGCACCATAAATAACTGTAGGTGGAAAAGCCCAGAAGTCTTTGATTTATGCTGTTCTTGGAGAAGACGGACAGGGAGAAGCAAGAAGAGAAGACAAGAATTGCAGATGAAGAAAGTCAGAAAGACAGAGGGATTTTGAAAGCGCGTGTGTGTGTGTGTGTGTGCTGGGGATGCAAGGATGGGAAGAGAATAGCGACAAGACAGAAAGACAGTCCATCTTTGGAAAGGAGGGAAGGAAGGACAGAGCACAGCGGAGAGAGAGAATGCATCGTAGTAAACAGATGGAGAGAGGAATAGAGAGGTGAAAGAGATAAAGCAGGGAGAATGAGGGATGGGCAGAGGGAAGGAAGAAGGGCAGAGGGGAAGGAGAGAGAGAGCGGGAATGAGGGTGACATCGCATGCATGTGGTAATAAGTGGTTTTTCAATGTGAGACAATCCATTCATCTCCTTAAGTATTGTCTGATGGGGTAACAACTCGAAAGAAGCAGTAAGCAGCTGGCACTGAGTCATTTAAATACAGTGAGGTTGCCTTTTTATCCTGAGCCAGTGTAGGCCTCTTCATACTGTCATATACAATATCTCATCACATGTATAAGCCAAGGCTGGTTAAACTTTACTGTGTTTTATGACATGGATGAAATGGGATTATTTTTATTTTTCTATTTAAAAAAAAAAAAGACGCAAGGAGCAGAGCAGCACATTTCATAAAGTTCTCATGTACCGTAGACTTAACTAAACTTAACTTAAGACAAGTTCCAGTGACCTATCCATTCACCTCCACTGGCTAATGTTGCACAGTTTCTTATCCAGATTGCGTTACAACAAGAGGCCACAACATAAGCAAGCCAAAAGACTATCACCGGTCAACATATACACTACACTACACTCACATTCACACCCGCAGGCAATTCAGTCCCCATGGAATATAGTATGCATGACTAATGTTTTCATGAGTGTATAATCATCCAAAAATATGAATTGCTATGTTTTTGTTACCTTAGAATGAGCCTTCCTGCAGATGTTGCAGGTTATCTTTCACAGAGTCTGCCATGTTGAACTGCCATGTTTGGGGTACAACCCGCAACTTCACCCCTAGATACCGCTAAATCCTTTACGCTAAACCTTTGAATTATAGGCTGTAACTAATACATAAAACATGATTCAGCGAAATACATGTAAAAACAAAGGGGAAAAGGAATAAGATAGACAATATGAACAGATGAGTCTTGCAAGCAATCAGGCGACAATAATCATAACAATAATAAATGTGAATACTATAAAAAAGGAAACGAAAGAAGATTCCATATCTGCACATGAGGATATTTGACCCACACACAATGTATATCTTTTTTTTCTCTTTGTCTTAGGAGCTGATTGTAAATGCTACTTCACGGTTCGTTCATGTGAACAAGCCTTTCACTGTAACATGGAGCACCAGCGCCTGATCAACAGTGAGCAGTTGTTGTGTTTTGTTCCTAAATAATTAACGAACCTGTACATAATGGTCCATTGCCATAAATTATGATGTAAAGTAAATACAATGTTTCCTGTACATCAGACAACCTTAATGTACTCCTACACTAACTGACCAGCCTATAAATGTTTTTTTTTGTTATTATTGCTGTTCATTATTAGTATGCATTGTTATTATTAACCCTTAAACTACATTACACCACATTGACTACATGCAGAAATCATGTAATGACTCAGTGCAAAACTAATTATTAAAATGGTTGATTTGGAGAAAAAAAAAGTATACAATGTCCTTTTTTTTTTTTTTTTACAAATAACATGAAAGGTTTCCTGTGGAGTTTAACAAGCGCTACAAAGCTATTTATTTATGACAGTGGGTGACTGTCCAATGGCCAAAGGTTTCGCACTCTTCCAGCAATCTAACAGTAATGTGGGCGGAAAAGTAGGGCTGCACCGACAAAGACGGGGAAGAAGAAGACTGCAAGCTAGTAAACGTAGATGGAAAACTATCCACCTGTCATTTCAGCTACAACAGATGACAGTACACAGATTTTGGGGGTAAATGGCACAAAGCACTTGTAAACTCATAAACTGGTATATTTTATCTTTATATGATCAGTTACATGAAACAAAAAGTTTACATTCATTTTGAAACTTAACTTGCATGTTGCACTTGTTGCATTTTAACACATTCTATTCTTTTTTTTAATAATGAGCAGGGTTGATGTTTTCCCAATTTTAGTGATTGTGAGATCGCACATTAAATAGCGAAGGAAAGAAATGTTAATGTCATTTGTTTCCACAACATATTACCCGCAGTGAGAAATTTTATGAAATTGTTCCGGCCCTTATTTCACCACACAGGAATATCTTTAGGCAGCCAACTGCTGTGCAAAATGAGCAAACAGGTGTATTGTAAAATAACAAACGGCGAGAACTAATGACCAGTGGATGGAACACACACACAAGATATCAAGAAGGCTGCTTTTGTTAATCGGAAATGTTTTCATTCAAGAGTGTGATGCTGCGAATCATTCGCTGCACCACGCCTGCGACCAACAGAGGAGCAAGTGAAGTGGAATTATTAAGTGCAGCTTAAATCTTTAAGCGCATTTGGAGCCATTGCCGTATTTCAGCATGCGCGGACATCCGTGTCCTCCCACAGTTGCGGATATGAATGCACCTGAATACACATATGAGTGTATGTGTATGTGTATGTGTGTGTGTGTGTGTGTGTGCCAGGAACTAGACACTAATTGTAGCTCTCACCTGCGGCAAGCTGCTTTGTCTCGTCCCATTACATCCCTATATAATGATATGCAGACATTCATTATTCAACGTGCAGTAAACGTAATGATATCAATTTAGCCATAGGCACCTCACATTGATTTCAGCAGTAATCGGCACTCCGCGGGTAGCAATGTACAGCGGGGCTGTACTGCTGGATGGTGAATTGGATTGGCAGATGCACGTCTCTGTGTGTTTTTTTTTTTTGTGAATATGTCCAATGATTTTAGATCCGTGATGATTCACTCCAGCCTCTGTCTTCAGGTAATGTGTTTTTGAATAAAATAAGTTCTCTGTGTTGACTGAAAACAAAGCCAGCCACCCACGAGCGCCAGCAGGACTGATTGAGCTGAGACTATAGACGTCCCTCTTAGATTCATACTAAAGCCATAATGCTGTCTTTGACAGAAATCAAACACTGTTTGCTTCTTCTTTTTTTCCCTCTTCTTTTAGCAATTGGTATTACAACAATATTACACCTACTATCTCGTTGGGTAAATAAACTTGCCTATTGACTTTGTCATCATTATAATTTGTTGTTGTGAGTGGTTTTTTTTTTTTTTTTGCATGCTTTCTTTTCTGTCGATAATTTCTACCTCGACAGGCAACACCACAGGGCACTCAAATTTGGCTTTTGTCTCAGACATCAAGAGAATCTCATATCTATTAATGCTTGGATTCATTTGGCTCAAACTTTTTCTTGGTAAAATAAATCTTTCTTTATGCATGAATTAGTCAATTGTCTCAGTCCCAATACTCATTTATTTTGCGAACAAGTCTAAATATTTGATTGCAGTCTGTTGCCAACAGTATGACCTGTCTCAGTTGTGTTAAAGTGTGCCTGTAAAAAGTTAGTAGACAGCAACAGAACTAAAAAAAAAGGGGAGATTGGTGTACCTAGACTAACCTGGATTTGTACATACTATGCATACAGCGACTTACGGACAATATGCATATGGCTGACCTGGGGTCACAGGCCATAGCCCACAGTCCACCTACAACCCTGTGACAAGCACGATCTCCACAACACGATTTAAAAGTTCTCCAGTGCTCCTCTTCTCACACAGTCGAATAATGTGGCCCAGAACTTTTCACAGAGCACCTCGCTTATATTTCATTGTCCATAGATCAATGTGTTTTTCTCAGATTTTCTGAGCGAGAAAACCCGTCTCACCAAGCAACATGCTTTCAAATGAGCTGCAGTGACAATGCGTCTTTGTTACTGGGGTGACTGACAGATACAAGTGTGTCACAGATGAAGGGAGGGAACAAAAAGATAAAACGTCATGAGAGCGGGAAAACACTTTGACGACTTCAAAGACCATCAGATGCGACGGGTGTGTGTGTGTGTGCATGAATGTGTGCCTTAATGTGTTGCTACTTTTTTATGCTTGTGCATGTTTGTGTGTAATGGAAACTTTGTGAAACCTTGGGGAGGTTCAGATAAAAAGCATTGGTTTATTAATTATCTGTGGCTTATGGCTTAAGTAATAATAATCCAATATTCTTATTTCGAAAATACGAGTCGTGAAAGAGAACAACCCTCCAAATCAGAGAACTTTCTGTACTTACTGTATGAATATAAAAGGTAAGAAATAAATCGCACAGATATTGAATACAAAAGCGTTCTTGTGCCACTCTTCAAGCTCTCACACACACACTCATACACACTTTTTTCTATCATCCTATCATTTCACGAGCACAGCTCCTGTGTCGACAGCCCAATAGCGCCCTGAGCGGATCCACACAGGCACTTTCACCATCTGACACGCACCCACAATCTCACTAACACGTGCACGCAGACACACTGTGTAAAAATCTCATCTGTTTGTCACGAGCCGTTTCGCGTGTTTGACACCGCGCTTCAAGCCATGCAATTTTCCCTTCACCTTCACTAATCGGCCACTCATTCAGGGCAGCCGTGCACACCAGCAACTCATACATACCTGCCCACTGAGAGTCCGCTATGCTAATTGGTGTTTCTGCATCACACACCGAAGGAACATCAATGGTTCCCCGACCGAGACCGAGACCAAAATGAAAATCTTCCGAGAATCCTTAGATGATAAAGAAAAAAGTAAATAAGCATAAACCTCAGCAGAGGGAATTCACAGAGAAATTCTCCCTCCTTCGGCTGCCAAAGGAGGTATTTGTTGGAAGAAATAAAGTATTCCAAGAAAACTTCTATAAAATTGTTAACTTCTTCTGTATTCTGCGTCTCCTTGGCTGAGTCACATCTGCCATTTCTTGCCGTGTCATTCCATCCTTATTTGTCAATGTGCCCTTGAAGTAAACAAGATTTTTTTATTTATTTTTTGGCCTTTATCTCCTTAAATAGTGTACATAAATATCTGACTGAAATGCTATATTTCTCCCTTGTTGAAAATGTACACTTACACAGAACTTGTGTAATAAAGCAGAAATGAAAAATTGTTAAGTTGATGACTCATTACAATGCCGGCATCAGTTTCTGTTTGTACTTTCTGCTCCACTGCTTGATTTGAGGCTAGTTAAATTACATTTAGATTAATGATATTTCACATGGGCAGGCTGCTGGCTAGGTTGTGATAGGATTATACATAAATTATTGACATTAACAACCCATCACAACACAGCAGTGGTGGAAGAGGTGCTATTTTCTTTAAGTTAAAGTACAATATCAGCGTCTTATTTTGAAAAGATAACTACAGCTGTCAGATAAATTCAGGCCTAATAGAGTAAAAATTACACTACTAATAGTAGCCGTATATACAATACAAGTAAAGTCCTATAAGTACAGTACTTAAGTGAATGTACACAGATGCTTTCCACCACTGTAACACTGATAATATGACGATATACAGTAAACAAAGCAGAGAACATGCAAAGTGACAGTGAAGAATCTGACGGGATCTGTTAAGACAAAGGTATAAAGCTATGGCAGATGACAGCTGATTTTCATTCAGATCAGCATCAAAAGGTGATGTGTCAAGACAAAAAAAAAAAAAAACCCAAAAAAACCCCACATAAATCTGCAGAGAGTACTAGACAGCTATTTTATTTGAGAGTGAATGACTATAATTAATAAATGCCATTAAAACACATCTGTCGACACTCGCGGTACCCCTTCAGGTGGCATGGCAATCATTATGGCGACAATCACCATCATCATCATGATCATCGCTGTCATCACTCTTAAAATGTCTCACTCGAGATCACGAACATGACTTCCCTCAAAAGAGTCACGAGAAACAAGCGATGGAAAAGAAGGCTGTAGAAATTTTCCATTAGCGCAGAAGTTAAAAAGCAAATTTGGCCTGAAAACAGACGCATATAAAGATGTCTTGTGTAAACTCATCACACATCCTGTGACTTGACCTTGTTTTGCTTAATGATTTACCGAAAAACTTAATTTGTTAAAGGTTAGTTATTTAAAAGAAGAAAATCAAGCAGTGGCAGATGATAAACACCGATAGCTCCGGCTCCATCTGATGAGTGAGTAAGTAAGACAGTAAGACACCAATTGTTTTCTGTTTTCTTTAAAATTACTCAGCAACCAATTAGGCAACACAATAAAATGGTGTCAAATGAGCAAAGTGAGGGATCAGACTTATTCATGCCCGGCCCGGGTGAGTCAGTGCACAGCGAGAAAGATTTTTCTTTTTCTTTTCCTAGAGCATTGAGGAAAAAAAAACATATCTTTCTGGCAAACAGCAGATTGTGGATTAAGCACCAGAGTATGGCCACACGCAAACATCTTCACAAATCACATCAACTGGCACAACGACACGCCCACGCACTCGTGCAACCATTTCCTTACAAATCGAATCAAAAAGAGGCACGGATGAAGAGTGATTTGCCAATTGGCTTGGCCACGCACGCATAAAAAAGATTTAAATATCACTGGAAATGGGGCCAGTGCGATTGCATCACTTCCGGTTCAGCAGAGGTAGTCAAATGCCTCTGGTGGCCGAGTAATTCAATACTCTTGATCGCGTGCGTAATGTCATGAATCAACCTGCACGCATGATCACCAGCAAATTAAAGATCCAAATCAAACTCGCCCGTATAGTGTCGTCAAGGGTCTATGCAGTTCTACAAAATACATTCTGCCCCTGAGTGTTTGGACAGCCATCAACCTAACTACATACGAAATATATAGAGGGACACATTTTTTGACCCTAAATCCTGAATTGCAATTTTGTGACTGAGCTTGCCTCATCTGAATATGAGAGAAGACACGTGGCTGCTGCTTCCTGTAGCTGTCAGCTGATAAAACGGGGACAAGAAACAAGGCAACCAATAAACAAATGAATAATCCTGCCTCATTATGTTTACATGGAGGGTGGTGAAATGAATCTGTTTATTTTGGATTTGCCTCCCTTCTCCTTCTTCTTCTTCTTCTTCTCTTCTTCTTCTCTTAGTAGTTGTTAGGGGACTGAAGCATCCACCTCTAGCTTCACTCCAGATTAGAGTCCTAAAAAAAATGACACATGCATGACCCATTCACACACTTCACATACCTGTGTGGGCTCGGACTAATGAATGTTTGTGGGAAATGCACGTTGTATTTTCTGCACGAGTCGAGGAATGTAGCACAGGCTGACAGTCATGATGCATGGTTGTAATTGTAAAGCTAAAATGGGAAAGTGTTTTATTTAGTTTGTGGATGAATGTTGCCATGACAACACACACTGAGCCTGACTGACATTTAAAAAAAAGGGATTGTTCTCCTCATTCTCTCTCTCTCTCACACACACGCGCGCACACACAAGCGTATGCTGGTAAATATCAATTATGCATCTATTGTGCAATTAAAGTACAAGTGTGCAGTAAGTGTGAACATTGATCAGCATTTCCTCAGCATGTTACAATCAAACATAACAACTATGTTATTGAAGAAGAGATGAAGAAAGGGAGAAGGACTTTGAAAGTCTTTTTACAAATCAAGAAAACTAGTCAATGTTAATTACCTCCTAAAATATAACATGCATAAAATATTAATGAAAAGCTTACTGTATACTGTTAAAAATAAAATAATATACTGTTGACTATTGGTACTCTTACCAGCTCCCCAGCTCCAGCAGCCAGCCTCAAAGTACTTAATATTCAGATTTTTTGGTTCACCTGCAAAAAATAAATAAATTAATGAAACCTCAAATTGTCTATTCCAAATAAATAAGTAAGTCAAAAAAACCCCTAAATTTTTTTTTTTGTACAAGTCCATGGCTGCGACACATCACTGCATGCTGCTTTTTAAAATATAGTACAATTGTTACAAGGCAACAGCATACTGACGCACTTCAAAGTGCACAAGAGCACTGAGCCTGCCTTATAACCCCAAAGTACAACGCACAATACAACCATACAGACTTGGAGTGTAGCAGCAACCAAAAATCCAGCCAATATGTACGCACAGACAAAGGAGCAGGTGTCACTTTAAAAGAAAAAAAAAAGCTTTCAAAGTTATCTTACCTGAAAGGGATCTTGCACTGACTGACATTGAGCTCTCGAAACTGCTCGGGGAAGTGCTTTAAGAGGCTGGAGCTTGTACTGTGGCATTATTACAAGTTTAGCTAGCTTACCGGACAAGCTAACAGACAACATCTTGTTGTTATTGTTTCCAGCGCTGTGCGGCATCCAGCCAGCATATAATTCTCGATGACTTTACAGTGGCATACATTCTATAAGGCAGCACACGCATGTAACTCAGTCACAACACAAAAAGATCATAAAAGGAGACTCTTTTTCGTAAATATAAGGTTTCTTGCACCCAGCTGATGATACCAAATATAAGAGTTTCCCAGAAAGACAGATTACCATCACAGAACAATACAGCCGATGATGACAAATTGAGAGTGATCACTGAATGGATGGGGAAAGACGAGAAATGAGAGTAGAAAGCAGGAGAGGGAAGATGAGAGATGGGGAGCAGTGACATGGTGAGGGAGCGGGTCAGAGAGAATAAAGGATGGTGGATGAGAGTCAGGAATATAGTGAGTAGGAGGGATGGATGGATGGAGGGAAACAGAGAGGAGGGGAGCGTCCACTTGGTAGAATAGTTCTGATTGAGGTCACTTTTCCCACCAGACGAGACTCCACTTTAATCACCCTCTGTCGGCATCATCACCATGGAGCGCCTGGCCTCATCAGGGAGAAAGGAGAGACAGTGCTTGGAATGAGAGAGATAGCGACAGATCGACAGGAGAAAGAAAAATTACAAAGAGAGAGACACATTCAAAATGTGAGCGGGACGTGCTGAATGAGTGAGTAGGTGAGGTACAGGGAAGGGGTGCACAATACATGACACAAAGTGGAACATTTTCAAGTTTTTTTTTGTTTGTTTGTTGGTTTTCTTTTATTGACTTATATAACTTCAAAATTATGATGAGAGGAGACAAACTTACTAAGAGACTGTTTTTAGTTCACTCCCAGGGTTCAATAATCTGCTACCTTTTTTTCTTTGCAGAAAAAGCGTAGCTGTGTACCAATAGAAAACATGCAAACAAGCAAAACATTTTTTTGTTCAGATTCTTCAAAGTAGCCATCTTGGATTGTCATTTCAAATGGTTCTCCAACAGTCTTGAAGGATGTGCTGAGCACTTGTTGATTGCCTTTCCTTCACTCTGTGGTTGATTGTGGAGGCCAGGTCACCTGATCCACCACTCCATCACCCTTCTTGCTCAAATAGCCCTTAACTGGAGTTGTGATTTGGGTCATTTTCCTGTGGAAAGAAAATGTGGCTGCTATTGAACTCATTCATGTGGGCTCTGATCTGAGGTACCATTAATTGGCTTTTCTGAAGCTGGTAAGTGTAATGAACTACAGCAACCTCGGCAGCAGAGGTAACTCTAAGTCTTCTTTTCCTGGGGCAGTCCTCATGAGAGCAAGTTTCATTATAGCTTTTGATGTTTTTCGAAGACACATATGAAGACACATTCAAAGTTCTTAAAAATTTCCAGACTGACTGACCTTCATGTCAAGCAGTTCTTGTCATAGTACGGGTTACTAAAATAGTCAAAAAGGGCTGTTTCTTGCATACCAACACCAACTCTAGGCGACACAACTGATGGTCTCAAACACGAGGACGCAAGAGATTCCACCAATCCATGTCCGAAAAGACACACCTGTTAATTGAAAATCATTCCAGGTGTCTACCTCGTAAAGGTGAACGAGAGAAGGTGTATAAAGCTATAAAGCAAAATTGATAACATGTAATAAAACCTGCAGAATTTCTGCAGTCACCCTCTGTTCCATGGGAGTTTGAGCTTCTTTCAGCTCACTGTTTTGGTTTTGCGGCTGTAATTTTATTGGCTCGGTTTACCTTCACTGCTCTCATCAACCTTGTTTCTAGCCAGAGCAGGCAGCTGTTTTCAAATAAAACAGCTTTAATGAAGCCATGCACAGTACCTGCACAACATCAAACAGCAGACAGACACAGTCTTTATAGCATTTAGGAGTTACAGTATTTAAGAGCTAAACAGCTAGATATTTCCCTTAGGAATTAGTGGAGAAGAGTGAATATTGCTGTCAGCTCAACAGTAATAGACTTGATTTAAAGTGCGGTATACCTAATTTTACTGATATAATCATCTAAAAAAATACATAAATAAAATGATGATAGAATAAAATAATGGTGATGCTTTTTTGGAAGTACAAATTCTGTTTTTGCATAAACATGCAAAGATCTCAGATTGACAGCTGTGGATTTCTCTGTGCTTTGATTTAAAAAAAAAACAAAACATTCATATCATAACATTAAATATCGTGGAATTTCAGGTTTAGGAATACCCCACCGTATTCATACAAAATCGTCAATGTAAAACCCCCTGAGTAAAAAGCCAGCACATACTGATGCAAGGATAAAAATGGAGAGTGAGGCAATCAGAGCGAATGTGAGAGAAATAGATGAGAAGATAAGATTCTGGTTTCAGCATGGGGTCTCCCATCTGTCTGCAGCCAGAGTGACACCTGCTTAGCTTTGATTCAAAATTGCACACTGAGCTTAAACAGGAGACACACAGGGGGAATAAAAGGAACGGTGGCACTGTGTGCACATATGCTCAGTCTCACATATGTCAACATAAAAAGCATAAAACAGAATGGTTCACACACACTCATCAAAACACAATCACGCACACAATTGTGTGTGTGTGTGTGTATGAAAGTATACAAAAGGACCGAGGAAGCACAAGCACTTTTAAATACTATTGCAAGAGCGAGGACATTGTGTTCTATAAAGTTCTGGTACACAAACTCCAGCTTCGGGCTCCAAGAGTGATCCAAGAATGACAGTAAAAGAACATCTCGGAACATTTGACTAATTTCCTAAAAAAAGATGCAGTGATCTATTTTCTGAGGCATTCTGCCTGGACTGTCTGGAGCTCCGTGAAGTCCAAATTGAGGAAAATTTCAGTGTTCATAGTCGCAGGAGTCTTTTTGACACAATCTGTCCTAAAAGCAAAGAAAAATACCCAATTTGGTCAATAAATGAGAACTGATGGAAAAGCTCGGTTGGACGCAGCCATTCCTTTCGTCCACAGCTGGTTTTGGAATGAGGTTTCCTTTGGTATGAAGAGGATGATTATCCTATGTCCCTGAAAAGGCTCTGAAGGCCTCTTTAAGTCTTGAGAGGGAAGACCCAGTGACAGCAAAAAAAAGTCAACAAATCTCATTGAAGATGTTAGTCCGTGATAGTGCTAGCTCTCCAACACACATTTTACTTGAAATAATATAAAGTCTTTGTTTATCTGTTTATCAAAAACTTTTAACTGTTTCATAAATACTCAAGACAAGGATAGTGTATGTATTGAATTTTATGTAGAATTTGGCAGTCACTCCGCAGCAACTCTGAGGATGACCCCTAGGTGTCATGAAGACTCATATTGGTCTTGATTTTGGTGGCACGGATGAGATTTGTTGACACTAAGAAAAGTATGACATAACTCATTTCTTTTTAATTAAATAGCAGCAGATAAATAAAACAAAATGGTTAATAGATTCACCATCTAATTTTATAGAAAATAGAAAATCCACAATATACAGTAAAAAATATGACAGGTGGTCTAACTGCAAGTCTATAATAAATGAGAATCCATTAGGGAAAAGGGTGATAAAATTCTCATCCAGCACTGCAGAGACACGGTTACATGTGGTCGCCTTCAGGAGTTGGAAGCCATCAAGGGTTCTCATCCTTGTCATTATAGTAGTGAGCTGGCAGGGGCACCTACACTGTGGGGAGGGGGGTGGGGGTGCAACATGGGAAAAAGGTGGAAACTTCTGCATCATGTCCTCCCTGTGAAACTCACTGCCGGCCAGAAGTGCCATGAATCATGGAGGTAGCCTAATCATGGTCGTGGCTCTCTGCAGCTCTTAACATCAGCAGAATGGCAGCGGCGAGAGGACTCAACACCAATCACCAATGCTAGCAAACTAGTGCTGACCCTTTATAGCCTGTGTGTGTGTACATTACATAAGACAGCTTTGCCTTTAGTGCTGTTCTTGGAATTGGACCCCTGCAGGATCTGCTGTCCTATACCTTCACTGCCTCCAACAGGCAGTCTAATAACAACCTCATCACATAAACCCCCTCTGTCTCACATCCTGATGAAAGTAATACCCAGAGTAACTAAGATGGGGATGATGAGCAAATCCTTCTTAAATGCCTCCGTGACGTCTCTGGACAGCAAAGTGCTCGCTGTGGATTTCGAGCACAAACTTTGTGAACCTTGTTCAGGAGGTCACACATTCAGCCAATAAAAATAGTGTTTTCATTACTTATCATATGACCTTGAATTGCTAACCTTGAGTATCCAATGTGTTACTGTTTATTAGGAGGCTTTTTTTATTACAATGATAAGACCAGGAGCTAATTAAAATTTTACAAAATACAAAAAAAAAAATATGTGCAGGGAGAGAGTGATTTAATTATCCTACTACACAATGCTAGCCCAATGTCAATGTTTGACCACTAAAATATTGAGCGTATTGAGTTATGACTTTATTACATCCTTGGTCATCCTTATATGTTTATGGTTGGCTATCTGCTTATACTTGTTTGCCTGATTTCATGCATGGTTTATAATTGAAGTGGCACATGGCAATGTTTCTATAAATGGCTGCACGTGGGTGTCATTGTTTATTATGTTTACATTTTATGTTTCTATAAAAATAAACAACACTGCCTATCAGAGTTGAACACATATTCTTACCTCTACGAATGACATCTTGACTCATGAACTCATCATAACACTAGAAATGTACTTTTTATGCGTGTGCAGATGTGTTTAGCGTGAGTGTCCTCCTGCATGTAAATGTGACTGTGTGTGCGGCCTATGTGTGACCCTGGTTTAACCTTGGGGCTGGTGTCATTCCCGAGATAGATCGGTTCGAGGGGGAATCTCAGGCCCTGCAGACACATTAAGGGAGTACAGCTTCACTGAAGGATTACTCCGCACAGCGGGAGCCTGCCTTTAAATGTGTTAGCATAATGCTGGAGACAGCCAGGGAGAGAGAAAGGGGGTGAAAGAAGACGAGAGGAGCAGAGAGAGAGAGACAATGAGAGCGCAGGAGAGTTTCTGTGAAAAGGAATAGAAAATAAGAAAGGAACGATACTGAATTGAAAGAAATAAAGACTTAGATTTCCAAAATCCACAAGATGTACTGATATAAAATATGTAATCTCTCCGTATGGGGACAAGATTATACATCACACCATATTACACAAATAAAGCAAAGTAATTTGGGTGATAATTGTATGAGCCGTCTTCAGAGCTCTTGTCTAAACAATAAAGCTTTAGCCTATAATTCTCTCACAATTACCTTAAGAAGAAAATTACATGGTTCATTTTATTCTTGCTCTTGTTTAACTGTTCCTCACACTCTTTATAGAATAATAGCCCCTGTGAAAATCTGTTCACAACACGATGTCTTCAGACATCTATCTATATATATCTATATCTATATCTATATCTATATCTATATATATATATATATATATATATATATATATATATATATATATATATATATTTGTGCCCCCTGTGACATGATATGATGATATTTTCAGTTGTTCACATATAGGACATGAGCAATCACTTGTAGAAATCACTTTTTTTTCTCATACGTGTACAGCACCCTAGTGATAGGAAACAGGATCACTTGGTCTCTCTCTCTCTCTCTGTCTCTGCTCTCTCTCTCTCTCACACACACACACACACGCACTTGCCCTGTAAGCTTTTGAGTGAGTGCTGTCCAAGGTGCTGAGAGTTAAGCTCCTGTCTTGGCGTTGGCTGTGTCACTGTGACTGCCACTGGCCGTGGTGCTGAAGTGGCAAGTGGCAAGGTGTGCTCTAGTGTGTGTGTGTGTGTGTGTATGTGTGTGTGTGTGTGTGTGGTGTATGGTGCAGCTTTTTTTTTTCTTTTTAAAAAAAAAAGATGATTTCAGGTCATCACCGTACCCTTTCAACACATACAGACATACTAGAAAAAGTATAATCTCTCAGAGACGAGGACTTTCCAACCTTTTCACAAAGCCACTTGATGACGGGAAAAAGAGGAAAAAAAGATTATATGCCCTATATATAGACAGACACACACACACACACACACACACACAACACACACACACACACATATACACTCCTTTCCAGGGCCTCGATGGCACTCCAATTTGCCTGTTTAAAAGGCACGCCAGCTAAAAGATAGACATGTGGTAGCGAGAGATAAAGACAAGATGTCCTCTGACTTTCTGACCCTTTCGCATCTCTTTTCTTTTCATCTGCCCTTCCCAATCCCATCAACCCCACTCCATCATCCTGAATAGACATCACTCAGTTGTTTGACAGCAAATCAGGATAAATGGCAGGCCTAGACTGTCCATTCACTTTCCCACGGCCTCCTATAGAAAACAGAAGCTGGTGAAGGGAGGAAAAAGAAATGAAAGATGCACATCTGAATAATGCAACAGGCTAGAGGGAGTGGGGAGGAAACGGTAGGGAGGATAGGAGAGACTGACAGAGAGACAACTGACAGAGGGAGGGGAAAAATGGAGGCAGATTGAATGAGTTGAAAACAGGGTTAGAGAGTGGGAGAGACAACTGTAAGGAAGGGAAAAGCAAACTGAGAAAGAAAGGATGGAAATAGATAAGAGGGAAAGTGTGAGGGGAATGGGGAGGAGATGTGGTACAGAGAGGAAAGGCTGGATCACAGAGTTGAAAATGGTTTGTAAAGAAGCAAGACAAATGAATGGAAGAGGGGCAAGAGGTAGAAAGCAAGACTAATAGCAGAAGTGGAAGAGGGAAACAGAAAGAGGTGGAGGCAGAGAATCTTGGAGGCAACAACTCTGTTCCACTTTTGGCAACAAGACTGCAGAGCGGAGAACAAACAGAGGGCAACATTGATATTCCTTTCTTTGCTCTGCCATGTCGTCTTCTTTTCTCATTGTAGCTTGTTGTCATTCTTGATGCGCAATGCTTTTTTTGTGGTTTTTCAATTGTTGCGGCTTTTCAATCACACCTTCTTCAATACGCCGTTCTCCTTTTGCATTCCTTATTTTGCAAAGCGTCTTTGGCCCTCGCCAACTCCTCTGTGCCCAAATGCCTCCTCTCTGTCTTTATCCTGCAGTGCATTCAAGCTCCAAGCTGTTTTTGTTTGGCGACTAAAATTATGGACTTCTATTGATTTAATGTGTCTACAGAGCGTTTAAATGCTGTTTTGATTAACTTGTGTGTGTTTTAGAGAGAGACGGAAAACAAGAGAGCGTGACTGTGTGCTTGTGTGCCATCATTCTCTGTTCTTTGTTTTGAGTCATCTGACACATCTGCCATGCTAATATAACAAAGCAAACCGTGTTGGGTGGAGATCATAAAGTTTTTGAATGTCTGTGTGCGTCACAGCCCTGTTGAATTACAGCCCTGTTCACAAAGTGACAGGAGAGCTGTGCAAGTAGAGTGAACGACAGATGATGACATAAGCAGTGCTGCTGACCATTGTTATTAATATATCTTGTACCGGTAAGAGTACTGTAAAGGAAGTGTTACGGTGACAAAATACAGTATAAACTCTTGTGAATACTATGCCTGTATTTTAGTCTAAATGCGGGGCTCTGATAAGTGTATGTGCTGGAAGCATTAGTGATTATGCTAACAATTAGCATAATTAACGTGGGTTAATTTTAGTGTTTGTGATTAACATAAGTGTTTTGTGTCAGCGATTATCATATGCAGTTTAGAGGCTCTTTAAAGTGCTAAGGCTAATGGTTATGTAAAGATGCAGTGTGTAGGTTTAATGGCACCCGAGGAAGGACACAGACTGCAACCAAATGAATACACCTCACCTCACTTTCCTAGGAGGTGTAGGGCAAGTCGCGGGGGCTGCTAAACTCAAAACATGAGTCGGAATGTAAGATTAAGATTCTCCTAGATCTTACTAGTCTTCTAATGTCTTGTACCTAATGTAGTTAAGGTACACTGGAATAGGGAAATGTTTCTGCAGTGTACACTTGTGATGTTTTTCTGCTATTGTTTACTCAGTGACTTATTGTCAGCAGTTTGGAGATGAACTTTGTATAGTAGGTGATTACAGTCCAGTTCACAAAGCGACGGAATCATGTTGACTGAGCGCCAAACGATGATGTGAACAGCGCTGCTGACATAAATATGTGTCGCACAATTGACCCCTGTAATTAAATGTGTTGCACCAGTCTGGACCAAGTGTTTCTTTTCTAAGCCTGTAACACTACCATAATGTTTCTTGTATTGTCTTATATGCAGTGTCTTCTGGAGAACATGTTCTAAACATCCAACAGTCTCTTTTTTTTCTCTGCCCTGTCATATTATCACACTTTCCTCAAAATTAGGAGTCGAAAATCTTCGGCGTGTTGATATTAATGCTGAAATAAGGGGGAAAAAATGGATGTAGATTGAGGGGACATCACACTGAATAATGCAATAAGAGACGCTGTGGGCTACTTGTCATTATTTATTTCTTTTTTTTTATTTTCCTGGAAGAATACTGCATCCAGTCCTCTTTTCAGGCAATTACTTTTAATTGGATAACCTTTACGTTTGCTGAAGAGCACTATTTTTAACTTAGAAAGCGCAAGGTGTTGAAGCACCATGCTTTCCCTCAGGAATAGCTCCCTACACAGATAGGTAGGCTGAAGAAGAGAGTCTGTTAATATGGAAAGGAGATGCAAGAAGTGGGAGGGAGACAAGGAGAAGCACGCACATCAAACAGATGGAAATACCTTGTTTAGGGTGATTTCGTATGGAGAAAAAAAAAAGAGAGCAGAAGTTTTAAAGGAAAGAGATAACAAAAACATTCTCTCTTAATGCACAGAGCGACTTCACCTTAGAGATAAAAGCAGGAATTTATAACTCAACAAAGTTTTATGATTAATGATAAGCATTGATACTATCAGCCAGTGTCTGAGGTATTCCTTAACTGGCAGCACTGACAGTGATAAGAGACTCAAGTCTTCTTTTCATGTCTCTCGTGGATGTTTTGGGATGAATTTGATTACTGACTTCTGATGTATATTAATATTTATATACAGAACCTCCTGGCCCTGTTTTTACTTGAAACCAGACAGCACGCCTAAAAGCATGATCTGTCTCTGCCACTATGCTATTATGGATCCAGAACTCCAGATGATCTTGCCTTATTCAGAAGGTGATTGCTATGATGATTTGTTGGAGGCTGGTTATCCTCCAGCCACAAAACAACAGTCAGATCACACAGCCAAGCATCCCAGCAGCGCTGCTTGCGCTCAGTGGTTGACATACCGCAGCCCCGCCGGCGTCTCCGTTCAAGAAGATCTCTCCAACTCCCAGCTGATCTCAGGCCTCCTTTCCCCCATCAACGAGGACTGGAATATGCAGATGCCACAGTTCCCAGCCACGGGAGCCAACACCATACCTCTCCTCATCATACAGAGCCGCCCTCTAATGCGGTTCCGCAGTCGTCCTCTGCCAGGCCTCCAGCATATACTACCACGCTAACCTAACCGATGACATCCCTTCACAACATCCACATCTATTTTGCCAACCTTTAACATCGAATGAATTCACCAATATGTTCTATACATACCTACATACATACATACACCCAGCTGTCAAAACCTTTGACTTTGAAGTAATAGATAACCAGGCTGTAATTGTGAACGTGTATGTGTCTCTGAGAAAAAAATAAAGAGAGACAGATAGAGGAAGCCTGTGCCAAGAAGATGTTCACCACTCTGTAAAGTACATCGGTGGATGTCACTTACTATTCAACATGCATCAGCTGAATTGGACTGTTAAGTCAGTTGCGCTCTGTGTGTCAGTTCATATTGTTTGGCGCAACCTGTGTCTGCTTCCATGGGCTTTCAAATCAACTCACAGATCTAATCCGAGACATAGTTTAGTTTTCAGTTAAAAATGTGCTGTTGACAGACCGCAGTTCAAGGGTAAACTCACACAAAAATCACACACTCTGAGGAAGGTCAAGGTCCAAGAAACTGCTGTTCTTGCTCTATACCATGCCATTAAATCAGGAAGACAGACGAGTTGTGTAAAAGAGCAGTCATACAGATTACGACATATATTTGCTTAAGATGTGAGCTACATTGCAGGTAAATAGCCTTATGTTGAGGGCTTCTGTAGAATGACAATGTGGCACTGAGTAGGAAACAGGCCAAGTGTAAACAAAATACAGATTTTGTTATGTTTTGGGCAACCCCACGAGTACTTGACAAGGCATGAAATCAGAGAGAAAGGGCTACAAATAAACTAAGCTGTTGTGATCTTGTTCTCTGGGCTGCCTTCAGTGTGTTTTCAGGATTATACTATCTCTTCTGCAGCACTCTCCAAACTGTTAATGTTTTTTTGTGCTGTCCCCCCCCCCCTTTCTGACATGGCAATGTATACTATGAAATGGACACATTTAATACCACCAACATTTTCTTTTGCTGTGTTTTGAGTCAATGGTTCAAACAGGACAGTGGAAATCGACCAAAATATAAAGGGGATGGTTGCTCTTTTTTTTTTTTTTTTTTGATTGAACCTCACGAGAAGCAACACTGCAAATGATCCGTGGCCAAATACAGCCAAGACAGAAACCTGAAGCAACAATCCTTAGGTTCACATAAAGGTATCACTGTGTATTATCAGTGTAAGTGATAAGGAAAACTATGTTGGCGTGGAGCCCAGAGGCAACAGATATTCTTATAATAATCATATGTTTTTTTTATTCTATAGTTAGAATAGGTATTTGTCCTACAGCCTGGAAATACAAATCACATTTTGTTTCTGTGTAACCAAGCTATGGCGATGAGCCTCAAGATATCAATGGCTCAATTGGCTCCATTGCCTCCTGCTCGACATGAGGGAGGTCAGTATTATAATGGGAGTGCAACAGTTTCACCTAAGTATACTACCTGTATGTATGTTAGGGTCAGAAACGGAGGTGACTAACTGCTATGTTAATGTCTATAAAGACATATATGAGCCATAATGCATCGCTAATGACACTGCACTTTGTCAAATAAAGAACATGTCATAAAAGACACATATAAAATGGTATGCTGAATTGTCACAACACTTATTGCGGCACTCACGCTTTCTTTAATCGCACTGTACCTTGATTGCTCCCTTCTCTGTAAGAAGCGTCAGCTAAATGTAAATGTATGCTATATTGTCCCTTACATTTCCACACATGTACATACTTTATACAGTGATGACAACCTTTTTTGGATGACAGAGTCAAGAAGTTTAAGAACTCCTAATGAAGAAGTTTTAAGTATATTTGTGTGTGTGTGTGTGTGTGTGTGTGTGTGTGTGTGTGTGTGTGTGTGTTTTTTTTTCTGTATTTGTACATCTGTGTGTTTTTGTCTGTGTGGATGTGCTTACATCTGTTTTGCTTGCACTGCATTGCGATTGCTCAAAACACTGCATTGATCTGCCGTAATGTGTATAGGTTGGGAGACGCTGTGCATGCTGAGTTGATTGTGTGCAGGTTTATTTAATTTGAAATCAATGGTAAAGAAAATAGACAGTCAAATACAATGGCAACAAAAGTATCTGAAATACCACTATATTGATCTGCATTCCCCACAGTTTGTGTTCATATATTTTGGTGGAAGTAGTATTACAAAAACAAACAAAAAAAAAAACACTGTATGCTTGTTGAGTGATCCGTGTATTTATTTGATGTTTTTCATCAGCAGTTTTTTTTTTCTTCCCATTTCCAAGACATTTTCGAATAATGAGAAAAGTTGGGATTGTGGGTGGCTGCTTCAATGTCAACCTGTTGAATGACTCATTCTTCTGACAGATGGCTGATCTGGCATCCTAACGTACCACTGGCAGATCAGGAAAAAAAGATACATAAATCACTCAAATCAATTTAGTAAAGAGAAGAAGGTCTTAACATTAGTTTTGCTTGGCTTCATTACAGCATCTCTGAATTATCATTGGCAGTTAGGCAGGTGTGTCACCGCAATTATTGATTTATTAAATTACTAAGTGCAGTGCTTGAGAATGCCCAACTTTGTAAAGAACCACACGCATAGATGAATATCCAGAGAGCCTCAAGGTGGCATTACTTTCCGTAAAGTTGAAGGTGTGTTAGTTTGTATGCCTTGTTTTTTTTTCTTACGTTTACATAGACCTGATCAGAGAAATATGTAACATCTATCCTGTGCAGAGGAGCTACTAGGTACTAGAGTGGTGTTTTCTGTGTCCGCATGCATGGGATTGGGAGCAGAGCTGTGTTTGTGATTGGGCCGTGTACCACGTGAAATGGTTTTCTCCCTTTGCTCCCATTTACATTTGTGACCTGAATCCAGGTGTTTGTATGATAACCCAGTTCTGTGCGTACACAGCACTTGAAAAGCCACTCTTTCAGCACAGCCTTTGATCATAATCTGACTGCTGCTTTCATGATCGCGCGATCCTGAATGTATTCAGAATGCAGATGTTTTATTTGAGCACTGCTCATTGCTGTGCCTTTGGCACACTGTTGTCGCTGCGTTTTATTGCGTGCAAACTTGTTTGAATTGATTATCAAGAGTCTATGCAGTAAATGATTGTACTCCGGAGTTAGGACAAGAATTGCTATACATAAATGGCAGTGTACATTGCTTAGGAAAGTCATTATAAAAGCATTAGAAACAATGTTTGTCTTTCTTTCTACCAAACAGACACACTGAGACATTTCATACTCATACATATCACAGTTTTTACAGACTGGGGTCTCTAACCCTCTCTCGTTCTATGTCACACAGGCTAGTGCCTGTAACGTACCTCTTTGACTTGACCTCTATGGATTGTCACATTTCTATGTATGTGACCAGCCAATCAAAGCCTATTCAACC
The DNA here is from genome assembly GCA_014281875.1 of Nibea albiflora. Classification (NCBI taxonomy): domain Eukaryota; kingdom Metazoa; phylum Chordata; class Actinopteri; family Sciaenidae; genus Nibea; species Nibea albiflora. Next base: position 10,571,383 of record CM024794.1, on the reverse strand, counting down.
CTTTGCGATTGCCATATAAAATGGCAAAGATCCAATTTCTCATCCACTTTCCTTCAGTAACAGCAGATGACAATAACTGAAAATGGGTTTGTCTGATGCATATATCACTGTTCTTTTATCCCTCGGTGCTTAGCAATCTGGCTTCTTAAGATTGGCTAGACTGTACTTGTTGGCACCAGTCAGTCTTTTTACAGCAATCTCCTCAAATTGCAGTGTGCATGACACTGCATCAGACCCGCCACTTACTCCTCTGGAATGTGATGGCGGATTGTCACATTAAAATTCCTGCCTTTCTTGTGCGTCCCGAGATCTACTCGGTGTGAGGACTTTTCTGAGTTTGTCTTACCAGTTTGTGTCTTATCACTCACAGGAGTTCTGTAAAGGCCTAAAATGAAGTCCTGACACCAGAACAAAATCTATGTTTTTGCTTCATCCATCACTCAACATCACAGCCTGCACCAGGCTAATGTAATGCATGCTGCGCTCTGTTGCCCTTCTGGGCTTTGGATATACTTGCTTTTAACAAAATAACCTAAACCCCAAGTATCAGAACGTATGTCAGCAGAGCCATGTGTTCACAAAGGTTCCAAGGCATTGTAACCTTAGTTTTAGAGACAGCAGTATTGCGTATTGTGTCTAGTGATGTGCGGAAATCCATAGCAAGTAGCTTTTTATCGCTGAATTATTGCAGATGCTAATGACAGAAATAAACTGAAATCAACTGACTCATATCACTTCTGCTCAAACTGCCAAACTCTAAATTTACATTAATTAAATGCCTTCATAAATTATGCCTATGTGTGCTGCAACAACCCACACAGTCAATATCTGTCAGCAATGATGTGATGATATAAGGAGTGTACCCTGTACCTCAAACACATTTTTTTTTTTAATTGCAGGCCTATGTTTTCATAGAGTGTACTCTATAATGCATTTTAATGTTAATTAAACCTTCTAATAACTTAAAGAATGTTTCAGTTTTGAGGCCTTTAGAGAAGATTTGATTCTATGAACTCCCATCACAGCCCAGAATAAATGATTGCTTTTAAACAGCAGTTAAAGGCTACACTAAGATCTAATTTTCACTGCATTAAACAGCAGCGCATGTTTGTGATCAATATGTTTGCGTGTGCCGTGCTGTATGTGTAAGATTAGTTGCCTCTGTCTTTAGCAACTGTACAAATGTGCTCCTTACCGAGGCCGGTAATCCATAAATCAAGTTTAGCTCTCTGTTTAATGAAACATGACTATTAATGGTGACAGCCAGGATTTGTGCCATGTTCATAATGGATGAGTTTGCTAAGATTACTTAAAAACCAACCAGCCACCAACATTAAAGCAAGTTCTGAGTCTCAAGTTGTCTTACTCTTTAGTATTATTATCAAAGGGCCGCATTGTGTTTTACATCTTTTATCTTTTTTGTGTTCTTTCGGTCTTAGATCTCTTTTTTTTCCATGTTCACAATCACATTTCACTCACTTTCCTACAACTGTAAGATCTATTGACTGGCAAAAATGTCAGCATAGTGCTTACATGATGCTCCAGTTGAGTGAATGCATGGATCTGTTTAATTAGATTCTTCAGATATGAAAAAATGTATCTTATAAGGGCTGGAATGTACAGCTGAACAATTAAAAATGCATAATGTACCACTGAAGCTGCGAGACAGGTCACGGTGACATGCCTCGCAGAGTTTTCCCTATAACGTTCAATTTCACTATGAAAGGTCAGGGCAAACGCTTACGCAAAGCACTGCTAATTGATGTATAGTGAAAAGGGAGTGCATTAGAGACACTAAGCTGAACAGAGATTGTGTGTGTTTGAGTGTGAGTGTCATTGAGAGATGGGGGGGGGGTTCTGGGTGAGTGCACAGGTGCACAACTCTGTGAGCGTCAGAGTGTGTGTTTGCGTGTCAGTGTGTAATTGGCCTGACGTGGTTTGTGTATTTCGGCCCAGGGGAGGTAAGTTATTGGACTGACCTCTGTAGTGTGACAACAGTAGAGTCTGAGGCAATCTACAGGCCCAAACATCAGCAGCCACCAGCAAGCAAAACACATTAAAGATTAAAGCAGTCGCTCAGAACAAAGCCACTGGTGTGTGGTTTGTTAAAAGCGGACTTTGTGCGTATCGTTGGTTCCATTGGGGCTGGTAGGGGCGCTGTACAGGTTTGTGTATGTGCGTGCTTGAGCGTGTATATTTGGGAATTCGAGTCACCGTTGTGTGGTTTGTTGACACGGACGGTTATTGTGAGTGCTGCTGAATCCACAGTTGGCCACTTTTAAAGCCACTTATGAAAATACTGGTATGTGCAATGTGTTTGTGATTTTCTTAAATGTACGTGGGGATATTTAGTGATGACAGCGCAAGATGCTTTCAGAATTAAGTGAGTTATTTTCCTGCAAAACTTGCTGAAATGTTTGTTATGTTCTTGGCCACTTTAAATGCCTTTTGAGGATGAAAGTTTTACATGGTAAAGCATCTACATTTTGGTATCTGGAGTGCCCATGAAATGTGAAAGAAGCAACCTGGTCAGTGTTTTGAGGGCTTCTCATTAAACGTGTGTTTAGATTTTGCTCCTTTTTTTGACATGAGGAGTCTGACATTTTTCTGCTGCAAGCAACCCCCTTTACATTAGTATTAAGTTGAAGCTAAGAGCTAATTGTGGGAACTGCTCTGCTGTTAGCTGCAAAGCCCAGCACAAAGTATTCATTGTCCTCCGATCATCTGAGATCACAATACACACAGTATTTTGAAAGGCTTTCAGAAAGATAATCTACAGCTTTGACAAACATCATAAAGTATAGATTTCCAGGCAGGTTTGTAACTTTGCATACACAGTAATCACGATACTAGTACCTGGTTGCTTACATTGTTTATTAGGTGTCTTTTTTTTACCAGAAATACTTAACTATGTTGCGATGGGTGGTGTGGAAGGTGACCAATCAGAGCAGGTTTTTCTTTTCCTGGCTTAAGGCAACAGGAGCAAATACGCAGTGCTCCAGACAGAGAGTGAAAAGAGCTGCTGCAGCTTTTGACAGGGAACAAAATTGTTTTTTTTTAAATCAAGTAAACCTATTGTCATGGAATTTTCTGTCCTTAGGTTACACCTGGTCACGTGTGGGCCCTAAGGTCCTCAGCAGTAGGAGGTTGGCTTTGGTTGAGAACAGTAGGTGCCAGTCTATCTCAACACTGTGGTGGCCAGGGTCAAGGAGACCTATTGCTGCCTTCCTAGACATAATAGATAGATTGCCGTTGACATTTCTTTAACATAATCAACAGTGTCAGAATGTGAGACCGACTCAGGCACTTCTAATGTAGTTTAAGTGTCTCTTATTCTTCTTGGCCAATAAATATTACAGCATAAGACATCGGAGGCTCCTGAACACTTTCTGAACTCCTGACCTCACAATTGACAGACATCAGACATTTCTCCACAACACCCATTCTAGTAGTCACCCAAATAAAAGCATGGACCTGAAAATGAGCATACTATGTCTCCTTTAAAGCAGCAGGCACGCATCTGAGGGCTCTATGTATGTAAGTGTGGCTCATGAAGGAGAAGATTTTGGCAGGGTTGACGGCACATAACACCTTGTTATCTTCGATCTGTCCTCTTGTTATCAGTGTCTTCAGACGAAAGGTGACTGAAAACCACCTTGTTGTCTTGTTGCTCCCTTGTCGAAATGGATTTCAGTGCCTCGTCTGTGTATGCAGGTTGAGTATGTGTGACGGGGTCACTTGTTATGGAACAATGCATGCCTTGGTTTTTAACTTTTTTGATCAAAAAGATGAGCGTTAGTGGGAGCACTGGGAGAACTTAAAACAGTGGCCAAACGGAAAGCAAGGGGCTGACTTTTGCCTTGTGGCTTTTAACTCTGCCCATCCCTGATTTTACATAATGACCTCTGTAGCCTTTTTTTAGAGAGTCCTAGGCTCTTATTAAAACCTAGGTGGCGTTGTCAGCTTTAGAATTTAAACACATATGTGTGTCTTTTGTTGGCCATTATGTGTGACTGTGTATGTATAAGGTTTTTTCATTGCAGTTGCACAGCGTGACAGAAGTTCTCTTTGTGAAAAAGGAGACAAAGTCAAGCCGGACGAGGAAGTAAAACGACGAAGGACAAAATGCGCCGTGAGTGACAGGGAAAGGAAATAACGGAAACACTAGATAAAATACGGTATAATAAGACAAGAAAGATTCAGAATGTTAAACAGACTTCAAGGTTGAATCGTAACAGAGATAGAGAGAAGGAAAACTGGACAGATGCAACAGCCACTGAAGATATGAGAAGGATACGGAAAGATACTGAACGAGACATTAAATTAAGGATATTTCACTTAAGCTTACAGAAGAACCTCAGCTCCCTTTAAGATTGGTTTTACATTTATCAGTTAAGTAAAGGACAGCAGGCATCTTCAAGATGAAAGGAATACAATGTTTGTACATTAACATTAAGTTTGTATTTTGGATTTAAGCTATTACATAATGGCTGCAAATATTAAATATGTCTTTTGTGAATAAATACTAACTTTTGAATGATGTCTAGCATGCAGTAAATAAGTGTTTATCACGACCCTTGTGCATCTGCTAACTCTCAGTGACTAACAGTCGTCTGAATGGAAAAAGAATAGGCACAGGGAGTCATGTGCTGTACAGACCATAAGCTCCTTGAGGCAAACTGTAATTTGTGATACTTGGCTATATAAATAAAAACTGAATTGACCTGAGACAGCAAGAGAATAATGATGCCAAGAATGAGTATGTGTCTCCTTTAATGAATGTGATCTCATTGATGACTGGAAAACATATTTATAAAGTGAATGTATAACAGTGTCTTGGTTTGACCTCTTGTATGGACTACATTGCTATAAACACTACTGCTTTCCCACTGAAACATGGCACTTGCCAAAAAACAAAAGGAAAAAAAGGACAAATAAATAAATAATAACAATAATAGGTTTGACTTGCAAACTGTTTCAGACAAAAATAATATAAATGCCTCAGCAAAATATGAAATACACATAAAGAAAGAAGAAAATTAGTGAATCCACAGGGAAAGCACCAAAGAACAGTCATAGCTGTTTCAGCACAATTCTCTCATGTCCCAGACCTCTTAAAAAGTATTCTTATACAGTAGAAATTATTTTCCTGTGTGTGCATGTGTGGTTTTGCGTGTGCGTATCTATGCCTAAGGGCTGCTGAGGGGTTTCCGTCCCTGCATGAATAAATGTTGTGTTTTTAATTCTATAAGCCACAGTTGGACACACACACACACAGACACACTTTGTTAACTCATGGCCAACAGTTTTTAATGTTGTTGGGACAAAATTATCTTGATTCTGAAGTGGTGCTATAATTTTTTGCCGAGGGGTTGAAAGTATGCGCTCAAGGACTGCACTTTGCTACATAATTTGATGCAACATTTTCTACTACCTTTTACGTCTACTCCACTTCATTTCAGACAGAAATATACAACATCAATGTAATGCATCAGTTGATTTTACTCGTTTTCTTTACCTTTATTTAATTTTTGCATACGCGTGATGCAGATGACAATTGAATATTATTATGGTGTGGTACATATACTGTTTCCACCACTAGTTTTCCATGCGCACTATATTCCTTGAGTCCTTGAGAACAGCTAACAAAGCTTTTGACATAAAGATGGTGAACAAAGACACACACACACACCTACACAAACACACAGTACATGGTTATTGATCTTGTAGTTTTGTCAGAATTGTGATGGGTTATGAGAGATGTGGATGCTGTACTGACCTGGCGGCTATGTACCGCCAACCCATCCGAGTGCTACTGTAGGACTTGCATCTTTCTACTGAATGGATGATTTCTCTGTGTGCACTTGCCATCCATCACCTCAACAGTTTCACTATTACAGACAGGCATGCACGCAATCTTCAACACTTCACACACAGCGCGGTAAATGAATTCACACAAATACGCAAGCTTGCCAACAGTACACACCCCATGTGAGCACGAAAATACAGAGACCGTCATTTTATTAACTGCCTAAAAAACAACACACATCAAAGACAAATTGGTGGCTTTGAGAAAGTAAATTAAATGTTCTTACCTACTTTTTTTTTTGGTGGGGCAACAAGCATGTCTCTGCCTGTTCCACACTTTTAAGCGTCCCCTGGAAATATGTTTTCAGGACATTTTTTTGAACATGCTAATATGTCCATTGAGCCCTTACGGGGACTATTCACATTCCTCTACAAACTTTTATTTTCAAAAGGGGCCAAGTTTTTCCAAAAGGTCAGCGCATCTCAAGCCAAACTCTTCAGATAGAAACTTTTGTACATATAAATCTCCAAAACGTTAACAGCTCTCATTCCTTTCCTCCCTCTAACCTCTCATCTTCCCCTCAGCTGTATTTAGGTGTAACTGATGCTAACATCACACTAATGGGGTTTTGGATGGAAGCAGGGGTAAAGGGGAAGAGACGAGTTATAGATCGATATGGGGTTAGGTGGGAGGCAAAGGAGCCAGTACATAAGAATGAATGCAGGATGATGACAAGAGGGATACATGAAGGTGAAAGTGGGCCTGTGCAGGAATGAATCAGCGAGGTAGCTGTCGCCTTTAGCAACCAGAGGCCCACTGATCAATACAAATAACATCTCTGCAAGTCCATTCATCTATCTGCTGTATATATCTTCATTTGTTTCTGCGACCTCTCTCTCTAGTTTCTATCTGCTTTGTAACCGCTTTGTTTATTTACTCTACTGCTCTTTCTCGTGTGAGTTTGAGGATGTGTGCTACCATTTGTAGAGCTTTGATGAAGTTAATAATAAAGGATTCTTGGTGAATTATTTATTTATTTATTTTTTAACTGTAGGAATTGCAAGTTATTGTAGGATAAAGGTCAACTGGTATCAGGATTTAAGAGATAAACTGAAACTTCATGGGAGGTTGCACCCCATTCATCAAGTTTAAATTTGCTTCTTCACTGTCCTCACTGTAACTTTCACCCGGGAAAGCATATATCACCTAACTGCATAGCCTCTTATCAGTTACACGTCACAGAAGATGTGTAAAAATTAAAGGAAGTCCTTTTATTAGCTGACATGGTCAGGTGAGTTTTGCTTGGAAAACCTTGCACCATATTGACTGTTTATGCTTGGCTGCGGTTTGGCTCCATGCCTTCCAGTACCATCCCATTGGGATTTAAGACAGGTACATGTGTGTGTGTGTGTGTGCATGCACATGTTTGTCAGTCTTTGTGAGTGTGAAACAGCGTCAGAGAGGCAGAGAAGGCGAGAAAACTGACTCCGAGGATTGATTTTTTGTATGAATGCCGGAGATTGATTTGTGTGTGTGTCTGTGTTCTTTTTTTTAAAACTCCATGTGAAGAGTGTCTGCAAATCCACATCACACCCATATTAGAGACCCAGATAGTCCATACTCAGTAGCTGTGTAGATGTGTGGTCATGTGTTTCAGGTCTATGTGTATGTGAGTTTAGATGCTGAAGTGTGGGCTTGAGTGTCCCTTGGTCTCATTAGCCACCTGTCATGAGTAGATTCTCTGCCATGATCCCCCCCCCCCCCACCTTGCCCTGCTCTCTACCTCTCTTCCTCTCCCTTGCCTGTTCATTCTGTCCCACATAGCGTGATTCCTGCACATACGCACACACGTGCAGATACACACACAAAAACAACCGATCACACACAACCTCCTCAGAGCTCCATGCCAACAGACCGTCGGCAACTGCTCTTGTTTACGCTGGAGATGAATGAGACAGATCGTTGCTCAACTTGCCTAAATAGTTCCCCAAACACCCAGACAGGTGGTGTGTATGTGTCTGTTGTTGTGTGTGTGGGTGTGTGTGTGTGTGTGTGTGTGTGTGTGCCTGTGTTCAGGGAATGTGTGCACGTGTGTGTACGCATGTATGTTTCAAAGATCTAGTGGCAGGTGGCACCATTTCATTGTTTGTTTTTGCTCCCATCCCTCACGACTTCCCTCCTCCTCCTCCCCCTCCTTCCTCACCTCCTCTCCCTTGTCTTTCTTACCTTCTCTGCTCCCCCTTTTCTTCTCTCTGAAGAAGTGCAAAGCTTAATTAGAGAACAAAAAGCAAGGTATGCTATACCTAGCAATTTTCCAGAAGAAGCACGCCAAACATTAATTCAGAGTAAAACTGTAAAGCTGGCCCCCGTCCAATCACTTTAATTGCAAGCTGCTAGTTAAAATTGGGAAGGTGCTGATACGCAGGAGACGCTACATGCTCATTTGGAGTCCATGACGAAGCCGAGCAAATCTTATTTCCTCAAATGTGTAAAATATTAACTAAAGACGCGAGCGAATGTGGCGAGGGGGGGTTGACACTTTCCCTAAGATAGGAAAACCAACACAACCTGAAAACAAGAGATAGCGAGATAGAGGATCAGATAGCAGGATGTGAAATGAAGGCAAAAGCTGCATTTAACAACAGATCGATATAGTTGACTGGGGAGAGACCACTAGAGACTTAACCCCAATGAAGGGAAAGTTAAAGTATAATTTTCTGAGTCACAGCTAATAGATCTGCCAGGAATCAATACACTTGACTTGGAAAAGAAATGAAGCCCAAAACTAAACCTACATGTACATGTACATGCATTACCAGCTATGACTGTGGCACAATACTCAACCCACCTGTTGATGCTTTTGTCAGAGTGGTGCTGAATCGGTGTTGTGGACTGTATATTTTAAGGTTTTTCCATTATTATTTGCTTTTCATACCATTGAATAAATATTGAACACCACTATTTTACAGTGGAATACATTAATACCCAATATGCTGTCTCAAAAACGGACACGGCACTCCTAGATGGGAAACTGACAGGCTTTAAAATGTAGGTTTAGTGCAAGGCTGCTGCATTCGATTGCATCAGTGTGCATGCACACCAATTAAATGGTAACTCAGTGTAGAAAAAAGAAACTTTTAGATCAAATTGTGCAGCTGAAATGGAGCCAGCAGAGATGCCAGAGTGAGATAAATATTGTCAGCATTTTTGGGAATGAAGCATTAGTGAGAGCAGTGGGACAACGATGATGAATTCCTACGTCGTTAAACAGGACTTTGAAGTTAAAATAATTCCTCAAGATCAGATGAGAGAATCTGATTCGGCTCCCTCCATTTAAACTGAGATGACCGATATGCAAGGATGAACAATTCTTAATGCGGTAAAGGATGCACTTTCATTTAAAATAACCTGAAAAAAGAATTTGTAACAGAATCCAACCGGTTCCCGCCCTGTCACTCTGTGGATTCATTTCTTTTTAAGATTCAAAACAACTTTTTAAAGCATTGTTTCTAGGCAGCCCTTGTTTACACGGCAATAAACTGAATATTAGACAGTGGAAATATTGTCTAAAAAAAAACATCATCATCAGTTAAGACAGACTCTAACCTTTTCATTGTTGATGATATAAGGCTGGAAGATAAATGCCTTGAAGAATGGAAAAAAACACACACACAACACACACACACAAAAAAAAGCAGTCGCCTACTTGACCTTTCAGCATCCGAAGGGTGCTAAGATTTGTTACTTACGCACTTGTGATCTGTGAATCGCAAAGTAGCTTTACGTTGGGTGCACACTCAACCATGGCGACCTACTGGGGTGCCCAAGATGACTTAATGGACAGACACAGCAACTGACACACACACACACACACTCACACATAAGACACATGTTTGTCTTTAATGTTTTAGATGCACTTTACAAAATGCCGACTAGACAAACGGCAAACATGAGCCCAAATAAATCAACAAAAGAAAGTAAAGACTTACTCCATTGATTGGCATTTGAAACACACTAGGAAGAAATCAATGGACATCTAGCCTTTGTTTGTAGTTATTTGACCCCGGGGACCAAAGTTACTTATTGACGTACTTTGCCATCTTTTATGCATTCTAAGAGTTCCATGCCTTTGTCTGAGAAGTTCTTATGATAATGTAAAGGTAAAGCTGTATTCTATTATTATAAGGGCTAAAACCTGTTGTTTACCTCTTCCAGGAAGCCACATTAAGAAAGCCTCATGAGGCCAGGTTCTCAAATTAATCAGAAATGATTTGACCCCACACACACACACCCACACACACACAATGAGAATCCTGAGTAACGTGAATTAAAAAAAGAATAATGCGCATCTGTGCAAGCCCCCTTCTAGCAGCAGTACCCAACTCTCATGACAAATTACCAACATAACACAACACTGTCCCCAAAACTAACTTAATAGGCTACAATTTGGAGCACATCCCTGGGGTAAACGTGTACATGTGCATCTGTGTATATGCACGTGTAGGTGAGTGAACACTGTCACTGTGTGATATTTGCGAGCAGGTTTTCTCTAAAAGCAAGTTTGTGTGTGTGCATGACCCTGGAAGGAGCAGAAAGCAGGTCGCCTTCCTGCCTGTCAATCCTTGTTTTTTCTACATCTTTCCTATCCATGAAATATTTACACAAATTACAATGAGGCTTCATCAACTATTTAAAGCCGACCTGCACACACACCTCGGAGTACTGTGACTTGTGATGTTAAATGAATAAGTGTATACAGAATGATCTTTTTTCAGACCATCAATAATGCAGTCATTTACATTTTTGGATTGAACAAAGCTGGAATGATGTAGAATAAAGCCTGACTACGGACTTCTATTCTAATGTCTCTGGAAAGTGCCCTTTAGGTAGTAAACTTTGTACCTTCATTCTTAAGAATAATTCTGAGGCAACCAGACTCCCTGCTGCTCAAGTGTGCGTGTGCTCATTCTGTTGAATATCTGATTCAGGTTTACGGAAATTAATTTTAGATTATTGCTATCTCGTTAACCTCTTCAGTGAGAGAAACTGAAAATTAGGTTTGACTGTGACTGCAAGCATCCGCCTTACTTGAGCATCACTGAGCAAGGCGCTTTAATTGCGGTGAGGTTGTTGAGTAGTGTTGTTGAGGTTGTTCAAATTCTGTGATTGACCACTGTTGGGATCAGTCCACCTCTTCCTTTCCCTAAACATGTGTGTTAGCCCTGTGATGGCCGTGCCCACATTCCCAGGGTGTACCTCACCTCTCACCCCATGCATGCTGGGATAGGTTCCAGCCTTCCACAGCCGTGATTAGGATAAGTGGAAAGATAAGGGCTTGTGTCCACATTATTTCCTGGCAGAAAAATGCTGGCAGGGCCCCCGGACTGGGATGAAGCACTTATGCAGTGAGAGAGAGAGAGAGAGAGAGAGAGAGAGAACTGCTACACATGGTATTCGTTCCTATGACAACAATATCTTGACAATTTCTAACTATTCACTTTTAGATTAATAAGCATGCCGTGGTTTTGTGAAACAACTGCAGCAAACGCAGGTGGAAATATTGCTTTCTATGTTTCTACAAGTTGTTGTCAGTTGCCTTCACTCTCTCCTGCATGGTCTGATATCTGCCTGCCTGAGATTTTCAACTAGAACCGCTGAAGGTGACCACACAAAAAAGATGTGGCAGCATGCACTGGGTGAAGCAATTTCCCCTCATAAACTCTCTTCTCAGTGGAAACGATTGAAAAAAAAAAAAAAGGATCTGTATGACACAAGCCCTAAAGTGGTTAATATCAGTGATAAAATATACCATAAGTGAACAAGAATAAAAAATATCATTGAGAGTGAAATGAGAAGGAAAATATGCCAGGATTGCAAAAAAAAGAAAAGAAAAAAAAGATGTTAGGTTGAGAAGTATGAAAGGTTGAGGTTGAGGGGTATTTTCAGAGTTCTGTGCTCTTTTCCAAAGACTCAGGAAGTTTTATGTGCTCCTTCTGGCAAAATGATACAAATTATCCAACAACTACAGCAGTGGTGTCTTTTTAAGTCGCAATAAAAACTAGGCTGTGGGCAGAAACAGACAAGAAATGGAATGAAGAGGGAAATCACACTGAGAAGAAGACAGAGAGAGAGTGGCAGACAGACAGAGGAAAATGGTAAAAGCAAGTGATAGACCAGTACAGAGAAAAGTGACAAAGTTGGGGGAGTTGAGGGGAGAGAGAAAAGGAAAGTGGGAAAGAAGTATGACAGAAAAGACACCATTACATGCAGAGAGCACAGCGTAAATGACAACATGCTATAGAGCTGTTACTTCAGGTGAAGTTTAGAGCATGGGGAAAATGTTATTAGGCAATACTTGTTTCTGTTTACCGCAACAGAGGTCACAGTGAGTTGATTCCCATGACAGTACACTGTAGATGCATGCACACACTCAAACACACATGTTCAAATAGATGCGACATACCCACAGCCTCACGTGGAAAAATCAGACACAGGGTAACACGGGTACACACACTTTAGTAGACGGGCATCATTCACATGCTCAAATGCTACCTCGATCTTTGACACACAGCTGCACCCCAGCCAGGCAGGAAGCTGTTGGATGTGTCCATCTGCAGTGAACATTTATGACAGATGGGAGACACTTTGAACAGCCATCGGCCATTACACTTCCCAAAGGAGCAACTACCTGGAACGACAAATCACTCCTCCGTTCATTCCTCCTCCTCCTCCTCCTCCTCCTCCTCCCCTTTTTTCCCTTCCATCTCCACAGGCTTCTGCCACAGCAGGGGAGAGATTTAACATGACACGCCGCTGTACATGACAAAACAGTCAGGCAAGTGAGAAGCAAAAGAACCGGAGGAAGGGTGATTGGAAAAAGGAACTAGGCGGGGGCTTAGATATAACGGGGTAGTAGATGAGACAGAGAAGTACAATATACTGGAGAGAGTAAGACATCCGGCAAGAGATATATGGTATGTAACGTGGATATGCATTATCCATGATGTGAGAAGAATCGTCCCAGATTTTGAAAAACTGGCATGAACTGACACAAGCAGAAAGAAGATGAGGAGAGCCAGGTTTATCTTGTGAAACGACTGCATTTATTGGCCACAAAAACTGACTTTATTCTCTGGATTATATCATCCAGCAGCTGCTTCACCACTGTGGATTTATTTTGAAAGAACTGTGAAGAAAGGAACATGGAAGAAGAAAGAAAATGTAAAAAAAAAAAATATATATATATATATATATATATATATATATATATAAATTATAATGCCTGTAATGGGGCATATGTAAGCGTTTTGATGCATCTCTTTGACTATATACTGTAGTCAAGTGTGAGTGTAAAGATAGCCCCCGTGAAAAATAGAGCATGTCTCAGTGAAGTTTCCCTCTTTAAATAAAGGTTAAAAGAAGTAAAAAAGAAAAAAAATGGCATTTTAACACAAATGGTTATGGTATGCTAATGGTAGTAGTTAAAATTACAGTAACTATGGCTGTATGTGCATTTTTTGTAGCTTTCAATGTCAGCAGTGAGAGAGAAAGCAGCAACAGTGGAAGGGCCTAGACGCAGACGTGGGTTAACAATAAGCCAACATGGGGGAGGCGGGACAAAACAACAAGGACAAATTGATGGAGTATATATAGAGATAGAAATAGATAATAGGCAATAGTTATGAGTTTCATATAGAGTTTCACATATGAATAATTAATTAATAACAAATCTATGTCCCACCTAGTCTATCTACTATCTACTATCAAGAAAATAAACACTTTCCTAGCCTAGTTTCTAACACTAGTTCTGGCCTATGTGATTAATGATACAGTGTGTTGGATTATTAAAGGTCATGGTAATCATTTCGGTGGGCTTTGCTTATAGCCCCATTATTGAACAAACAGGGATATGTGGGTGATTGGATTACTGCTCAGAATTATAATGAAGTTGACAATAAGCAAATCAATGCAATGCCTTCACAAGCCAAGTGATTCCTAAAGAGTTTGCGTGCGTGTGAGTATAATGATGTGAGGGCATGTGACAGAGAGAAAGCAATGGTTGAAAGGTGAAGATGGCCAAAGTGACAGAGACAGATAGAGATTTCAAAAGGCTACCGTCTCTTATCAGCAAAGGTCAGTCAAGCAATTACGTGACACATTGATTTATATCCCTTGAGGCAAACACTCCAACAAAAGCAAGAGCAACACACAAAGACACACGCACCGACTCAAATACACACACAGAGACCCGGCATCAATCCGTTGCCCACCCCTAATTATTATTGTTTTCAGTGGAAGTTCTGTGGCTGGCTGAGATCATTAAGGTCTTGGCCACTGGGATGGCGCTGTTTTTAGTATCTGCACTAGCTTTTTCCCACACCCGACAAGCCAGTCCATTCATTACATGAAACATCCGTCACTCATTCCTCACAGCTGGCAGCTGTGCTCCTTTGTTCATTGAATGTGTAACGGAAAGGGAGAGAGATTGTGTCTCTTGGCTCTTCCTCTCGGTCCTATAGCAAATGTATGTGCATGTGTGTCCAAAAAGTCGTGTAACAGATGTTTAAGACGCGTAAGTGAAGCTGTGATACATCCACATGAGCTAGATGAATTGGATTAGAGTGACTTTTCTCTCACATTAGACTTGCACTGCAATGCATTACTCCTAATTAAATAAAGGCAGCACAAAATCCAGAGCCTTTGATGCTCTCTGTGATATCAGTTCATGAGCTGTAGTATGCCTTGTGAATTTCTATTCACAAGTTTGAAATTTACATTTAAATAATGTGTTTGGTCATAAGGCTGTAATTACAGACCTTTATCCACGTTGCTTTGGTCAGAAGCCTAATATTAGATGTGTATGGGGAAAAAAATTAAAACCATGTTTAGACTTGCTTAAAAAATAGCTCTACCCTCTCATGAATTTGAATGAGGCCACTACATTTATACCACTAGGGTACTATTTCATAGGGCCAAGGAGAAAAATGCTGTCATCTGGCAATTATGAACCTGGCTCAACTTTTGCCAAAATGCCAAGAGACATCTTTTGGCAGTTTGGCAAAGTGCACATTCTTGGTAGATTGCTTTGTTAATTAAATGGCATATTCCAACTGTTTACTTTGTGGTTGTTGAGATGAAAAATAAAATTACCACCATGACAACTTTCTACAGTTATGAAATCCTTTCCTATGAATTGTTATGACATCTGATAAAAATCTCAAACTCCAAATGTATGGATCTGTAACGTAACAGATTGGAACTAAACAAAAAAGCACAGCTATGGCTGATGGAAACGTTTGGTTATTGACCTACTGTAGTGGACAAACTCAAATTCTGACTGGCTGGTGGTGGTAAATCCATCAAAGTCAGTAGGATTCATCCTCTGAGGAACATGAACAGCTATACCAAAATTTGTGTCAGTCTTATAGTGCATGTCTGTACCAATTCATCCAAAATTGTTGAGATATTTAAATCTGTAATGATCAACGAGCCGACATTCATGAAGGCATCCATGAAGTTAACTTACCATAAGTCACTAACATGGCGGTTAGAAACATTACATGTTTGTGATCACAGGTGTTGTGCAGTCACCGATTTCTCAGGAACACCAACAGTGTCATTTTTAATGTCGCTCTCTCTTTCTTTATGCTCAACCTATCATTGAACAGCAGGCAGCACTAACAAACAATGTAAAATGTCATTGCAACCGCTGCCACATGCTTGAATTTCCCTCCTGTTTCAAGCCTGAAGGAGCTGCAAAACACTCGCCACAAAACGTCATATCTAGAGCCAGCGTTTGGTGTCTGTTCTGGGCTACTGGAGAAATATGGCAGTTCTGCATGGCAGACTCCGTGTAAGAAGATCCACAGCGTTTGTAGAAAGGCTCATTCTAAGCTGACAAAACATGCTCTTATTCTTATGATTGGACCTTTAATGTCACCCTTATAAGATCAGGTCCGGAATTTAGCGAGAATCCCAGTGTCCCTGCCCACATTACACAGAGAAAAACAAAGTTGCATTTTATCAGGCAGTCTTGGACAAGTTTGAAATAGGCTCTCAAGTTGTTGCTTCAAAATGCCAAGTCTAAACCTTGTCATCCTGTACCACCAGCTCCATATGGCATCGCAGCACAAAATTCCAAGCACCTTCTCCCTGATTCAATCAAGCCATTTTCAGCCACATTTTTCTGCCACCGTCCCAAGGGCAAAATGTGTGTACCCTCACCAGGAGGCAAAGTAATTCTACTCTGCCACCAAACCAGAACTAGCGTCCTGGATAAATGTGCACATACACACAATGAACAGCACGTGTCTATGTGCTTGCAATACACACACACACCAGCCACATGGTTTATTAAACATCACTGTCTCCTGCAGTGAGCCCTGGTTTCCCAAGGCGTCTGTTCTTCTTGGCACTCGACGCACAGTTAATACATGGGAGACTTTAGAAAAACACACAGTCACCTTACATTGGATACCATGAAAGCGCACAAACGTGCGAGAATATTTAGATTATTGATAAATGAATGTGCATATTCCATGGATACATTACAGCGTACCTGCAAAAAGGCTATTTCTCCACAACCAGGTTCTGATCTTTCTCTCTTCCTCCCTCCCTCACACACACACACACCCACACACACAAAATTGTATTTTATATAACGTAAATTACCTGAGGCAGTATTAAACAATTACTGAACCTTTGAATGGATTTAATTGACTTCAACTGATTCATGATTGAAAACAATGAATAACTAATTGAATTTAAGCTCCAAATGCAAATAGGTGAAGTGTCCATATTAAGCCACTCCTGCAGGACAAGCCAACAAAAGCACATACGCATCGACTGCAACTGCAACACTGGAAAAGGCAATTATGACCAAATGCAGCACATTTAAATATTTATATATATTCAGTAATAATTCAGGCTTATCAACAGCTATCATTAGGAGGGAGCAATACAGTATACAAGGTATAACGCACTGATGGGCATATTTATGTAATGAAGAGCACAGGTCAAACGTGCACTGCCAAGTTTTCTGAATTTGCCATCACAATTTGCATGTATTAAACTGCTCACTGATGTACTTTGGCATGCAAGCAACAACTACAACAACAACAACTGGGAACTCTTTCAGGCATATTCTGAAAAGAACAGAGCCCAGTAAGTGCAGTTCAGTGGGTGGTTTTGTTTGAGATCACCAAGCTCTAAAGTGTCTAAATTTAATTCACTGCAGGTAATGCTGCTACAGCGGTAATTAAAGAGACATAAAAGAAAATGAAAAAGACACATAAGGATATAATGAGATTCATAAAACAACTGATTGGCTATGTGAAAAAAAATGAATACAAGCCACCAGTAAGAGAGTCAGTCCAAGCTGGCCAAGGTGGAGTGCAGAAGCTAGTGGATGGCATACAGTAGATGGTGTTGATACAGTCAACATCTCATTATAATATGAAGGTAACGCAGACTGTAAATAGGTAATGCACAATGTAAATATCTTCACAAAAAAGGGTGAGCACTAGCCTATAGTGATTTCACATTTCATTGAACACTAAGTTTAAGTTTAATGAACAGAAAACCCACAGTTTTCCTTCCTCTCTTTGTAGCCTGTGTTCATTTGACATTCCACTGCTTCTTTTCTTTCTAATTATCTATTTTTAATTATTTATTTATTTACTTTTTAATTTTATCTTGGCGCAACCCCTATATTTTGTAGTACACTAATGTTGGGTTTTGGATAGCAAACATTTTCCGCCAGATTCTACTAAGGTTTTCTTCAAACCTGGTTATTTAACTTGCTCTGCAGTGAAAGGAGAGGTTCAGTATGTGGAGTGTCGATGACACTTTGGAGTCTCTGTGCCAAAGCTAAGCTTTGCACTGTCTGCCATTTTCCTACGTGGATCAGATCAACATTGAGCTGATGCATTTATATCCCGAGCCTTTCCAAAATCACAGAATCAATTTCATCATTGTACATTCTTCAACTAGTACACACGTCTAAAAAAAGTTTTTTTTGAATAAGTCAAATGGTCTAAAGAATGTTTGTGCACATCACACTGGCTGGTCATGCCAGTTAGCAAATCAACAGCACTGTTGGATATGTAGACATCCTGGTAACAGAATATTTTGCAGTTGCACAGGCTTCATCTCCCTGAAATGCAATGACAATTAAAGCTGCAAGCAGCGTTGGACGGGCCCTCGCACCTCCGTGCCTGTCGGGGGGGTGGCACGTTGGGGGACACAGGCCTGACACCAGGCGGAAAACATGTGAGCCGTATCTTTGAAAATTTGTAGGGGGCGCTACAGAGCCGTTTTACATCGGGCAGTCGAGCTCCAAGAGACTTTTTTGTAGCCCTTGTGATCGTGCACGTGTATGCCAAATTTCAGACACATAGGTGAAATGCTGTGGCGGGCCTGCTTCATTAAATGTATCTAGGTGGCGCTATTGCTTATCGCAAAAATTCAAATGCAGATGTGTTCAGGGCCGAAATCTCATCAATGCATTGAAATTTGGGGCAGGTCAGACCACGTACGCGTAAGTTAGAGCAACATTTACAGTCATGGTGAGACGTCGATATTCGCTGCTCACTTCCTGTTAATTTTAGCCCATTGCTCCAAGAGAAGGCCATATCCATAACTTATTATTGTTGTATACATTTGTTCAGGCCTGGACTACAATCAAACATGTGAAATTTCAGTCTGATTCTACAATGTATGTGTGAGTTACAGCCAAATTACTCCCACTTCCTGTTTGCTGGCAAACATCAAAATTTAAAACGCCGCCATGAAAATTTCCTTTGATGAAACATTAAAAGCTTTGCACTTTAACATCGCCCATGTCTGTAGATCGTACGGTCCAAATTTGACAACGATCAAAACAAAGCTCTAGGAGGAGTTCGTCTTAGTACGAGGTGTGGAAATGTCCAAAATCGTGGCAAAATATGATCTTTGATTCAAAATGGCGGACTTCCTGTTGGAGTTAGACCATGGCTGCAAGAGGCTTTTTTGTGTGTCTCTGTATGTTACATACTCCCGCTAAATTTCATACACATGGATGAAACCGTGTCGAGGGGCTCCTCCGAAAACGTAGGTGGCGCCGTAGAGCCATTTTTGTACGTCCATGTGTGAGACCCCCAAAATACGTAATTTTACGCCCGACTTTGGGGGGATACGCGAATTTGCGATTGAGTTTTCGAGTACATATAGGCCGTCAAAAATGCAATTTACTTTTAGGAAGAAAAAAAAAAAAATAAATAAAATAAACATTCGAAATACAATAGGGCTTCGCACACTCTGTGTGCTCGGGCCCTAATTAAAGTTCTGCCCAGGTTAAGATAAGTATCTACCACAAAGCTTGGATTCTGACATTGTGATGCACGTGGACCAAGTTTAGTATTCTACAGCAAAATGCAATATACAGCATGTGCATAGGGTATACACAAATGCAATGCATATATAGTGTGCATATAATGAATTTATTGCAAATATCAAATACACAAGGAATGGTGACAATATGTTCACTATACAGCAAATCTGCGTGATGAAAATATTCCTTACAATACTTTGCTTCCTTATTTGCAATTCTGCTCTCTACTAGTTAATTTCTGCAGCATGTCTGAGAAACACATCAAATCTGTCCATGGAATTGGATTCTAAGTTCAATTTACTCTGCAGAATTACTGTTTGCCATCTCAGCTTGGCGGGATTCCTTCCATTCCCGTACAACCACCCTCCCCCCGAGTGTGTTGTAATAGAGTTGTCAGAGGGGAGAGTGGGGTTTGGTGGTAAAGTCCTAGGTACATACTACACTACTGTCTGTTAAACTTGAGGGGGGAAATGTAAATCTGTGGTAACACTTTTGAACATTTCCTCTCCATTTCCATTTGGCAGAACAAAAGAGAACTCTGGCTAGACTCTAATAAATATTGGCAAATTGTATTGGCCATTATGTTATTTCTTTATTTATTTTTTTGTATTTTCATACTGCAATCATTACAGGTCTGCCAGAAATGACAAAATTAGGCAAAATGGACTGAAAAGGAAACACAAGAATAGAAGAAAATAGAATATCCTGGTAACGTTAACTCGGAAAATATCAGTAATAGCTAGAATTCGGTGACAGTCTCTGTTTTAAAGAATGAATGCAACTGATTCATATTAAATATTCCATATTTTATGACAGGGCACCTACACGTGTATCTGTTGTACAATGTGTCAAAGTGTGTCTGCATATGTAAAGTAGTGTTAGTATATGATCTGTGGAGTGGAATAATTGATATTACATGATTAACCGATGTAATTGGTCTGCCTGTCATTGTTGATTGCTGCACCGGGAGACAGCTACATTTGATTGGCCTCCCTGTGAGAGACACATCCTCTTTCTACATGTGTGCGTGCATGTATTTGCGCGCGCATGTGTTTGCATGAATGCGCATCTGCAAGCAGCACTAACCAATAACATCACTTTGCAGTAATATATATTCAGATGTAATGTGAAATATGAGAGGGAAATAAATCATATTTGATATATCCATCATAACCAGGAATTGACTAAATAAGGGAGAAGGAAGGCAGTGTGATGCATGGATGAGCGAGGACTTTTTTCATTTTATTTTCCTCGCTGTAATTCTCATTGCTCTACTTCTTTATGGACATTTCACTGACGGCTCAAGCCATCGTGAGGCCATGCATCAAATAAGGGATCCACTTTTCAATATAGCCAAATCAATGTTCACTTGAGTATGAATTTGAAGAAGTGAGTTTATTGAAAGCCACTGGCGCGTACACTAAAGTTCTTACTCATAATGCAAAAGAAAATGGGCCAATAAAGAACTAAAATGGACAAGATGTGAAGAATTTGGGATTTTGTGCACACTTTACTCTTTCGGAAACTTTGGACATGAGATTTTTGAGGATGTAATTAACAGGTTAATCCAGCCATATGTTGTATGTTGGCTTTAACAGTTCCATACAAGTTAATTTAATGTATCCCTGTGAATTGCATCCATTATGGATGATTAAGGAGTGTATAATATGTCATTGTTGAGTGGAAGCAGTACGGCTTTTATGTTGCAAAGTGGAAAGCATAGTTGAAGCTTAGTCAGAGAAATAGCGGGGCATGGATCAGGTTTATCTGGTAGGATACAGTGCTGTGTTAACTTAGCTCAAGCTTATTTAAACCTGCTTTTTGTGAGGTTTTTGGAAGGGAGGACGGATTTATTGAGATAAACCTGGCTTAGCCAGTTTTCACACTGTGAGGACAAACTCCAAGCAGTCACTGTTTGTTAAGGGGGTTTCATAGAGCGTGTCCTATTGATCACTCTTATCTAAAAAACCTGTATGGAATCTTGCATGTGTGATGGATTCTGCCAAACAGCTTCCGGAAATTTAAGAAACAAATATATATACATAAGATATATTTTGTGTTTAGGGGTTAGAATTTGAATAGATAGGAAATGACATGGCAGTTCTGTAGTGTTCTTCAGCTGCTCGGTCTGGCAGACAATTTGTGTCTTTTCAGTGATAAGCACTGAAACACTACCCAACACTGTAGGGCTTATTCCTGAGGGGCTATAATCTTTGAGTTCACAAAGTGATTTTTTTTTTCTTTTTTAACTGAAATAATTTTTACTTGTCATGGCAGCAGGAGAAGGAAGGAATGAAGGGGTGCTAAAAGAGACAAAGTGTGAGGTAGAGGTGTGACACCAGAAATCTGACTTACTAATTGATCTACAGTAGATTAGACACTTTGAACCAGTCTTGCCATATGGTTCAAGTCACACTAATGAGAGCAGATATACTTCATGTGTGGTCTTACTCACAAAGGATCACTAGGATATAATTACCTCTGACTGGACGGTTATGTTTCAGTCCTGTTTGTTTGTTTGTTTGTGATTATTAGGATATCCCAGAATGTACAAATGTCCAATTAAAAAAAAAAAAAATCACTCATTGCTTCAAAACCGGATGTAATTTTACCAACTGATGGTGCATGATAGCATGATAAATTAGATGGCTAGAACCCAGTGGTCATGAGTCAGAACATTTTTTATTCATATTTTTTAGAGAAACTTTAGAACATGCTATATATTTCTGAAAAAAAATATGTCAACAGCATCTTCAGTGTCTCAGAGTGTCTTCTAGGAAAAGATAAGCATTTTTATAATATTAGAACTTTAATTCTAGTTCATGGGCTTGAATTCCTATGACCTTTTATATAAAAGATTAAAAGATACTAACAATGAAGGACTGGTCTTTCCGTTTGTTCCAAAGATTCCTTCGTTTGAAACATGACTTTCTTTTTTCTTTTTTGCTTTAATCACGACTAATTTAACTAATCAGAACATATGGCATGAACACAACTGTTAAAACAATATTGTATTATTGCATTGTACATATACTCCACATTTCAAGCTTGTCCTCTGAGCATAGCATTGTGAGCATTAGGGAACTGTCAGGGAACACGAACCCTTTCAGAAACAGTGAGGAAATGCAGGAAAGTGATCTGAATAAAAGGTCATATAGATTATGCATATCATATTGCACAACATTCCCACAGCTTTTATTTTTCATTTCCACTTCAATAACAAAAGGAAAAAAAAGCCATTACGATACTTATTTCAAAGCTTTTCCCCATTTTTTTCTTGATTTCTGGCAGCCTAGGGCAACAAAATACGGTAGGTGTAGCAGTGATTCTGTTTATTACAGCTGTCAGTCATCACTGTAATTATCAGCAGCAATAGGGAACTGCCTACACACACCATGACACACACATGCATAATCAATCATGTATAATTATGGTGTATAGAGAAAAATATCTTGCAGTCAGTAACATTTCTGCATAGTGAGAGTCACAGTATGACAGAATAATAACCATCATTAAGGTATAAAGACAGAGGCTTGTAGTTCTAACAAATCCCGCTTCCTCTACCCATCATTAACTCAACTGTGTAGGTGTGCATGTAAATGTGAATGTCTCTGTGTGTCTGCACACTTGTTGGAGTGCACATAAGGATTTCACAATGTGTGATGACATGTTCAGGTAGATTCTTCTGGGGACAAGCAAAGGGATAGTTTCAATCCCTTTGTGATGCATGCATGTGCAATGGTTTCTGCTCAATCAAATTATTTTTGTAAATTTTGTAAACAACAACTTCATGATCATTTTGATGCTTTATCGGCTGAAAGGTTGTGTAGTGTTTTAAAGGTTCCATTCCCACTTTCTGGGAATGACACCAGGTCAGGAAAAGTGTGTAACAGAGAGACAGAGGTAATGTGGACAGAGAGCATCATCAGAGTCGTACCAGAACCAGAGCCAGGCAAGCAAGCAGGAGGAAGAGGAAGCTAAGCTAACTAAGTGGCCGAGCAAGAAGCCACTGGACAAGAGTAAATCTCAAATGGCTTTTAGTAATATGTGTGAGCTTTGTGAAATAAAAGGCTGAAAGGCAGAAGATGAGCTGGATTTCCTGTTGTTGGACTAGTAAGTATTATTAGCTGGCTGCTATGTCTTTGACTTGCTTTGTTTGGCAGAGTTGTCAACTCACAAGTTATGTAATATTAACAAATGCAGATGTACAGCTGTCCATATTTACGACAAATCTTACAAAATGTTGGTTAAAGGATTCTAATTGTAACTGCAGATGTGTAGTGTAAAGCAAGTAGCATTAGAACTCAAGGCTGTCCAGTTCCCTCAGATTACGACAAGGGGGAAAAAAGTCATATTACAGTCAACAATATTACAAAGACTGACTGATCTAATCATGAGTAATAATTTATATTAAAATACAAGCATGTGCATAGGTGTGTGATTGTGTGCGTGGTCACACACTTTACTTTTATTTGTATATCTCCCTGTGTGTTAATGTGTGTGTGTGGTCGAGCTGTGCATTTGTTGAAGTGCGAGTTTCCCTTTGTTGGACATGAAGGGTAATTGCAGCTTTTGTTGACTGTTGGTGGCAGGTGGTGAGCCATCTGGTGACGGCAGGTAAGAGAGAAGGATGGAGGGGCTTTGGGGACAGAGGAGTGCTGAGTGGCGGAGGAAGGAATGGATATACCCCACCATCAATCACATGTGGATGAACAGCAGGCACCGGGGCAATGGGAGGGATTGGAGGATGAGGTGAGGACAGAAGAGACAATATGAGAGATAGAGATGAAAGAGGTGGTGAGTTACTTTGAGAGTTGTCTAATCAGTATGTGTGGACATGCATGCGTGTGTGGCTACGTACAGGCAAGGAATAATGAGAAAGAAAGAAACAAAGGGAGACACAGAACAAAATGAGATACAGAGCTGCGTTCATAAATATCGGTAATATAAAATGTTACATACTGTAAGCCTGACTATATGAGCAGGTAGCGCACTATTTGTTCATCACACAACCTTTTCTGGTTAGAGGTTAGCTGGGTAGTTACAGTTAAAGTTATGACCAGTAAGATAGGCTTAATAGGCTTAAGGGCTAGAGCTCCATTGCTCTATCACCTGCTGTGACATGCACCCCACATTAAACCAGCAATTGTCACAACAAGCCACACTTTCCCACCCTTACTGATGCCAATGAAGGAAAATCGGGCCAGTAACATTCCTCAATGTAATGAAAGGAGAGATTTTCCTATTCCTGTTAGGATCTGAAAATGACAGCCTTTTGTGTTACCTAACTCACTGTTGACTTGTCAGTGCCGAACACACCAACGACAAACCAAACTTGATCAAGAATTTGTGCACAAAATCGTTTATGACTGAGGGGAAAGTAAAAAGTTTACATCTGTTGATGTCACACAGAGTACACTGGTGTAGAGTGGGGATAGTTACAACAGTCTGTAAAGAGCAAAAGATTGATGTATGACTGTTACCTGTGTCTGCTTTAATGTTATGCGAAAGCCATTTTTCTTCACTAATTGAATCCAGCAAAAAAGAGAGAAAATTGTGTGTGCATGGATTTGCATAAATTAATGTGCTGTATGTATTTACATACAACATTACCTGTGCACATCTATATTTTTTGTGTGAATGTGCTGCCGTGTCACACTATCATGTTGCTGGTGTGAATCCTTTCCTTCAGGGATAAGCATTCTTTTTCTAGACACAGTCGGCCCAGTCAAATTTGTCTAATTTCACAATAGGATATTGCAAAACTGCCATAAAACAGTGAGAAGTTGTGAGATCAAATGAAGTTAGACTTTAAATAGCTCAATTAGCCATTGTACTCTGACTGATGAGCACAGTAGAGCAGAATTGCTCTAATGATGTGAAAAAGTAGATTTTTGCATGCACACACTTTCACACACAAATATAATTGTGGGCATGAATTTGCAGCCCTCTTGGAATGCTTTTCTATAGTTTCCCTCTTCTTTATTGTATTACGAGATCCTGGGATGCATGAGTACAGCCAATTGATTTTATATTGAAAAATGTCAAAAAGCCATATTCCAACAGAGCATTCAATCTCTTTTCTGAGAAGTTGACCTTCAATACATAATATATGTAATGCGTTATTGTGTTATCAAACCCTCTGACATATACTGTATATCTATTGAATTAGTCAATACATCCTCACGCTGTCTGCACTCCTAAAGTATAGCCATCTTAAATGGATTTAAAGTATGCACACTGTTTCTTGTTAGAGCCTTCAAAGCCCCACATGAAATGAATGTCACCAATCAGACATGTCTTGACATCAGAGATTATTTCTGGCTTTATGCAAATGAAGCCTAGAGATGTTTGGATATTAACAGTATTTCACTCTTGGTGAACTTTGCATGGCAGGTATTTGATTGGCAGGGCAGTTATGAATAAATATGCATTAAATTGTGTGTTGGGACTTGGTGGGCAGGTGAGTAAAGAGGAAGGAGTGGGTAGATGGATAAATGGGTGGCTGAATGAAGGAAGGAAATAAATAAAGGAAAGGGAAAGGGGGAATACAGGTTGTTTAGCATGTACTGTTAGACACTTACTGTGTGTTAAAGTAAAAGTTCATTTATGTTGCTATGTTACATTGCATTCCACTCATTTAATTAATGCTTTTATCCAAAGTAACTTAGACAGAGGGACAAGGGATATTTTGTATATTTATGTATTATATATTTTGTGTAAAGAGAAAAAGAGGAGGTGACCCAGTGTAGAACCCTGAGGGACCCCAGTAGTTCCCAGGGTACTCTGTAAGGGCAGTACTTGATGTATAATGAAAGTTGTCAGTTTAACATTTTCCAAGTTTAACAGGTGATCATTATCCTGTTATTTTTAAACTTTAAATGACAGACGAACCAGCACCTCATAGCTGTGTAGGTCAGTAGCATGTGGAGGACTAAAGCCATGGAGACATGAAGTAAGTTGTATTTAATCCTAAAATCTAAAAGAAATATTTGGGTATGGGCTCATTTGAAGCAAAAGCCCTGGCTATGTGCCACCATATGCATTTTTATCACCATATTTTTCCCCCATACTGTACATCCACCAGTAGATGAAGGACACTTATTTGAGTCTTTACTTGTCCTCTCTTCAGTAGTGGAGAGATGATTCAGTAGATTCTGTAGCTTTGATGTGCCAGGGGGAACCCAGAACAGACAGCTCCCATATGTATAGCCTGATATTTATGTATCCCCAGATTCCATATAGCCGTCCCATGGTACAGACGAGAGATACAAGACAAGCCATATGGGAAATGTTATGACACAAGTCATCATCAAACAACTGTCTGGCTGTATGAATGCCTCTCCATATATCTGTCACAGTTTTTTTTTTCTATCTGCCGCTTTCTTTGTCTTCATCTTGCCCTTATTTATTTTAGCTGTCCGTTTGTATGTACAGTATATAAGGGTTGTGACAGTGATGCCATACACCCTACAGTGCACTGCATTACACATTCAAACCAAGCAGATTGTAATACACAAGGGAAACAAAGAGCTGACATGTGGACCATGACTAGCAGCTCATCAGGTCATACCACTGACAGCAATCCCTTGTCAGAGTTATTACGGAAGATCACCTACTACAGCACCGGGGGAAACATGACTTCAAATTTAGAACAAAGTACCACGCTTGCCCTTGCACACTATGTAATTGGTCTACCTCAAGGCCAGTCTTTCTATGAATGACTGCCAAGTTTACTCCTGTTGATTTATAATCAGTTTTATTTAAATTATTAACTTTTCTAATGGAAAATTTTAACTCCTGTTTGGTCATCTGACCCTCAGGAGTGCAGGATCAATAACCACATCCTTCTAAACACAAGAAGCCTTGCGTTATTTATGAAAGTTTCTATATTTAGTTAATATATTTAATATCTATTTCTTCAAAAGATGTAGATTGACCTGTTTTGTCATTTTGTCACTCTGTTTAGAATTATAATGAGAGATGTTTGGAAAATCTTGCTTGCTTGTTTATGTCAATGGGAATGGAAAAAATAATCTTAGAAATTCTTATCAATATGCTGCAGTAAACAAGATAAACCAATCTAATTCTGCTTTCTCTTACAGTTGTTCAGCTTAGGGGCTTCCTCCTGTGTCCAGCCTACAGATGTTCAGTGGGGGGTCTCATGAACACGCAGTGAATAGCAAGTTGCCTCTAGCCCCAGGCTTTCCTGCCAGCAATCTAAAAGTTCATAACATTCTTGTGGTAGAAATAAAATGTCTTTTTAGTGACCAAAACTCAAAACAACAAAACTTTGGTCCTTAACTTTGCCCACACAGTTTCAAAGCTGTTATACATGAGGCCATCTCCAAATTCCTAAAACGTGGTGTAACGAAATCAAATAAAACCCAGCGAGAAAAAGTATATACTGTATGCTTGCAATATTAAAAACACAGACCCTCAAATGAGATGACTTAAAGCTACTCATCTAAAAAATCGCAATCACTGAGGAGTTGCATTTACATATTTAGCGGAGAAGAGACAGAGCAACATTAACACTCATTTGTAGTTGTGTTTTTATAACAAAAGTAAGTCCAGTATTGCCTCTAGACCTTTTCTGTTTCCATGCTTTATAAGTTCATTCACTTCGTAACCTGAGTCATCTATTGAATTTTAGGTAGTGACGGCTTTTGCATGTAATGACTGCCTGCTGGGGTTGATGAGAACAGCACACTCTCTGACTTTTCTGTGATTTTCTGTGAAAAAGACAGGTGAAGGTGCAGTTAGAAGGTATTACCAAGAAATACACAGCCTCAGTGTAAACTGCAGATGCAAAAACAAAAACATCCAAATTAAATGTATCTCTTTTAAACGGGAACGCATGAATGACCAACTGTGAAGTGTCATTTTGACTTGACTTGACAACGTAGTTTTAAGACTTGTTATGAAATGAATTTACTTAGGTGAGATATACTTTTTTTTTTTGCATACACACATGCATGCGCGAACACAAAAAAAAAAAAAAAACTAATACCCACACTCAAGGCCAAGGGAGTTAATGAATAGACTTAGGGTTGATGGTGGCAGTCATTGTATATGTAGCTGTCACACAGCGTTAGTGTTAGCACCGGGGTCAAGCGTAGCCAGAATGAGCTCTGACTTCCTCTGAGTTAACACCAGCTCATTAGTCAAGTAGAGCAGGGCAGTCACACCTCAACACACACACTAATTCCTTCTGTCTCTTTCTCTGCCCCTCGCTCCCTGTCTGTCTTCTTATGTCTGCTTGTTGGACCATCTCTCTCTCTTCACACACACACACACGCACACATATTACCATTAAACCATGAAGGCTCTTACACTTTCTAAACTGATAAAGTTTGTTTACCAACCATAAGTAATTTAATGCAAGCATTTAGTATTAGTTAAATGGGATGGAAACTGTAAGCACTGGTTTCATGTAACCATGCATAGAGTACTTAATATTCAATTAACCCATTCTGTCTCTTTCAATAGAAACCTTGTTGAATGTAGCACTGTCTCAAATATGTATTATTCCTCAATACTGTAGCTCTTAAGCCATAGTTTAATGTTTAATTAATTCCTTCACGAGCAACATTACGTACTTTTCTTTTTTTTCTCTTAACTGCAAACATTTTTTTTTCCCGATAAACATAGTTTTCTCCTTTTTCACTTTACGCATGTTAATTTACTCTCTCGTTTTTTTCAAAGCCACATCCAAATCAATCAAAGCAGTTCTGACAGAAACTGTATAAAGATGTACCCTTTACGATTATCATAATATTGCCTTTCATTATGCTTCAATGTTCTTCCGTTATGCATCACCAGCATCAAGGAGGGTTCACTGCCTCCTGTCAACAGCATTACTCAAATATCTGCGCCAGTGCCAAATTGTATTACAGCAAATAAACAAATGAGTGATAAATCTTTATCATCTTCTTGGACTCCCGTCTGTACACAGACAGAAAGGGCATGAATATAGTTGATTTTATGGCTAGTTAGTGTTATTTAATTTCTGCTAGTCAGTCTCTCACTTTAACTTATTCATCTATTTCTATTGTTTTCCCTGTCTTCTGTCTCTCCTACATCTCGCCGCTTTTTATCTTTGCCCTCTCTCTCCTCTCTTCTGCTCTTTTTTTTTTTCTATCTCTTTGCTCTCCCAGTGACTTTGCACATGCTAATCCAAATAGGTAGTTAATTATAGACTGCGGGTCTAATGGCATGAAGTAATTACAGAACTCCAATGAGAATTCAGTGGTCACCTCCACCTTCTCCGTCTCTCTCTCCCTCACTCTCTCTCAACCGCATCTCTCCCTCTCTATTCATTGGGTCTATATATCGGTGCATTGAAGCATTGACGTTGCGCAACACGGGCTTGGTTTTGGAAAATGAAAATATGTCATTTTCTTTGTCTTTTTTTTATCCACCGTAACTATGCGCTGACATTTAATGCTAGAACAGTAATGCCCTGAAGTGTTTTAAAATGTTCACCTTTGGGAAGCATCAATGTGTTCAATAACCATTTAATTTCATGGGAGTCTACAAATAGAAACTTTAGCCTGCTAATAGCATTTAACAGGAAAGGTTACGCGGCCTACAAAAATGTTAGTATTCTTCCTCTGGGGACAATAAATATTTTGTTTCATAGTAGTTTGACCAGAAGACTTTGAGATATAAAGCACTGGACCAGAAATTCCCAATCATAGGCTAATAACACATGTTCATGCAGCAATTTCCATATATATTCATCATGTTTTGTATATGACACACTGCCTGCTTTTGAGGAACTACTTTGTATTCTGCAGTCAAGAAATGTTGATTGTGTTTGTCAGGTTGTACCTCATCACTATTGTAATCGTATACACATATTCTTGTCTCCTGTTGCCTCAGACTAACAATAACGAGATGAAATAACAACAAAAACCAAATGCTATGATTCTCTCTCTCCGTTGTTATAGTCTGAACTTGGGAATTTCAACTTTAAGAAGCCCACTTACTTTGAACTTGTGATATGTTTGTGTCTTTAATGAGAAGATCATCTGCAGGATTCTTTATGCCCTCATATTTCTTTCTCTCTTTGGTCAGTTTGTGGGACACATTTACAGCTGCCACTGTTGGCACACAGAACATTTATTTATTTTTTATTTTTTTACCAATTAGTCATGAAACTCAGTCAAAAAGTTTTTAGGGTACAATAAACAACTGACAAATTAGGCTGTCGACCTATGAATCTAGGTTTATAGACTAACTAAAGTTCACATACAGGCATAAACTTTTTAATAACATCCAAATATGTCTTTGTTTATTACCATGTTGGTCCTGGAGCTTGAAAATAAGAATGGCAATATAATCTTTTTTTTTTTCCAACAGTCTGAATAAATCAGTGCAAGAACAGTCTTGTTTACCCAATAACAGGTCTGTTATTTTATCTAAACCACCCGTATCTGACTGCATTTGATTTAGAATGAATACATAACAACAAATCATGCATGAAGACTGGGCTGTCAAGTCTTCTAATAACCTGACAATTAGAAGCACACACCTACATACACTCTCACTCTCCCTCTCTCTCTATCTCACACACACACACACACGCACACATTTAAAAGTGAGATAGGGAAATTATTACAAAGGATGTGTAACATATAGAATATGTTTCAGTCAATACCGTGTGTGTGAATTTTTAATATAAAAGAACACTTAATATAGCTGTTACATTTATTCCACAGCAACCACCTGCGGGTATTTGTGGTTATTATCGTTTGTTCCATCATAAGTATTAAGTTCATTTGCAGCATGAAAGTAATGCTTGTTAAAATTACTCATTGGAGGCACGTATCAGTTCCATGAAGCTGCTGACTTTGTCTCATGTGTAAGTGCTTGATTGTGATTTGGAAAGACTTCACTCCTGGTGTGAGGCCTACCCTGGGTTAAGTGTTATGTCTCCTTCCTTTCCCTGTGGGAAGAACTTCAATATGTGAGGTGCAAGCATACACAGGATGTTTTCAGCCGGAAATGATTCGAAATAGAGCTGAGATCTGGGGGAATGTTAATTAAAGTTAAATGTGTGGGCAGGAAGGTAACCAGTTATTTATTGAAAAAGCTATCATTTCTACTTTTTTCATTCTCCAAACCTATTTTTGGTGAGGTGCTTAACATGGCCCAATCTTCTTGTTTGTTGTCGACAGGAGTGGATCCATTTTATTGTTTGGTCGTGTCCACTGAGTACAGACTCCACTGAGTTAATGACATTTCACAGGTACTTTTTACGATTACAAGTACAGCTAATTACTTTTTAGAGCCACCTTTTCAGGCCTTTAGTACCTGCTGTACCAATGCATCAGACTTGTGAAACAACCAAATGCAGTGATAGACATCAAGGTGTTACCACCCTTAATGACAGAGGCCACTATCTCTATAAAACATGCTAAATGTACTGTACGCACACGCACTAATGCATACACATACTGTATCACTACTGCTCAAGTTTCAGCATACAGAGTCGTACACAAGAAAGATAGTTTCTAAAGTATCTATGAGAACTGGACACCAGTAGCATTAGATGAACATACTGTCTTCCCTTTTTAACACAGGATTGAGTTCACCCATGGACATACATTGCGTTTACCATACACAGAAATACAGACATGATACACCCTCTATCCTCCTTAGTGCCATTCCCGTTCCCTACAGCCCAGATTTGTGTGGTATCCTTCTATAATACCCATTATGGTGGTGTCAGGTTTGGTGCTGAAGCATCTGAATGGCTTAGCTGTCTTACCGGCAGCCTTCCAAACCAGCTTTACTGTTCCTCTCCCAGGGCAGTCCCAGAGACTTTGGATTGAACACCGCTAGTAGTACAACCCACAGTCCAACTCAAGCCTGTCAGCTAAAGTAACTGAAGAAATTTGGCTGGGAAGATATAGGCATATTATGAGAATATTCATAAAATTTAAAAATGTGCCGTATTCAACACAATCGGATCACAGTATAAGACTAGACTGGAAAAAAGAGTAGGACTATCTGACATAGCACTAAATTATTATTACTAATTATTACTATTGGAATCACAGGGACTGTCAATCAGTAATTACAAAAAACAACAACATAACACAAAAACAACATAATTACAAAAATGAGATTTGGAGTTCCCCAATGCTCCCACTAGCTTAGATTACTAATAATTAAAAAAACAAACAAAAAAAAAAAAACATCTGACCATATTTATGCAGATGACACAAACATTTATATAATGACTGGTGACAGGTAAAACAGATTTTTTTTTCTAGCCAAAGAAGAACAATAAGACATGTTGTCTAAATGTCTGCCGTTGTATGTAAACTACTATATTATTGTTGAAAGGTGCAATACAAATGACCTTATCTTGCCTGAAGACAGTGTTAACTAACACATCTGTGTCTTTTTGTCCTTTTATTTTTCCAAGATTGGATTTGATTTTTGATTGGTTTATTATAAACTGCAAATCTACAGGATATTATTTGTGAACTCAATCATTCCATAAGATCCACTAATGTCTGTCCTTATGCGTTTCATGGAGTCACACAGAGCAGCTCCTGAATGGAACTTCTGGTGAGATTATTTTGCCAGTCCCAAGGTCAAGTAAGACCTTTCAATATTGAAATTTAAGTCAACGTCCAAGATAATTTCTTAAAGTGCTCATAAGAATGCAAATTTAAACATCTACATTTCTGTGGTGACTGGGCGCGCCATCTCATGTGCTATGACCGAAAGCCTCAGAGCAGTACTGAGTGGACCTTGTGGTGAGATTGCTTTGTCAACATATTCATGGATGACTTTGTTAACTCATACTGTCATTAGTTACTGCTGCCCTTGTATGGTAACCATTGACCCTCACCGGTTCTATTTTTTGGTGCACAGCAAGATTAGATTGAGATTGATTATTAGTCATATAGACAGTTAGGGTTTGCACTTTGCAAGGTGGAAACAACACAACTCCTTCCAGGGTCACCCTAAACAGATCTCCAGTGTGATGCCAGTGTGGTATGAGGTATGTGCCAACAGGATTCTCAGGCTAGGCTCTCTGCCAATGTCCAAGATCAGCTGCTGCAGCAGTTTGCACATTCGTAGGGTGAAGATATGTAATACTGTTGGTGTAACCGAAAATAATGTTTCCTCACCTCTTTCTGCTGATGCACCATCATGCACCTCAGTCACCCTAAGGCCTGTGTTGTTGAGGCAACATGTTCTGCACTTTACACCGGTTTCTGTGTGAACACTGGTAAGCACAGTGTGGAGAAAGGCAAGGCTGCTGTCAGTAGCTTATCTGATCCTTTTACCTTATACACTACAGAGTGCAGTGCTGGGTGGTATGGGAGTATTGGCATATAACTCTAGCTGACCTGTTTGGAAATGCTGTCTTCCTCTGGGTCTACACTGGCTGGTGGAAGAAAAAGACTCTCTTTGTGGATGCACTGTTATGTCTGCCGACCTCTTGCATGCAGATCTAGGTTTGAGGATATGTGGAAATGATTGGATTACTCTTTTTATTATTATTACACATCTCTAGTATCTTATAGGTAAAGCTTTAACCTGTTATCATTGCTAACAACATCACAGGTTATACATTATATACAGCAGTGAAAAAAATGTGCTACATCACACATGAAACGTTTAATATATTATAATGGCCTTTTCAGACACAACGTGACAACGGTACTGTCCTCAAAAACCCATGGCTTTTAATTTCTTGTATTGCACTGCGCTAGCGTCTTTTAATTTACTCTCAGACGGTAAAATAAACAAATCTTTTTATGAGTCACTTCGTTCATTCACTAGTGCAGTGCTGCAGCACTCTTGTGCCCGACGTAAACGTGACAAATGAACGAAAGACCGATCCGTATGAACGTACCGCTGTGTATACTGCCTGCCTCACAGCCTGAGCGGCCTGTTACGTGACAAATGAACGAATTGAGACAACTCATTACTCCCGAGTCATATAAAAGATTAGCTCATATTGAACGATACGTTCATGACCGGCACACCACCAGCCACGACAGCAGCTAAGTTGAGCAAATTGGTTGCGTGCAGTTCTACTGCACTGAACGCAGCGGCAAGCACTGTGTAAATCGCATTGTGACTGAAATGACCATAAGTTAACAAAAACATGATGATTCGTATTTTACACTAATGGACACGTTATACATATTTTATAACATTTCTGCCAGATTCTGTATTTAGAGTAGTACATCTACCCAAATTGTGCACACTGGACCTTTAATTGACAAATTAAATGTGTGGTGCAGTGACAATGCTACAAATTCAGGAATACAACAAAATTCTTTAAAGTTTCAAGTCTAACGTGTCTGCGTGCGCATGGGTAAATGTGCCTGGGTTCATGTGCGTATGCATGCGTGTGTGTGAGACAGAGATGGATGGAGTTTCTGGTATAAAAACTAAAGTTAAATGTCACACCTGTCTGTCAAAACACACCTGCTCTCACTGATGCGTCTGCTCCGACAGGCTGACATTTTCACACCTCGGCCGACCAACACACGTGTGTACACACACACACACGCACAAATATATATGCATGTATATTCACAGACAACAGGGTCACATCCTAAAAGGTGAGATCTAAGCGCAGTGTTCATGACTCATTTCAGACTGTGCCAGGGTTAATTTTTTTTTTCTTTCATGCTCTATAGATCTACAAGCCCCAGTTTTTAATCCACTTCAAATTAGTTGTACTTCCTGTGATATTTCACAGGTTTTTTTGTCTCCTGGGCTTTTGATTATGTTAAGCTTCCCCCGTCGTGATAATACTGGTATCATTATGTCAATCTTGCCAGTATCATCTTCTTTGGCAGCATCTTTGACACCTCTTGCAAGTGAGGCGCACTTTTACATTTTCGAGTTTCCCCCCCTTCATGTACACAAACATGGTTGCCAGAAAACTCCGTTTAAGATTCAGCCATCATCTCTGTAATCATGTCACCATCTCTCATAATTTCTTGCTAGCAACTGGCTGATGCAGTTATTTAACACCTCATATACAGTCTGTCTTTTTTTTTTTTTCACACCAATTTTACCACTGTTGTGTGTGATCACTGGCACGTTTGACCACATTTAGCAGTGTGTTATCATCAGCATAAGTGCTTCGGCAGGGTGTCAATCAGGCTATGTCCAAAGGTGCTCCTCCCATCCACAGGCTTTTTCCAGATGTTTTCACTTGTTATGCCACTTGTATGCTGACAACAATGTTCTCTTTTTTTCCCCCCTTCAGTAATTCTGGTGGCATATCTGCAGCGTTTGCATGTACAGATCTGAGAGGGGCAACCTCTCCGAGACTGACATGTTCCAAATGCTCTAGGAAAAATGGTGAGTTCATTGACCTCTCAGTCTCAGTGGAGAACATGCTGGTTTTTGCTTCACAATATAGCCATGGATTAGAATATTGCTTATAGACTCCTGCTGGGCATCATTACTATTCAGGCAGTCAGAGGGTCTGACTGCCTCTCAGCTGATTCTAAAGCTTCACAAACAGTCACATGTCTATCTGCTGCTGTGCTTCCGGTCTTCATACAGTACATTATTCAACACCCAGTACCTGTCTACCTTCAGGCTATGGTGGAACCCTGTGTTGTAGAAAGATATTTCAAACTTGCAACTTGTAGTTTTCATTTAAAATCTCTGTTCGCAAAGTCATAAATATTCTTTCCTAAGAACTGCAAATATTGTAAGGGCTGGTGTTTGTAGTAAATTATAATGGTTGGAAACTCTTTTACCCTTTGAGGGGTCAACATTGATGTAATCACAAAAAAAGAGGTGTAAATACACCCCTCTCAATACAAACACATATGCACAGAGTAATATTCTATTTGTTATCTCAAGAGCGTGTCATGCCTCTCGGGTGTGTTCAGTAAGACAGCAAACCCTGTCATTTACTGTAAACGGATATGACAGCTGCTGCAGTGTTGTAATCTCGTTCTACCTTCATGTCTCTTTCTCTTCTCATTCTGTACTGTCCTTTGTACACACCCAGAGAGCCAAGGCATTGTATCTAAACCAGGATCAAGACTTAAAATGCTAAGACCTAAGAGTCCTTTCTATGATGATCTCCTATCCTCGCAACAGAGAAATTCAAGAGAAGTTATGGGAGGCTTTGGTTGTCCTGGTTGTTTTGGAGATATGGGATTTCCATAATTTAAAAAAAAAGTAATTAATTTATTTATATCATAAACTCCACCATCAATCCACATCTTTGCCCATTTTTGAATTAGCCAGGAGGCAACAGAGGCAAGATTGCCAAGATGGCTGTGGCCAAAGCCGCAGCACTCTGAGCTTCACAGCAACTATTCAGAAACCTGGCTGAAAACCAAGGGATGTTGAGCTCATGTTGCCAAGGACCTGTAGCTAGGAATAGTGTACAAACTTCTTTCACACTAACAGGATGTAATCTTCAGACAGCCTTAAATTCTGTGTTATCGACATGAGCAGTGGATCAGTAGGTTAGTAGCTTTGCGCACCCGTCTTGGGTAATCCACAAAGGTCCAAGTTTTCTCTGTAAAAGTATTCTGCAGTGATCCAAACATTTGACCACATACTTTCTATGTCTCAAAACCACCACCATCAGGATTAAAGACCATGACACCACTTTACTTGTGTGACTTTTTTGGGTCACTCCACTAGACTGTTATAATATACGCTTGCAGACTTTAATCTTTTTTCCGGGAGAGGGAACACCACATGGGATAAGGTCTTCTCCAGTGTTGACATTATTGCTTACAGATCTTTGTAGCTGTGGTGCTATCACCAAAGGATTGAAAGGACTCTGTAGGAAACGTGGGTTGGAATACTTTCCCAAGATGAAAGATGACATACTCTGGATTCTTGTATCAACATAAGGAACCAGCATGGAAACAGTATTGCCAAAAAGGAATTAGGCTAATTAAGACTAATTAATAAGTATACACTTCATTGACCAGTGTTGTACAATGTTGTAATGTAATTTTGTTTACTTCAAAAGTGTGCAATAAATTCCTGTTTTACAGTACATAGATGTTTCTGTTTTAAGTATACTCCTTGTTTGTTACCAATTCCTATGTTTAACCTTTGTCTCTTTCAAGTGCTTCAAAAGGTATTAACCCTGAGAGACACATGGAAATGGCAAACTGGAAAAGTGACATCTAAAATCATACGGTGACTTGTAAAGCACTGGAATTTCTGAAATGGTAAGAAAAAACATAGACACAACATCAACACACACTCACACACACTCACACAGTCTGAGATGTCTGTCTCTCTGTCCTGTATAACATTATTGATCATTATTTAACAGCCACTAACTACTACACTATAATACAGAATACTGAAAACAAAGAAAACAGAAAGCACATGCTGCCCCCAACTACTAACACAGCATGCACACACATACCTGTGGCATTAGTCGAGACATATTGAGAAGAAAAAGAATGACAAAGAAAAGACATTTTCTATCTCTGTACCTCTTACCCCTTTATCTGTCTGTCTGTCTCTCATATATGAATATACAGTATGTATGAATCTTCAAGACAATTTTTTACTTTTTATTGTGTATGATAGATATTTTTAAATATTTTTAGTAAAAGTAACTGGACAACTATTTTGATTGATTTTCTACACTTAATTATTGAATAAGCATCAAACATGTTTTGTTGTATTATAAAAACTACTTCTGTGACATAAAATGCATAGCAGTTCCTTAATTTGCACTGTGAATGAAGACAGAAACACTGTGATTTCTTCCCTTTCTTTTGCAGTAAGTTACTTGTCAGTGGCTGCTTCTACAGCAGAAGTGATCAACTGTTTCACGGTGAGTTTCTGACAGTGACAATGCTCTATTAGAATCACATGATGGATAGTCAGTGCCTACAGTAGCATGCATTAGAGGGTTATGGCAGGGCAGAAGCTGCAGCCTGTTGGCAGCCTCCCGCAGCTCTCAGGTGTCTGTCTGGCTGGACCAGCTGGGTCTCTGGCAGCACATGGAGAAGCTGACAGGGGGCACTGGCTGGAGTTGGCTTCACAGAGGTCTCAGCTGGCACTAAACTGCTGAACCAATGTTCAGGGAGGTCCCCTCTTGAGATTGAAATGTTGTTTTATGGTCTAATAAATGGAAGTGGAGGGTTCATGGAGCTCTTTTTTTAATGTAGAATACTATTCATAATAATAGAACAATGTTCATTAACAGACATACATGTATTTTAATGACTTGAACCAAGTACATATGCATTTACTACCTTGAAAATGTAATGTTACTCTTTTGTGTCGCTTTCCAAACACAATCGTAACAGTTGAATTTCCAGTTTTTGTACTTTTCTGACCATACTGCTGACCATACATCGTTCGACTTTCCCTTCTTTTCAGTTTTGGGTCA
This sequence comes from Nibea albiflora, assembly GCA_014281875.1. NCBI lineage: Eukaryota > Metazoa > Chordata > Actinopteri > Sciaenidae > Nibea > Nibea albiflora. Next base: position 10,532,815 of record CM024794.1, on the reverse strand, counting down.
CTTTCACAAAAGTAGTTTTTATTTGGTCTGGACAAAGGAAAAACAATATGTGGCTTTGCCAGTAACACACCTTAAAATGAACTGCCAAAGTACATGGAGTAGGATACAGGCACAACACACCATGGTTTAAAGTGAGTTTAGCTGTCAAAACTATCAGGAAAATCCCTTCATGAGTGTACTTGTTACCTTGGTTACCAAATTATGTGCATAAATATAAGTTGCTCAAGACATCTCAACACTTCACAATCAGCAGATGGATTAAATTAGTCTTTGAATTCATGCAAAAATCACATATAACAACTGTGGTTGGCCTCTTTGCTTTCAGGCATCCAATAAACTAGACCAGATTTTGCTCTTAAACAGCCCCTACACCCTACCTTTCTGTCTCAGTCTAGTTATTTGATCGAATCTTGACCTTGAATTATCCAAATAGGACAAGACACCACAATTTCCAAACTTGGCCTGTTTGGTTTCACAAACCAAAACAGGCAAAGTGTGAAAGAGAATGTATGGGGAAGCTTTAAAAAGGCTATGCATGCCTGCAGTCTTTACAAGAGTTACACCCCTTTACTAGGCTTCCTATATGCATGTACTCATCTTCGCTCATCTGTAGTCTCAACCACCTTTGACAAAACAATCTTTGATCGTCTATCACTGCCCTTACTTGGTCACCACTCAATCTACAGCTGTTTTTGGGGTGGATGTGTAGACAGAATAAACTTGTAAGCTGCAGCGTTTTTATTTTTAGACTTGGTTTGGACTGTACGTTTTGTGGTCCTCCCCCTCGGCTATGGTGTCATCCTGTCCTTGAAGCCACTGCCTGGGCATTACAAACATAAGTGGATTTGTGGATCTCTCAGGGCGGAGTGCTGTTTCCTCATGATTGCCCCCACCGCAGTAGGAAAGCACAGCTGTTGCTGGCACTGTGCTAGTCAATACCTAAAGTAAGTACTGGTGAGAATTATCAGAGGCTGACCGTGTAACAGGCATCATCCAGTGCAGCTTAAGCTTTGGTTTCAGAGTGACAGTTTGGGGTGTCTAGCATTGCTGTCCACTGTGCTAAACACAAGCCAAGCTTTCTGCCAGTGGACCCTTTCTGCTTTAGAGACACCGATTTTGCGCAAGCAAACATGAACCGATTGGGCTTTGTGCTTTCTTTCCTGCAGCTCTGACTAGTTTCATACATACTGTATGTAGTTCTGCAGACAACAGTCTTTCAGCTACCACCACCAATTCTCATTGGTACAAACTGTGAATAGGATGTACTGATGTCCAGACTGTTCACATTGTTTTCTCTGTCTGAACACTCTCCGGCAATACCTCATGGCCATAACTGTTACATCTCTGACAAAGTGATTTTACGTGCCTCCCTCAGGACAGTGCAAAGGGAAATAAATCCTATCCATCTTTATTTCTCTTGCATTGCGAACAGAGCCATTGGGATTTCTTTCCCCATTTGTTTTATGATGTCCTTTTTTAACCTTCATGTTGCAGCCTCCATCTTGATTGTGATGGAGACATCAAAACAAAATTATCTGCAAAAAGCAGTAATGTAATTTAATGTCACTGCGTTGTAGGCTGAGCCCTGGGTCTCTGGTCAATCGTGTTAGCAAGTTTATCGATGTAAATGTTAAAACATGTTGGACTGCAGCCCAGTATCACACAATGACCTTGACTGGAAAAAAGGAATTCAATTTTGCTTTTCGATGTGACCCCGCATTTAATATAAATAGATTTTATGATCTTCTATTAATAGTTTTATTGGTATTAGGATTTCGGTTTGACTTAAATAACCCGGTAGACACAGTGTAATTAAACAGGTTAATGGGACACACACCTGTTGATTGATCCGATGTTACAGAAGGGCTGTGCAGCTGCTACAGTTTCTGTTTCATTGCCTATACCAAATGATGATATTGTTGCAACCATGAGATTATTATGGATATCGATAAAATGCATTTTTGCCAAGGACAAACAGGGACTCCTTTTACACGTTCCATTAAAATGCATTTCATATCCAGGTTGTATATAGATATGATCGAAAGTGATTACATGTACACCTGGCGTTTGCCCTACTTGGCTGAGCTGCCCCTCTGGAGGGGATTATATATGCTTTTGTGGATGCGTTAATATGAACACCAGATTATTGCCAAAGTTACACCAAATGTTGAAATCCAATCAAGATCTGATCACTCTGTCACCACTCTTATTTGCACAGATTTCCACCGTGATCTGTTTTTCTCTCTCTTCAGCGGTGCAGCAATGTTATACCTTTGCCATAAAACAAAGCGAAAGTTCTGTCTGGCATTGTTTCCTTACTTCTTGTGGCGGGGTTCTGTCTCTAACCTCGTCTCTTGGTCCACAAAAATCCAGGCTTAGTTGGAAGTGATGTTTTCTGGTTTTATTCTCCACCTCACCAGGTGCAAACAGTGCCAATATTTACTACAATTAAGGTGAATGAAACCAAAACGCCCTATATACACTTGCAAAAACAAACAAACAGAAAAAGAAATAACTCAATTGTCTAGCACTATTCTCACACACTGTTACCCCCCCCCTCTGCAACCAACCAGCTCTCTCCACGGTTAGGGCCCAGGCAGCCCCCTTTTATAGCGGTAGCCCCTCCCTCTCGGACTACTTTATTCCTAAGAAAAAAAATAAACGTATTTTCCTTTTCACGTCTATTTGCTTTACCGGGAACAACCATAATATTTTCCAAAAATTATATCAGTTTCGACCATTGTTTCTCTTCTCTAGAAACTGTGTGTTACACTGATAAATTGACGTTATTAACAAAACATATTTCCCCCCCCACATCACATGATCAATAATGGGCTTGTCATCCTCCTATATAATGACGTGTAAGATTACGTCCTGTTTCTCCGCCGGAAACAGACAGGTAAGAGGTGACAGGCGCATGTACATCTTTCATTTGTTTGTGTATGCGACCTTGAATTAGCGCTGCCAAGTGTGCACCCCTGGCCGCGCTACCGTCCAGTGGGGAAGAAGAATGTATGTGTTTGCGCTGTGTGCGTGTGCGCGCTGTGTGTGTGCGCTGGCCGCAGTCAGTGACGGAGCCGCTCCGTCACACTTCTTTTCTGGTGTATCCAGTAGATTATATTGAGAATTCAACAGTGTTTGAAAGAGCTCACCTTCACCTTAATTCAAACGGATAACATTAAATTTAGGTTACCATTCACCAAAAACATTGACTGTGCAATGAATGGGCTTTGGTGTATCTATGCACAAGTGGTATTTCTGCCCACATACTTGTTGTTGATGTGGATTGATGATGCATTTGCATCTGTGTTCAATATGGACCACCGTCTGGAGTTTTTTTTCTTGGGGTGTCTTGGATTTATTTACACGTATTTTCACGTGGTCAAGCAGTGTCCCATTATATTCCTATCACCAAAGAGTTCCCTGTTATCTAAAATATAACAAAAGTCTTTTGTCAGACACTTTGTCAGCTTTTTAAGGTGTTCTATTTGTTCTTCACCCTACACTTTCTTGCACCGTTGAGGCTTTCTAACTATTTATTGATCAACCACAACAGGGTAAAAACAAGCTGCTCTATTTCTAGCCCTCTCATTATCTCAAATGTTACAGCAAAAGTCAGAGGTGAACTTATTTTGGCCATGAAACAATTTCTCAAAGACAAGATTAAATTTCCTGTCATTGAATTGTGCTTTATACTTGCTAAATAGGTTACAATCCACACACACACTTTTTCTAATGACTGCTTTTCGCTCACCGTCACCATTTCCTTGGCCTGGCGACTCTCTGCAATGACAATGTGCCCACTCAGCCTTTCACCAGACTTGCTTCTGCGGATGTGTGTGTGTTTATGAAAATAAAAGATACAGAAAGCAGCAATCTTGGAAAAAGCAGAAACTTTTGAAACTTCAACTACGAGGTGTACAGTCAGGATTTTAATTGTTCTATGCATATAATAGCAGATCATTAGGTTACAGAATACCACAATGGATCTTAAAAGGCATCCATTGTCCAATATTTAGTAACTATAATTTTTTCAGGGCCGTGGAGGCTTGCACTGATCCCAGCTCACATTGGGCTAGAAGCAGGGTACATTTGAGGGGACAGAGTTCATTACAGGGCTGACACATTCAAACAACCATGCATGCTCATATTCACACCTAAGGGCAGTTTTCACAATTAACCTATTAACCTGCGTGACTTTGGACTGTGGGAGGATGCTAGAAGACCCAAAGGAAACCCAAGCAGACAGCGGAAAACATACAAACTCTATTCAGAAAGGCCCCATGTGGTGGGTTTAAACCTAGACATTGCTTGCCGTGAGGCGAGAGTGCTTTGCCACTGTGCCACTGTGCCGCCCACCTTCAAAACAAGTACTCAAAATGTCAGCAGCCCCCGTTTTCTGCTTTCTTCAGAAAGCTTTCTGAATAATTTCTTATCTCATCATAATAGCGTGGTCTGCACTGTGCAACTACATTGCAAACCCACTCCAGTAGAAAAGATCTGCTGAAAAAATTGTTTGCAAAGACCTGAAAATTGCCGAGATGTATATCTGATGAAAAGACTATGAAGAATATTTCATGAGACACTATACTGCACACTACATAACCAGTACAAGCTTTCTCAGCCCAGGTGCAAGTACCAGTCACTTACACTAAAGACTCAATGAAAAATATCTTTCTATGTCATCCTCTAACTAATTCATGAATTGAGGCCAAACAGGCTGCAAGGTCACTTTATTACTTTGTAGGAACTTAAAGCATGCTGATCTCATTCAGTTCCTTGTTATTTTGATTATATATGTTTAAAGCAGCATATACATTGTTAAGCTTATGTAAATATGGCACTGAAGCCTTATATTATGTTTGATTTTATAGGTTGTTGTGTCAAGTGCAAATGTTAATGTGCTGAAGCTTTTAATAACAACAGCAACAGAAATCTGCCAATCTACTCTATGTCTCAATATGAATGAATGGTATAGAGACATTACCTACATAGATACATACATTTGCTTTTAGTAATATGAAAAAGCACCAGCATGAGTCAGCTGTTTGTCATCCGGCTGGTCTGTGTGGACGCGATGTTAATCTGCCCTCGTTCCTCCTGTCCCGGTGGTAAACTGTGGAAATGGAACGCATACTTTATGGGAATGGACGATGTGTTTATGAAAGATTATCATATTATTATATGAAGAGTGTTTAAAGGGAAGACTTGCTGAGAAACTGATAACTCCTCTCTTATCTGGACCAAACATATGTTATCCATTCCCCCAGAATATCTGTGATATGCACGGACAAAGTGTGTGTGTGTATGGAGGGATAGAAAAATAAAGGAGAGGCCCAGAAAGTGACTGTGTGTTAAGCCGGCGGGATGAATAATAAAAGCATATCACTTGTGGAATTATTACAGCAATTTAACTCATTACACTCATCACTCATTGTTATCATATTTTATTTCCACATATTTTAATCCACTTCATATATATGAGTGACATTTCATGTTTCTTATTTGTCGTGTTGTCACCATGGATGGATTTGAGCTGTATAGTGCAGCAAGTGTGTCAGTACCACACACACACACACACAAGAAAAATAAATATTTACAGCCAAAAGCACACCCCACCCGGATGCCTTGATAAATTTACCTAAGAAGTATTTTGAAAACACTTTCATGGGGGATTTTCCACTCGAGGATGAGGAGGCTTTTTCTACAAGCAATGCTCATCTCCTGCTGTGCAAGATGTAAGGTTCACCTTCACAACACCGTAAAGCCATTGAAAAATGATGTTCAGTCATGCTGTAATACATTGTGGCATTCAGTTTTGTAATACTGTAGTGCCATGTTGACACTAAACATATTTTAAAATATTTATAAAAAGTTAGTTTATCCCGGCTGCAGGTTTAATGTATTATGGCCTCACTACAACTAAAGCAGGCCGTATCTGTCGCATCACTTCTTTGTGTGACTGTATCAAGCGATGCCAGCTGTGCCCCCAGAAAAGCAGCGTCTTTCTGGAAAATCTCAGCCGATCTACCTTGGGTGCATAGCTTCTCCTGCGACCCCGCAATTGTCTCAGTAAGCAATTAGAAACTTGCTGTTGAGGTGTGGAGGCATCGCGACGTCTTCAATAAATCAGCTCTGGCCTGCTCTGACAGATCGCAAAAGACACCACATTCATTTTATCCTACATATTATGCTTCATATGCTGAGCTGTTAACATACTTTGACATGTGTGCTTCTGGCATGAAATGTCAAGTTTTACATGATGTGGCACAGAGGTTTAGACATCAGTGAGATATGAGAATCATGGCTTTACCCGTGTATTGCATTCTTGGCAATGTAAGTGCGGTAAAATGCATTAAATTAACTTGTTATGCATTTCATCAGTGTATACACTTGAATAGGATTTCTGACAAACAATATCTAATATCTTGTCCCACGGTGATTATAGATTTTGCTAGTACAAGCTTGCTTGTTTTAGCATGTGTGTCTCTGAGGGTCCGCTGTATAGAGCGACAGAAAATTAGCTTTGAGCTTTTTAGCTTGTATTTATCTTGACACAAGTGTGTGTGTGTGTGTGTGTGTGTATGTGTATGTGTATGTGTATGTGTATGTGTATGTGTATGTGTATGTGTGTGTGTGTGTGTGTGTGTGTGTGTGTGTGTGTGTGTGAATGTGTGTCTGAGTGTGGTTGTATGAGAGGAGAGAGAGTGAGTGAGTGTGTGTCCCACCCCACCCGCCTTCAGCCATGTTCTGGATCAAACATTCCATCTGCTCACTGCCGTCCTGCTGTGTCCTGCAGCAGGTCCGCTCTCTCTCTCTCTCTCACACTCTCTCTCTCTCTCTCACTCATACACACATGCACACACACATAGTTGTCCCCAGATCTACACAAACTAGATACTCCCAAACAACAATGCAAAAAAACACACACACACACAGAAAAATACGTCAATCACCCATCCCACTCCATGCAGAGTGACAGCCGCAGATTGAGCTGCAGCTAGCCAGAGGGCCCAAAGCCAGGCATGAGAGGACATAAACACACACACATATACACACCCTCCCAGTATCCTATTCACCCATCCCCAAGCACTGACTCAGACACAACTAGCCTATCTCTAGGCTCTGGGGATGTAGAGCCCAACCTCCACAGGAAGGAGAGATATGAGCACTGGGAGCACCCCTGATCCACAACGTCAAGCCTGTGCTCGAGATATCTGTCGTCTTTCTATCTGTGCTCTGACAGAAAGCTGGACTGTGTGCCACTGGCCACGTAGCCCGAGGGTGTGAAAGAGGGGCAAATGGAAATAAAGTAACGGCATGATTTTTATTTTTTGAAGTCATACAAACAGGGAGCTCAACTATAAATGGTCTGAATATCCCAAGGTTATGAAGAGTATCTTTCAGTCTGATGAAATTTATTTCAACATGCAGAAGTCGGTATGACAGATACTGGTTCACAAGAAAAACAGATATTTAAGCTGTAATGTTCTCTGTTGCGCTGTTTGTCAGTTTCTGTCTTTTGAGTTTGAATGACAGGGTAACTTTGTGCGTAATGTCTTCTTTCAGTTCAATAACAGGCACACATAAATGACTTTCAGTTTGCGGTAAATTTACAATTGTGTGGTTCTTCTCTATGTCAATCAATCAATGCATTTCTTTGTCCCAAATTGGGCAATTGGTTTTGTGTTGTGGACACCTTGTTCTTTGAATTGTATTTTCTGACATCTCTTGCTCACTGTTTCTCTTACTACTGGAGTTTCTTTTTTAGGATTCCACACACCTGAACTTTGTACTTTCAAAGGGGAGGACACGGAGGGATTTTCCCCCTCCTTCTCATCATAGCCCCAGAACCAGATCATCACTGTTCAAGAAAGTGAGGCACATCAAAGAGACCCACAATTCTCTAGGCTCATACAACTGGACTCAAGGGGCCATCTCAAAACATCAGAAGACTGTGTTCAGTGAAGCACTGTGTCTGTGTGTATGCTGTAACCCCGTGCTTAAATGTGTGTGCGTGCTTGTGGTTGTCAGATTTAAGTCCTAACAAGCAAGTCATAACATTTAAAGGCAAAGAAGCCAGGTGCTCTCTGGGGTTTTGGGCTGCAGGCACAGATGCTGACAGTAGCCATGTAAATTCCCAGATTGGTGGCACAAATGGTCTGCACAAACCTACACATTGGCTACATTTGTGGCCAGCACAAGTCCTGCTTTTGATTATTATTCATGGCAGAAACATTGCTCCAGATACCTGTTTGATTATTAATTATATTTAGTTTCACATTCAGCTGCCAAGACAGTCTTGTGATCAAGAGTTTCAGTCTAAGGATGAGAGAAAGAACAAGTTGCCAAGGCAAAGAGGCTGCAATACTAAAGGGACAGGCTCCTAGAAGGTGTCAAATGGGTAACTGATGTGATGGCTACCACTAAATATAAAAGAATAACACTACACTCTAATGATTAAATAAAGACATTCTAAAAAGAAAAAGAAAAAAACGAGACTTGAATTTATCCTAACTAAAATATGGACTCTGAAGTACCTTCTAGATAATAGCATGAGTTTAATTTCAGTCAGTGCTCACCTATGCTAAGTGCAGTATAATAGCTACATTCAAGTGCATGGCAAATGCATCAGCATTAACAGCTTGCACTATTTCTCTTTCTCTCAAGGAAAGAAGAATCCAATTATTTTACGTGACCATGTATGAGATATTAGGAATATTTTGCTACAGAAAATTGAACCACATGGGCAAAGGTGAAATCTTAGGACAATGTTTATTGATTTATAGGACTATTAGATGGGCAAGGTAATGGGAGTAATTAGAATGTCTATGTTTGCCACTATTATGTGTCGAAACCTGCTTATTCCCAGGTCAGCAGTGATCAAATATCTTACCTCAGATCACCTTTTAAATATGCTATAGTCCAATCTCAATCATGATTGACATTCTTGCGAGGCACTCAAAAGGCCACAAGTCATACGTCAAATATCAAGTGTTCACTTGTGAGTGCATTATGTACATTCTCAAGCCAGCATTCCATTCACATAAAAGCCTTTTGCTGTATTTCCTGAGGATGTGTGTTTAGCTGCAGCTGAACAGTATATTTGACATAATGAATTACTGTATAAAGAATTAAATTATGTTTATTTGGTCACTTTTGTGGTTTCTGATTCGTAAAACTGATAATTGTTTAGAAAAGGGGAAATAAAGCCACTGATGGAGGACTGGAGGGATTAATGGGGACAATGTTAATGAGGAATGGATACATTAATGAATGGATGGATAGAGAGACGGGGTGGTTGGATGGTTAGAATTAAGGATGGGTAAAGGTGAGACGGTGAGGGAGCAAGTGAAAGAGAGGATTAGTCCCTGATGGGAACCACTGTGGTTTTCCCATCTGCTGTGCATCTTTTAACCTTGCGTGCCCCAACCAAAAATAGATTAGTTTGAAATGTTTAATGCATGTAGATGTACATAATAGAGTGAAAAAGCGTAAGAGACAAACGGAGGGAGAGCATAATCTCAATATATTGTGCATTCATTTAGGCCAACCATGCATTTGCACCCAGAGAGGCACACGCACAGTGCATGTATCATTAATACTGGCATAGCCTGTACTGTACTTTTAAGTAAATGAGTTAGTAAGCCAGTGCATACATGAAATCACTGCATATTTTGGTTCAGGTAAGTCAGTTCTTGCCTGTGCAGTCAGTTCTTGTCTGTGCTGTTGCCCTTGCCTCACGGCGAGGTTAAGCACTGAGCATTAGAACCAGGCGTTCTCATTACATTATAAGATGAGTAATGCTTGGCAGTGGCTGCTACAGTTCAACTTTACTGTTACTGCTGTGCGCCCTCATCATCTCTGCCATCATTGTCATTGAAACCATCATCATTTTCATAAATATAATCATATCGCTGATGTTGATGTTTTTTGTCTTTGTGGCTGCAGTCATTATTGTTGTCACAAGTCGCTTGTCTTGTCATGTCATTGCAGTCATCCGACCTGTCTCTGTCCCCTTCACGACCATTGTCTATTCATCAACATTCTCATTATAGTAATGAGAAATGATTTATCTTGTCAACATAGCGATCATTGTCATTGACAATGCATCACCATTAAGTGGATTTCTATTATTATTATTATTATTATTATTTACTCCTCCAACACACACAGACACACATCCACCACCCTTCACATGCATACCTACTTATAAGTAATGAGACTTACTGAATTACTAAGATACAGAAATGACAGTTTTCAGGTTTTTGGCTGCTTAAAAATGTTCAGTTTTCTCTTACCTGAATTTAAACTGGAATTCAAGTTATATAACATAACTTAATATTTCTTTTATGCTTGTGTCTTGGCTGATGAAGTGATTGACTAACCCTGTGTTGCTGCTAAAGGTGTTTTTGTAATAATGAAAAACCAACAGTGTGAGCACCATTTGGCATTTGCAGTGACCCTAAGTACCAATCAGTCAGGCGGTATGCTATGAATATAACACTGTTTTTATTCCTAAGAATTTGTGCTTCAGGTTCACTTTTAATTACATTCATAGTGACTATTTTCTCAAAAAATAACTCCTTCCTTACAACATTTCCTGTGGCCATGTCTACCATTTCCACTCTGCTTCCCTTGTAATTCACAAATACCGCTTTGGCCACTTTGAGAATTTAGCAACATGACATGACAATTTCCCAAAAAACATGAAAAGCCACTCAGTTTCACTTCATAGTGTTATCCCCTATTAAAGATGTACAATTTCAGGGGGAGAGCAGAAGGCTTTTGCATAGCTCATCCTCTCCCTGCAGTAAAATGGTGATGTTTTTATGAGTCTGATGAATATTTTAACTTTTGGGGCAATTACATGACTCTAAATGAGCTGAAGCGAGCAAAGCTAAAATATGCAGAAGTTATGAAAGACATGATGAGCACGACCAAACAAGTGGCATGTGTCTGACGTAAACACCTCTGATATACTCTATGTTAATTGTCATTCCATTGTTTTGGCTTCAGTCACCAATGAGGGTCATATGAAATGTATTTTCTGAAATGTTGTGTTTTGTAAAATGTCGCTGTATTGTCTGAAATGCTGTGTTTCATTAACAATGTCCAGGCCAATACGGATATGGATTTATAGAGGTTTATTGCATATTATTGATGAAGGTGAACCAAGATTATGTACATTAGGTAGGATGAAAGACCTGGGTAAGGGTTGAGGGATGAAGGACGGAAGGATGACTGGTAAGGGATCAAGGGAAAAGGGGAGGAAGGTTAAGGAATAAAGGGATAAGGCAAGAAATCAGGGATGTAAATGGATGGATGGAGAATTTTGTACATGGACTGGTGGTCAGCTAGTGGTGGGAAAACCAGGAAAAAGTTGAATTAAGACTAAGTGGGTGGGACGTCTCTTATTTGCACTATGAAGATTAGATCCCCCAAAAACATGTTGCGTGTGCTGGAGAAGACCAGTGACAGAGGATGGAAGTGGCTCGGATACAAAAAGAATACGCCCAGAGTATAGCAGTGGAATATTTTAGGGGTGGATACGATTTGGCAAAAGTGGTGGTGAAACCAGAAACACGTGGCCACTTTATCAGTCTCAGTCTCAATGAACAGTGACAAGCTAGTCTGGAGTTACTTAGTCACTCATGGGTTTGAATGGACGTAATCTAATCAAAAGAGATAGAGGGTTGATGGGTTGAGATTGACCCGACTTACTGGCCTTTAAAAAGATTAGATCAGAATGTCAGTAGAATGAATGGAAATGTCAAACATCGATGGATGACATGATGGATTACTTCCATCACATTACATAGGCGATGTTTGAAGATGAGTCTTTGCAGAGAGTTCTGATGGAGGGTGGCAAGGAGGTCCGAAGTGCTTTGGCCTTACAGAATCCTTTGATTTGCATGCTGATGTGTGAGTAGGACAAGGCTGGACATGAAGCCCTGGAGGACAGTTTGATGAAGATGTTAATTCCTATGATATAGACTTGCATAGTGGAAGATTTAATTTTAAAGATGGAATGGGCAAATGTGATGAAGCTAAAGATCAAGACATTGAGCAAAAGGAATAAAAGGCTGTAGGTGGCATGGAAAGCTTTGAACTCTCATCTGGTCATATATGATAAGAGTGTGTTGTGAAGTGGTGACCAAACATTACAACTGCGGGTTGAGTTAAAGATGGTTTAGAGGCTGGGACTAATCGGCAGAAATTTTGGAAGGAGAACCGAGAAAGTGAGTCAGCAATTGAGTTTTTTCTGACCCTGGATATGGGATGCTCAAATAATGCGCATGAACTACATTATATTGGGAAAATGGGACTGTTCTTTGTATTATGAGGAAGTTAACAAACTGTCTGTAGAACAAGCATTTGTTTTATTTGGTGTCTTGAGATGCTTACACAGGCTGTGCTCATTTGGATAGTGAGAACAAGGGGGTATTGCATGGCATGGTCTCCACTGCAGAAGGAGCAGGTGTGGACCTGGCCTTGTGAAAGTTGAAGACCAGGCTTTGGCTGTGGAGCTGCCACAGACGCAAAGGTGGGAACCTAGAAATGATCGTCAAGCTCACTGTGAGAAATTGCCGTTTTGCTGAAAGTCCGTGAACAGCTGAAAGTTGGAAGGGGATGTTTCTCTGAAAGAGGGTGTGCTCCAGGTGAGCAGCTGTCCAGACGGATATGTTTGAGGGCAAAGGGACGGTCGGAGTATTGGCATGAACAATTTTGGTCACAGTGGCTTTGTCTGTCAATCAAGCACCCGGACTGGTGTCTGGAACAGGAAATGTACCTCGAGGAGGAAGACAGGATCTTGCCCTCGAGCTGCTGAGAGGCGAAAGCTCAACAATGTTGCCGTTGGGGAATGTAGATGGCTGAATGCAGCCAAGGTAGCTGACAAGGAGGGATGATAGGCAACTGAGAGGATTTCAAGACTTTGCGTATCTTCTTAAAACAGATCTCTGTCTGACAGATTGCAATGGAACTCCTGGCCCATCAGTTCAGATAAACTTTTGTGTGTGTGTGTCTGATTGTACCAGTGTATTGCAGTTCATGTGAAAGAGGAATTGAACGGACAAGATGTGCTGAAGTACAAGTAATGGGCTGATTTTGGGGTATGATCTTTGTTCCCAGACAGAGTTATAAATCATTATCACCATCATAATCACACATTTATTTTGTTCATGTTGTTTTGTTTTCTGAAATGTTGTTGTTCAGATTATCATATTATGTTACTAACAGTGCATCAATTACTCCAAATATCAAGTCTACACAGAAATGAGGAATTCTGTAAATTTGTATTTTTGCTTTTGTTTTCTCCATGAATTTATTTTGTTTAATTTTGAGCTGTCATTGCTGATTAACCACCAAAGAGCAGCCTTCACTGTTTATTCAATATTTCTCCACACACCAGCTGTCATATCATATCACGGTACCAGTGATTTGCGACCCCCACTATCCCCAGGTGCCAGATGATTTGTCCTTGTTTCATGTCGTAATATTTAGCACGATGCTAATCGACCTTAGATAATGTTGTTGTTGCTGCTAAAGTCAGAAGAAGCAACGAAAATCAAATTATTATTATTTCAAATTTAACTGTGATTGCCTTGCAACCCCCACTCTGGACGGGAAGTAGATTACAGTGTAGTAGTAAATAATAGTCAGTGTAATGTCATACAACTCGTGCATAATTTTAATTCAATAAACCTCAAACACAGTGGCAATCACAACACATTTATGTTGTTGTCACTTTTAATTGTTATTATTCTGTTTACTTTTTTCTCTTTTCTCTTTTTTTTCTAAGGTACACACACAAACACACACTGCAAAAGCAATATCATTTCAGTGTTTCTGGGTCTGTGACCCATGAGGTTCTTTGCTAACCCTCCTGTCACTCATTTCTGCAACAAACAAAAAAGAAATATCAACAAAGTATTGAGTAAGCAGTTTCTATTCTGCTGACCACAATGCCCCTCCACTAAGGCCAATCAGACTGGGATGAGTTACTGGATGTCATGGACACACACACAAACATCAGCCAACTGGGTGCGTGTGTGTGTGTGTGCGCAGACTTTCAGTGGTGAGTATGTGTGCTTGTGCAAAAGGGAGTTGCTGTCAAAATAAAAAGACATACAACATATTGTTTGTGAGGACACACACACACACACACACACACACACACACACACACACACACACACACACACACACACATACATAGTACAACTTAGGCCTCCTCACTATATTGTAAAGTCGTGATATTGGTTTTGTAGGCTTTAGGGGTTATACTGGATTTATTTTGTTGTGTTTGCAGGGTGGAGATATTAGCATAATCTAGGTCAAAGCCTATGAATGAGGATGGATGCATGTTTTACTGTTCTCCCAGAAGACTACAGCAAAGCCCAGTTCATACATAATTCACTTGACTACAAGTGTCTCTAAGAAGAGTCAGCATGTGTGTGTGTGTCTGAGAGAGAGAGAGAAAGAGAGAGAGAGAGAGAGAGAGAGACGCCAAGATACAGACAGAAAGAGAGATGACAAATCTGAAAAAAGTCTTCAAGACAGACAAAAGGGAGAAAGGTCTTGTTGTCATTTGGCGCTGAAATGAATGCTCAGTTGCCAGTTGAGCAAAAGACTATAAGAACCCAATTTATTTTGTTGCTACACTGATGCGTAATCAGGTGAATGTTGCCTCTGTCATACCCACTCTGTGCTCTGGGCATGATCTCTCGCCAGAGAAGAGGGAGTTTTTCACCCTGCGGTGCAGGGGATGGAGTCAGGGACCAAGGCTGGTGTTGTGTTAAAACCAGAGACGCTTTTGAGGATGGTGACAGAGTGAGCCAAGGAGAGAAAAAAAGAGAGTGACAGAGCAAGAGGCCTCCAGACAAGAGAAAATCTGGGACTGATTTTTGGTCAATGGAGAGAGCTTGTTGTAAAAGGCTCAAAGACAGACTCTGACCTGAGATTCTTGCTGTTGGACGAGTAAGTAATATTATCTGGCTGCTATGTCTTGTCGCACTTAACTGATGTGTGGCTGTGTTTGCAAATCTGTGGACTTTTTGAGTAAAAAAAAATCATAACAAATGCATGTGTACAACTGTCCATTTTCCCGATAGTGGTATAACAAATTAAAAAATACATTTTCAATGATCTGCTTGATTAGTAAAATGGTATCCTGTGCCACCAAAAACAGCTCTTGTTATAAAGTGATTTGACTGCCTGACCCAATGCCAGGTGAGGCAGAGCTTTCTCAAGGTTAGAGTAGCAAGTTTATGACCGGAAAGTCATTGGTTTAATCCCCTTGACTGGTCGGATAAATCTGGGTGGGGAAAGTGAAAGGCAGGGACCCTCCCTCATTACTAACACTGAGGTGCCCTTGAGCAAGGCCCTTAACCCCAACTGTTCCAGTAGAGCTGCTCAGCGGCCAGCAGTTCAGAGGTTGTGCTGGGCAGCTCCCAGATCTGAATGTGAAAAATGCCCTCAGTGAAAAACTCCTGAATAAATAAAGGTGAAAAAGAAATTACATGTAACCATAGTAACATGTTACAAAATACATTGAAGACTTAAAATGGCATGACTGAAATGACAGTAAAGTTTATATATATATAAAAAATCAACATCAACAAATCAAAATCAACATGCGGCGATAAACGGGATAAAAAAAAGCTGTTTGTGGCTTGCAATGTTCTCTCCCTGTGCTGTCCATGGTTCTGAAATCAGAACATGTTCAGGGACAGAAATATTGGTAGGGGCATATGCCCTCCATCTATATGCAAACCTACAGCCTTGCATGGGAAGTTATTTTGTTTCTTATATGCTGTGTTGGTGGGAAAAAAGTTGATTCATTTATACCAAAACATCTTGAAACATGATTGCTCAACTGCAATCAAAGTACATCAAAGTTTGTGTATAGATGTGAGTGTGTGCGCGTCAGTGCGTACATGTTTGTGAGTGTGAGAAGGGAAAAAAAAATGCTTATTATAGATAAAGGAAAAATGTCAGCAGACTTTTTTTTCTGCACCCAGCTGCATTTCTTAGCCTTTTTTGACCAATATTAGATTTCTGCCTCCATTCAAAAATAACTGCAGAGATTTTCCAGGTCTCCTCTCTTTTTTGTTTTCAGACGCGAGTGTCTGCAGGCTAGAATCTGTTTTGAAGTTACGGAGAATAGTTTCCAGACTGTGGTAATAATGGGACTCCTGCAAGAGAGGCTTTTTAAGAGCAAACATAACAAGAGCAACAAGAGCATGAAAGTAGGTTTACACTATGTCACGCGTGTGTATGTGCATGCCCTGTGCATTCAGTTATTATATGTGCGTGCGTGTGTGCATACTTTGCGCATTACAGTGTCTCTGTAAGTATATGCACGGGATTTGCATGTTCTAAATCCTGCTGCATGGCATGGCAAGGACAGCAAGTCATCACATATAAAATATTCTCAATAGAAGAGAAGGCAAGGCCGTGACACCAGCACGTACACATCTGAACAGAACACACGAAACGCACACACACACACACACACATATCTGTCTAAAAGATTTATACTGAGTGCAATTCAATGAATATGTGGTGTCTACAGGCCATTGTAATGTCCGTGCGTGTGTGTATAGGTGTGTGTGTGTGTGTTACTGGCCCATGCTTCTTTTCCTTTTATTTCATTTACTGTGGAATTGACCTATTGCATTACTATAATTTACTTAGTTTAATGTAATAATAGTTGTACGATCCCTTACAGAGACTCACCATGCATCACATTTTGTCTTTGTGTCCAGGGTATTATGAAGTAGTACAGTGTGCTAGCACAAGTGTGTCTGTCTGTGTGTTACTCTTCTAGTATTTACAAGCAACGCCAGCCCTTTGTGGCAACGTTTAATTTACGTGTCAGAAATGACAATATGCTTAAATTAGTTTGTGAATTAATTTACTGTTGATATATTGCTTGATATAAACTGTATTATATTCATAGAGAGTGTTGAAAGCAAAGTGGAAAATCTGGATGATGGACAGATGATATATCGATATAGAAACATAGATTTAAAAAAAACAAATACTATGTGGGGAATAAAAACCTCAAAGTTGTATTTTCTTACTTCCCAACATGCGGTACACTGAGACACACACAACTCATTAAGAAACCTACACAGTTTAATGGAGGTAATTTTTTTACTAGTATTTTTTTTTTACTGCTGCTTTCTGCTTGCCAGTGTACCATAACAGCCGCCCATCTGCTTCTGTTAGAAACCTAACACGGCATCTGTTTAAAATAAAATTTCACAAAATAAGTACAAGAAAAACAAGGTTACTCAGACTTGTGTTTAGCTCCACGTTGATCCACTGTATCTGTATCTGTCCACCATCAGACAAAGTCTTCCTCACATTTTAAACCTGCCTTATTGGTAATTAATGTGTAAATATTTGTCCTCTGTATGTCAGCACCCAGAAGCGTGCCGTTGTAGTAAATATGGTGAATGTATGGGCTGTTTGTGTTTTTTTCAACCAGTGAGGTATTACACCATCCTTATGGCTCTTTATTCCTTATTCTGTATCAAGTCAAAATTGTATCCTTAGTGATTAATAATGAACCCTTAAAACATCAGTTTGTTAGTATTTCTATAGTAGATTTTTATTCTTTGTGATATCCTTTAGCCTCGGTTGAATCATGGCATTTCCATGGCCTGTCAATATAAACATAGGCAACATGTTTCTGTAGCACCACTTCAACTCCTTCACACAATCCAGAGGGCCTTTCTGACCTTCAGACCTCGTAAGCCTCTCCTGATGAGAATATAAATCAGGTCGTAGAAATGGAGCAAAAGTAAAGCTACAAGGCTGTGAGCATATAAAGAACAGGCATTTCCCTGCACATCATTTCTGAATATTCATTAATCTGTCTGATGTCAGATTGATATCAAATTTGATATTACTCTTCTAAGAGAATATATAGTTTTGGCTGGAATAAGAAGAGGATCTATTTTTGTACAGGAACAAACAGACAATTACACCACACATCCTATGCTTGGAGACATGAAGAGATAGCAGTGTGTCACTAAAATGTAGTTAGGTAGCAAAGAGGCAAACATCAGCAAAACCTGAGAACAGACAGCACTGAAGGTAAGAGTACAGACAGTATGTGTGCATGTGCTCTATGTTTGTGTTGTGCATGCATGAGTGTGTTTTAGGTGAATCCCGTCATTCATGTCTGGGGGCCTCTGTCATTGTCACTCTGGTCCATTCCATATTTCTCCAGCCTATGCACCTGGGACGTTTTATTTTATTTGCCTGCCACAGACCAAGGTCTGGATGATTGATGGGCCCACATCAGCGTCTCTCTGCCCATTTATCAAATGGCCAGTGTTTAGGATAGGTAACTTTCATGCACACCAATACACCACCAGTATAAGAATGCACACAGCAGGAAAGCTTGCTTTAATCTAAAGCCAGTGGAGACTGAAATCATCTGGGTTGTGGTGAAAGCGGTTTTGGTCTAAACACATTTGGGACACAAATGTGTCTGTCTATATTCATTTTGCATGTTTGTCGTGGCACAATTCAATTTTAAGTTTCATGTGCCTGTGTGTGCGTGCGTGTGTGAACTGGGCAGAGCGACTAGTCTTTCCTACTGTAATTTCACTGTGCCGGGGCCAAAAACAAAAAAAAACAAAAAAAGTAGCTTAGTTTGGAGCCTTGCAGAGATGGAATAAATTATAGCATCACTGTTCTAAATGCCAAGCGTTTATCAGCCGTTTATGCCTAATAACCTACAGTTCATCACTATAAAATCTTTAGACTGTGAGCCAAAGCTGAGAGCGGTATTAAAATGGAGAGTGATTCAAGAGGTAGCTCATTCACAGTTTTTTGATGATTTTTAACAACTATGTAAGAGTGCTTTATCCGGGGCAAACTTAAAGATCTTCATATAAAGAAGGTAAAAGAGATTCAGATGAAAGGATGAAGAGAGAGAGAGAGAGATGGATTGAAGATGAACTTCGGGGAAGAGGATGCACATGAATAAAGAATGTGTTGCAAGTTAAGGAGTGAACGTCACCACTCGTTCACTAAAAAAAAGTGTGGCAAAATGAGTATCAGGTGGCCCGACTGACACCGGAAATGTGTGCGTTACGTGTGACTAACGCAAGAGAGAAATATGAATGGAAGGAAGTGTATTTAGAGGGTAATGTTGTCAACATCGGTGACTGCAACATGATTTCTTTCTATAACCCAAACCCGGTCAAATAAATTGTTTAAAGAAGGGAAACTGCAACATAAGTATATAAACCTAATATTTAAGTTACTACAAAAAAAAAAAAAAAAAAAAGGAAAAAGCCCTGTCATCTTGCACAAAAACAAACCACTTACTTCACTGCATCACTGCCCATCAACACTTAAGTGCCGTTAATGAAACATAGTCTGTCCTGAGGCTAAATGACAGCTGTTTTAGGATGTGCTGCTTGTCATGTTCCAGGAGTGTGTTTTGACATCAGAGGTGCCGTAAAGGTGCCAAGCAACAAATGGGAGTCAACGGGAACAGGCAGTGTTCACGCAGCCACTTAGTGTGAAGAGTCATTAATAGGCAATGACAAGGCTGTGTGGAGTGGATATCTCTCCGCCTGTGTCACTGGCCTGAAGGAACATCAAGCTGAGCATTTGTGCACTGAATTACGTTATACGGTTCGACAAGCAGACAGGGAAATTCTGTTCGGTGTTATTATGGTTTTGTCAACGTCAGAGTTCTGATGAGATGATCCCTTATACTTAAATGGATTTGTCCTTGACTGTGACGCCTACAGTGAAAGAAAAACAGCTTAAAAGAAGTGTGTAGTTCATGTTCAGGTTTGAGAAATATGAAATATGTACATAGCCTCCATGAGCACTGTATGGCAGCACTGACTTCTGATTTTAAGGGTCCTGGCCACTGATATTTTATATTGTGAGTTAAAAATAGTTAAAACATGAAGTAAAGCTAATATATACTGGTCTGGGTGAAGTAAAAAAAAAAAAAAAAAGGTTTTGTGCTAACTAGATGCTATCTGTTAGTGTACTGGTGATGGTATGAAAACTGACCTGTCAAGTATTGAATTTCTTCACATACTGAAAACTATGGTGTTTGAAAAAGAGCAACTCGGCACCTACAGTTTGGAGGGACTTTCTTCTCTCCAAAACCAATACCAGAAGTGCTAGGAACGGGTCAAACAGACGGTTTGCTTCGCTGACAGTATAAAGATTTGGACAGTATCACCCGTAGGTTTCTGAAGAGCCGTTTGAAGCGCAGAATCTGCAGCTCTGGCCCCTGCAGTCCCGCCTCTTCCACCTCCAGGTTTATCTAAAAATCGTGATGCTACTCTTCAGTTTAGTGGAATTACTCGCACTGTGCTGTGACTTACTACATTAACAACAAGCAACTTCTGCCTTGTCCGAGAATGGCTCGCAGCCAAAGGTCAACAGAACAAAGGGTTTCATTTAAAATAGTGGATAAGGATTAAATCAGAATGACAGGCAAGTTGTTGTCACTCACTGTCATCTTTGCCGCTGGTTACGGAAACTCAGACTGTGGTATTTAAAAATGTCAATACCTCAAGCTCAAGTCCACTCATAAAAAAAAAAAAAAAAAAAAAAATGAAGGCCGTCCATATTCAGATCTGAAAGGCACATGGACCACAAGCGGGTCAGTCCTGTCAGTGGGAATGAGTAATAGGCAAACTGTACAGTTTGACATACATGGTGGACTGTCAGACCTGAAGCAGCAGGGGACTACCATGTCTGAGCAACAAAAGGGCAGAGAACGCAAAGTGGGATCGCTCAATTCATGACACACTAGAACTGTATTGTTGTTACGGGGTCACTCTCTAGGCTACTGTACTTAGAGTTCTCCAGAATTGTCCAGATACACAAGTCAACAGCTTCAAATAGTTTATTTTCACAGACCAAACATTTTGCCCATGTCTATGATCTGATGTTTGGATCCGTAATATTATTGATGCCACAGTGTTTTACTCTTATTGAACATCTTTGCTGACACTCCAAACATACCTCTTTTTTTACCAAATAGTTCTAGTTTGTTCCATCATTTAACAATCAACAATAAAATAATCTTAATATGAGGAATGAATCTGCCCCCTGGCTGTATGTACTGTACATATCTATTTTAACGCCTGTCATAATGGCGGTACACTATATTTTCTCAGCTGTCACACAGTCTCAAAAGTTTGAGAGAGACTGCTCTACATGAATCATCAACTGCCCAGGATGCTGACGGCTGCTACTGTAGGTAAGAGAAGCTTCATTTGCCAATCTGAATCTGAAATCAAGGTTGTCTCAAAAGGACGGGCATGGAAAATTAAAATGTGAAGAAAATGCTTCAAGCTTAAAGGTAATACGCATATATGCATTCCGCATGAGCACAGTCTTCAAATAAGTGGTTTACAAAGAGAAAATTGTTGACCATGAAACGGGAGTTACTCATGATGAATATTTTGTTTTAGGTATACAAATGTAACACATGCTGTACAGTATATTATTATTAGACTAATTGTGTGTGTCTCATCCAGGGACCAACAAGGTCACAGTGGTCATTGACATTTGTATTACTGATTAAATGCCTCTGTATATTCTCAAAAAAAAAGTGCAAGGGCCTTTATTTAGCTCACTGTGAAAATGGTTAGGCTAAAGTGTCACTGTAATCTATTTACCCTAAAGAGATTGGGTGTATTTTGTTCACCTGCGTGTACCCTTGGAAGCCCATCTGGCTGCAAAGGATTCACAGACAATCAATAGGCAGAGTAGCGTGTGGGCAAAGATTACTCTGGATAATGATGACAATAAAAGGATTGAGGAGAATAAAGATAGGGGGGAGAGAGTAAGAAGGACTGGGAGAAGGCAGAAGGGACGGGTGGGGCCACAAGATGCTTAAACATTAACAGTCTGGAGTCAAAGTCACCTTCATTACACGATCACGTTCTTAACGTCTTTGTTACATAAATATACCCTCTCTATCCCCCTCTGTCTTGAAAGATGGTGGGGACATTGTGTGATCACACTGTTCAATTCTGTTTATGTCTGCCTGCATGTCTGCTTATTATATTTTAGGTTTGTTTGTCTGACCAGAAATTGCAGAGTTCAACACTAGAATTAACTCAACATTGGAAATAGCCCTGCCACCTGTCAACAGTGTCTGTCGTATATTGTGCATGCACATGTTGGTTTAACAATTATTGTTGTTTATTGTTTTGGCATTGTAAAGTTCCTGTGCCTTTATGTGCATGTGTTTTTTTGTTTTTGTTTTTATAAGTGCAATGTACCCATAAAACTAAACCCCTTTTACTGATGCTGCTGATGTTGTGTAACAGAGTGCGACAAACAGCTGTGCATGCGATGTCAACAGTGTTGTACATTTTATCTCAAGTGTACATAATGCAGCGATTACATCATTTTAATTTGCCACCCTGCACGTCCTCCTGCTGCTCATGTCTGTCTGTCTGTCTGTTTCGCTGTAATTGTTATTAGTTATATTATATTTAGTTCTAGCATGTTGCTGTGGACCAGTGACAAGTGTCTATTGTGCATTTGGTCTGTAACCAAGGTTACAAACAGAGCAATAAGTAGTCATAAAAAGTGAATGAATAAAATGAATGTGACTATTTAAAGATGTTTCATCAACGGTAAATACAGGCAAAGGACACAGGCTTATACAATATCGAAATAATCAGCTCTACAGTCTGTGCATTTATCGTTTTGTCATTTTTGACCACACAAGGCATGTTAAAAGCTCTAAAGCTCTACTGCACACCACTCACACAGGACTAACCAGCAGACACCCACAGTTTTATATACAGGATATAACAGCTAAAGAGACAGATATTTCCCTTTAGGAGTTGGCAAAGACCAAAAACAAAAGAGAGAGTGACTATTGTATGCGCTGTCTGCCAGGTGGCCAAATCATGACTCCAAATTAACAATAATGTTGCTCTGTAACTACTGACTGTATGTATGAACAACTTTGTCGACCTAAAAAGTGATAATATATAATTGCTGCGTTCATAACTTGTTTCCACTGCCCCCAAGTGGCAGTGAGAAAAGCAGTTATTGCAGGTTTAATGGTGGATAGCCGGAGAGACATTTTAGTCTAGGCTTTTGTGTCCATTAGCACAGGAAGTTGGGGGGTGCAGCTCTCGCACTAGCACTAGTGGCAGGGGCAGTATGAGCCACAGCAGGTTTCTCCTTTCTTTCTTAATTTCAAACATTTTAAATGATTTGCCCACAGTAATCTTCCGTAATTCAAACAATGGCTTGGATTTACAGAATAATCCCCCAGAGTTCTGAAGTAGAGATGTTTTTCAGCCACCTCTAATTGTCATTTTTTTGTTGTTGTCGTTTGTTTTGTTGACTCTGGGATGTCTTCATCACGAAGGACACTGTCAAAGGCGCTTACACTGTTACACAGGCTGAAGCTTGAGGTGCACACTGACCGCTGAGGTACCTTATCATGCAGTGAGTGCAGTTTTGATATGAAGTTTGTTTCTTGAGTGGCTTATCACAGCCAGCCGTGTGGTCACAAAGTTTCACATTTACCTCACTACATAACATCCACCAGTTGTTTATAATATGCTGTGTGTAGATTGTTGTGCATATACACATTGGATATAGAATTACTTGCTTCAGTAACTATTTTGTAAACATAACAATTGTAAATAACCCAAAAAGTGTTCTCTTATTATTATATCCTGGTGTGATGAAAATCACACAATGCTATTAAACAATGCCAGAGAGCTTTTTAGCCTCTATACTGTAAACAATGTCCCCTTACAGCCTAGTGATATTACAGGAATAATAATGTGTTTTATGTCTAATTTGTCACCATAAGCTGCTGTTAATTAACTACTGGCGAGCAGTGGTACACTATCTGTCCCTGTAAAAGTACAATATAGTGTTTTGCAGATAGCTCGACAGACAGATACTTTATTTATTCCAAGGGGAGATACATATTATGGCAGCACACAAACAAACCACTCTATACAAATAATAGTGCAATAATAATAATAATAATTTAGCTGCTGGCTGTCCTGAGATTGCAGGACAGATTGGTCAGTATCTGGTGAAAAGTGTGTTGTGTGTAGACATCAGCCTGGTGGGCACCTTAATCCTCTTTTTCAAAGACTGACATGGATGTGTATTGGGTTCCATTCCCTTTGTTCTTGCCCTTCAGATGTGATCAGAGGTGAGTTTTGTGTTAGCCTGCTTGTGGCATTGTGTAAGATCAAAAACAGTGAGTTAGTGCAGCCAGCAAGGGGTGTAAGCAGCTGGCTCCTTCTCCTTTGGCTCCGCTTGAGGGCAAAGCATGTGTGAGACAGAACAAAGGTCACTGTAGCTGTAGTTCTGTGGTGACTAGTGAAGTCCTCAAACTTTGTCACTGCTCAAGTTGCTGTGTTGTGGATGACAACTCAGGGTGTGATGGCTATTTATACAGCCTACACCAGGAGGGTTTGGCGGGATGCTGTGCAAAAGTGAGCCAATAAAGCTTGTTAGAGGGTGCCTGCACTAATAAAACAAGGCTTACAATGTGTAAGCAACACAAGTAAGAGAAGAAGTACCATGGAAAAAATGAAGTAATAGTGAAAGTACCATTAAATATATTTTCAAAAGAGGAAAGAAAATCTTCCTTTCTCTCTATTTCCTGTGGTTTCTTTTACTCCTCTTCTCAATGGCTTTCTTTTTTTTTTTTTTTACTAAGTGTGTATGTGAGCATGTGTACTCAATACACTACACTAAGATTTGTTTAAGGCATTAAAGGCGGGAGTGTGCTGGGCTAAACCTTTTGAAGTAATTCATTGTGTGTCAGAGGTGTGTATATATGAGTGTGGAAAGGAGATTTAAATTCATTTAAGTGTCCATATCATTTTTTGTAATGTGTGTCTATACATGCATGTTTCCACAGTGTCCTTGTCTAAATAAATGTGCCATGTTTCTTGCGCTACAACAATCGGCGTAAGCCTGATGTGCGTGCCTGTGCATATAAACTATGAGAAATGCTCTGGTCCAAAGTTACCTTTGATTGGCCACTTTTAATGAACAAAAAGCAGACTGTTTTTCTCACTGGGTCAAGCTTTAAGCTTTAAACCCTGCAAAGTAGAATTAAAACAGGTTCCTTTACGAGGTATTTGATATTAATCATGTGTTAGATTGTTGTGCTAATTCATTGACAGCCTAATAAATGTATTCTTACCAACTTCTCTCGAAGCTTGATTTTTGTTGTTTGTTCTTTTGTTTGCGAATGCATCGCCATCTGTCCAGATCGGTTCACTTAAACCAACCCAATACAAAAGCAAGCCCACGGAGCTATTATCACAATGGTTGGAATAGGCGACAAACAAAATCACACACGCACACACACCCCTCTCTCATGTAAGCTGACTTGTGCTTTGTTTACTTTTTTTTTTTTGCAATTAAACACATCAAACAACATCTTCTGACATACCACTGGCTTGTACAGAAAGACTTCTGCATCTCTTTCTTCCTTTACTGCCGTTTCCCTTGTGTGTTTGTGCCTTTACTCTGTGCCAAGTTTCGCGAAAAAGGAGCCGTGTGTGTGTGTGTGTGTGTGTGTGTGTGTGTGTGTGTGTGTGTGTGTGTGTGTGTGTGTGTGTGTGTGTGTGTGTGTGTGTGTGTGTGTGTGTGATGTGTGATGCAGTTGTTGATTGGATTGGAAATGTGTCTGGGGGGTTGTGGTAGTATGCAGTTTGTTAACCTTAACAGAACCCAGTTGCTCTTCAGCCCATTATTCATGATAAAGTATCTCTCTCCTCAAGTCACTCACCATTCCCCTTCAGTGTTGGAGGGATAATCTCCCATAATAATTCAGAGTGAAACATTTGTACACATCTGTTATGCGACAGAATTGTTCATTTATTTTGAATGACTTATCCCAATGAACACCTTTTAGCTGATACTGTCACGATAAGTTAGTTAGTTTGTGCTGTAAATACAGCGCAATACTATATTTGTTGTTTTCTAAAAAAATATAAATAAATTTAAAAATGTATGGTAAGTATTAAGCCCCCACACAACAAGAAATGTGTTATTCCCACTACACCTAAGAAGGGAATGATATGACAATGAGTTTCACGCTGGTATAGCTAGTAATGCATAAACGCACTCCCAGTGGGGAGACTGGCAGCCATGCCTATCAGAGAGGCTTTGCCTCCCATACATGAATACATCTTCTTTTATGATGCCATGTCACAACAGTTCAGATTATAGTTTCTTCAGTATTGTTTTGATACAGCCAATTTAGCATGAAAACCTTTTATGTCAAACAACGTGCAATGCGCATATTAAAGTGAGTAACTGAGGGTAAAGTGAGTTGAACGTCGTAGTCTTTCACCAGAAGCCAGAAGAAAAGTTGCACTCAGGTTGATGATATTGAGAATCGTGTATGGAACAATATCCATACAAACATGAGCCCGAGAGAGAGAGGCGCACGAAGCAGATGATCTGTATCGATGATCACCTGATCCTCAAGGTGTATTTGCAGAGCGAGTTCGATCGTAGCTATAGTCTGCAATAGTGTACAGTCTACTCCTGGCCAGTCTGTGAAGGTATCTCAAGCCTGGGGGAGGTGAGAATAGACCCTATATCCACCATAATTACTAACCAAAGCCCACGGGAGGAGTGTAGGTCGGGGAGAAAAGACAAGAGCAGGAGAGGAGAGAGGTGTTGGAGTGGAGGCTGTATAATATATATTCTTAATGGGATATTGGGATATTTGTATATTAGTGAAAGTTGGTGATTGAGATTACTGGTGGGGGTATGTTTAGATTAAAAGATTAAAATGGCTGCATGGTTACTAAACATTAGTTAATTGTGGAAAGTAAGGGGGAGGGATCTGTCCTGTAAGACATGTCTGATACGGTTGGGTAACTTCCATATATGAATTACTTAATGGATCTATTGATAGATTAACTAACCAGTTAATTAGGACACTCCTAATTGATATTAATTTCAGTTCATGAGTCATCACTCTTACACCTCCCTTGACACCTTTAATCCCACAGAATACTTTCATGTAAATGACCTGAAGGGCAGCGAAGCATATCAACATGCAAGGGTCTTATATTTACAACACGGTGGTAATATCTGGCTGTGTACATTGGGATGAACGGACAAAGATAAAGAATTACAGTGTAAAACACATACAGAGAACATTATCTATATAACTCATCTGAATGTTATGAGTAATGCAGTCTTACAGCAGATTTCAAATACATAAACAGTGATCCATTGCTAGTGGATCGACGCACTTGTGGAACATGCAGTAGCTTTTAAACTTTGTAACAAGCTGGATGTGTGCTGCATATGTCTGGAGGAAGTTGTTGCGGAGGATTGCACTTGCTTGTAACGGGTTGTAGACAATGGCAAACAGAAGTCTGAAAGGTCACCTTTATAGATTGCAGATTAATTTGATACTGGCTTCTGAGAACTCTCTCTCTCTCTCTGAACCAAGCTATTTGGATTGTGAATGGGTTGTACAACCTCCTCGCCTCATAATAACTACCGATAAAAGTTGGAAAGTTGCTTAGCGCAGCAGGGCTGGACAGAAGCCAGACTATCTGTGTGAAGGAATACATTTAGCCAAAGAGAAGCAAACACAAAAGAGATGTGAAGAGAAAAAGAGACAAAGTGAGTGTGAGAACAGGAGATATGTCCCATCTTAGTAAGAGCCTCTCACACAGTAAGGCACTGAGGTTTGGTCTGTGAATTATGGATAGAAATATATGAAATATGAATGGGACTCTACTACAGCAATGGAGTGAATGAGGAGCGGATGTTGGCCTGTCAACGCATGCACAATTACACTCTCACACATGCTCGCACAACAACACAAAGCTAAAAACATACAAATGGACACAGTTATGATTGTACTTAAGTTTGCAGTCAGAAACCCTGCCTTAGCATCCCTTGTTGTGCTTATAGCTTCACGTCAAAGCACCATGGAATCAGCAGATATTAAAAAGAAATAAGAGTACACAGAAAAATCGCAAAACAATCAAGAGATTTGTATCTTTGCCTTTTTAAATCTCCAAAGGGAGAAAAAGATCAAACCAACTATTTAAATATGTATTCATCATCATCATATCAAACAAATCATTTACATACAATATATAGGAACATTATTATCCAGAGATCCGGAGAAAAAGAGTGAGAGAGAAGCGTCTCTGCTCAATCCTGCCTGCCTCACACACCTGAGTAGTTACCATTACAATATACCAGCTAATGAGGATCCAAATAAACAAACAAACCTGCCGCCTCCTGCTTCTCTCTTGAACAGAGTACTATTGTTTGCATAATGGAAGTTGATGGAAAAAAGTATTCATTTTCACTCTTTATTTTTCTAAATTACTCTTTACTTATTTACTCCGAATTTAAATTCGGTTAAAATGTATGATTCTTTTGGCTGCAAACACGGCTTATGTCATCTTACAGATCATAGTGATTTCATAATTCCGTGGAAACGTATGTACGTTATGCTGAATTTACAGTGAAAACCACTTATGTGCATGTACCAGCAGCTGTGTTTTCCACTAAAGCCTTTATTTATTCAGTAGACTCTGGCTAGTATTTGAATGCCAGCCATTGGTTGAGTATAACGTTTTGTTGAAGAATTTCTGGTACACCCAGACAAAATGCCTACAATACATTTATTACACACTTGGTTAGCACTTCATTATGATAATATGTGTTCGTCATGAGCCTGTCCAATCAATGGTTAATTATTGCCACTTAGATATACAGCAGAAGCAGAAAATGAGTCTGGTCTTGTAATTAAACATTGACCTTAATGTAAAAATTCAGTCATGCCTCCCTTCGTCAACTTTCTACCTCCATCGTTGCTCTCTTCTCCCCTGACTGGCACTGCTGTACACTCCGCTTTCATGGCCGCTTGCCAGTGGGAACATATGCAATTATGCCACTTAGTACTGTCACACAGTAATGTCGCTTTAGTCACATATGCATGCAGTGTGTGCATGCGTGAGGTGGCGCAGACTTCTTTGATGACTGCATTTTGTTACCGCTTGCAAGCATGAAGTTGTCTCTCACCTCATCTGCTGCTCTCTGTGTGCATTATTTTTTAGAGAACTAAAATGGAAAGTTAATTTGCAACCATATCAGCTGTTTTTACTGTTGAGCATAAAAGATGAAACTGTTTACAAAGGCAGTAATGTATTACACGAATCTTCAGAAATAAACTCTAGTGATTTTATTACAGTTTTTCCCAATTGATAAAACTCTAAAACCCATTGGCTGGACAAAGATCTCAGTTGCCTTAACTCATTTAGGTAATTGATCAGTCTGCCGTCAATACCTTAAACTATTTCACATGGTAAAACTCAATTTGCAGATCTCACTTTCTGCACTCTAATGCACATGTCATCCATACTGGTAAACACAAATGGCAAAAAATAGAGGACACATGTAATTGATTAAACACAACCACTCAAAATTGATTTCACTT
Organism: Nibea albiflora; assembly: GCA_014281875.1. Classification (NCBI taxonomy): domain Eukaryota; kingdom Metazoa; phylum Chordata; class Actinopteri; family Sciaenidae; genus Nibea; species Nibea albiflora. The sequence goes on along the minus strand of CM024794.1, from coordinate 10,503,313 downwards.
GTTTCAAGTGATGTGACGCAACCGATATAAGTCAGCTCAGAGAGCAAACAGGTTGTTGAAGGTGGGAATGAGAAAGTCTGAGGGTGGATAGAAGAAACTATGTGACAGTGCGTAGGCGAGGTGGGGATGAGGAGGAAGAGGAAGACAAGAAAGAAGAAGAGGAGGACGAAGAGAAAGAGGAAGACAGAGTAGGAGTATTCGATGAAATTCGAGCATCCATGTTCTTGTCCATGGACTGACAATGCGAGTCCACCATAGTGAGGACATTCAGAGAAGATTTGTATAAGAACTGTAAATTTACTGTACTACACTATGTGCAGCTGTTTCAATAGACAAAAAGGAGGAAGAACAAAAAAAGATGGCAAAGAGCAAAGCAAAAGTTCTGATCCATATTGAGCTACCATGATAGAAAATGTTTTCGTTCATCAAAAACAATGATGGAAGAATCTGAAATGTATTTGTTTGTTTTATGTTTTAAGAAAATGGAGCTAGGTTTCAGAAATTGTGTTTTACTGTAACCTGCATTGACACAATAAATAGCTTGGAAACACCAGGCGATGATGCATATAATGTGAAATTTTACAAATGTTTTCACAGCACACTTTATCCTTTTTTATTTTTGTTAGTAAACAATGATATAATTGTGGACTAGAAAACAAAGAGGTGAAATGTGCTACCATACTATTACTTTCACAATCAGGGCAGGACCACAAAAAGCTGAGCAATTGTTACTGTTTATATCTGCTAGACAATGAGAGAAAAAATCCATCAAATAATCAAAAGGTCTTGGACTTTAGTTCAGGCATGCGAATGAACCAAATTACTAAGAAAGTTCAAGAAAGTTTGGGAAGAGAGATAGAGTATCTAAAAACTACGGTTTCTGTGTTGTCATTGGGCTCACCTCTATTCAGTGGCCTAGGGGTCTATACTAAAGGCATCAGGGTTCAGGAGTCCATAGAGACAAACTGGGACACCGCACTTGATTCTCCGTGTGCTGCTGCCTCCAAGTGCAGGTCCAATTGCCCGTATCCACCTGAAATTCACAACTGTGGGCACTTATGCCACACTCAGCCTTCGAGGGGATCTTTCTTTGAGAAGAGTTGAATCTGGGGCAACTGGACTTGTTTGAAGAGCCATGAAGGCTTCATCTGGGGAACCTGGGTTCCCTCCTCCCTCACCACAAATCCCAGACATGCAGCCTCGGTAGCTAGCATGTTGTTTCCACTCGTTTCATTAGTGCTTCTTTGAGTCCCACGAGGCACACGTGTGAATTGTCGTGATCAGGAAAACATGCTTTGAAGTAAAAGCACTCAATGCGTCTCATTTAACGTGTCCTTAGATTCATATGGGAAAGTAGAAGTACTTTTGTGGTTGACTGAGGTGTTTTCAGTGTGCAGCAGGCACTATTAGTGAAGTGCTGCTGCATTGTTTCACCCGGCATTCGGTCAGTTGCTTTCTTCTAACCTAAAAAGCCCCAGGAAGGTAATTCCAGTACGAGTACAATGAATTGTGTAAAAGAGGGGTCCTTGAAATCAGATTGAACGTCGTCTCTGTTTCCACCACAGCTCTCTGCTGGCTTGTACACTAAGTCCAAGTATACTCACAGTACAGAAGTAGTCAATTGTAAAGTCACATGTATGTAAATGAAAAGGATTAAACTGTATGCTTCAAATTGCTTCTCCCTCTTCTTTACGTCTGTTTGTAAGTTTACATTTAGTATCGCATTTTGGACAAATGAGAGGAAACCATGTTTTTGTGCTTGCTAACAATATGAGTGAACAAGCATTTTCACAAAGCTGAGCTGCACAGAAGAAGTCTTTTTGGAGAAATCAAAGTATCTGTATCTGTCAAACAGTTAAATGAGAACACTCAAAGCAAACTATGCAAAAAGCCCCATGAGGAGTTGTTTTTACACACCACTGCTCCTGGATTTGATCTTGATTTGAACACATTTCTGCTCTGTCACACTAAAACCAGGATCGGTCCATGCAGTTTAGCTTGTGAAAAACAAGCATTACTGGAACTTATACTTAAGTACAAATCAATATTTTTTATTTATTTATTTTTCACAGTCTAAGTCTCTCTCTGGCCAGTAGATAAAAATAAATAAAAATACACATAATTAAACCAGTGACCCAAATGCATGTCATTTATTATGAATGTCAGAGGAATACAGATTCATCTTCAATTTAGTATGACAGAAAGCAACATCAGACTCTTAAGATGGTATGTTAGATGGAGAAGCCCACATGCTTCTGTCATGATGGGCAAAAACTTAAAACTTAGTAAATCCAGTGTGCACATGGGCATATTGTGCTGTATTCAACCTAACTGCCAATGTTCAATCCTCAGTTTTACTGTATGTAGTCGATTGCACTCTGAGAATTATGAAGCACAGTGTCCTGGCTTATGAACCATTATGCAATAGTACAATTCATTTAGCATTAAGCTGTAGGGGCATTTAGATAAAACAATTCAATATATCTATTTTATTCCAAATACCTCACACAAAAAAAATAAAATAAAATAAAACAAGCCTTTGATAACTAAAAGCAGAAACCGGCACAGGAATAAGTGGTTTGCGTGTCCGAATCATTTGTATAGCTGCGGGGAGAGGAATTGGCGACATCCTAGAGACGAGGCGAAAATATTGAGCTACTTGTGTATAGGCTAATTAATTTTATAATGAAAGGCTAATTACTCTCATATGGATTTAGAGTTTTCCCCATTTTATTCTGGTGCCAGCAGCTGCAACTGAAAGTGTACATTAGGTTATGGAGACATTGTGCGCATCCTGGATATGTTATTAATTATTCATGACAGTTTGGCAGAGCTTCAAAAGGCAAAACTATGCATGATATTGCATTTTTCACTGTTTGTGGGCCACAAGGTCAAGTCTCCTCAGGTCTCTGATCAAGTCTAGTCTTCAAGTCTCAAGTAAGTCGAGGCCAAGTAATGTTGGAGTATCCACTGGAGACTGGACTCTCAAGTCTCTTCTATCTACCCATCGCCGGGTTACACTCTCTGATTCAATGAACTTTGGGTTTCTCGAGGAAATGGGAAAAGACGAGGAAAGCGAGTTTTCCATCTCTGGCTTGTCAAATATTCATACTCCATGCAATTCATACCTACACTTCATCTAACTTGTGATGCACGTCCTGTACATTTTGAGCTATCGTCATACTGTTGCATTCTGGTCACGCATATAATTTATATCTTAATTGTAATGTAAAACACACTGAAATATTCCCAAGCACTCATGTCAGAATAATACCAAGCCTGTACAAGATCTGAGTTGTGTCCATGCATACACAATACTGTGAAATATGTGTATATACTTTACCCAATCCAACCTTAGTCATACGGGTTTCCTGGTTCTGGAGATGTGGATATGGTTAACATGGATTTCACACATCACCCACAGAATGCTTCTGTGCCTATTAGGACAGGAGTTCCATTATAGCTACGGAGGCAACATGTCAGATCAGTTTATTCTTCAGGTAACATTGAGTATTTGTTCCGTTATGGTGGTATCTGCTAGATCATTGGAGCATGGATACTAAAGGATTATCTGCTAGCTTCACTTAAAATCGTCATTAGACTTGACCTCGTGTGCTCGCATGCTACTATAAAGGTTAGTTGAGTTGAGCTACTGAGGTGTGTGTGTGTGTGTGCGTGTTTAAGCATGTTGTTTATATGCTTGCGTGTGTGGCCCAAATTCCCCATGAGCAATCTAATGTCATATTCACATGCAACATAGTAGCATTTCACCTTCATCTAGTTCACTGATCTTTTCTGAATCCAGCATATCCTGTGCACCAGAATGTAAGTTGCTGGATAAATAAAAAACGTGGTTACACAACCATCATTCTACAGTATCTTCCTAATAAATGCCAACCAAGACCCTATAATAGAGATATTGCGTCAGTAATAACAAGTTCATGCTTAGTCTAATTTGTTCGCCAGTCAACTACTATTGGCATCTACTTGAGTTTGGAATTTTCCACTGTTTTTTAAGGAGTTTTTAAGTACTGCTGTAGAAATGTGGCAAAGATTAAAATGCAATTAATGAAAATATAACTGCAACTAATAACAATATTCATTATGATTGATTTGATGATATTTCTATATTTAAATAGTTTTATATATTCATTTTTTACATTTTGTACTTAGGTTCTACACTGCTGTTTGCTGCTGCAACGCTTTAAATTTCTCTATTGTGGGTCAAATAAAGGATTATCTTAAAAACTTTTAAGAAGCCCAAAACTTTTATCGATAGCATAGGTTGATAGGCTTTAAACCTGAGCCAACATACGACCACCAACTGGTCAATTAACCACTCCTTTTTCAACAGAGGTGAATGTATATGCAGTCAACAAGACATTCAATAAATAGTTATTTTAAATAATAAAATAATCAGGGCCGCTGGAAAATGTATTCTCCAGTCCGCATCGAGACAGAAAATATCCTCTCTTCTGTGTCATGATTAGCAGGCTAGTAGCTGGGGGTGTTTATGCCACAAGTTTTTCTTTTTTTTTATTTCATACCCACCTTCAAGTGAAGCACGAGCCTGCTCTTGTTTTTGCTCTTTGTTTTCTTTCTTTTGCTTGCTCCCACCGTGTGGAGGCCATCTCTCCACGTGCATCCAACTGCCTGTCGGCGCATCTGACGCTGATTGGTCAGATGTTGCATGCTGTCAATCATTGCAGCAACATGTGCGGTGTCAGATTACTCGTCTCTGTCTTTTTTTCTCTCCTGCCTCGGGCTGACTTGGTGCTCTATGCACGCCTCACGGCAGCAATGTGCATCATTTGCGCATCTGCAGAGAATACGTCCCCTTGCGCAAAAAAACTATTTCATAAAATAATGAATCACACTTCTGTGTTGCTGTGTTTTCCGTATTGTTGACATCTTTCTATGCATTTCCAGAAACACCTGTGACTCCCATGAAACTGCGTATAATTAAAGTCAGCTTGACCACAGAGAGGTAATACACCCTGATCACTGAAAACAAATCCTCCCTGCTTCCTTCTTTTGTGTTGGTATTAACGGTCTAACAGCAAGCTGCTTATTCACTGCCACTGATTACAGAGAAAGATTTGTAATTAGACACAAAATCACACACACACACACACTCAATGTCTTGGTTAAGAGCAAAACTAAATGCTGAATCCTGAATAACATACATATGAACATGTCGAGTCAAAGGCAATAGTTAAAATCGCAATAACAAAAAAACTGGAAAAGAGGCTGGGTAACTAGACATCAGGTAAACAGTGAAGTGACATGTATAACAGCAGTACACTCTGGTGTGGCACTTCTCAGAGGCTGAAGATTAATCATATCATATGTATTATTGTCAGATGTTGCAGCTAGTTGTAGCATTAGCATAATTAGCAACTATCACCATCCTTGTTAGTATCATTCCACTCATAATAAACTGGACTCCAGACTGGAGCATGAAATAGTTATTACAATCTACAGACATCGCATGTCCTTTAACTAGGAATTTAGTGTTGTTGTAGTGTTAGGTGTAACACCCGTGTCATCATCTTTCCAGGTGCTAGCGAAGCATTAGAGGTATTGGGGTGCATGAATATTGATATTGGTCCCCCCCCCCCATACTGTGAGGCCACTTTGCTGAAAACTGAGCTACGTGTCTGCCCTGACATACTGCACCGTATTACCAGAGGTTTCTTTCTTTTCATAGGGGTCATATGTCGAAGGGGAATGAGGATTTTCTGGAGATGGTTTACAATTTTAAGAACAACCTCAAATGATGATAGTGCTGTCATCCATACAAGGATATGGCTGTCAGGATGAGGATATCATCTCATGTGTCAGGGAGGCACAGATGATGTGATATTTTCATGTGGGCAGTTTGTTGGCTTCAAGTCCTCGCTGCGACCTCTGGGGCCACCTGGCCAGTTCGAAGGACTTTTATATTTAGCCAGGATTTGACCCTGTCATGTAGCAGCTTTGTTGCCTTTTGAAGCAGCGGTGTAGTTCCTTTCAGTTCGCTTTTTAACTGCACCTCTATGATCCTGTCATTCAATAATTTGATGTAAAAGCTTCTGGTGTGGTTGAGATGCTCAGTGTTTTTATTCTCTTCCAGCTCCTACACATGCTTTAGCATCCTAGAGTAAATCTGCTGGGTCCTTACACAACAATCGACCTTTTTCCTGAGATGGGGAAACCTGAAGTTGATATGCCACCTCAGTGTTTTCATCCATCTGCACTTGCTTACTTGCCTACATAGCGTCTTTTGAGAGTGATTATTCTGGCTTCGTGACAGTTAGACAACATCTCAGCTAGGATTCCCCTGCCTTCCTTGTTTCCTTTTCATTATCTTTTTGTCTTATCTCTTGGTTGGTGCACATTCTCCACAACCCATTTTTGCTCCTCCTCCACCTCATGGCACTCTTTCTTCATTCTTTTGTGCCTGCTCTGTAAACATATGGTCTGTCTTTTCACAATTCTGCGCCAGCCTGTTGTCAAAGTTTCCTTTCATGCTGACTTTAATTTCGACATACTACTGTTTCACTTCTGTTAATGTTTTCTTGTGGTGTTCCTGAAAATGAGCTAGCTGCTGTTGCAGTTTTTCCTGGATTTTTAAATGTTTTTTTATACTTCATCTTGACAGATTATTCAAGGACAACCTAGTCCCAGACAAGACAGCTGCTAAATCGTTGTAATTGACGTAAATGAATGTTACATTACTTACTCGGGTTAGATGTATGTATGTACTTGGCAGTAAACCCTGATCCTAGTTTTAATCTTGCCTCTAAATGTTTGATCTAAGTGTGTCTGTGTGTGTGTGAGTGTGAGTACTACTTCTCACACAAGGACAAGTTTTTTGGAGGATCCCGGACATTGATTGGTAATGGCACAGCACCACCTTGGGGTAGACACTGAAGTGATATGAACCACACGCTGACACGCGCACTCATAACGCACATGCACACACACACACACACACACACACACACACGTATACAGCCAGTTTCCCCAACACCTTACTTTCTGTAATTGAATAATGTGTCTGAAAACAGAAGAAACTGGAGAAAATATAAAGGGAAGGGAAGGCATTGGAATTACGTTGCTGTAGTTTTGAAACCTCTGCATACATACAGTGTAATCACACTGAGACACTATGCACAAGGACATTAAGGCACATTCGCACATAGCTATTTACTGCAGTGAGAGCACTTATTTTCTTTCTTCTTTACCTTTCTTCCTCTCAACACATCACAGCTGGGGGGAAAAAGCAGGAGACAAAGGACATGAAATTGTCTTGAATAATGCTGTCATCCTGGAAACAGAACAAAAGAACAGCGACTACAAGTGTTCACGTGTGAGAATTTTCAGATGCCGTGTTCGAACATTGCTGCTGAGCCTGGTTACATTGAACTCCTGCATCACAGGAGTGCATTGTCCCTTGGCTAGAAGCTTCTCTCACTTCCTCCCCTGTGTGTTATCAGAACTCTCTACACATTTTATCTTTCTCTATTACACTGGGGATATTTGGGATATGTTCTTTCCTTTTATCCCGGTACAGTCACATTGGAATAGAAGAGATCAACCGGAACACCAGTGGCAATCTCAATCTGACCTTCCGATACCGGATGCCTGCGGAAATACAATTATAATTAAATCTTTATCTTCCCTTCTGACTCTCACAATGATTCAATTGCAGTCAGGGGTATATACAGTAGTTCTGTGACTGTTTCCTCTTAATGTGATGCAACTTATTTCTTCTTTATTTATTTATTAAATCTGCCCAGACAGTCTGAGTTATATGCTTTGCTAGACTTATTATGCCTCATCTTACTCAATAAATGAGCTGGAATGGGTATCTCAAGCTAAATGAGCCTACAGTAAGCATACTGAATGATAGGCCAGTCAGTGCCAGCAGTTAATCTTCTTCATTATGCAGGAGACAAAAGTTTTAAAAGAAAGGAAATCTATTTTAGAAACTCAATTCAAACTGAGCAATATGTTAATAATGCTGTTATGGTCCTGAAATAACTTCTTTTTTTTTTTTTCTTTTGGGAAATGTCTATGGAGGTCATGAAAGGCACAATCATATATTTATTTATTTATGTAGGTATGGTCATCAATCCTCCGCCTCCTTATCGGTTAGTATGATTGATGGGGTTGGTGTCTGCTGCTGGCCATCCTGAGACTGCTGTCTCCCAGATGTTAGTGTTTCTAGGAATCCCTACAGATCCAGAGGACTAGAATAAATATTATCTACAACGTACATGTCCCATTCCTCCTCAAAGACAATCACAGGTTGGGGTTGTTCTGCTGGCCTCATTGCTTGACTGCGCCAGGTCAGTCAGGCTTGGTAAAGGTGGTTTTGCCCTCATGACACTACTACAGAAGGGTGCTAGAGCGATGGCCTGTAATGTAATGTGACTTTAAATCATGGCTTTGTGGTGTGTACATCTCACGACAGGGATTTAAGCATCAAGCCTTGCCCTTTTCAGCCTTTAAAGTCTGTGTGAAATATAGCAATGATTATACACTTTAACCCTAGTTCCGTGAGAACGGACAAATTGCCACCCTGCCAGCGGACTGGTGGGTTCCTCCGGGTCAAAGTTTTGCATCACGGACTATATACTGTAAAAATGAAAACACGTCTAAAGTGACGGATATCTAAGGTCTGCTGATAAATTCAGACATGATGGTGTCTACACCTGTACAGAATGACCAGGCGTGAAACAGTCTATCGGCTCGATGGGAAAAAAAAAAAAAAAAAAAACAGGAAAGAAAACATAATGATTCACCTTTCAAGACTGTAAGTAATGTACCCAGGGTAATTGTTCCTACACTCATGTTTAAGTAATCCCATCCATCATACAAACACATCGCCCAGGCTACATACGAAGTATATCACGCTAGATGGGGAGCAATTTCAAGGCTATTCTCTTGACTCCTCCATACATAATCCTAATGATTGATTTTCAAGAACCCCGTGTGAACATAAGCGTGAGAGTATTTAGCACAGTGAAAGAGACACTCGCATTTCCCCAACAAACGTTCAGGGAGGAACCATAAGGTAAATGATGGCTAACAATCTATTGTAGGTGATATAGACATTTTCTCAGCCTTGACGCTGAATGTGAAATATCCATCAAAGTTAACAAAGGAAGAGTTACCATCTGGGCTTATTGTCTCCTGTCAAAGACATACACGCTTCAGCTACCAATGGCAGGCTGTTGCTCACTCCCCTTCTGTCTCTTCTCGTCTTCTTTCACCATCTCTCCATCCCTTGCTTTATTCACATGCTATCTCATTCTCTTTTTATATCCCTTTGTTGCTCTCCCTCCTCCCTTCCTTCTGCCTCTGCCAGGCGTTGAGGAGGAATGATTACTAAATGATTCCTGGCTCGATGATTGAATGGCACAGTTGACATTTTCCCATCAGTGCGGTACAGTGGAAGGGGGGGAAGCCGCGCTGACCTTCCCCTCCAGCATCATGTGTTGTGTTCAGCTTTTGTAGTTGGCTGCTTTCTTCTCATCCTACCCATGCTGACTTCTAAGAAACATGGCTGTTGTCAAAGACACGCTCTCCAGTCCTAGTTGCGCGTAATGCATACTGTATGTGTGTGTGTGTTCTGTGTTTTTGTGTTACCTACCTCGTAGATGTAGATAGAAATGACAGTGTTGCTAAGGTGTTCCAACTAAAAACAGTTGGGGCTTAATGCTATGTAATTGACGGACAAGATAATAACTCAGATGAATATAAATGCCGTTATGTTTTAGAACAATAATGATCAGCACTTTGTAGATTGGTGGCAGGACAAAGTCTTCCACAGTCATGTTGGTAGATCAGTTTTTTAAATTACAAAAATGTACTTTCAGTACTTTTCAAGGTATTCTGCTATAACTATGTGGACCGGTTGCACACGACACATTCTAGCTAGTTATAGTCTGCTTTACTGAAAAATATGCCAATGCAATTCGGTGTCCGCGCTAGAGGAAAATAAAAGGAAATATATATATGTATGCCTTTGAATTACTGCATCCATTGTGTCTCATAATCACTTGTTTACTCAAAATATGTGATATGCCACACATCAAAGCCTTTCCTTTTCTGAAAACTTCCTGTCATCGTCTGTCAAAACTTTCGCTTGCTTTTCCTGTGCACTTACGAAATCCCTTCACTCTCGCCATCAATATATCTCGCCCTCTCTCAACTTCACATATTCATGCATTCCTAGTAATTTTCATCCGCAACATTTCTTCTTAGACAAATCTGTCAGAGCCTGAGGCAAAGTCTATCTCTCTGTCCTGTCTCGGTGAGAAAATGAAACACCTATTCCCTTAATTACCAAACATAAGTTTCTAACTTTCCCTGAGATGCTCTCCACTTTGACACACATTCAAAGTAAGGACAAACTTTTATGAAATGTGTGTTAAAATATGGACAATTTCCCCAGCTGCTGGATGTGGAGTGTCTTTATTGTTTTATCCGTGTCCCTCTCCACTGCGTACGGGAAAGGTGTGTGTATTAATTACAGTTTGTAAATGAAGCTGTAATCTATCTTTTAAATGAACAGCTGTCGGAGTGCCTGGTGGGATGCTCCCAGGTGAGTTTTCTTTATGTCCCCCACGCCATCTAGAGATATTTATCCAAATGGAAGACAACAAAAGATGATGGGATATCATCTATCATGATCAGCATTCATTTAAAGGCACAGTACTACCCCTGGTTGTTATAGCAACCGACTAGAGCTGTCAACTCTCAAAATAAACCGAACCAAACTGAACAAATCAACACATTTTGCTGTTTATGCGAGTACGATGCTGAACCATCACTCAACAAGTCAGCAAAGAGCTTGGGGGAAAATTTGGATATTTAGTAGTGCTAGTCAACCATATCCCCAGACTGGGACGTGAATATCAGACTCTGCAGAGCCCTGGATTATGTTCAGTGCCGAATGTTTTTTTTTTTTTTCTGGGAGAGGGCAGGTCTTAAAACCCACACAGCAATAACAGGCAGTATTACAGACTATGGTGAAGGCATGGTTGGATTACTTCCTCTTCCCCTGCGTTTTCATGTAAGCAATACATGTATACAATTAAACTATATTGTCAATCTAGCAAATTAAGAAGTTGGAATGGAATAGCTTATTGTGAGAGATACTGTGTAAATATCAGCTATATATCAAAATATATGAAGTTTCCTTAATTGTTGTCTCTGTATCTGCCTCTTTATGAGTGTAAACAGATGTTATTGTTGTTATTTGTTTTGTTTTTTAACTGAGAAATTCCTACACACCTAACTGTGTCTGCGGGCATTCCCTCCGGTTGTTGAACGCCAATAACCTCCACCAACAAAGTACCACAGATTATGTAGCCTGAGAGGCAAAACCCAGGTAATAAATGAAGACGATTCAGATAAATGTTTCAGCTATACTCTCTTCTCTCATCTGGACTGGACAGTAAAGGAACAACATCCAGGGGGATTTTAAAGAGAAAATCAACCTGAAACCATTAAAAGTGAGGGGCATTAAGATAGGATTTTTAAAAGTGAGGGGGAAAACAATCCCCAGTCGAAAGTATGCCTATGGGGGAAGATCACAGCTGCCATTCATAAAAATGTGATTGGTAATTGCAAGATAAAAATGAAAGCTGGACGTATTGCATCCCCATCCAGCACCACCATCACCTCTGCACCTCAGTGTCCCTTAAAAACTTAAAATCCATTTTTGCTCAGCACGCTGTCTTTGCTGCACAGCATCTGCCTGTATATGCAAGCTTACATAACTGTTTGCATGTTCCTATACCCGTCTAGTTATGCCTGCACTGCACTCCATATGTGCATCTGTATGAATGGATGTCTGTCTTATGCCATTTAGTAGTCTAGCTTACAGTAAGTGTGTCTGTGTGGCCCTGTTCATTCTCTTTTCTTTCCTCCCCGCCGCTGTATTTTTCTTATCTGGTGATGTTATCCAATGAGAAGCCAAATCTCCAGTAGTGCAAATCTACCCCAAGGGAATCCTGACACCTTGTTATCATAGCACATGCAGAGCAGCCTCCATAGCGTCCTCTCTACATGACATTTTGTTACCTAGGAGGAGACAGAGGAATAGAGTACAGAGACGGAGGATTGGAAGAGAAAGAGGCAAGCAGTGTTTAGGATGTGCGCATGAGAGAGAGGGGGAGAGAGAGAAGGGTGGGAGCTGTTTCACACTTCCATTTAAGAGGTACACATTTAGCCTTCACACAGTGGCCTGGAGGGATTTCGTGGCCTGGCTTTCTTCTCCCTTGTCTGTGTGTTTGCCTGTTCATTGCCTTTGTTCTTTCTCCCTTCCAAACTGACCTCCTCATTTCTCATCTCTCACAGCATCTTCTGGAATGTTTGGACATTTAACTTGGTAATTTTTCCTCCTTTTACCTCTTTACGTCTTTATTTCTCATCCAAATACGGCAGATTGTCCCATTCCAAACCCATCCATGAAAATCTAGAAATAATGAAAAAGATGAAGTTTGCAAACACATTTGTCTTTTTTTCAAATTTCTTCTTCTTCTTCTTCTTCTCTCTCTCTCTCTCTCTCTCTCTCTCTCTCTCTCTCTCTCTCTGTGTCTCTCTCTCTATCTATCTCTCTCTCTCTCTCTTTCCAGTGCATGTGGTGAATTCTGTACGGTCCAATTTGGTAACCATCTGTCTTGTTTTCAGGGGGCCATTTTGGCTCTACATGTTGATGATGACTGAATGATACCAGATCAGTTTCCAGGCAGTTACAGACACATTGTGCAGAGGCCATGGTAACCCAAAATAACTCTGGAAGGAAAACCAGTCCAGCCATTGTTGATTAATATCCTCCCTAATTTCGCCCAATATGTCCATTTATTCAGTGCCATTTTAAACCAACTCAGATATTACTGCCATTATCTATCCATCCATCTATCTATCTATCTATCTATCTATCTATCTATCTATCTATCTATCTATCTATCTATCTATCTATCTATCTATCTATCTATCTATCTATCTGTCTATCTATCTATCTATCCTCGGTTGATATAACTCATCCTTTGTTAACCCTGCACTGCTTCTTTAACCAATTCAGGCCTCAATGAACATGAATGCTTCATTATTACAGTGACTAATTCGACCAGCATGGCATGCCTTTTAACAAACGGTCATCATGGTGGGTACGTTTAACCCTCCTTCATTAGCCACCAACCAAACACACTTACTAGTATTTGAAAGCCAATTAAACACTCCTAATATGAGAGGAGTGCTGCTGGTGGACCCAACTTTAAGAAAAACAAAGCCCTGATTAAAGGCATACAAGAGGGAAGGCTCTTGAAAAATGCAGGGAAGGAAAAGGGGAAAGAGATGGGAGGAAAACAGGAACGAAATGGGAGGATTACCCCGGCACGCCCGTCAGCGAAATGTTTCATTTAGTTTGGTTCTGGCCACTTAAGCCCCCATGTTAGGCCTATTGTTTCCCTAAACCGATGCTGTAATCCCCCCACTCCACACACTGCAGTGAAGAGAGAGGTTAAAAAAAAAAGAGGCAAATCAGAGAAGAAAGACAAAGGCTGAAATATAGTCACAGTTAAAAACAGAGAGGAAGAGAGGTAGGAGGAGAAAAGGGCATCCCCGGTTTATGAAAAAGCAGAACGCCACAGAGTCACTATCATTCTGTCTTTGTTTCATCCTCCTTTCATGTCTGTTCTCTTCATTTCATTTCTGCCGAACGGTGGAAGCTAGCGCCTCTCCCTGTCTCCCAACTACAAAAGCTGCAGGAAACAATCTCTTTCTTTCCACACTCTTGTGCCTTCTTTGGTTTCCTGTCTTTCTTTTAATGGGGTTAATCAGTAAAACTCAAAGTCATATCCCAGCTAGAAGTAATTAAGTTGTCAAAATAGGATTCTTTAAACTTCTCACTACTTCTGATGGTGGAGCGCTCATTCGCCACCTCCTGCTGGTCCATTAGCATATTTTTTATTATCCATCATTAACTCAGCGTTGCCACATTGTTCTCTCTGTGTACATGTTTATGTGTGCAGAAATTCGTGAGTGCATGTGTGTCCCCAGGCTTGCATATTCCATTGACCCATGTTGTTTCGGGGACCTTATATCTGCATTGAAAACCACTCAAAATCGCAGAAGCAGATGCAGATGCACAAGTATCACTGGAAAACACACTCAGGGTAAACAGACAGAGGCTAAAAATGAGAGGAGAGAGGAAGGAAATGAAGAGACGGAAGAGAAAAGGAGGAGTAGAGCTGGGTAGCACAGGAAAATTGAGCTGTATTAAACTATAATCCGGTTAGTGACGGCTGGGTGTAATCTCACTCATTAATAACATACTCCCGGTCTAATCTACAAACCATCAAAAGAGAGAAAATTTTCCATGGAGGAGTTCAGTTGCTTTTAGCAAATTTATGAGGATTCTCGATGCCTCATTTTCGAAGACATCAAACGTCAGACGGGTTGACAGTTTGTCAGCCAGAAATAAATAAATAAATAAATAAGACACTTTGGAATTACCCTTGAATCCTGATTCCCAGTAATTAGTGGAGATAAACAAACTGTGGTGTGATGAATACCAACGAATAAATCACTGAAAAGTGAAGGGTTATCCTGAGAAGGATTCAGACCAAACATACATAAATTTTCGACTTTTACTTAGTTGGTTTTGGTTTTTGAAAATAGGCGACAGCTATTAATGACACAAGTAATTAAGGCAAGTATGGGGAAAGTCGAGGGCGACATACTGTGACGCAGTCCTGTATAACTATTTAACATTTGTAACATAATGGAGCATGACATTTCTTTGGGACATATTCTGTGCATCACACACACACACACACATATTTTAAGGTCTCCCCCTCTTACTCCCCCTTTGAATGTCTCTCACACCTATTTATGGATATGTGCCCTGCATCCATCTCTCCATCTTCCCGACTCTTTGAGCTATATGCGTCTGGTAATCCCATTTATAACACAACAAAAAGTGCCTATGTTTATGCATACTTTCTGAAGGTGATGCACTTTGTTTTCAATTGAATTCCTCTGACACAAATTGAACTTGTCCGTGTAATACAACAGCAAGGACACACTCTGGCACGGACACACAAAGCCGCTGTCACAGTCATATTCCCTTTCTCTCTTACACGGGCAGGTGCAAGGACACACGCAAACATAAATTGGGCTTGTCTGTAACAAAAGCGGTCCAGATGCAAGCAGCATAAGCCACTTGGTTGGCTGTAGGCATTAGGAAATCCAATATGGATGTGTTAAATGAACGCTAGCTGAGACGGAGAGAGCAAGCGAGCGGCGGTGTAGTGGGGAAGGAGGGAGGGAGGGACGCAGACAGGAAGGCAGGCAGCTTGTTGATTACTCTGGTGTTTAACATTAGGAAATGCCAGAATGAAAATGGTGCTCATATCACCCTGTCAATTGCCTTGTTAGCTACAGCCAGAGAGAGTGAGAAAAGGCGACTGGGTAGAAAAATCAGCTATCTGAAGTGGTTGGTTTAAATTTCCATTTGTCTCAGCAGGGTTTGGGAGGTAGGGGGTTTGAAAGAGGTTATACTATTCAAAAGAAAAAAAGTGCACACACACAGATCCCCAAAAACAACACGATATATATATATATATATATATATATATAAAACGCTGTCCTTTCCGTTGCTGTCTTGCCAATCTCTGGACTCAATTCCCTGCAGTTCATTCTGCTGTGACACCTGTTGGTGAGGACAGGCGAATTGAGCATCAGAACATTCCACAATGAGAAGAGAGAAAAGAGATAACCGCCAATTGCGGCTGGAGAGGGAAACGTCTGTGGTCATGATGAGGTCACTGAATACCTGCCAAAGCAAATCTACCAGACTCAATGTACCGGAGGTAGAAGGGCACTCCAGGTTTAATGGATGTGTAAAAATGGATTCAAGGTAAGTCTTTGGTAACTCACAATGGCAAATGTGCCATGAATGAAAGTGCTCAAAATGGTGGACAGATAGGGGGGCTTTCTGTGATGGAATGAAAGCTTAAAATACTTTTTTTTTTTGCTGGTATGAACAGCATAAAATTGACTAAATGTTGGTCAGATTAATTTTAAACAGGCAGTCTATAAGTTATACCCTATAGTCTATAGACGCTGACACAAATCTAGCTAAAACAAGTCTAATACGACAAGCCTGCAAGACGTAAAGACAAATTTGTTTATTTTAGAGAGGTGTTCATCCGTCCTTTTTTCTATTGCATTGCATTAACAGCTGTTTCCATTATTTTGTCCACCCCGTTCATATCAATGCTGGTTGGCTATATAACAGAAACACCTATCTTCAACACCTCTCTAAAACTGTGTCAACAACCCAAAACTTCAACCTTCTGTTGTATTTACTTGCATTAGTTTTAGGTAGCTATACCTGATACCCAAATAGGTGCAAATACGTGCAAGCTTTAAAGGTAATTCAGAAAGCAGGTACAATTTTCGTTGGGATATACTGCATGCAAAAGAGATTTTCAAAAATTGTGAGGCTCATTAATAACTATCATACTTGCACAAACCCACTGCACATTCACCTAATGTGTCACCTCTAACTGCTCCAAGCGCTGCTGAATATCCTTTTACAGAAGAGTTTTATATAATGGCCTGGACAATTAAATATGTGTGAAGATGACTTTTCAACTTATTCTGGAAGAAAATGGGTAAAAGATGGACAAAACACAGTTACAACTTGCAGCAGTTCCAAGTACAATCCACTTAAAAGTTGCTGTCGTAAATATGGACAGTTGTACACATGCATTATCTATGATTACATTACTAGAAAGTTGACAACTTTGCTAACACAGTCAAACAGACATAGACAGTTAACATCATTTACTAGTCCCACAGCAAGAAGCCCAGCTGTCTTTTGGCTTTTTAATTTATGAGGCTTTCCTCAATGACTAAAAGCTACTCTGAGATTTACACCTGTCCAGCAGCCTCTTACTCAGCTGGACTACCCTTCTCACTTCTTAGATTCCATTAACAGCTTCTTGGGTCCCTTCATAGGGGCTGCTGAGCTGCCGGTTACACTGCCTGCTGGGTGAGTTCTGGTTGTGGCACGACACCTGCTCTGCTCCCTATCAGCATTCCCCACCAGCTTCCTCTCACCCTGGGCCCGAAAACCACATCTCCCCAGTGGTCCAATAAATACCAACACTTCCCTGGTGCTTTGAGCTCCCAGTCAGTGGGTAGGTAGAAAACCTGTGTAATGTTGCTTTAATGATGACATATTTTCTTGCATAATGATTCCAACTCTCTAGGAATTGATTTCTATTACATCGCTGGATTATGACCTTTATCTATGACCAATCCCTCATCAAAAGCCTCTAAGGACAGATGTTCATAAACATTACAAGGACAATGGTCTATAATAATGATCACATGGTGGAACTCAATCTGGCCCATGGGCTGGCCTCCTGTGACAAACCTTATTTCCTACTTTCTCTCTGGAGGTAAAGTCAGAGACTGGAGCAGCAGTAATGAATGTCCCTGGCATTGGTAGCTATAACTCGGAGGGTCCACTAATAGCCCCTTGAGTAATACTCATGCCATCAGGATGGGACCTCCAAAGCTCAAGTGGGTGGGAATCATGTTGACTCCAGGGTAATTATGAAATTGCCATTACTTTAATCTGCTAGGCCCAGGTGTTTAAGTCAATATGGTACCATTTTCTTTTTTTTACCATGTTTGTTATCATTCCTCTGGTTACTACCCTGTTATTATTTGGTCTTTTTGATTTAACTGATTTAACTTTAACCTTACAGATCTCTTTAACATACAGAGACTGGCACACATGCACACATAGAAAAAAAAATAAATAATAAAATGCAGACAGACGAACAGACACACGACACACATTGCCAATGAGGTAAACACCGTCTGATAATTATGGATGTGGTTTGCTGTCGATGTGACACCTGTGTCCCGCCTCCTGTGTCTCTTTGGATTGGACAGCTGTGCTAACAATACTACTGCGCCAGCCACACACACTCACACACACACACACAAACACACACACACACTTACGCATACATTTGCACTGGAGAGCACAATCTAGAAAAGCAATGCACACATACAAAACATACTAAATAGACAGAGAGAAACAATGTACTATAAAGATACTTAAATTAGAAATCTCAGATTTCCACAGAAGTTATTTCAGATGACTGGGAAGCTTTAAAGTTGACTGGTTTGGTTGCCCTCCAGGAATTGTCTTCCTGTACTAAGTGCAAAGGAACCACACACAACCTGAACGTACAAAGGCCCTCTTCCTATTCAAATTATAATTATATGCAATTATAACTCAATAGTGACTTAGCCAAGCTCAAACACACACGTAGGCATGCGCATTTAGCGCTTAAAACTGCTATATAATGCACTGTATGTATTTCATCAAAACCTGCATATGTCTATTATTTATTATACTTCTGTTCAGTTTGTGTGTGAGCTTTTAGTGTCTTAACGTGCATTTAAGTGTCAATAAAAGCTGTTGGTTGAGATCATTTCCACCAAAGCCTGTTTTCAAAATCTTGATTAAATCTGCAGCTGCATCACCTGTCACTGAACTTGAAACAGATTGTCCACGAGAGCTTGATTATGCGCACATAATGTTGCGTATCCTTCAACTTAATGTTATATTTCGCTTGCTATTGCTACTCCTATATTTTTTTGTTATTCGTTTGCTTGCACAGGACATGACAGATGTGAGATGTGAAAATAAAACGTCAAATAAAATCTAGTATACAGTACATCGTCCTCTCAAATTGAACTGCTTGACATATGGTTTCCCATTGCTAGATCCAGACTCGCACAGGCATTTAGACAAGAAAAGAATTGCTTTTTGAATTGGATTTGTAAGTGTATTTCACACGCCCAGTTAGGCCATAATTTATTACACCAGATGCCAACCATTCAACAATGCAGTGTTGCCATCGCATAGGCGCGTTGGATCATGTTAAAAATGTCACTGATTTTCATGTGAAGGGCTGTCATGGTTTGAATATTCTATGACTGGAGTTGTGTAGAGATATGCATAGCTATCTCTATTATGCAGGGTCACATAAGCATGAGGAATGGGCGAGATGTGAAACAAAAGAAATGCTATGCACTTATTGAATCCCTACATGCTCCACTGGTGCTTTGTTCTCTTACTGAACCTGACCTTTGATAGTTGATATACAGATTTACAATGGCAATGGAAGAAAAGAAATTACTTCATGTTATAATGTGTATATATATATTCTTTATGTTTGTTATTACAAGCTTTAAAGACATCCCAAACTACAATAAAAATTAAAAAAAAGTTATACATTATTATACATTCTAACACTTTTCCATGTGGTCCAAAAGAAAGATGATACAAGATTAATTACAAATAATTAATTAGTGGTTCTCAACAGTACATCTTTATCACCCATGAAACCACCATATAAACAGCATTCATGGATTTAATACATCAATTTCTGGTAACTTCTATTTCCCAGTGTTTATTCTTAGATAATATGTGCTTTCACACACATAACGGTGTTCTGGAGAGCTTGAACGTGATCAGAATAATAAGGGGATTTTTTTTGTTCATCTTTGATTGAATGAACGAAACATAAATCAGAGTCATTGCTAATGCGATATTACTGTTTACCTCAAGGTGCTAATTTCATGTTCAGCTTGATATACTGGTGCCACACTAAGCTGGCTGAAGTTCCACTAAGTTCTGTACTTGGACCAATTCCAATTATATATGCTTCCTCTAAACATCATTATTAGGAATCACTCTATTAATTTTTATGGTTATGAAGATGATGATATGAAGCATGCCTTAAGGACATAAAAAGTTGATGACTGGATGACCTGCAGTGTTCTTACATTAAACTCAGACAAAACTAAAGTTCTTGTAAATGGCTCAATACACCTCTGATGCAGTTACTCTCCGTGGGATCACCCTGACCTACAGGTCCATTGAACAGAATCTTGGCGTTAGGATATGCCTTTTAACGTCCACGTCTAACTCACTTGGTCACAGCAGATGGCTTCCCACCAATAAGCTGGGTTCTGCACAAGGTTTCTGCCTGTTAAAAGGAAGTTTTCCTTTACCGCCGTCACCAAATGCGAGTCTCTGTAAAGCGCTATTAAGAGTACAATATATATATATAACTGAATGAATGGAACTGTATCAATGCTTTGAGCGTATCTTCTAAGAAAAAGAAACTTTATCTGGTTTTAATGAATAAAAAATGAATATGCAAAAGCATTGTGTCTCCGCATTTGACAGCTGAAAGTTAAAACTCAACACGTCATTTAAAGTACACTCTGCTAAACTGCATGTACTTATTGAACCCAACTACAGCTCCCATAGAGCACAATATCCTTTATACGGTGCTTCCAGTGAGAGCATGGCAAAGTCAGTCTTTAGAGTTGAAGGAAGTGAAGGAAAATGAAAGGTGAACAGACTCCATACACCAGAAAAAGGCTGAGAAAAAAAAATCAAAGCAAAGAAATTCTTTATCTGAGGATTGTGGTTTTTATAACAAGATTTTTTTGGGCAGTTTTGTGTAAATTCTCCTTTAAAGTAAGGTCAAAATGGATTTGAAGATTTCTGAGAAAATATGAAACTAAAGAAATCTCTCTTTGAATAAACTTGAATAAACCTAAAAAAAAAACTTGAGAGAAGAGAGAAAGGAAGCACGTTCAAGAAAGAAAGAAAAAACAAGTTCAGGGTAGGAAGTAGTTATGTGAGGGGGGCATTTGATTTCTGAAGAAAAATAGGAACTCTCTTGAGGAAGAAGAATTTAACTAGAGAATCCAGCACATGAATGAATATATTTCTCTCTGAGACTGCAGACCAGGAAATCTCACTTCAGCAATATAAATCAACTGGTAGGACACACACCTACACCTGTGTGTGTCCTCACACCCACCTGAAGACACATTTAATCCCTTAAAAGACATAAATCCACAGCAAAAGTCAGGTAGCTATCCCCAAAGTTTTAAAACAGCTTCCACGATGAATGATTTAGGAGACAAAACTTCTCTTTTAGGACTACAATAAAACCCAAGTGTCATTTCCATCAAGTAGCTTGGCTGGAGACTGACAGTCTCGCTACTCCATTTAGCATCATAAAGTACATCACTTTCATAAAGACTTTTCCTGACACTATGCCTCAGTCTATATCTTTATCTTTGTCTCCTCCTGAGGCCTCCTGCAGCCTGTCTGCCTCTGTCTCTGCACGCTTGTCGTTTAAAAGGTTTTACCATCGCAATAAACCAATTAGCGCTCGCTGAAAGAGAAGTGTTGAAAGAGAAATAATTCAACCTACTGCACAAATCAAATTTACACAAAGCAAGGAATGCTACTAAAAGAGTCAACAAAAGTAGACACAGAAGGAAGTGAATTAAATTATTAATTTAAACTAATTTACAAAATATTGAAAGTAATGAAAAGTAAGAGCACAAACAACACAACAACAAAAAAAATGTGTTAAGCTTGTAGCGAGAACTTGCTATGGTGAATTAAGTTTTTACAGTAAAAGTTTGTTCCTGAGGAGCAGTTTCAATAAAAAAAAAATAGATATTGAAAATATCCTTATTTGCTTCTGGCAGTCATACAAATTAGAAGTTCAATACCACTCTCATATCTGCTGTCAATTACGAAGCTACAGCTAGCAGCTAGTTAGCTTAGCACACAGACTGAAAACGAGGTGAAACAGCTAGCCTGGCTCTGACTAAAGGTAATGGAGTTACCAAAGTGGCTTTAAAAAAAGCTGATTTAGTTATGTCACATAACATCATTAATTGTAATGAGATGTAGTCTTGATATTAGTGATTTTATTGTGATACTTCTAATAAACATAGCATAAAGCATAAAGACGACAGGAATAACAATCTGGTATAATGAAATTGGTATTTTATATTATTAAGAGTAACATACCACAAGACATTATCACTACACTAATAATACCCACTTATGGAGGCTCTAAGTTTCTCTCTCTCTCTCTCTCTCACACACACACACACACACACACACACACACACTAATAGATAAACACAATCCCTGCTTCTCTGAGTCCCAGTGGCTGGTTTCCAGATTCCTTCCCTGACAGTGACAGCAAGGACAAGGAGAGCAGTACATGGTTTTGTCTAACATTGGGCCAACCTCCAAAAATAGAAAGCTATTAATTAAAGTGGACTCCTGTTCTACCCTGCTTTTACGCAGGAGTATATAAATGGCCAGACGCTCTATTTACAGTGTACATGTTCTTAAGCGCATTTACACTGGTAAACACTGTAATACTTAAAAATATAATACTGTTGCAGGACGATCCAACATCTCATTTTGCTGTGCATGATCCCTGCCTGACCCTTTAATTTACTAGTATATTTACATCAACAGAACCAATCGCTGAAGTAAAAAAAGAAAGAAGAACAGCAAGAGGAGGAGGAGGTTAAGAGGAGACAGTGTGAAAGAGCAAAGGCAGGGTCTAAAGAGGTGAGAAGGACTGCTTCAAGGAGCAGGGCTCAAAGGATTAGACATTGTAATCAGATTAATTGATTGGAATAATTGGTCCGGTCCCAGCCTTTGCTAATCTGGAATGTCTCCATGTTTACTAATGGCAGAATTTGTTGACATACCATATGCAATGTATCGGCCGGCGTGTCGCATTCGCATTTTAGTGATGTACAGTGAAAAACATTTTTAAAAAGTTGACCCCTCATGGATAATCTATACACTGGATCCCAAATCTATGTCACCATCTCCTGTCCTCTACCTGTCTCTCTGTTTTTGACAGGATAGTGTAAATGTAATCAATAAATCTGAGAACACACTTGAGGATTACGGGGCCAATTTGCAACAGCTTTGCTCAACAGACAGCTGAAGGGGAAATCTTGATCGGAGGCTTGGTTGGAAACGGATTGTCTGCACAGACTGAGCATTTTATAGATTCAATTAAAAAATCGCATGTTTAATATTTACAGCATGACATCTATACTGGTTCTATAGTGTGCAATGATTTATATTTGTCAATTGGTGGTGGTGCCACCCTGACACACTGTCTCTTTCTCCGAGAGTCACTCCTGACATCGACATTCTAGAGGTCAGGAGTTAATCACTGCGCCTTGCCGAATTTTCACCTGGTAGTTGCTGAGACAGATCGAGGTGACGTCATTTGTCAAGATGGATTGAAAATTGAAATCTTCTAATTTGTCCACAAGATTCCACCTGTGTTTACTTGGTCTGTCGTACAGAGAGAGAGAGAGAGCGTACAGATGCTGTCAATATTGGCTCACACCTCCTCTATTTCTCTCGGCATAACAAACACTGGGAATGTAAACTGTTTGGCAGATGGCTACATCAAAATTCAAAGCAAAGACGTTCCTGTTTTTTCAATGAAATTTCACTGCAATCAACAAGTATCAAAGTAAGGTACCAGAATTTCTATGCCAAATTGAGTTTCAAAATGACTGAAAATGTAAAAGTGACTCTGGGTTTCGTGTTTGTATTTATTTGCTGATTTGTTTGTGTTGCATGCTAACATAAAACTCTTTTGTTTTGCCTTGCTTTTGAATCGCATCCCCTCGTGTCGGCAAGCTTCCTTCCATACACAAGGGATAAGAAAATTCTACAGTGGTTAGTTCCAACCAAGTAATTGACAAGAAGCACCCTTTAAGTGCCGATACAGATCACCACATCACTGGGACTTTTAATCAAATGTATCTCTCTGCTTTACTAATGTGTATGTATTAACTAATCATTATCTAGTCACTCTCAATCTTAGATTGCATCGCAATGATGAACATATGTATACAAGTTTAAAACACACACAGAAGGAGCAACCATTTGCTGCATATTGGTGTTAGATACTGAATATGATTCAGTCATCATGAATAATTAATACACAAGCATTAATCAAACCAAACACTAACAGCAGTCAATCTCAGACAACCTAACATACTTAACAGTGGTTTTTTTGTGGTGAAAACATGTTAAAAAAATAAACATCTTAGCCGTCTGAATTAAACTCAAGATGTCTGTGCCCAACTTGCATTTAAAAATGTGACAAATTACCAATTCCTCATGTGAAAACACACACATCACTCTAGAAACACGAGATAAAGGACATCAAATGTCGACAGACTTCTTGTCAATGCAGTATCAATATATTCCACAAAATAAACTGTATTCCTGTGCAAACATTTTGGATTGTGTTGCCTCATGAGCTGAAGAAGTCACTACCGGAGTTATTTAAGTGGAAGATGACCGATGGAATGAAGATTTCTTACTAAAATAAGTGCTGGTTGGTGTTGGTGGTGAGTTAAACACAGACTCAAAACACTATTTTCATCCATCGCCTGTCGTGTGTATGGCGGTATTTTAGGAGGTTTTTTTTTTACTTTACCACAGTAACCACTCTTTCTTTGCTTCCTGTTTGGTGCTAAAGTGCGTGTTACCTTTGTTTGTTTGATTTCAGAACATCACAAGATAAAAAAGGTATTTTTAACAAAGCAACTGTCAACAGACTCTTAATAACCAAACAAATCATAATCTGTTGCAACTTTTTGCTATTGAATGGCACAAGTAGAACAACTGTTGTATAAAAGCAATATCACGCTCAGGGAAGTGCTGTTGTACTGAATATCAGCACGCTGTGATTATCTTCCATACAAGGCTGCACGGCTACAACCGAATCACAGCCGCGGTGATATTCAGTACAACAGCACACTCTCTCTCGGGTGATATTGCTTTAAAAACCATTCCTCTGACTTGGAATAGCTAGATATTTTTGATGCATGTCTTTGTTTGCAAACCAATTTCCCCAAAGCCAAAGTGCTACTGGAGAAAACAGAAACCATTTCCCTCCAAGTGGTGTTCTATGGATTTACGAGAAGCACAGAGCAATTTATAGCTCGGCACTGACAAAAGGAGAAATGGGTCTGTATAAGCACACAGCTTTACACGTTTGATGGAGTTGAGAATGTAAAGAGTTTGGATTGTGAATATTCATTTCAGGGACACAAAGAGAGCAATGTATTTATCTGCCTGCTAGACCGCTGGGTGGATATCAACTCCCTTGTTTTATCACCTATGGTGCATCTCGTCTTCAGGCAGTCTCTCCCTCTCTCTTTAAAGTTCTGTCGTCGTTCCGAGCTGGAATTGTCTGTGGCCGATGGAAGTGCCTCTATCTGACCCAGATCATCGGAATGAGTTTTCTCACTGCGAGCATTCTAGAGACAATTCCCTGGCCGAGCAACGGAAATAAACCATTGGTTGAAACATCAGATAAAGAGAAGAACAATCAGTCATTGTATGTGTGTAAACATGCATTTGTGTGTATTGGTGAAGAGTGTGTGCATTTGTTCATGCAGGCCTACATGCAAGTGCCAATATGTGTGCATTTGTCGGTGTGTGATGGCTTACCACAGATCCTATCAGGCTAATACCTCTGCTGGGCCTTGGACTAGGCTGAGTGCATCTCCATGGTAATTCAGCCCTCTGTACTTCTCCAACCTCAAAACTGTGGGACAGGGAAAAAAACAAAAAACAGAAACAAAGGCATGCAAGGTAAAACAGGATAAGAGAAAGTCAGGCACAAACACAGTTGGGGGGGGGTGAATACAGAGAACATGTTAATGTTATCGGATGTTGTGGAAAGCAGTTGATCAAGCCCGGAGGAGTCGGTGGGAGTCCAAGTGGATTTTGTTCTGTGTGTATGTGTGTGCTTGTGCTGGGAAACCTGGTAATAGCGGGTGTGTGGATTACACGATCATTATGTTCAACTTCCGCTCCTTAATACATGCTAAGTGGAAACTATTTTCCACCAGGCATGGGAGTACACACATTAACATTCACACAAATTTACACAAATGTCATTGTGGTGGAAGGTAATTGCTGTAGTTGTACTATAGTAACATTGTTAAACCATAATATAAATTTACTGTCCATCACAGTCTGAAGAGAGTTTTAGCTCCACAGGGACTGCAGAAGCTGAATGAAACATGCACATGATCTCTGGATAAAAGACTTGCTTCGAACTTTGAAACAATTTTCTCTTGGACTGCCTCTTGGCAAGTTAACTGAGGTGCAGATTCCAAGAAAAGTTTCCAGGAATGGTTTTAAAGTTTATGTTTGAATGTTAAGTCCATTGCCTAAGAGACTGACTGTAAAATGTTAAAAAAAAAAAAAAAAATGACAGGAATTAATTACAACACCTGTGTCTTTAAAGGGTCAGTCAACCTAAATCACAAAAAAATATATATGGCTCTTGTCCACTTGTCCCTTGGGATACCTAGTTATCCAGACAGTTTTAATTTCATGTGCCAAGTTTTTAATGTATCTGCCTCTGAAACCTGTGCCAAAATCCCAATGCAATAGCGGAGAAGTGTGTTCTGTTTGTGCAGCTCAAAGCACTGAAAAATTACATTTGAAAACCTCAACAGTGGCGTGTCCTTCGTCTGTACTCTGGATAATCTTACAGACTTTGGAAGTAGTTCCAATGAAAACTGATGAGAGCAAAACAATATTTTTAGAGTGCTGGCGCATAAAACTAAAATTACCTCCAGTAAATAAAGACTGTGATATCAGTAAACAAGCCCTTTAGTACTGTGAGTAATTAATAAGTTCAGGTTGTAAAATGTCAGAATGGTGTGTATCACAGAGGCACCCGCTCCAGCACCACAGATTGTCAGCACAGTGACGTAGATGCGCCTTCATCAAAAGCTAAAGCCGTGGGCGTCCTTGTTGGCAAGAAACGTCTAACTGCAACATCCACCGTTTGATTCCAGCTGGAGGCTTTTATTGCATATCATCGCCTTCTGTTTCCATTTACCCTTTTTACTAGTCCAGCCATCCTCTCAACTGCTTCTCCTGTTCAGGGTTATTTTTGCTAATGTACCTGAATTTTCGTTGTGAGCAGAATGGATAATGTCTGAATGACATTACAAATTATGAATTTTTGAATTGGAACAGTCGCTGGAGCCAAGCCCTTATCATGCAGACACAAGAGCAGAGCTACTCTTGAAAAGAGACTCTTACACAGAAGAGCTCTCAATCTACCCAAAAGCACATGCGGATATAATGTAGGTGCAATTTAGAGAAGCATAGCATTGAACACTTCCAAATCTTGTATCTCCAATTTACCTATTTTGTAAGAGACAGGAACGAATGCTCCCACAAATGTCATGGGAAATATTAGGTGTGGGAGTTGGGAGAGGTCGTAGGGTTGATGGGTTTTTAGTGTGGATGTGGACTATGGGGAACAAAGATTGTAATGATTTGATTGTGTCATCTTTTGAATATTAACAGAAAAACCAGACTCTACAGCAATAGCTGGTCTGTGTTTAGTCGGGAACATTTATCATGTTTACCATCTTAGTTTAAGTAAAGCAGAGGCTGGTGGAAAGGCCAACTAGTCTTCCAGGTATTTTGTCATAAAGTAAATGTAGTGGACGAATAAAAAATTCACCTGATGATGACACTGAATGAAAAATTAATGGATGACCAAAGTAATTACAATTCACCCTGAGGGGAACACAAATGTCTGCACCAAATTTCATGAGATATTTCACTTAAAACCACAAATGTCAACCTTGTGGTAGTGTTAAAGGTCAAAATGAACCAAAGCCGCTAGAATTCTGTCCCCTGTGGGGACCGCGGTTGTCTCTAATGTTCATCGCATTCACATTTTCCTAAAAACCAAAATGCAAAACAACATCTGCATTAGCTACGTGATGCATATTGTTCTTCCACCATTCTGGAGAGACAAACACCAGCCATTCCAAGCCGGTCTTGTTAATTTTACAAACCTTATGTCTTTCCATGCAGTCAACTGTGGCCAGCTACATGTGCAGATGCTGAGATTAACCGTGGGTTGACTAGTGCAGATGTGTGCGCACTGTAATTCAGACATCAAACTGACAGCTTGGCAGCTCTAGGT
The DNA here is from genome assembly GCA_014281875.1 of Nibea albiflora. Taxonomy (NCBI): domain Eukaryota; kingdom Metazoa; phylum Chordata; class Actinopteri; family Sciaenidae; genus Nibea; species Nibea albiflora. Next base: position 10,475,366 of record CM024794.1, on the reverse strand, counting down.
GCTCAACCAACTGTGCTGCTGTCACAGGTTCAGGCCTGGCTGCCACAATGCAGCAACACGACTGACGTTAAGAAAAGAAAAAAAAAACACGACGCTGTTGCGAGTGAACAGATCTGATCTGTCTCCAGATATGTCTCCTAAAAGTGTGGGTTCAATTATTGGAATGTAAGCATGTGTGAAAGACACCTCAAGATGTTCCGTGTCAAGGATTTAATTGCTTATATGTCATACCCACTGGTGTGTGCGTGTGTGTGTGTGAGCGTGTGTGTGTATCTTTGTGTATATTTATGAGAACTGTTGCAATTGTACAGTCACCTCCATGATAGTTAAATATGCAGAAGACGTGTCAGGATTTAATTGTCACACAGCGATGCTCTCATCTTCAAGCTGATTTGACTTCAGTTCAGCAGTGAACAGTTCTTCACTGGGAATTCTACAAGACAGCTTCATTTTTTAGCTATAATGATCGCATCTGATGATCCAGAAGCCATCGTTTAATCACAATGTTTCTCTTTTTCCACAGTTTATGACTCTAAATGCTTTCCTAATAAATGTACAAAATGGATTGTTTTTCTCTGAAGGTTAAAAATGACTAGCTTGAGACAATATATCAAAGTGCATTCTTCCAAATGTCAGTGTAAGCGGTGGACAGGCATGAAACAAAGTGCATCCACTCTGTAGGCTGTCTGACAGTATATGTTTCACATGCCGTTGCAGGAGAGCCAAACAGACTTGGATGGATGGCGTTTTGGCGGTTGTCCTGTCACGCAACACAAAGGTTATTTCTGTCATGATGAAGAGCCTAAAATGACACAAACTAACAGATTTACAGAACGGCCATTGTTGAATGGACTTGGACTTCTCATGTTCACCTAGCTTCTAAAACATCTATACACTATACGGCAATTTCAAGGGTTGTATTCGCATGTGGGAAAAGCTGAGGGTAGGGGTAGGGTAGGTGGGTGGGTGGATGCAGGTAGCCAGTGTGGCTTCAATGAAAATAGAGGTAATTGGAGGTTAGTGTAATGATCAGTGACAATAATTGGTTTAAACTGATCTGGGCTACAATGTACTGTAGGCTACATTTAAACTACTACTGTTCTCTTAAAGAACAACAAATAATACCTGTTTGTATTTTAGGCCAAAAATATCTTCCCCGTGATTCAAAACTCCAATCAACAATCTTCATTTGCACAGAAGCATTCTAGGTTTGTGCACCAGGAGGCTCTATTAAATCTGCAGTGATGCTCCCTTTGCCTGCAACAACACTAAAAACCAATATATGAACAAAGTTAAACAGTGTAGAGTTGGGTCTATTTGTTGCATTGATTAAATGTCTCATAAATCAAGACAGATGCGGACTGCTCGGCATTAAAAACTAAAATGACTCTCAAAAAGTTGATTATGTTAATGCTGCACTTCCAGAAAGTGTCTGTTGGCAATGGTAACACTTTGCATGTTGCAAACCCTTAGTTACTGAGCAGTGGACAGAGCGTTGTGTTTAGAAAATGGCAATGATAATGCAAAGATGCCAAGTGATGCAGCCGCTTTCATTTGTCTATACTGTACAGTGCTACAGTATATCACTATGATATTACCTGTGCTATATTTTCTTTATGTGAATCTAATACGATAGGCTCTGGCCTCTCTGGAAAATGTTGCTGCTTTTAAATGCCAGGAATCCATCACTGACAAAAAGCCTCCAACTCTGCATAAACATTTATTGCATTTAAATATTGATAATTGAGGTCAAGGTAGCAGTCCATCACTCCAGGCCTTTAGGTTAAAAACACTGCAAATGTTAGAAATAAGTGTTGTTTTTTTCACATTTGAAAATTTCACATACACCATCCTACCTGTAAAGTTTCTCTCAGCGTCTCATTTCTGTGGATCTTTCGCCCTTTCTCCAGCCAACACATATACACACACACACACGCACACACCTACCTTGAGGGTGTGTGATGTATGCAGTCAGGCCTGATAAATGAAAGTGTCTAGGAAGAGGAATGAGTTGGTGCCTTGACCTCCCTCCTGGCATGGGCATCCTTCTCTAGAATGCCTTATCATCAGACAAATGGTCACAGTGGTACACACGTCACTCCCTAAAAAACGCGCACTTCTAGTAGCCCAAGTATTCGAGCCATCAAACCTAGAGAAAAAATGTCCGAGATCACGCACAAAGGACATGCTGCTTCTCACTTCTTAAAGGATTTCACTGAAAACTTCAAATAAATGGTATAAACCACACTCCAGCGCCAGCAGTTCTTTTTCTGAGTTGATTCAAACTGTAGGAACATCCATTTTCTATTCAAGTATATGAGGCTTCCAGGTAAAAGTTTCTCAATTACTGGGTTCTTAAGAAAACTAACTCCCTTGGACTGGTTGATTTCAAAGTGAATTAGACGTAATCCTGCAGAGCTCTTCCTAAAATGGTCACAATCATTGAATACTTAGATCAAAACTTGCCCTCGCTCACATTAAATGCTCATGCAATTCATATACAAATCACTTGTGGCAAACCGATCATTTCGTGGAACAATTTACATTTAAATTGAAAGTTTCTAACAGATAACCAGTCCAAGGAACTTTACAAAAAAAGTCACCCGTGACACTGAGGATTTTTTCTTTCCCAGGAAATTTCTCAAAAATTGCAACTTTTTCCTCCAAAGAACACTGAGACTTTATTTTCTCTCCAGTACCCCGTCGTAAAAAATTCTGAAAGAATTCAGTCAAAGGAAAAAATATTCTCTCTATTGATTAATTCCTCCCTCTCAAAACAATAATAAGAAAATAGTCTAGATCCCTTTTGAGATATACCATAATTATACTGATAATTGGATAGCCATAAGCATGCTGTTGAGCCTCTGTGCCATTACAGTTCTCGTTCTCATAACATTTCCTCTGACATTAAATTGTCCGCAAGGTAACAACTGACAGACTCTGAAAAGATCAAGTAAAATGAACATGAAAAAATATAAATATCCCCAAGCGTCCTTTGCGTGTGATGGGGTGATTGTCTGCAGTGTCTGTGAGTATGTGAGTGACAGTCAGAGTATGTGTGTGTGTGTGTGTGTGTGCGCGCGCGTGTGTGTTTGTGTGTGTGTCTGAAAGCAAAGAGGAGAGAGAAATGGTATGGCTGGCAGTTGATTCACGTTTTAGATTTAATAATTCATCTCTCAAATGGATCAATAAAAAGATAGTTCACTGAAATGCTACTCTCCTTTCAGCACTTAAACTATTAGAGAGTGTGTGTGTGTTTGTGTGTGAGTGCGGGTGTGCAGTTGCAGCAGTATGTGTGTGTGTTCGTACGTGTGTGCGACATGTGAAGTTTATTTGAATTTGTGTTGTTCATAGTAAACATAAAAGCACTAAACATGCTATATATGAGTCCATGCTTGCAGAGATACAGATGTTAGTGTGTAAGGAATGTGTACGGACTGTGACCCCATATTTGAGGACTGTGCCATTTCAGTCAGAATACTCAGTCTGCCATATTAAAAATATTACTCCTGGCCAAAACTCAAAATTGGAAAGGTTCCATTGCTCTTCCCTGCCCTGATCAGTAAATTGAAGGAAGCCATATAAGGCATGATTGCATAAACATGTGTGTGTGTGTAGAGACAGAAGCCAATAGAATAACATCATCCATCTGCCTGCCTGTTTCTGTTGCAAAGATAAAATCATTTTAGGCTTCTCGTCACATGTCACGCAACATTAAAACAAGACTGTCTGACCTCTATTCTCTTGTTATTTCATGCCTTTGAGTGTTTATTTAAAGATGCAACTTTTCACATGAGTCAGCTGTTGTGTAGCCTGTAGCTTTGATCGTGGTTTGCATAAGAGAGGAAAGAGCAGAGAGCAAAAGAAAGCAAGGGGTCGGTTCAGTAACAGATTAAAGTCATGGCAGAATATTTATTTACTGTGTCACCCACAGGAAGTGGAATGGTTTAAAAAAAAAGAAAAAAGAAGAAGATTCATGATGTACGTCAAGTCCCATTTTGTGTTTTATAAAATGGAAGAATTTCGTCTTTCTCTTTCTACCTTATTTTACAAAAGTGAGAGACGACAGCAAGGACAGACAGGAACAAGACACAGACAGTTCATGACATATATTAAAGCAATGTTATGACTGAATTGCGTGCATTGTATCCCGCCCTGAACTTTCATTTTGTTGCCAGACTTCTCTGAATGACAGTTTTTTTTTTCCAAGGGTGATAAAAAATAATAGACTAATACTCTGCAGAAATCACACGGCTATGTCTTCAAACCAGGTGACAAAACACTGTTACCTCTGGTCTTTTAATAATGACTTAATTATGACTAATACCTTTAAGCAGGCTTTATTTGACTGAATTCTGATATAAATTGGCATCTGCAGTATAAAACAATTCAATATTGGGGAAAGAGAGATGATGCACACACACACACACAAAAAAAAACAGTCGATCACTGGAGCAGCAGACGATGTGTGAAGCGGTCATGAGTTTTACTATTCCTAGTAAAGTATGCTCTATAAAGTTCTGTTGTTACTCATGTCCCCATAAACCTCAGTTTTACTCCTGAGACACAAATACAGTATGCATACTGTGAAAGGTTCTCAAACACACACACACACACAGACACCAATCGGTTTACCGTTATGCCACCGTGTTGGGTATCTATGTCAGTCTTTTTGTGCGCTCATATACAGATCCTTGTAAACAGTAAATTTCCTGCCTGAGTTCAGGTCATAGTGTGAACTAACGGGCCAATAAGTCATTTTCAGTGTGGATAGTAAATTTCTCTGGAGCTATGAGAGACAATGAAAAATCTTTGCTTTCACACGAGGTCAAAGTTCACAATAGTTCCTTTCTGAAGCAGCCATTTATCTCTGGCAGTGTTTAGTTCATGTGCCACTGCAACTGTTGATTCAATCGATCATTGATTAATCTACCGATTGGGTTTCCAATAGTTATTCATATGTGAGAATGTGGAGCATTTATGCTTAAACTGCAGGCCATTGTGTGAGGACTTTATGTAACATGCTTGCCTATTAATCATCTGGCAATCAAATAATGAATTAATTGAACTGTTTCTAGTTTAATTTAGCTCATTACAAAATAGGTGGCAATACAGGAACTCCATATCTAGAGCCCTCATAAATATTCACAATATTATTTTCAGTCGGAACGTTAGCCATGATTCCCTCTCCAAATTATCTGCAATCATTTGTCTTCATCTGGCATCTTAAAAATAATCTACTATCCCAGCAGGGAACATGGTATTAATATCACAGCGATGCTCACTGTCTCAGGCCTCAGATATACTGTATGTCAAAGAGTTTTAATAAGCTGACTTTTATGCACAACCCAACGTTACCGATAACTTTTTTGGGAGGTTGTTACGTTGTCATGTTGTTACGCTGCGTTCCAGTCAAATTTGGAGGTCTTTGGCAAATATACACACAATTGAATCCTCAGCGGTGTGTCTTTGTACATAGACAAAACAAAAGAGGAAAAAAAGCATGCACGATTTTCAAGTAGGAGGTTGGAAATTTACAAAGCAGCAGTTTGGGTCTCTGGATCTTGAGTTCTGGCTGTGCAAGGAATGTTGATCTTTTTTGGCTCATTTTGAGCTTTGGCTGAGTTCATTTGGTTTTAACTTGGAATGTGTTCAAGCTTTTAGGCACAAGTCAGTTCATGCATACAGAGTTATTGAAAACATGTGCTCATTTATTAGCTCCTGGATTCGAAAGCCCTGCTTTCATGTGTCGTAAAATATCACATCTACTTGTATCGCTGTGTGCTGCACTCTATTTTGATGGTCTGCTGCAAAGGTTTATTTGACACATTTGTATTTTTTATTTATGAGGAATGAAACAGGTACTTAAAAATAAACACATACTTTTGATCCATGATACACTATTATCGTCTACAATGGGTGGAAGCATTTGCCCATCAGGTTTCCCCGACATAAAAACAAAAAAAAATGTTAGGCCTTGTCATGGATGATATAATTCCACCCCAGCCATGCAGCACTGTTATCTGTGAGAAATCTGTCACATGACACAGCAAAATATATCCATGCATGCACAAGTGCACCAACAAAGCCGTAAGGATGATTAAAAAATACATGGAGATCTGCACACACAGGCACACACATACACATTCGAAGACGGTAAATGAATCCAATAAAGATTTCCTCAATCTATTACTCACGCTGGGAGCTTAGCGGCCACATGGGCATGCACACAAACACAGTTATATAAAGTTACATATATATGTGTGTGTGTGTGTGTGTGTGTGCAATGTGCATCTGTGTATTATATATATATATATAAATATATATTATATATATACACACACACAGAATATACACACGGGATGACAGAGTGGCCCAGGGCTGTCATGGGAGAGTGGGCTGTCATTTGGAGAGGTGAGCTAAGGGACCAGGAGAAAGGGTTGGAGCAGAGAGGAGAGAAGGCAAGTGGCAAGATAGAGCCAAAGGAGAACTAAAAAAAACAAAACAAGTCTAATCTGAAAGAAAAGATGGTTTACTTTAACAATGGTACAGATAGTTAGAAGAATTAGAGAGACAGAGCCATGACTGGTGTTGAAGAAGATCAAAAGGCGGAGATGACAGTATAAAAAGATCGAGCTGAGAAAGAAACCACAATTGATAGGTAAAAAAGGTTTGCCTCAGCAAGACGCTTCTCCACTGATATATGGATATTGGATATTCAGCTGATGTATTAGCCTACCGCTGTGCTACAAAAGTTATGTATTGACATCCCAAAGAGAAAACTAATTGCAGACTATCCCCAACAGGGAAACTACTTAGGCCTGTTTCAAAGAAAATACTTTTTAAAAATCGATAGGTTGGTGTTAATATTACAAAAAACTGTGAGGAGCTTCGTTAGCACTTTTTTCTTTTTCTTTTATTGCGCTGGGTATTTCCAAGGTAAGCATTCGCAACATCAAAAGCATGTGGTAGGTCTTCACAGTTCAATTAATACAATAACATTAATTGATATACTCTAAGAGTTTTTCTTTTCGTCTGTGATCAATTCAAACTCACATCATGGAGTTGACATTTGTGCCATCAGAGAGGACCCGAGCAAAAATATTAATGTTATGTAATGTTAATATTTAATGTACCAATAATAATTTGAGGGGATTACTACATCATTGCTTAGTAATGACTCTTGAAACTTTTCAGTTTAACTTGAATAAAGTAAATATTGAAAGCACAACATAATAGCTATAGTTTCCCAGGAAAATGAAGGTTTTATTTATGAGATATTGACTAAATGATTAAACAAACTTATGCTTTTTCATCTAATGTTAAAGTTACCACAACACCAATCGCTTCTGTAGTTACTTGTTTGTGCGAAACAATAAGTTACTCAATCCAAGATATGACTATGCAATGCACATCACTGCAATAGAATTTGTCTGTTCCCAAATGCAATATACAATTCAATTTACCTCTTCGGTGAACATGCTTCTTTCTTCTCTCTTATTCAAATATGGTGTCGATCATTATTTCACAAAGCTAAGCTCTGAATGAAAATGAATGAAACAATGATACCCTTTTTAAAACTTGTCTGTTTCCACTATAAAAATTAGAAGTTTGACTTCGGGACTGCCATCTTTGCCAGTGTTAAGGGTCAGTTGCCATAGCTAGCTGGCAACTTAAACTTGGTGAGACCAGATACATAACCAACACCCAACAGTTGTATCTGTATTTGTAACTCCAGCTGGTGTGTCAGGCACTTTGCCAGCCTTAGCTAAGTACTAGCCTTGTGTTTGACAATGAATGTTGACTTACTGAAAAAAAAAAAACTGTGAGCCATCATGACATTAATGTGACTGCTGGCCCAACTTTTATTAAGATAGGTCGTGGTTTTGACTTCTATTTTACACTCCCTCACACGTGTTCATTTTAAACCTCGGTTCAGACTGAAAATGGGTAAAGCTGCACTGACCGTCACCAAACCCATGGGTCAGACAGATGCAGAAAACTTCTTTCAAGGAAGAAAAAATGTGAGAGTGAGAGTGAGAATTAGAAGAAATAATTGGGTAGTTGGTAGTCCTGGCCTGGCCCTAAAAACTAAGCACTTATTTGCAGGTCAGCATACTGTGGATAAAAACAGGCTAAACCAAGTCTTCTTAAAGTCAGACTGAGACTTAGGTAAGGCAATGTGGCAATGTGTTGACGCATGGTTCTGCTCTGTTTCTGTGGTTCCAGGCTTTTACATCACCTCTCACAAGCTTGAAGTGTGCAACAGCGTGGAACGTGCATCGCTTGAACTTGAAAGTGGTTTAACTCCCCGGGTATACAGTTACACTTTGACAATATTCACTGTCTTCTGTGGTAGTGAAAGTAACAGTCACCTCAGATCTAATGGATGTCTTACCTCTAAGAGAACGCAAAGCTGCATTTTTGGCAGTGTGACAGAGTTGACATTCAGCCATGAAAGTGGACGCCGATTTCAAAGATTAAAAAGGAAACTGGTGAGCGTGTCTCTCTGATCTGATGCCAAGTACGCAAATTTGTTTGTACTGTATGTGTCTGCTTGGTGTTGTGTCTGCGTACAGTGTTGTGAGTGTGTACGCCCTCTCTTTCGTCTGTTATACTGCGCTTAGATCTGTAATCTAGGATGACCTTTTGTTTACAAAAGCTGAGGCCATTTTTGACTTCAAATGATGGGACAGACACAAAGCCTCAAGCAACTTACTGACACAGAGTCCACGGTGCACTATTTACCCATTGTAGCTGTGAGTAAATACTGTGAGATTTTATGCAATTTCACTCTCTCTCTCTCTCTCTATCTCTCTTTGTGTGTGTGAGTGTGAGAGAGGTCTTTTGGAGCCTGACCTGATAAATCTTTCTTTTCTATGCAAATTCTGCACAACAAACACAAATACAAACCCTGGCACAGATAAACTAATTGTTGTGAAGTGAGACAGAGGGAGAGACATCAACAGGACGATAAAAGAGGACCTGGACCTGGTCTGTTTGAGCTTCACTGTTTCAGATGTGCAGAACTGCTTACTGCTGTAAGACTGCGGTTAAATACAATATCTTCTTTTCTGACATATCGGCTCAGAAATAAGTGATGTGCAAAGCAGGTATCTCTACCATTGTTTGTGTGTAAACGAGGCTTCCATGCATTGTTCATGCATTCCATGCACTTGAACACACTAAAATCAACTACGTGTAATCTTCTGCATATTGGGAATAATGTGATTTATCATTACATGCTGGCATTTTCACTGGCTTAATTAAAAAAAAAGATTTAAACATGTGTTTCTTAATTAAGATTGAAGGAAACTTTGTCATTTGGAGCTGATTGTTTAAAATCCATCAAGAATTTTCAACCACTGACCTCACTCAGGTCCACATGTGGCTGGGGTAGTTCACATCAAACACCAGGCAGGGCTGACCGCCATTCTATTATAGGGCTAACGCAGACAAACAACCATTCACACGTATGGGCAAGTATAACTAACAACAGAACCAACTTGCATGTCTTTAGGGGACCTGGAAGAAACCCACGCAAGACACAGCGACAACATGCAACAGTGCTTTGAGGCGGCAGTAAGTACTACTAACTGCTAGGCCTGTGCAAACGAATTATTCTCCAGTTATAGACATGGAGTATCTTAATACACTGGTCCTTTAATCTTAAATGTGCAAAATAGTTTAAAGCAATTTCACACAAAGTTGTCTTGCGAATTTACTACTAAAAATATGAAAGCTACAAAAAGAGTTAGCAAAACAAAAATATATTTGGGAGAGTCAAAGACAGAAAAAAAAAAGTCTCCTGTGGGTATTTAAACACAACAGTGGTCACACCCAGGGGTCAGCTGAAAGACTGTTTGTTTCAAATGAAGACCTATTTGTTCTGTTGACGAGACTGAAGCTGCTCAGCCGGCTGAATACAGTAGACAGCCGTGCTTCACAAACACAACGTTCAGAAGAATGATGAGGGAGGGGGGCGGGACAAGAAAAGAAGGCGGGATGGACAGGAGGAAGAGCAAAGGATCGAAGAACTCTAAGGATAACAAATGTGACATGACTGTCTTGAAGAAGGAAGGGTTGTCTGACTAATGGAGAGAGAGAGGGCTGGGAGGGGGAGGCAGAGAAAGGAGATGGACACGAGAGGTCAAAATGGGATTCAAAACACAGAGGAAAAATAAGTTGCATGAAAAGCAGACAGAAGTGTATTTAAATGAGGGTCCCTTCCAGCCTGTACACTCATTGTCCTCTTTACCCCTGGCTGTCTTTTCGCTTCATTTTCATCTCCTTCCAGTCGCTTCTCCTCTTATCATCCTCTGTTCTTTTCCTCTCTCATCTGCCTTTCTCATTTCCTTTTGCCTCATTGCTCCTCATCTCGCTGTCCTCTCATCGTCTCTCCTCTTGAAGGTTTCAATATGACATTGGGACTGCTTATTCACTGGTACCATCCTTGACTGAACTGCATATATGACCTGACAGCCACTCACACACACATGCACACGTGATTCAGATGCACATTAACATACAAGGGCAGCTGGACTCTCTCACACACACACACACACACACACACACACACACATAGACAGAGAGCCAGTAGGAACAAATAAGATGAATGACAAGTGGCATAAGTGGAAAGAAGAAGAAGCGCTTCCGTGAATATCAAAAGACCTTGTGCAGAGGACAGAGTGACCCTTCCTTGTACAGCCTTTGCCTCATCAATCCTGCCGACATCTTAGCACGCATGTTCAGTTTGACTCGTGATTAAAAGTGTGCCGTCTTACCTGCACTAACATGTGTTCCCCTAATCATAAGCACCTATAATTGTGTTTACTTGCGTACGTATGCTTCGTGCTGTGATGACAATCAGACTTGTAAATGGAGACGCAGATTAAAATGTAGAGTGAACCGTTTTAGAGGGAGGTGGAAATCATTTATCATAGGTACACACACACACAAACACACACGCACACACAGTGATTTCAGTCTTTACCATTCATCAGCAGTAAATTATGGGGCTGGTTTCTTCTTGTTTTTATTTATTTATTTGTGTGTGTGTGTGTGTGTGTGTGTGCGCTGCAGTGCTAGCACGGGTCCCATGATATCAAAGGTCTTACACAGTAATTTACTTATTCATTCTCTGTGCAATCTGTGCAATTCTACTGCTAAGACAACAAGCGCGAATGAGATACAATAAATCATTTGTATATCTATTCATATGTATATATTGAATATAGGAATCGGAGAGCAGGGCAGAGGATAGAGGCAGGACCTGTAGCTAGAGGGAGTTCATATGGTGTCACATGTCATGCTTTATACCAACTCAGTGCCTTGATTCTGATTGATAGAGTTTTTCAAGATTTTGAGTCTAAGATTGAGCTGTCTGGTTCCTGCAGCCACCCTCTTTGTACTTGTACATTTTTATACCAAGAGCGTGGTAATAGATTTGGTAGCATTGAGTGCTGTGGAAGTAGCACTCACAAATATACAGTATGTACAGCATTCATTACAATCACTGCACCCCAACTGAAAGGTGTGTAATCTGTGCCGCTCCTTCACATCATATTTTATGCCTGCTTTCCATTCAGTCATTGTGTCAGCTTGAAATGTGTACTAGATCATCAGAAATCTACTTTTTAGTCTCATAAATCAATTACTGGCCTAAAAAGTTGGCTACATTTGACAGTGACTCATAAACATGGATGCATTCTGGCATTGTGACTCTATCCCCCAGTGCGATGTATTAATAACGCACGCACACACACACACACACACAAACACAAGCTGGCATTCTGACTCCATCCCTGGGCACAGCACATAAATCTTCCCTAATAACAGCGGTGGCATTTCAGCAACAATAGGGATTACACACAACCTCTGTCGAATGGTCTACCAGCCAGAACACACACGGACACGAACGCACGCGCGCACACACACACACACACACGACTTAAGAGACACAATATGTTGCAAGCTCCTCAAGTTCAACGAAAGAAAGAAGGAGCCAGAGAGAAAAAAGAGAGAGACGAGACAGAGAGAGAAAACTTTCCCTTGATTGCTCTTGTTTCCTCTTGTCAGGCCGTATTCAGAGTGCAGCCTTGTATTGGCAGAACCTGACAGCGTTTTACTGTGTCCTAATGCAGTTAACTGCATGGATTCATTTTGAATTTCTGCCACCATGGCACACGTGTGTGGTATATACATAGCACATAATCAATTAGGATCAGGTTTTGCGCTGTATAGCAGAAACTAATCCATCAAGAACGTCTCCATCGGACTCGTCGTGGAGCAACTGGATCAGACTATTTCAGCTACTTCATTTGAAGGTAAAGACACAAGAAAATACACCTGTATTGTTGCTATTAAGGCTTCAACTGTGCCAGAACCAGAAAGTTTTTGGGTTGTTTAAAACATGACTGCATCCGATTGCGTGTGTTTGTTGCCCGTTTGGACCCCCCTTTTTAGCAATGTTGCCTCGTTCAGAGATCACCATCATCATCATAGCTGATCGTAATGACCAGCGCTACACAAATAAAACAATAAAAGCCTTCCAAGGAAGGAGTGGAAGCATGGGATTGTGCCTCCTGAGCTGCCACAACATTTTTATTGTGAAAATGATGAAGGGAAAGAGAACTTGAAAGTCTGATAATAACATCAACAGCACAGACAAACTAAACACTGACTTTTGCATGTTTCATGGTGACCGTAGGTTCTCCTTAACACTAACAAGGAGAGGGTGAAGTGAGGGAGTTGCAATCAGCAACTGCACCGCTGGACGTCATTAATTCCTACATAACGGTACGTTAACAAGGTGAATGGGACCATTTTACAAAAATATAAAACAATATACTCACTAGGAATTAAAAATCTAAATCCTTCTGTGATTATGCACTATACGTCCTGCAACAAATCATATCTCCTGTAGTTTCCTGGAAAAGCAGAACTTAAACCACATAGAAAAGCCAAACACGTGAGTGTGTGTGTGTATGTGTGCATTTGAGTGTTCCTTAAAGTCCTCAAACAGCTGGGTGCTCTTGATTTAACAGCCCATGGGACCCTTTTATTCCCAAACAGTCCTGCTTGTTGATAACAGCACTCCAGCGAGCACAGCAGACGGAAGTATCTTCACAATCAGCTGCCTGTAATTCAGCTGAAGTAGTACTTTAACATCAATTGATAGCAATAGATTGAGTGAGATCCCAGGATCAAGTCAATTTAGAAAAGGTCAAGCTCCACTTCTACTGACTAAAACACCAAGTTCACTTTTCCAGAATGTACAGAGTATGAATCAACAGACCTGACACACAACTGCATTGATGAAAAGCACAAAATTTACCTTTAGCCCTAGAAAGTGTCAACTGCGCAGTCAGATCCAGATATATACACCCCTGCAGCTGGCGGAGATGTCTGCGTTAAGCCAGCTTGTCCACCTGGCAGGCTTTAACCAACTGTTGAGGGACAGAAAAAGCCACAATTTATGCTCATAAATATGTTCTACCCTGATATGTCCCTGCGGGATCTGCTACGACAGCAACGTGTCCCACACTAATGTTCTAATGAATGATGGTGAATGAGTTTTTCTGAAGCGCTACCACAAATAATGGAAATTTGTCAGGTAGTTTGTGAGACTAGTCAGACTATTCATCACTGTCATGTTGTCTCAATTTCCATCTGTACGTTAAGGGATGGATATAAACTGTTCTGCTGCGCTAATACTACGACACTATATTGACTTCCGTGTTGCAAAACAAAGTGCGACATGACAACAGTTTTGATCGCTACACACACAATTTGTAGAGGACAAACATAATTAAGCCTCAGCTCAAATCGTCATTGACGTTTATGCTTTGTACACGATTCTGCGCGTTAGTTCAAAGACTTTAAGGGTCCGCCGTTACACTCCAGCTTTCTGCACAGCATCCTGTGAAATCACAAAGCCCAAATGCACAAAGAGGTACGTGCTCAGACTGTCAGCGGATCTAATATCCCGAGAGGAGAGTTAAGGTCAAGACCAAGACCAAACAACATTTAAAGTCAGATGTGTTTATTAGCTTATTATATACTGTTACTATTCGCAGTAGTGTTAATGATTGTTCAGACAGACCGTACTAGATTACTGCTTACAGTTGCTGCTTTGGTAGGTAGTTAGTGATTACAGCGTACTAATGAGTATTGTTTGTAATAATTTGCGTGGCATTATAGGAAAATAATCAGGTGTTAAAGTCATAAAGCCCATAACCTACTGCAGAGCCTGAAAGTCTTTTAACTGCTGTTCCTAATTGGTCTGTCACTGGAGCACTTATGATTAGGTGCTTCAACGTACAAAAAACCTGCAACTGTTAGAACTGCCGACCGTACAGTCATCACTTAATGCGCGAGGCTCGGTAACAGGCGATGGAGATACACAGGAGTGTCACCGACGTCCCGAAGAGTGATTTCCACACACAGCGACTCAAGACTCTCCCCTGTAATTACAGCTATTGATAAGAAGCAGCAAGCACTTACTCATAATTACTGGTCTCTCTGCTAGGTAACAGCTGCTGGCCAGACAATGCCAGAATTTCTGAATGGATTTGTGTAACTCAGAAACTGATGAGAGGAGAAGAAAATATGAAGTAATGGAAGAAAGTAGAGGGGGGGGGCTTGTATAAAGGAGGTATCAGACCGATTACCGAGACCGACCGTTTATTAGTTTTTGGCTGGTTATTAGCAGTTTTTAGCAAACTTCAGAATGTGATACTAAACCACTGTTGCTGCCTCTATGAAGCCCGACCTACTTCTCACTTCTCTTCTGATTGAGCCTCTGCTGTCCTGGCCTGTCCTCGCCGTGTTTTTGTCTTCCCTGGAGTCAGTCGACGGAAACTGCTAAAAATATTTCGGCTCTACACTGTTTTTCCCTGCTCGATCCGTTGCTCGCTGAATGAGGGGGCTCTGCTTCCCCCCCCAAAAGAATGGCGATCAGCCGCCCGTGTGGTAAACATAGTAAATCTAATAATATGACCAAAATCCTGTACACAACACGCTGTATTACTTTATTAAAGTCTGGTGCTTGTTGCGCAACATTTAACCATTGGATCTACTGTGTGCAGTTTCCGCGGTGCACATCATCACTCCATTTTCCTGACGTGAGAATAGTGAGGTATCCAACTATTTCCGTGACTTCCCGGAAGCAACAATCTAACATGCAAAAGGTGTAAAAGTAGGCAGGATTTTAACCTTGCTCTCTTTTTTTCATTCTACACACAACTGGTTCACGTACAAGTATTGACATTTCTAAAGATATACTATAAAATCAGGCTTTTTCTCATCACATTTTGTGAGTTTCATTTTAAAATCAGCTAGACTAAGAGGGAAAAAAAAGTTTATTTTAAACCTATACAACATTTCATACAACTTGACACGGTTAAGTTCTTTTACTTACTTTTCCAAAGGCAACAAGTGAACCCCATGAATGCTTTTCCCAATTGCAACAATTATCGCATCTCGCCCTCTTTTATTGAAGGCAGGCCTTTCAGTCCCCTTTCAAATGTCACCATTTTGAAGAGCAGTAACAACTACAGCCTTTAGCTTGGCACAGGTGATGGAGGTTAGGGGAGGCAGCTAACCTTTATCAAAATGGGAGAAAATACACAACCTAGTAACAAGTTTAAAAGTTGTCTTTTTAGCTGGTTACTCACTGATACGTTCACATTTGGACCTTACCAATATAGCGTCTAAAGTTTGAAGGGTGTGGGAGCCCCACAGCTTTACAATCAGAGGTTCTGATGTGATAGGTGAATTGTAATTGCTGAATATTAATTAAACCAGCGACATGATGATTTTTTTTATTATTTATGCTACTGTTTATGGTGGGTGACAAAGACAAGAAACAAAGACAAGCAAAGAGCCCAGACAGGAAAAGAGGATGTTCAGGGGCATCACGGGGCAACAATAGACAAAAATGCACGGGAATCCATTTCATCTCTGAGGAGCACAGGGATTGCACAAAAAAGCAAAACAGATTTGTTTTCAAATGGCCACCGTCACAGCAGACACAAGGGAGGTGCAAGGCTCTGCTCTGCTGGGATGCAGAAACAGATGATTGTTTACAGCAAGGATGCTACTGTCGTCTTTGTTGTTTTCCTTTAATTCACTTGTTCGTGCTTAGAAAATAACATTTGCTCTAAAGCATCCGGGAAAATTACCTTGGGAAAACACGCTCTTTTTTTTTTCCTGCCTTTTTTCTCTCTGTGGTGAAGATGTGGAAAGATAAAGCATACCCTTTCTGCGATATAATTTGCTACACTCTCTATGTCTCTCTTTTACCATGGCTACCTGTCGGCCTGGCTGTCTTTGCCAGTCTGGCCGTTCTTGCTATCTTTAAACCGCCTTGTCCTGACAATACTCTCATGTCAGAACGTCTGGTGTGTTTAATCAAAGGGCGTGGACGTGTGACAGAAGGCGTGTGCGTAGGATTTACTCTCTCAAGCAATGTTTTATTTATCTGCATTATTTTCCCTCCCCGAATGTATTTTCTGTTGCCTTGTCTCTCTTTTTACCTTCATGTGTCTGCTCTGCTTCCTGCTCCGATCGCTGTTGCGCGTGTGTTCATTAAGAAACCAGCAATTAACCAAGCTCATTCTGTAAAAGCCTCACTGGCAGAAAGACTTTATTTCATAGCAGACCTATACGGATGCATCCTCCGAGGTTCTCTAGTGTGTTTGCGAGCGTCTGAGTCACCCGGCACGTGAAGGGCAGAGTGCTCCTGTCTGGGAGGAAGATAGTGATTTTAAAGAAAATATGTTTTATCTACCTTTTGAATCGAATGCATTTGAGGGTTGATGGAGGAGATGGGAGGGCATGGTGTCAGGATAAAAAGCATGGCGCATACTGACAGCAGGCAGAATTTAACACAGGTACGTCGTACTAGCAGACAAACAGTTAAAATCACACATATAGTAAAGTCACTGTGGATTTTTATACTGCAGACCTTGCAGTGCTGACTAATTTAAAATCTACACAGCTCTGACAGCTACATAAAGTTGTCTAACACTTTAACTCTAAAACTTACAAGGCTAAAGAACAGAATACAACTATGGTTTCCTGACATATTTCATCACTGGGCGTGCAATTACAGGACCCATCATCTCCTCAGTGTACACACAGAAAATACTGAAAGCAAACATGGAACATTTTTTCATAATAGAGTTGTTGTTACAGCAGCTAGAATTCTAAATAAAAAATATACATGATTTATGCCCAAAACAGTACAAATAATTAGAATAAGAAAAAAAAAATCAAAGGTGGAAGTGTTAGCTTCCTTAATTTAAGTAGTAGTAGTAACTCATGATCTTCAAATTAAGTTGCTAATGACACCCACATATGTCTGAATCACTTTAAGTAACTAGCTCTAAAGACTTTTTCACAACATCATTTTAATATTAAAATAATATAATTAAAAAGTGTTTTTTTTTTTTTTTTCTAATTCAGAGCCGCTTTGATTTATTAATCAGAAAGCCACAGAATAGCTGAAGACAAAAACAAAGACCTTGAAATAGATTACCTTTTCACAAATGCGTGCCGGTGAAAACGCGCACGCATGCACACAGCCGAAATACACATGCATGATAATGTCAAGCACTTAATTACGGGAAAACAGAAACCATATGCGCGCGTGGCTTTGTGATTTTAGGTTAATTGTTGTGACTTTTCCTCTTTGCTTGTTTCCTGAGCTCATTAGCTTTAGGAGCTACACCTGTTTTGGATTCTGTCATTAATTCCACCGGTGCTTTGTGTGTATCTCCACTTTTGTTGATTTCGACTTTTTTCTGTATATGGAATGTGCATATTCTCACCTGTCTACGGCCAAAATTGAAAATCTTACAAACAAATGAAACAATGTTTTGTCACATCATGTATTAGGGGATACATAGATGGAGGATAGCTTTTGATAAATAATGTTTCGAGTGTTTGTTGATTCGGGGGATAGACAAGCTCTGTGATCTCTGAAGCGTGTCAGACGGTTGTTAACCCGGATTATCCTGATTTCAATCTAAAATAGTTAAATAGCTTTGATTAGGCCAATGTGGTATGTGGAAACGCAGCGTCGCTGTTGATAATTTGCAAACCGAGGTGTACATAAACAGGAGAGTTGAGGTTCAGAACCAGCCGCACATCACTGGGACTATTTCTGAACAAAACGCGTCTATCCACTTTTGCTCACAATCCACGTAAATCCATTTAAATATTAAACGGTTCACTGATGACTGTGTAAACAGATTTTTATTTCGGGTGCTAAATGTGTCTCATTACACTGTTTATTTTATGAGCTAAGTCTGAGAAAAAGATTTATTTCATCCTCCCGGAAAAACATTACTTTTGGACATACGTTGGTTTTTCATCAGTTCAAGCGCAGACATGTACACGCACACAAACATCCACTTGGCTTAAACAGGCCATTCGATAGCGAGGCCAGGATATCGAGAATCAGGAAACGATTCCCAGCTGAACTGAGCTAAAAGGACAGTCAGTAACCAGTGTTTGGGAAGCAACCAGCCAAAAGACTATTATTCACCAATGCATTCAGCGCTCCTTTACTATCCATCCTTTAACAAGCATTGACTTCCAAATGGGACACGCATTGACTTCAGAGAGGACAGTCTCCGAGAAGTGTGGCCTCAGAGGGGGACAAGTATCGACTTCAAAGGACACATGCTTTGGAACACATTAGAATCAAATGGGGTAGATTCAATACAGCATTAGCTTCAAATGAGTCATCCTTCATAGTTTATTGACTTCAAACAGAGAGGAGATGAACAGCAACACACCCCAGTTACTGATATGCGACACAAGGGCGGGACACCCACATCTCGTGGAAAAGTAGGAGTTAAACCACAGTTACACCTAGATTGAGGTGAAGAGCTACTTCTGGGACCTTTCAGCACAAAGGATTTATTTATTTCCAAGGTTCTGTGCTCGTGCAAGAATGTTAAGTCTATCACGTACATGTTCCGATAATATTTAGAGTCAATTTTGCCAAGGGTTAGAAAACTAAAAAAAATCTATATATTAAACAGGTATTTTCTATGGCTTAACTTTAATGCCTTTAATGACCGTACAGCTGAAGATAGACAGGAAGCAGGGGCAGAGAGAGGGGGAGAGACACGCAGCAAATGGCCGTCTGATGCGGGAGTCGAACCGGGGCCAGCTGCACCGAGGACTGCAGCCTCTACACATGAGGCGGCTGCTTAACCCACTACGCCACCGACCGCCCCACCCCTGGCTTTTTCATATTTAAGCCACGGAGCACACATAAACACACAAATACGCAACAAAATACATGCAGTGTACAACATCTCCCACACACTGTTCAAAAGTACAAAGAGGCGCACGCTCACATGCATCACAGCTCTCTGTAGACTGTGACGAGATCAATGGACATGTTGACAGACAACACAGAGCAGCGATAAGCGGACACGTTCCACTTTCCATGAGTGTGTGTAACTTGAAGCCATGCTTAAACCTAATATAAACAGAAAACCACAGTGTACTTGTAGATAAATAAAAAGGTCAGAGCCCCCTTATCATGTTCTCTCCTGCCGTCAAGCTCACATTACTCCTCCAGCTCTCTTGTCTCTTTTCTTTCTCTTCACTCTCATCTTTACTTTCACTCACACTGTCACCCTCGGCCCCTTGCCTCTCTCTACAGTACGGTAAATCTCTCTGCTGTCTCCTGGCTGTGAGGTTCGGTGGAGAAGCAGATAGTCAGTGACACTCCCAGCGAAGCGGCCGGCCTGATACCGGCTCCAGCTCTCCCTGAGGGATAAGAAACTGACTGGAAAACAAAAGCATGCACACACAGCCACACACACACTTTGGATTACTACTCTTGTGAGGATTGTCCGTGACTGCATTTATTCTTTAACCCAAACCTTTCTTGTACGAGAAACCAAAAGTCTACCATCATGCTACAGTACATCTCCGAGGCTGCTCTTAGACACGACAATGGTTTGACCTAAATGCTAAATGTCCTCATGTCCTCATCTTCACAATGTTACCATTAACATGCTGATGTTTAGCAGGTATGTTAAGCATGATAGTTTAATGTGTTAGCATGCTAACATTTTTAGCATGACACATAATTTGCTTTAAATACAAAGAAGAGCCAAGGCTGCTGCAAACATCATTAGATTTGCAGATATTCAGTCACAAACCGAAAAAAATAATATGAAAAATGTCTGAAAAGTCGAATATTATCAAAATCATAAAAATTCCACTGAGTATCTGTATATATATTTTAGTCTGAAAGTTGTCAAAGCTAAAAATATGCATATATTATATGTACTTGCATGTATGAGCGCTTTCGCAAACACTCATACATGTATTTACACTGCAGGTGACCCACATAAGGGCATGGTTATTAGTTGGTTCCGGCCTGTCCAGAGGCCTTGAGTCTCTACATAGCTACTCTAAATGGGATATGACAGATGCAGGGTCACTGCCTTCATTTATAACAGAGGCACCAAAAAGGAGAACAAAAATCATGCTGCAATTACTGTCACTTCATGGCCGAGCTAGTGCGCTAACGCCCCGGCTAGCCTTAGGTAGCCCTAAACACAATGATGATTCACTGACTTTGAGCCCGTACGGGGACAGGAAGATGGCTGCTTGTGCATGCGTGTCCATTATTGTGTGTGTGCCATGCCAGAGGGACAAAGACATTACCAGTGGGGATTTAGAAGGACGCACTCAGAGCCAGCAACCAGACTGCTCTGTCCATCTCGGTGTACACGTTGTGTGACTGTTTATGTGTGCCCTCCCTCGTGTGTTTGTGCGAGTTCATCGATGGCTTAAATGAAAATAAAGTCCGAAGTGAGAGGCTGTTTTCAGGCGATTAGACTGACCCCCTGTATTAGCTCTTTATTTCCCTGGGTGGCTAAACATATTAGACCCTCCTCTAGCCCTTGAGCTGTACACACACAGACATAAAAACACCGCCATACACCAACACACACACACACACACACCGATGGAAAGGTGTGCTGAAAAACAAGCATGTGGCAGGTCTGAGAAAAAGACAGAAGAAATCACTTGGGGAGATAAATAAAAGTCAGATACATTCTAAATTGGATTCTTAAGGTTATCAGCCTGCAGGGTAACTTATCTGCCCCCACCAAAAAAAAAAGAAAAAGTTGTAAGCCCTTGAATTCTAATACTCGTCACTTTACCACGGAAATCCAGCATTTTAATCCTAGATCGGCTAAGTCCAGTCGTCTGTAACAAATAGCATGGAAAGGCTGACAAGCAGATGGGGAAAATGTCAGAAAATCCATAGGAATTCTATACGCTTAGAGTAAGCCTTGATGTGAACTGCCGATTAACACTACATGTAAAATACAGCAGATGTCGTGACAGTATGAGTGGCACTCGGATTAAAGAAGATATATAGTGTAAGGAGTTCTTCTTATTCTTACTCGACCAACTTAGAGTAAAAAGATGGAGGGTACTGAGAGAGTTGGTGAAGTCCCGAATGCATAATTCGCCTCCTTGAGTCTCACCTTTTCTCTGAGGCTGAAATTTATCTCACAGCTAGTAGGGGAGGTAGCAAGGGGAAGGGGGGGTAATATTAGGAACGCTTGAGCTGACGGTTTTATCTTAAGGTCAGGTTTTACATATCGTATCCACACACACACAAGAAGTAGGCAAACACACCCTTGTTCAGAGCTGTTGAGAGTCAAACGCGCATATAGCATTTCTTTGAAAGTTGTGCGAATTTCCGCAGTCTTCCCTCATGTGCACATGCAAACACGTGTGTTCACGCGGAGAGGCTGTCTGGGACATACTGACCACGCGCACACACTCACATACACATACACTGTTAGTGACAGCACCTATCTGCCACCCACAGTAAGTGACCTGGGTTAAATATGTAATGACTGCTTGTCCCACACTCAGGATTAATGGGCTGTGGAGAGAGGAGATAAAGGCACATCATTACCACACACACACACACACACACAAGTAGGATAAGAAACATCATTAAGGGTGGTGAAATCTTGTGCGGTATGGTTGAGCTTTGCTTAAACAACCATTAAGATGTTTTACATTTCTAGACAGATATTTTCTCTTTAGCGGACTACTATTCTGTGCTTCTGTTAGTGTAGCAACAAAGTAAACAATGTTTAAATGATAGGAACATCCAATTATTTCCAGAGATATGAAATGATCTGATAAAAAAAAAGTATAGAAAATAATAATTAACAGGTCATTTTCTATGGGAAGAGAGTGGTTTCCAAGACGGCGTATAGGTACGGATAGGGTTGTGCCAGATCTGCATGGGTCAAAATGATGCATTGCTTTAGTTTTTAATGTAAACATTGCTTCTCAGTTAGCTAATATATAACGCTAACAAAATTTGGAGCCACTTAGGATAAAATTAGCTAAGTGCTCTGTGCTGTAGTGCATGGTCCATGTCTTACACATATATAGATGTGATTATGTCTCAATATGTCACAATCAAGAACATTACGATTTAACCATTTCGGAGTATAGCCAGTATAGCCAGTCATTTATGTATCGATCAGGCAGCAGCAAATCACCTGTTAATGTGTTACATCATCTGTAAATGCAGGACCGTGAACAGATCTGGCAGATCAGCATACCATAATAAGAATTATAATATAGTCTCTCTTCCATCCAGGTCACTGTCAGTCAACTCCTTTAGCCTAAACTCCAGCTACCAGCCCTCCTTTCCTAACCCAATATGCCACACATACAGTATTTGCGGCTTTGATACTTGGAAACTGACGAACCAGCCTAACTGTTCAAACAAATGGCTTATTCAGCGAGGTGAAAATTGAAAACTGCTGCCAACACTGCTGGTGATAGTATTAGCTTTTGGAGGATTATGTATTACATTAGTGATTGAATGTTTAATATTTTAATCAACAAAGTTATTATCTTAAATCTGCAACCTCAGCAACATACTCAACCATGCAAAGAGAAATGGGGCCCCAGCGAGTTATTCATCCAGTCAGCTGTAGTGAGGGTAAAATGTCGATGTTTATAGCGCAGCTTCCTTCAAACTCAGTCCGCCTGTTTCAGCTTCAGTAAAAGCGATTGTATAATGTGAGGAAGAAAATGTGGTCAGAATAGCTGCGTGCAGACCCACCGTTTTGAATAATCGAAGATATGCACGCATGTGCCATACCAAAGCTTTTATTATCCTCCTGTCTCTCATCAAATGTTCTTAAATGCTTTTTGTTCCTTTGTATTGTAGTTTCATGTTTCATATCCCTATGAAAGTGTCAATTTCAACTGCTCCTCTTATCTGAAATCTTTGATCTGCAACCCACAGTCCTCACATTCTGCATAATGTATGCAGATTCAAATTTCCCAACCCACACAGTTGGGCTCATACTAACATACCATACACAAAACCTACAACCCAAGGTAACTGTGCTTACACAGACATGTACAGTGTGAACACTGCACGCACACTGTCCCACACTTTTTATTCTGTGCTTATTCATTTGTCCCTGTAGATGTGGTGTGTGCATAATCTCTTTTAATAATACATAACAGAAATAAAGCTACTTATTGCATTATTAACACTTTGGTGCTATGGGACACCCATGGTTTATTCTACATCATAAGCCGCTGTGCTGCATGGTCACACACACACACACACACACACACACACACACACACACACACACACACACACACACACGCCGACTCTGATAGGAATTCACGCACAGGCATTGTTGCATATTGATAAATACATATATATTCACAAACACTGATACGGTTGATGATATGCACAAAGAGCATGGTCGTGACTGAGGGAAACTGGCGGGACTTTGATTGCGGCTGAGTGGCTGTAAATCATTCAGGAGACGATGATGATGGTTGACTCCTTATACAGCACCTTCTGATCGTAAAGAGCATAAGAGAGAACAGGTGGGCGGAGATTGTTTTCTTGCTAAAGAACGGAGATAGCCGCAGCTCTGGGGTGCAGCTTTACTGGAAACGCCATTGATTTATTCAATCAGCCCAATTAATGATGAAATACTTCCCCATTTTTTTTTTTTGTTCTTCATGGAAAATTGGCAATGATAAATTATGAAACAGTCAATTATTGCGGACATCAAAATGCTGTCTGTACTACTAATTCTCACGGCGGAGGAGAGTCCATTCTAACAGAATGATTTCTCTTGTCTTTGATGTATGATAAAACAATCATGCGGCTAAGATCAAAAAGTCTTGGGACTTTATTGCCAGTTGAAAAAGTGAGCCAGAAAGTTAAGATTAGCAACAAACTTTTGAGGGACTCAGACTTTCATCACCGCAAAGAGATTCATGGTTTCATTCACATTCAAATAAACTCCAGAGAGTAATAAAGTTTTTGACCTCAGCTATATTTTTTGAAGGTTTTTAGCCCCCTGCCTGTTGCGGGATGTGGCCTGAATATCATATATCTATGTTCTGAATATGTAATAGTTTGTAAATGAGAGCTCACATACGTAGCAGCGCTTTAAACACACGTCAGATTTAACAACTAGAAGTTAAGCATGCAGAGTTCATATATCCAAGAAACTGTGCAAGCATTGTACGGTTGTTGCGGTCAGCTCCAGATGCAGCACCACTAAGAGCTCTATTCTAGCAAAAACTGTCAATAGACTTTTGGCACATATTGAACATATTGATAATCTATTGGCTTTCTGTGCCTGGACCCAGGCCATGGTAAAAGCAGAGAGTAGTCTATAAGCCAGCAGTGTAGCAGAAATAGAGGATGAGCCTCAGTGCACTTAACCCACTTAAACTGTGTTGTAGTTTGTTGATAATTTAGTGAAATGATTAAATGGAAACCTCAAGCACTTTGCCAAAATTTGATTGTAAAGCTCTTTCCTTCATATTGTGAAATTCCTTTGTAGACCAATGAATTGAAATGTACTGCTTGTGGTTAACATTTAGTAACCACAAGCAGTGGTTTGAGCTATTAGGCTTTTTTTTTTCTACTACCCAAAGGGACAGTAAACAGGGCTGTGCACTTCCTGCGCGAGTCATCAAGGCTCATGGGAAATCTCCATGGTAACACTGACAATGCAAATCCTGTTTTTTTTTTTTGTTTTTGTTTTTTTTATCATTTGCGTGTGAGTGTGCATGTAACATGCAACTTATCCGCTGGTGTTTATCACAGCTCATTACCACAACAACCAAAAAGTTAAATCCTCTTAAGCCAATGAGCTGCATTTAGATTTAACCAAGTGCTCTTGGGAGAGGAGCCTCACTCACAAGCACACATTCGCGCAGACACACACAAAAACACACATACTGATAGGTTAGTGTTTAGATTTATCCAAATACTCTGGGGAGATTCTAACTCATTATGCTGTGGATATGTTGGCTGGCGAGATGCTTAAACTGAGGCCAGTGCTGTGAAGCCACCAGAGAATTTAGTCTTGGCTCCTTCATTGCCTCTTATTTACCCAACTCAGGCAGGGACCGACTACATCTGATAGAAGTCTGGCCACCTAGTCATTTTGGAACTGCAAAATCAGGCACATCAACATGTTTTATGCATAAACACATAAACAGAGTCACGCAGGCACACAGAAATACACATACACCCGGCTGTCCACACACGCGCAGTCATTTGAATGATGAAAATGCAGACTCATGAGAGCAGAGGTGGAGGAGATGAGATGAGTCGGCACTGTCATTGCCCATGGGCCTGTCTTATGGCTAGACACGCACAGATATTGATGTGCACACACAAGCATACACACACAGTTTTGGCTCAGATAAGCAACAAGATGGCACCTCTCATTGAATTGATATCAATATTTGGCCAGAAAGATATTTACACTCCCCTTTAATCAGGGGGAACAGATGGCCCAGGGTCTGTGAACTGTGTCCATCCCTTTAACCAAGCACCAAGTGCTGGCAGTTTTTACAGGCAGTCAAAGACGAGAAGGAAGCAGACGGGGGAAGGAAAGACAAGAAAAGGAAAGGAAACGAAAAAGGATAAAGATGTCCAATTGTTTCAAGACAGACATGCTGACAGTCGTAACAAGCTAATTAAGCGAAGCAATTTTTTCACCCACCTTGCAAAATAACAATAAATCTTGTTAAAGTTCACTCTATCAAAGCGAGTGACATTTTTACTCTTTTTAAGAGGGTGTTACAAAAAAAAAATCACAGTTGTAACAATATTTAGTTGGATAACCACAGTACTGTGAACCCACAGCACTTCTCGAGGACTATTGAATTTTTTGAAGTCAACGCACTGCAGTTTCACTTAGTCTAAAAAAGATTTGCAAAGTTAAAACACAGCCACGGGCTATCCTGTCCTATCATCAACGTCTTTCCCGTCTTTTCAGCTTATTTTCTCACTCTGCGCACTCTTGGGCATTTCTTTTCTTTTTTTGTCCCTTAACAATATGCCATACCCTTTATGCCTCGCTCACCTCAGAAATGAAAGAAAGAAAGCAGAAAGTTTTAATCTTGACTTCACATGCATGTATGTGCATGTGCATGTTTGTCTACTTGTGTGTATCTGCCCCAAGGAGGTCTACATGAAGAAGGAATTTCATGTTTTCATCCACCATTTCTAAAGCACCCTCTCACACTTTGGGCTGACAGTTGCTTCGAGGTATTTGCCACTTCGCTCACACTCTCAAACCAGACCAGACCGAATTTCCAGACCCCACACACATGAACAAACACACACACACGTCTACAACACACAAATGCTCACAAATAGAAACCAACACACTCTAATCCTTGCCCGGGTGTTGAAATTGCAGTGATACATTTCTATAGAATTGCACTAGAAGGCAAAATTGCATAAATGCAACTTGGGAGAAAACCTTTTCACCATTCCGGGGATTAAATCTTCCTTCTAAGCCCAGATCAAATATCTGATTGTTCAGCCTGGCGCTGCTTCAAGGTGAAGCAGATGCACACACATGCACACACATTTTGATGATATAGATTAATCCATTTCATTTTTCGGCTCGTATCCCACATCCTCAACTTTCATCGCAATATATATTTCATCTGTTCACAAAATCCATGATCATTTCCCTCAGTGCTCCAAGAAACCTTTAATTGCACCATCTTCAATTAAACATAAGCCAATATCCCCGTACAAAAATCTCTTTAGTTGGTATAATACAGGTATCTTAATGCCTGTACTGAGGAGGAGGAGAAGGAGAAGAAGAAGGATTTTATGAGTCAGAGAAGATCAGGGTTAGTTTTCATAAAATAAAATAAAAACCCTCATGGATTTAACTACTGTCTCTTCATCTCTCTCTCTCTCTCTCTCTCTCTCTCTCTCTCTCTCTCTCTGTCTTTGCTCGCTGTTGTTTTCTCCCTCTCCATCTCATTGTCTCTTCCTTGCCTTCATCGCTCTTCTTCTCCACATGTCCCATATTTGGCACAGGATGCATTCATACCAGAAACCTCTGATGTATACCAGACTTTGCATGAACATAAAGTGAAAAAAAAACTTGTTATTCAGTTAATTGAAACTATAGTCGCTGCCATGTCTAAAGGAACGAGTAATCTAGTGCTCCTATTCTATATTTGGACATGTTGTGAAAAATTAATGCATTAATGTGCACTCCACAGTCATGTTTAATGTATATCTGAGATTGAGAAGGTCAGAATTTAACGCGGACTTGACTAGAAAGCACTGCATTTCATAAAATAATCCTGATCCTGTAATTCTAATAGAAACACACAAGATCAGGTCAGGGCCATGAGAGGTCATATGGGTCTTCCAGCATTAATGATTACAAAAGTGACACAGTCATAGTGTGTATTGTTTTCAAAGCCATAAAGTGGGTTACTGGACAAGTAGTCAAATATTATTTCCATGGTTGCCCTACTTGTTTTGATCAAGGATTCACTTAAGATTCACTTCAGTTAACCCTTCAGTTAAGAAGAAGGGTTTTGTTCAGTGAAAGGCCTCCCTAGAGGACACTTTATTATGTTTTATCTACCATAGAGACATCCATGAGGACAATTTGTGTTCTTTTTTTAAACATAGCTTCATGTCAAACACAATGCAGAACATGGCTCATATATTCAGTCCACTTGTTAAGACTTCATATACTGAAGGCATTTGGACAATATATTAGACTGTGACACAGTATGATGCAGTGCATGTATGTATGTGCAGTATCAAGCGTGTGCAAATATATGAGTTAGATTTGGCCTAAAATACATACAGACTAACAAACATATAGGTTTTTACACAAGCATAAATACAAACACACGCACACACCCACGCACTGACAAAAATACACCTAAACACCCATGATGCACAGTATGCGTGAGGGTGTAACAAGACGGCAAGTGGCAGGGAACAAAGTTCCCTACTGAGAGAAATAATGAACAGGTGTCCAAAGCACAAGCCTCAATTAGTGTGTGTGTGTGTGTGGTGTGTGTGCGTGCGTGCCCTCTGCATGTGTGCTGTTGCTTAGATTGTCTATCTGCACGTTTGCGCCTTTGTGTGTCCCTGCATTTGCTTACACACTCCCCTCTCAAGGCTGAGAGAGTGCGGGCCTGTCGTATTGTTGTTGGCAATGAGAGAGGTTGACCTAAACTTCCCCATTCATATTCTAAACATCATTAGCATGCAGCCAAAACAAAGGCGAATAGACTATAAAGGCTGTCAAAGAGTCAGAATTAACAGCCAGTGTGACGGAGCCGTCACCTTGCGGAGGGAAGAGTGACAGCCTTTGATTGCATTATTATGCATCAATCACACATTCATCTTCAGGCACAAGTTAGCACAGGGGCGTACACACCACTCTCACAAGCGAAGGCGAACACAAAAGCCATAAAAATCCGGCACGCACACACAATAGAAGATGCATTAAACCAAAGAAAAAAAAACATTCACCTAAAGCGACATAAACAAACAGAAATAACTTGTAAGTTTGAGTCACTTTCACACCTCTGTGTCTCTGCCTCCTCTACCTCTTAGTACTTGATGCACCAACTGGCAAAGTTCCCCCGTACAACAGACTAAAATCTAGCAGCAGCTGACACTTGACAAATTCTTGCTGGCACTCATACCCAGAGACTAAAAGAGAAAGAACAGGGTGTGTGTAAATGAGCTTTTTTAGTTCTTTGTTTGCTTGTGCACACAGCAGCCTCGATGAAATCTTTGCGAATACGCGCAGCTTCTTCTTTGTGTACGCCCGTGCAGGTGTGTTTACGTAAGGCACACAAGGTTACAGGTGTCATTATCATTGGCTCAGTCTGAATCTCTATCATAATGAATTGTTAAAAGCTATCTGGCTCACATCAGAGATGATATCAGTGCGCAGATAAGAGGACTTCGTGTCTGGCTGTGAATTATGAATCAGGGAATGTCCAAAGTCTGAGGACAGAGGCATAGAGTCACCACATTCCATTTTGTAATTACCTCTTTAATTATTTATATCAGCCGCAATCTAAGATTGTACACAAACACATATTTGTAGGCAGGGAACATGGGGGGGGGGGGTTGAAGTATTTAGCAAAAGGACAAATTTGGGGTGATGGTAATTTTTCGAAACATTTTTGAAAACGCACTCACGCACGCACACACACACTGAGGCTCCCCTGGTCCTCAAAATGGAATGTTGAACTAACTTGACAGAGAAAGAAAATTGAAGCGGACTCAGAAATTATTTTGGAAAAAGTTTGTCCCAGGTTTTTATTTAATTACTTTCCTTTTCGATAATCTTGATAACCCATAACAAAATTAAATTACTTTTTCCACTCGACTTTTCCATTTTGGATCTGGGGACTGGGGACCAGTAACGAAAATACATGTTTAATAGAGAGCATATTCAATGGCAACTTAAACAGCTTCCTTGGTCTTGCTAAACTTCAGTGGTTGCAGGGCTTGTTCCATTAGAGGCAAGTTAATCTGTGTCTACCCAGGACTCTTTGCAACCTCGTGAATGTCTGTTGGGAGAGATTATCCTTCCTATGTTAAAACTCGAGAAAGGCTCCCTGAATTATTATGATCCAAGTCACCGTGTACTGTACAGTACTGTATGTTGGCTTCCCATTAAACCCAGAGGTTTTACATTTTAAAAGCACTACACATTTTTACTTGCTGGTTGACTTTTGTCATTGAGTTTTATTATTATCATTTCAGTTAACGAGATGTGAACTATAAAATCAGTTTTGCAGCTATGATGGGTATGTCCCTGCAAGACCTTCCGTCACACGATTAGATGATGAGTAATGTCAATCTATCTGCCTTATGTAATCATATTGGAAACAGACTTAGTGTGAACTTTTGATTAAACGGGTAAAACTTGGGGTCTCTCCAGGTATTTCCCCAGCCGGCATATGGAGTATACCAGAAATCCGGATTTTCAAGATATATGAGTCCAGGAAGAAGATAAAGACACTTGGGTGTTAAAGAGGTGGATGTACGGTAGTTAGAAGAGGTCAAAGGTTTAATAAGTAAAGCGCTTAAGCAAGGATAAAACAAACCCTCCCTGGTCTTAATGCCACCCAGAGCGGAAATCATCAAATGGATCAAAATGTTCGTCGTGTGAAGTTTCTCATAATGTTGCTCCTGCCATTTTTGCACCATCCCCAAATGGTAGGTACTATCTACTGAGGCACAGAATCACTATCTTTAAACGACAATGCTTGTGGGATATAATTGTAAAAGTAATGGAGTGAAAGTTGGACCTTGGACAAATCGTAAAAGTATATGACATGAAATGATTGCAAAACTATACGTAAATGCTTTTCTTCTATAAATTTAAAGGGGGACTTCACCGATTTTACACATTAGTTTGTTTACAGGACTTACTACTACTACTGCATGTGAAAGATGTTGTATAAAGCGTGTTGTGGCTCCAGAGGGAGCTGTGCAAAGTGTGATTAACTGATTACACCTTTAGGATGCTAATAATCTTAATTGTGAATGAAAGTGGCATGCGGGATGGAAAAAAAAAAAGATTTAAAGTTCCTATTCCTGTATTCATCACTTAAAATAACAATCATGGACAGTAGAAATACCTTCACTTGTAAATAACTATCTTGTTCTTTTAGCTGCATTGATCCGCTTTTTTTCCCCCCTCCAGACATTATCTAAGTACACCAGAGGGAGATGAGAGGGGAGATAGAAAAGAGGAATAGATACTGCGGGTCTTGCTGATGCAGGTATCATTTAACATTGGCCAATTAGGAAATGGGAGTGCACAGGAAACCAGTTAATTCTCAGATAATGACTGCCGATATGTGTGAGTATGTGCGCCATACATAATTCACCGCTCCTCTGACATCACAGATATATGGTGTTGGAGGAACTGTAAAGAATGAGCAAAGTAACAATGTAAAATCTACATAAAAATACAATAAGGGTGAAATGGGAGACGTCACATCTCTTCAGGCAAAGCACTAAACTAATGTGGTTACGGATGAGAAATGCATCTGATGATTGCTCATAGACACAGATGAACAAAAGTATATCTTACAGTGTGAAGCCTGCACGCCTAGGTTGGGAATGGCCGTGCTCTCAGATAAGTGATCTGGTTACTCTTGGTAACGACTACATGCGTTACATGCTGTTTTTCCCCCCCTCTCTGCCAAACCGCTCTGAAAAAAGTCTGCTCGTTTTCAGTTCATCCTTTTTCAGCCTGTCACTCCACATGTACACTCAGTCAAAACACAGAGTTTTCTGAGCCCATAATTTCTGGCAGATAACAGCTAGTGGCACAGGCAGGTGGCTATTAGTCCTGATAAATTATGAATCAGCTTTATCACGCTGACTGTCTGTCTGTCTCCTGCTAGAAATAAATTAGACTTGGGTAGCGGTACATTTGGACGGCGCACATTTCTGTACAAAATCCGTTTTTAAGTGAGCGAAGATATGACTACGAGCATGCTTGCCTGCATCTGTCCGTTTGTATTTCTTTGAGTGGTCTTTATGAGTGGTGTGGTTACCTGTGTCACGAAAGCAAATTTCCGGATGAAGCTCACACGTTAACATGTGTGTGTGTGTGCCCGCATTTGTTAGGTTGTAAAAGCAGCGTTGACAATAACTACACGGTAATAGCTCGCTCCTTATGGGACTATTCTGATTGTGTATGATAAAGACAAATGAGCTGACAGCGAAGAGCTTTGCTCAAACCACCAGACAATATACATGTCTCCATCTACTACCCCCCTCCACTCACTCACACACACGCACTAATGACACGTTTGACTTGTGCTAACCAGAGTCCATGGGAAAAGACCAACGTGGGCTCATATGAAAGTCCAATTAGAAGAGACAGTTAAAAGCGTTAAAGGGTAATTACAGCAACGCTGAATGTTCAGCCGGTTTTCCATTGAGGCCTTTCTCTTTTTCTTTCTCCCTCAACACACCATTAATTTTCAGCTCCAATCAAAATCCAAACAATACTTCTGAGGCGGTTGTTTGTGTCTGCATTTTTTTTGTCAGATCTCAAAAACTACTGTAAAGCATGAAATTCCCTGTTTGGTGAATAAATATATATATATATATATATATATATATATATATATATATATATATTTTCTTTTTCTTTTTTGAGTTAGTCTAAATGAATTCACATTCAGACAACAATGACTGAACAAACAGGGCAAGAAAATGGCACATTAAACAAAAATGTACATGAGGTCAACACTGTTGGCAAACTATTGCCAGTGTGGCATTGATATATCACCGGAACAAAGACAATGTTAAAAGGTGAAACTGAAGTAAAAACGTGTGTGTGTGTGTGTGTATGTGTGTATACACAGTAGTACATGAGAGGGAAAAAAACTAAGAATGTAATTAATTATTATAATGTAATTGTCTCCCTGGTTTGAACTCCAGCTGGAGCTTTTCTGTGTGAACTTTGCATGTTCTCCCCCGCGTCTGTATGGCCTCTCCTCCAGATTCCTCCCACAGTCCAAAGATATTCAGTTAATAGGTTAACTGGTGACTCCAAATTTCCCGTAGGTGTGAATGGTCGTCTCTATGTGCCCTGTGAGCTGTGGACTTGTCCAGAGTGCACCCGGCCTCTTGCCCAATGCCAGCTGGGATAGGCTCCAGCCCCCTGCAACCCGGTTAAGGGTAAACAGTTACAGAAAGAGGATTGATGTTTGTTTTGTATTTTTCATACACTTCATTTATTTCAAATTTGATTTGCCCATTTTTATCAACACCGATAAAAATGTTAACTTCTTGTTTCAAAGCATTTTTTTTTACCAAGAAAATCAGATACACTTTTTTTTTGAAGTGGTCACTGCAAAGAAACAATTAGTTCAACCTTTGCCGTGGTCGAAATGATCATTTAGCTCAGGCCCACAGATCGCCTGAATCAGAATGAATTCCGTCCCTGTTACAGAAGAGCACAGGGTGAGATAACTTGAGGAAGGGATGGCTGGGGGACAGAGGGATGAAGGAGAAAGAGATGAGTACATTCATGCGAGAGTTAATAAGTCTCTTTTTTTACAATGTGGCACATTTAATCACAGCAACAAAACAAGGCGTCCATCAGAGAAAAAGAACGACATTCCCATCTTCTCAACTTTCTAATTTACTTTGGTAATGATTTTGCCTCGTAGCGATCAGACCGAGATTCTTGTCAACACTCTATAATCTGTTTTTCGGCTCCTCTGTCCATCCATATTCTGTTTATTTTCTATTACAGAGTGGGAAAAATTTATTGGTATCAAATGGCATCAAATGACAATTCTACAGCTCAATAGCGAGTGCTATCCTTCGGCTAAATTGATATCATCACAAGGGGGAAATTGCAATGGGAAGGTAGATAGGGGCACACATATCTGCCCACACACACAAGCACGCACACACACACACACACGCACACACACACATGGATTGAAGTGATTGCTCACTCTGCTCAACCCTGACCTCCGCAGTAATATCTGGTGCTCCTGCCGCCCACTTTCTCACCATGGAGACGTCAATCACAGGGTCGCATGGCGAGAAGGTTAGCGGCTGTCTGTCGGTTCCACAGCTCCGACTGCCCACAGGCACCGAGCATGTACACACACATGCAGAGCACTGCACACACACACACACACACACACACACACACACACACACACACACACACACACACACACACACACACACACACACACACACACACACACACACACACACACACACACACACACACACCCCGGCATACTCTTAACTGCTTTGCGATCCTGGTCTCCTGTGTAAAGGTCCTTCTGTCAGAAACTATTAAGCTTGTAGAATCCCCTGCCCCGCCTTTGGTAAATCAATAATGTCACACATAAGTATAAATACTTTCTTCTCACGTGTATCTCAAAAAAACCTCAGTCATTTTATTTTACTTTTTTTTTTTATTCAGGAGTTTATTTAGCCAAAGAAAGCAGACCTTAATTGATGCCACTTGACAAACCTGACAAACAGCAGATACTTGAGACTGATTTATGCTGTTCTCTCACCCAGTGTCCTGTCGACCATGGGCACTATCATGGGCTCTTTGTTCCCCCAGTGACCTCTCAACCACAGGGCAAGACCTACTCTGCGCACTCATCTGCACACACACTTGCAATCAGGCAGAGAAATCTCATCATTAAAACTATAAGCATCCTTTTTCACCATTAGCATTTGTTTTACCCTCATTAATATTTGCATGGAGGCTAACTAGTGAACCGTCCTTGCCCTGTTCTCTTCATGTACCGTGAGGGTAATGGTGTTGTTATTACTTCTTCTTCACATCCTCTCATTTACCACTAACAATCTTCTCTGTAGTTTGCACAGGGAAGTACTAAAATGGAGGAGAGCTTGCCAGGGGCTGTGTGGCTCTCACAATTAACCTCCAGAACTGCAAAGTAAGGGGAATTAGACTTGACTCCAGCTTTAATTACAAAACAGCAGGGAACTGCTGCACACACACACACACACACACACACACACACATGCAGATAATACACATAAAACAAAATGCATGCAAAGTTATAAACGTGCACCTAGATGCATGTATGGCATGTTCATGTATGAACGGACATATGGTGTCACGGATAGCCTACAAATACCAGTTAATGAAACCGAAAGAAGCTTACGTGCACACAGAAGATGCATAGAACCAAGTCGCTTTAAAATTTCATTTCAAGTATTTTTAATTCACAAACGGCTCAAAAATAGCTCTTCGTGATGGTGTCATTTGTCAGGTCATAAGTTATGAGCAAATTTGCACAGAAACATAATACAATCAATCCCAAATATTTCAGCAGCAAATGAGACACTGCAGAGTCTTTACAAATATTGGTATGCATATTTCATGTTTTGATTAAGGTTTTGGCCAGCAGTATCTCTGCATCTTTCAAGCTTCTGAAATGTATAAATATTAATAAATGTAAGCCCACTGTCTTCTCTTTGCTCTTTTTGCATTATGAATGACATCACATAACATTAGGTTGCCGGGTAATGATAAGAGAACAGTGGTGCCGGTTTGATGAGTTATGCATGAAAGGACTTCTTTCAACCCTTCCCCAGTTTCAGTCTCTGCAAAGCTCGT
Source organism: Nibea albiflora (assembly GCA_014281875.1). Taxonomy (NCBI): domain Eukaryota; kingdom Metazoa; phylum Chordata; class Actinopteri; family Sciaenidae; genus Nibea; species Nibea albiflora. The sequence continues at coordinate 10,439,832 of CM024794.1, read as the reverse complement.
TTGCTTAAAGCTATTTTGATGTGTGCCTTTGTGAGACCTTTGTGTGGGCCTTTTTTCACTTTCCAAACTTCAAATTCACAAAAGCAGAATTCATTTACATAGAGATGCTTTTCGCTTGTGCCAAGTCACTTGTGCCTCAGGATGTCATTCAGCGCTTTACGCATGTAGCATGGAGTTGTCTCTGTGTTTGTTTGTTTTGCATGTAGGAATCTGTGAATTGGCACTTTTTAAGCATTTGGTCACCATTTAGCATTACAAGTGTATTTATATGGTAATGTTGAGGACATGAAGAAGAGTACAATAGAGCTGACCATAGTACAGACACTTACAGTAGGCATACATGGTACATACAGGTATTGTCCCCTAAATTTTTTATTTTTGGAAAGCCTCTGAGAAAGCCTTCAGGCCATCATTTAAAACTAAAACAAATACAACTCTTCAAATCAGGCCACATTCACATGAACAAGAAACAAAGGACACAGAGGACCCCAGCAAAAAAGAGAACCTGACACAACTTGTGCAGCAAGGCTCTGGGGTTGACGATTCCTCATAGATTACATGAAAACATGAGCCTAAGATTTCCACAGTTTTTTCTCACAGTCTTCGTAACGAAGGATAAAATAATTGCCGTGGCGATTACTTTCCAGTGTTGTAAAATATTTTGTCAGTGGAGAACAACAGTGCAGTGTTCTGGCACCTGATAAGCGTTCAAAAACATGAATGTTTTAATAAAAATGGCCTCCAGGGATCACGTTTCATCATCTCAACAGTACTTTGGTACTTGAAACAACACACTTCCACCAACACAGACCAAACAGTCTGTTTTAGGTTTAAGTCAGTGTATTTATCCCCCTGAGCTTAACTACAATTGTCTTGTGTAAGGCCACGGTTTGAATAATTCCCCAGGTATCTTCAGTAGGTAATGACAGCTTCCGCTGTGTGTTCAAACTTTTAACTGTACAATAAAATGGACGAAATGACAGCTACCCAAACATCCCGATCGTACCCAGAACCCCTAGCTGCATAAGAGGTCATAAAACTTGACCATATGCTATATGATTGACAGCTGAGCCCGGCTGATGATGTGAGCAGGACCTGACTAGCACAGCTTCAACCTACTGCGCAGACTTTGGCTCTAAGTGAAGATGGCAGCAGCCACATCAGGGATGTTTTGGCTTCATTTTTGTACAGTAGGAGGAGGTGGAGGAGGGAGACATGTCGCCAATGTGCCTGCCTAGTACCTCTGGCCATGTGTATAAAAACTCTGTCTGCAACAAAGGCACTGGCAGCGTGACGTTGTTATAACACTTTCAAAAGGCCCTCATCCCATAAGTCAAGACTAGTTTCTTTAAACCATGACCTAACAATGCAATTAATGTAGACTGGGCAAGGTTGAACAACTCTCTGAATGTCATATTCTTTATTTTAGTGTTGTCACCCAAGTATAATCACCTCTCTCTGGCTGTTTCTGTGTTCAGGGTTTTTGTCTTCCGCCACTGCTCAAAGAAACATTTTTGGGACTAAAGGGGGAAAAAAAGGAAACATTTTCTATGCCCAGAATCTGGGAGAAGATCTATCAAAGGTCTAACAGCCCAAAGATCCACATTTCAACAGTGGCCATTCTGTGCCGTGACCCCATGCCCCCATATCAGTTAACCTCCATTTAACAGTAGCCATTTTGTGTCTGATAACAACACAGTTTTGGTCTGTGTGGGTCAGAGAACAGTTGGTGCTAAATGATTATTACAGCAGTGAAATATTATGGTGAGACTGTAATTGCTGTTCTAACCAGAGTCTGTAATAGCGCAGTGTCTGTGTGTAGAAGTATCTGTGCTTTATGAGCTGAGGCTGGTTCACTTGCCTGTGTGCTGCTATTATCATCACAGCACTGACTATTCAAATATCATCAACCTGAATGAAAGCCAAGCTGAAAGACATGTGATCCACACACACAGAGTCAAAAGGTAGACAGAGAAACCCATACTTGATGTAGATAGATATATATATAGATATAGATAGATACACAGATACACATCATCTTTGACCTAGGACCAATTAAAAGAGAAACACACAAGAAAACCACACACACACACACTTGAAATGCTGTAAATATTTCTCTGGCCTTTATGTATATTTATAAATCATATTGTATATACACTATGTGAACTTTAAGTGTGTGCATGTGTGTTTGTGTGTGTGCACAACTATCAACAACTTCTTCTGTATACAAAGTGTGTTTCTGTGTGTATGCCCCCGGATTTACACGTCCTGTACAGTGTGAGACATCACTGCACGCGTTCTGCGCAGGTTATGTCTAATTATATTTCTAACAACAGGATATCCGACACACTGAGCACACACATGAACACGCACAGAAACAAGAAATATGGCAGCACATTTCATGACTTGCTTAATATTATACAGTCGTGAAGCAGACATGAAACATGGGACAATGCGGTAGGCCACTGTGACATGTGAGATACCAGGTTGCTACTAAACAACAAACAGCACGACCTTCACAAACCGATTTAGGCACAACTCTTTGAAATAGAAAGGAAAATTATTACTGCGGCCTCACACTCCTGAATCCCTCCACTAGTATCACACTAAAGCCTCATACAGTAACGTCTCTTAAGGGAAGATTAATATTCTCCCAAGCATTATAATATCAAGAACCAATGTGAACTCATCAAGCAGGATTCTCAGGGACTGATACTGAAGATGGCCTAAATGTGACGACATAAATAGGAAGGAAATGAATGATTTGAGCTCTGACAAGCTCTCTCTACGTGTGGGTGTATGTGTGTGCGTGAGAGAGAGAGAGAGAGAGAGACAGACACAGAGAGAGAGAGGATGATGGAGAGAGGAGACATGTTGAATCACGAGGAGGCGGCAGCTGTTAAAATAGTAGGGGGTAGGGGTTGAGACCACACACACACACAGACGCAAACTAACAGGTGAGGTGAAGCAGAATACACAGGTGAATGCTCAAGCTGGAACTTTCTTTTTCTTTTTTTTTTTTTCAATGTCGTCACAGAGGAAGGAACAACAATGAGGCAGAGCCACATGTATGCAAACACAAACAGACTGCTGATGCACACACAACGCATGCATATACAGTACATATACGTTCCAACCTTGAGAAAGTGCCTTTATCTCTGAGGACACTCTACCCTTCAACTGACACCTCTTGGGTCAAGCTGACATTTTCACAATAAGAGCAAAAAGCATAGTCAGAGAAGCTTAGAGTTGGTGGACAGAGGGAAAACAGCATAAATGTGGACTGACAGTTAAGATCGCTACTGTGTTTCCTACTATGAAGGCACAATCAAATAACCAGATTTGGCACTGTCCATGGGAAGAGTTGGTAAGTAAGAGAATATTTGTAGCCATATTAAATATTCTGAATTATAGGGTCACTTTCCGCCTTTGGATTTACTGTATTATTTACGAGGTGCATTATTAAAGAAACTGCTGTCCCTGTTAGCCCGGTCGACTAAGACACGTATTTTAATGTCTCCAGTTCGATTGTGACTAAGGACCTTCCTTGCATGTCATTCCTTTTCTTACTGTCCTCATGTTTCCTCTCTGTTAAATGTCAGACCTATCAAGACTAAGATAAAATGCCCCACTAAATGACTTTAAAAGAGAAAGAGAGGTTAATCCAGGACAGGTTTGGCGTTAGTGAGTGAAGGCATGGATATAGACAGTTAACAGTGTGTGTAGTTAGAGAAATATATCTCTTCCCTTTACGCGTAAGAACTGAAATGCACGAAAGTGGTTTCAGCTGCAGCTGGGAATCAGAGGATATTACAGACTACCAGGCAATACAGCATCACTGCACAAGAAGAGAAGTTTTCTGTACAGGAAGAGTTCTTCTACTTTGCTTTGTTTGGTTCGTTTGTTCGTTTTACATTTCATGCTAGTCATTTGTTCTCTTGAGGAAAAAAAACTGCTTTGAAGAGGCATCTGTGCTGTCATCATTTTATCACATTTCCTTAGATGTGTTGTTCACACACTGCATAAACTCGCATGACATTTTGTTTGACAAAGACAAAATACTATATGAGTTATGGCATATGAGTTCAAAATGTGTTTTAATATTTTGGCGTTTCTACAATGTGGCAAATGTGTCAGAAAATGTTGTTTTATTTTGGTATCTGGTTGTACAATGCTACAAACATGAATTATTATTATTTCACTTATTATTATTATTGAGGAAAAAGTCCAATAAAAAAAATTGCTGGTGTGGCAAAAGAAACATACATCTCTAATAATATACTGGTGATAAGCCAACACCTCCAATTTATTAGAGCTTTCACTGTTCCACATCAAATATACAAAAAAATAATCTGACAGAGATCAGAATATATTACCAATGTTGGAGGAAATTAATGATTACAGTCCCGATAAGGTAACTAGGATCTGAGATGAAGCACATTTCCAAAGTTCCACTCCTGTGTGTGTGGAAACATGTTTGTGTGCACATAGCTGACTACATTTGCATGTTAATCCCCCGTAAGAATATTGATGAATCCGCGCAGGGGTGTTTGAGAGTGTGTGTGTGTGTGTGTGTGTGCGTGTGTTTATGAATGTGTCACACCCTCTCCCACTCATTATAACAGGACATATCCACGTGTGGCATTTACCTCTGACCTCTGCACTGCGGCAGGCACAATTACTGAAAGGCCAGACTCTTCAGCGAATGTCCATCACATCCACACTCTTTCGTTTCCTCTCTCCTTACCGTGGCACTTCTTTTCTCCACGAGACTCGGCGGTAGCGTTGATCAGGGAAGGAAAAAGAAAAAAAACTTGAGTCAAGTTGACGTCTAGTCTAATCAGGTGAAGCTCTGTCTTTTCACGGCTGCGCTCTTCTTCGTTTCCAGCATTCTTGTCCACTGTTTTTATGCCCGTTCATTACTGTTTCTCCCTCTGTCTCTGATACATTTTCTCTACACTTTAAATCACAGATTAAGAAAAGTTTTCTAAGTCGAGCGAACAAGATAAAAAGATTGAGCAGAAGAACAAGGGATGAGGAAAAAGAGATAAAGACAAGAGCAAGAAGTGAAGCCTGATTGGGGGCAGTCACAGGCCAGCTTCCTGTCCCTCTCTCTGCCTTCTTCTCGCCATTCTCCCCTCCTCCAGCCTACCCACTCCCTCCAAATGCAGGTAAAAGAGCTCTCTTACGCAGAGGAAGGGATGAAGAGATTAAGAGAAAATTAGACAGAGCCCTTCTCTTTGACAAGACAGGGGAAGTGGGGAGTCAGAAACTTCAAACAACTTTTGAGAAGACGGGGTCGGGTCAGAGAGAGAAGGGCTGGACAAGAGCGCGACAGACAGATACAGGGAGAGAAAAGGACAGAAAAAGCCATCTGGGATTTGAGGTCATGGTAGATGGAGAGAGGGAGACAGAGAGAGAAGTGCATTAGAGAAGAAACAGAAAGTCTATGTTGACCCTAGACAAAGAGGAGGTTATTGTGGCAACAGAAGAGTATTGTCACTTGGGTAAAGGCCATGAGAATGACATCAAGGTACAAGGAAATGCACCAACTTCTTTAACAAATGAGCTCTGTTTGGATCCCTAAGACTTCACAAAGGTGACAGGTTTGTCAAATGAGTAACCAGGGAGAAATTCCCACACTCTTGGAGTATATAACATTTATTTCTGATTGGGATTCGATGAGTTATGAGTTAGATTGTGTTGTTTTTTTGTTTTTTTTCTGTATGAACTTGATGTGCCTTCTTCATTTGTAACTCTGTACAACTGGGGATTACACATGTACAGCAATACAGATGTAGCAACTCAGGGGAACTTTTGAGTTGCTACTACTGTAAAGGGTAAGACCAGGGGAGTCAAAATATGATCACAGTTGATGGACAAGTTGGAAAAACTGCTTTGTGATCTTTTTGCGCATCGGTGGCTTTATGAACTTGTGTCTGTTCAGTTTCCCTGACAAGATGGATGAATCTGGTTAGGAAAGTGAAAACGAGGACATGCGCCTCCCCTCATTACCGCCACTGTGGTGCCTTTGAGCAAGGACCTGGAACCCCAATTGCTCCGGTGGAGTTGCACAGTGGCCTGCGTGCCAAAAATTTTTTTGAAACTCTTTTTTTGTTTTATTTTTCTAGATGCACTTCTAAACCTTTTTGATAGTGGCAGCTGAAAAGTGACAGGAAGGTTGGGAAAGAGAGAGGTGGACTGGCATGCAGTGAAGGGCCACAGATTGAAATCATACAATGGGCTGCTGAGACAGGGACTGGGTCGTTGTACTCAGTGGGGGGGCACGCTGTCCCAGGTGAGTCACCAGGGTGCCCTGCCAAAACATTTTCTTCTAAAGTTTTCGAGAGCTTGTACTGTTGATCAGTTCATGTGCCTGTGCTTTATTTTCTTTATCACTGCGGAAACACTCTGAATTGCTTTTGTGCGAAAACTGAACTCTACAAAAAAACTTTATGTTTTGTGTCTTGTGTTTTGTCGATAGTTGACTTCCTCGTTTTGACAACGCCAATGATTAAAAGTATGTGAGTTCCCTATAAGGTATACATTTTACAACATAAACCTTTACTTTACATAAGAAATTTTGTAGACTATTTACACAAAATCTGAACATATACTGTTAATAAGCACCCTAATATAAAGAGCTCCATGTCATATAGTGAATGCATGAATATATATTGTATATGTATGTATATATTCTTTTTGTTTGCCAGGTTTCACAAACAAACTGCTTACAGAAATCCAAACAGACTTATTGGATTTGGAGGGGTACTGCTGCATAATAAGGCCTGTCAACATCAATCACAGATATGGATAATTCAGGGTCAAGTTCAAGTTTATTATCATATACACTTAAAAACTACATTCAAATGCAATGAGATGCATGCACCCTGGCTCTCTCAGCCTTTAATAATTTACAGAAATAAAAAACAAAAACAATAAATAAGAAATTCCACAATATAATAAATCAGTGCGTGTTATGTAAGGCGCCTACTGTTCGTTGTTCTGACTGCCTGGGGGTACAAACTGTTTTTGAGGCGGCTGGTCCAAACGCTGATGCTGTAAGCGTTTTGCTAAGGGAAAGAGTGAGAACAGACTGTATGCTGGGTGGCTGGTGTCCTCCATGACAGTTAGGGCCTTCATTCTTTAGTGGGTGGTATACATGTCCTGTAGGGGTGGCAGTGACATGAGTTTTGAAGTCATTTCTACTGTGATTTAAACATTCATTTTATTTCACCATGTTTTACAGCAGGGGTCTCATATGTATATAAAATGTTCACACACTTAAGAAAATTAAGCTAAGTGTGTTTTTGAGCTGTTCAGAGGGCTTCAAGAACCCCAAACAGAATGAAAAGCAGCGTCACACTTTATTATTCTCATTTGCGCAAAGTGGTATTTACTCAAAGATAAATACATTTTTCCCCCCTAATATTAATAATATGTTGTCTGTGTCAAACATTTACGCATGACTTTTATTCTCTTTGTACACACAAAGGCTCGTGTACAGTGAAAGGGATCTCATGTGAAACTATATGTTTTTAGAGGAGACAAAGGGAAAGCGAAAGCACCCCCGTGCCTTTCCATCCAATCAACTTTTAATGAAACTGGGAAGTTCAAAAGAACAAGTGATTTTTTTTAAAGAGCAAGTACACATCCATAACGTATCAGAGCTGACTTACGCTCTTTGCACGGCTGCTCTTCTAAAATCTCAGCGGAGATATGGGTGAACGGGAACAAGCGTGGTTGACAGAATGGCACGGCGTATAGAAAAAGTGAAGTGTGTGTGTGTGTATGTGTGAGACGGGGTAATGTAATTTGCTTTTGTTTAACCCTGAGCTGTAGGGTCTCTTGTTTTAATAGAGTTGTAGATTAGTTTTGCAATCCCACGTAATTGGGTAAGTGATAAGCATACCGTGGTATTCCTACCCATTAAAATCCACATTCTCTCTCTCTCTCTCTCTCTCTGTCTTTCTCTCACACGCACACACAGACACAAAGCACGCATGTAATCTAACATGTGAAATTGCTCACATTATTCAGAATTGGTTAGGGAGAAGGGACTTAATGCAATAATAGTTCAATACCTGTAATCCGCAGTATATTATCTTCAGGAGATTATGGGTGAAGGGTCTGCCATTTTGAGACAATGGATCAAGTTTTATCCCCAAGATAAAAGCAGATTGCAGTTTCTTATTTATTCTTTCTCTTTTCCTTGCTGCCGGTCCTTGCGCTCCATTCTTCCACCAGCAAGCAGCGTGGTCTTATGAATTCAACATCTAAAGCCTCTCCTGTTAGCAGGCAAATAAATGTATCTGTAAATCTGTAAATTTGATTTGACCTAAGCTAAATTATATCAGTGCACAGGATGGTTTAAACCGAAACGACTGAGATGTAATTAGATTTGTTTAATCAATCATAAAAATGGTTATGTTCAAATGTACCATACTTACAATACATAGTAGTCATTGCCTTTAATATTACAATATTTAACAAACAGTGTATCATTCTGGATGTCTGATGCATAACACTGCGTTTGTTATTGCAAGTAGTGACCAAAACCACCATCTGCCGGAGCACAGGGTCATGACACATCTCCGCTTATAGGTAAGCTGCCAACGTGACACCAAGAATGAGGTGTGTGTGTGTGTGTGTGTGTGTGTCCTTCTGTTTACAGTATGTACACATGACATGATAAATGTTTGGATATGGAGCAGCAAAATAAAACAACTGTGATAACATCACTACTGGAAGATAAGATGAGATTGAGTTAATATTGAGATGCATCAAATGGTCGTTAATGGTGAATTACAGGTTAGTTTTATACTTATTTGGGTTCTGTAGTTGTAATTGTTTGGTTATTAAACAGTACAAATAATTATTTACCATTTACCATTATGTTATTTTGCCGTATTTAGTTAGATGCTGAGGTTTGAAAAGGAAATCATTTTAAGATATGACATGGTCAGAATTTCTGAAATCCTAAGCCGGTCTCAGTTACCTTACAACCACCAAAAAATGTTTCACTATATCTCCCTGTGATGGTTTAAAGGTCAGGCTGTATCAAACCCTTCTCTACTCTCTCTACACTGATAGATTCTGTATTTATATTTATTTATTTGGCTGTCTAAAAAAAATCCAAAATGTAGAAAAGTTAAAAAAGTAGTGTATTTATGTGTGACAGTTTTTTTCTATTGCCATATATCCTTGAATTTCTGGAAAATGTTGTGTCATGATATAGTATAAATACACATTTCTGTACTATATATATGTATATACTACGTTTTTTTGTCACATGGATAAGGATCAGGAGGTAGAAAAAGACAGAGATAAAAGTAAAGGTCAACGGAGAGAGGATGAAAGTAAACGTAGAGCAGAAGGACGCGTAAGGGAAAGAAGGAGAAATGAACAGAAACGGGCTACTGTGAGAATGAGAGACTAATTACAGGTTGTTTGATGATTCCTCCTCCTTCCTATGGTATGCTGTGAGGCAGTTACTATGACAATGTCATGTGCAAACCACAGAATCAAAGTGACCTCTGTTGCCCTGCAGTGTGTGTGTGTGTGTGTGTGTGTGTGTGTGTGTGTGTGTGTGCACAGAGAGAATATGACTTCAAAGATACAGAGTAGGCTGTAGAGTTTGAGTCAGCCCACACGGTTCATACCAGAGGCCCTAACACAACTCAACTCCGACTTTCTACACAACAAAGTTGACAAGGTTTGAGGTGTGAATCTATAATTGACCTCCCCTTTTTCCCTCATTCTGCCTGGCTGCATGGAGAGAGGAGAAGAGAGGATAAAAGGAGAAAAAGAAGGGAGAGGAGATGCACTGTGAGAAACAGAGAAAAAAAGAGCAGTGTGAGGTTGACCGGCTTCATAGTTCACACATATGCGGTATAATTTCCAAAGAGAGTAAAAATACAGCAGCATACAGCAGTGTGTGTGTGTCTGTGTCTGTGTGTGTGTGTGTATCATGTTAATGTCACAAGCAAAAATGAGACATGAAGGATGCTGTTACTGAGCTCAACAGGGGTCTTCTTTTTCTGAGTTGACTCAAGACCTGCCTGCTTAAAAATCAAACCTGTATATTATACAGTCGGCATCAAGTACAACAGCTCTTTGATGGTGGAGCTACAGATGCATGAAAATATATGCGGGCGTGCCAGCACGGAGCACACAAACCTACGTGTTTACACAAACACACACACACAAACTCTACTCATCTGTTGGAGGACGTGCAGGTGCACTTGACTCTCCTGGAGTCTGCTGGAAAGCAAGTTCTCCGGAGACTTAAGCCCTTGTTAGATGTTGGAAGTAGATTTGCACATGCATACACAAGGCCTTCTTACACTTGAAACACATGATATATATATTGTAAAGAAATGATGACAAAGTTAGCAAAACAATACACAGCATGAGGCAGTACAATAATAGTACTGTTCAATGAGAAAACATCTACATTTCCAATGTATCTGTGTGTGTGAGTTGTGTTTTATAATTGGTTGGTGGATGGTTGGATCTATCTATCTATCTATCTATCTATCTATCTATCTATAATTCAATCGGTCAAGACAGATCTCAGTCCACAAATGGGCTAGGTTCTGCTCAGGGTTTCTGCATGTTCAAAGGAAGTTTTCCTTGCCACTGTTGCCAGATGCTTGCTCATGGTGAGACTTGTTGGGTACTGTAAATATTATTATAAAGAGTGCAGTCTATACCTGTGGAGAGTGTCGTCAGATAACTTTTGTTTTGATTTGGTGCAATAATAAGAGTCAACAGGGACAGAGTTTAAAGGGAAAGTTCTTCCACAGCTGCCAAAGACTTTGTAAAACACCATTCATTTCATTTTGGTTTGTGCTGTGAAAATGAACTTTCAAGACATAATTTAGTTTGCTACAATTATTTTCAGCTAATACTAAAATATGAAGGACCAGTGTTTCCTGTTCTCTCTCTCTCTCTCTCTCTGGCTGTCTTTCCCGCCCACAGTTTCATAAAATACAGTTTTTGCTTTCATGTTTTTTTTTCTCTTCATTTCACCAAAATTGCCTAAAGCAGTGTTTAAACTTTCTTCGAGAGGCAAACAGTAACTGTAATCGTAAAAATTTAACTGAATTAATGCAGGCCTCTTCCCTGGCTCATCATTCACATCCTATCATGTAAATTTCACTTCCATTCCTATTCCTCTTTTTTTCTTTGCGTAGTAATTCGGTCTTTGTTTGTACTTTTGTCTTTTCATATTCTTTTATTGTCCGGGTTCAGCAGGAAAATGTGTCTGTTCATGTTCCCAGAATTCCTTTTACAGTCTTACCAGAGCGACGTACCCTGACTTCACTGTTAAATCCTGCTAAAAAAGGGAACGTAATCATATCTGCGCTGAGCGGCAAAGTGGGTTATTCGACGGTAGAAAGAGAAACTGAAAGGGACGAGAGCCAGACTTATTGCTGCTACAGGGAAAAGCTAATTCGGCTCTTTCAAAGGGCATGCAAGGAACAGCATGGGAGAAGAAAAGAGAGCCGGTGAACAGATCTGTTCAATTCCATCTTACAGCCTACACTGGACATATGCGAGAGGGATTAACAAGGATAATAAAAGGGTTTTAATGGTAGAAATTTAAGTAGAAAGAAGGACGACAAACAGACAGACAAGAAAGAGATGAACAGACAGACAGTTAAAAGTTAGAATATCTAGCACCATCTTCTCTGGTCCTCTCATTAAAAAGCCTGAGGAGGAAATAGGAGTAGGGCTCATTCTTCGCTTTGCTGCAGTCTCGACTGAATGGCCTTGAGTGTGTGACTGTGCCTCTCAGCCCTGATCCTGTGGTGAATAGACTGAATTTACAACAGCAGACATAATTAATACCCAGTTGAATGGATGAGAAAAATGGTTTATGAAAAAAAAAAAAGGTAAGTAAACTGGCAGGAAGTGAAAGAGAGAAGGTCGATTCAATATGTTCTGCTGAATTGCAGTGAGTCCGTACTGTCTGTTATGGACGAGAGCTAACTAGCTCTATATCATCTCTCATTTCTGCCTTGAAAGCAGATATTGTCATTCTGGGAAAATGGCTATTGACCCTGAGAAGTAAAACCACTGATACTTCATACGTCAAATGTCCAAAATGCATGAAAATCTGAATAGAAGTGGACGTTATATGGCACGCATTAAAGATTGTACATAAAATACACGTTGCAAACCGTTTGCTCTCTAAAGTTTAGCACTTACAAACACACAAACACTGATTCATAAAATATTTATGACGACTTAGTAATTAAAATAGAAGACTTGATAAATACATAGACAGATACTGCATGTTTGAACCGCACCGTGTGGACTGGAACTATAAGAATAAAGAAGAAGATGTGCTAATAAGGAGACTATTTGATTAACATAAATGGTGAATCCAAACTAAATATAATATCAAAATATCTGTTGAATCCGTGGATTTAAAAATAAAACATTTGGGAAATGTTGCACAATGCACCATTTTTTCCTGCACTTTTTTTTTTTTTTGGCCTGATTGACTTTGGTGCAGTATATTCCAAACAGAGTTAACAAAATACTTTATGCCCCTGGCTGTATGTCATGCCGTCCTTCTCAGATGGAGCGATTGCAGTCCCTCACCACCCACACGCAGGCCTAAAGCCATGATGTGCTTTTTAAGACTTAATAAAATCGAAAAGGTTAAGTGAGACTGTTTCGTTGACTTGGCAGCCATTAATATCCTGTGCGGACAGACAAAACTCCTGAGGCCTTTAACACAAGTAGCTTCTTCTCACGTATATTAGGTCATTGAATATAAGTCATATAGGCAATGTTCTCAAGTGATCATGAATTAAAATGTGGACCTATAGTTCCGAAGCCGTGTGATAAATTTTTGCCAGTGCAGCCACCTCTCTTTAAAGCTTTGGCTGATCACTGATTGTGCCTTTAACATAGGCACTGCCTTAAGTACATAGATGTACATTATCAATGAGATTCAGTGCTGTTAAGTCTCCTGTGCCACCTGGGGGCCGGTAAGCAGGAGATGGGAAAGGCTGGAAGGGGTTTATGGTTTGATATACTAAACGCAGCACAATTTACCTTCGGGGTGGCAAAATTTTGCTTCACTACATTTTATTTACTAACACAGATTATGCAAATGAGCACATCTGCAGTTGAGTTAATATGAATGCAAGACGGTGAACGAGGTCCTGACGCAGCGCTGCGTGAGGCACGTCTTGTTCATGTCTTGTAAGCGAAAGAATCCATAAACAAAATAACAGAATTGAATGGCTCAGATTTTTTGCTTTTGTTGAGGCTCTTTGATTAACTCAACATCTGCACCCTCTTAATTTGCCGCAGCATCCTTTCCTGTTGTCACTAAAGTGCTTTTCAGTGCCACAGCAATTACTGAAATGTTTTATGCCTAATCTCTCTCCCTTTCTATCTTTTCTGCGTGATATACTGAAACAGCATTGTATGTATCTGGCAACAACCCACCCCCTTTGGAATGCTGTCAGATGGTGTCTACCGTGCTAACAATGTCTGCTATGAATAGAAACAATTGCCATGCCTACAACAGTGCCACAGACTTTACACCTGCTTCTCCCACACCTTAAATCACAAGTACAATTACCCGTGCTATAGTGGTCAGTCAGCAATGATAAATCAGTTCCAGAGGCCACGTGTGTAAATTACCACTTACTCTTTTTCTTTTTAATACAGACACACCTTAATGTTGCAAACCTTTATTTTTAGTCTTGTTGCTCTTCTATCATTTGGTCTGCACTGTGTTGCTATGTTACTTCTGTTCTATTCTCTTACTGTGCTTTTTTTGAAGAGCACACTGCTCCTATTATTTATTCAAATTATTGAATAATTGGCCCTGAATCAGTGCCAACAGAGGATTATTACTAGATTTTGGTCGAAGCTATGGCGTGTGGGAGACCTTCTGTAATAATATATCATCTGTTAAAAAAATAGTAATAATAAAAAATGACTACATGATTGTAAGTTGATGCTCATTATTGTTTCAAAATATGAGGAGAGGGAGACAATAAGTTGCAAAGAGCAGGAAGAACATGATGTCTTCGACAATATTTTGTTTGAAATAGCAGTTGGCTTCCAGAATAAATCAGTAACAAAAGGGGGAACTAATAAGTTTTCTCAAAGGAGTCAACAGTGGGATGGATATTTCAGTAGTAATTACTTTACACATCTCTGCAGCTGATTCAGGCACACTGAACAGAGCCCATTACTGCACAAAATCTTTCAGAAGCCAGGGATGGAAGTTAATGACCTGCCGCTGGAAAAAAAAAAAAAGAAAGGGGAATTTGGGCTACACTTGAGAAAGAGACAGAGAGCGAGGGATGGGGATGATTAGGAAGGACAGATTGAGCAATACAAACAGAAATGACACAGAGAAATGGAAACAGGGAGACCAAGAGAGAGGAGAGGAAGAGTGATAAACAGATGAATTGCGGGAGAGGGACAAGATGAGACTGTGAGACAGAGACAGCGGTTATATATATAGTGGTGGTGGTGGTGGTGGTGATGGGGCAGACACAAAGGCAGGAGAGACAAGAAAAGGAGACAGCGAGAAGAAGTGTTATGCCTTCTGGACGACAGGGACAACCACGCGGTGGAGAGAGCAGATGAGAAGCAAGAGCAGACTTCAAAAAGCTGACTATGCAGGTCAAGGTCTTCGCTAATCATTAGAGAGCTTGGTCGTTCTCCTACACACACAAATCAGTATCTCCAGCAAGGCCTGTTTCTAGCTTAAAGACAAATGATTATCATGCGGTGGAATGGCATGAATGGCGATACACGGGGACGCGGGGTTAGAACATTACTCTGTGGTGCTTAGACTAAGACAATGAGTGCAAGCGTGCAAACATTTTTTGTTTTGTCGACTAATTCCTTTCTTCGTCTTGCTCATTCGCTCTTCTCCTAAACAGCATTGAGGCCACTGCATGAGTGGTGTGATAACACTGGATTTGCAGTGTGGTCATTTTAATTGTTTCACATATTCAAAAGTTCCCCTCATTCCATTAAGCCAAAAATAACAGAAGCCTATGGAATAAATTATTCCATCTCCCCTGTAGACTTGTTATAATGTGATATAAAAAAGAAAAAAAAAAGTGGGACACAACTTTACTGAAATGCTTATGAGTGGATGCAGTAGGCCTATGTTATCATATTTTTAACAGCATTGCGTATAATCTTTAATGAGCATTCCTCCTTTCTGTGCTGGGGAAACAGAACATATTTATTTATTTCGCCTCTTTAAAATGCAATATAATGAATATGAGTGTGCAGCCCACAACAATAGCCTAATTGGCCACAAGATAAATCAATACAAGCTTTAAGTACTTTGCACAAAAAAAAGGTTATTTTTGTTTTTTTAATGATGCACATTGAGTCAATACTTCAGTTTCTTATTTTCTGCAGTTAACATAGAAACAAAAACAGCCTCTGGGCTTTGGTTGAACACATATTATACTGCAGATATACTATATAAATAATACTTTTTGTGCTTTGTTGAATGATCAGAATCATCTTTTGTTTTGTTGGGGGTTTTTTTCTGTTTTTGACCAAGACAAAAAAAAAAAAAAGCTTGGAAACCTGCACAGATGAAAGGCTGCTTTAGCCCACACTGTGTCTGGGCCTCCATCAGTGGGTCACAGGGGAAATTTGTCTGTATTTTCAGGCTGTGTTTCTTCCTCTCTCAGTAAGGCTGACCCGTTACACTGACAGGTCATAACGCACCAACAGCCAGGAAACAATTCACTATCCGCTGTAACAGTAAAAGCTACGGGGACTCACAAAAGAATGTGTACGAGCGGGGAAACGCAAGTCGTGCAGCCTTGTGTTATCAAAATCCAACGACCTGTGCATGAAGAGGAGCTTGCAATATTTCAACTGTAATGAGACACACAAATCATCAGAGTTTGACCTAAAAAGGTTAGCATACATCGACAGCAATAGTTCTCAAGGCTAGGAACGCATACGCTGCTGCACATATATGCAAACACACACACACAGTTTTTATATGCATAGCTTTCCAGACTATGTGAACAACGTGCTGGCTTCAGAGATTCTTTGTGCCTGTTCAGCCAACTTGTTGCACTTCTCAAATGCGTCGTTGAATCGTGTTGTGTAAAAGACGTGGCTGGAGGCATGGCAGCTTGTGTTCTATGTACACCGGAAATATAAAAATATAGGTTTCTGATATTTATGTACATGAGACATGCTGCAGGAAACGTCAAAGGCAGACATGGTGCGGTAACAGTGACTTGGCAACATTATGCAGCAGGCTGCATACTTAGCTATTGAACCAGCATCGATTGAAATTAGACCTCAAGGTCACACTCGGAACAGTATGCTAACAACATGCTTTAATCAATACAGATTTGACCGTATTCACACTGAAGCAATTGCTTCTCGTTAATAAATGTCTGTAGTTATGACCAATAAACAGGAATGTAAAGACCTTTAAGACATTTCTTCTCGTGCAGCGACCCTGCCCCGTGTTCCCCTCTCTCGTCTCTCCCTCTCTTTTTTTTTTAATAGTGATTGTCTCATCACATATATGTGTGTCTGTGTGGCCGTCTGAACATTCACATGGACTACTGTAAAACTTTATTTTATGAGCTTCATCAGACAGTGAGAGGTCACCGTAAAGGTTACTCGGGATCGAGCTTACAGTCTCGTTAAATGTTTTATGGGAAATGCTGAGCAGTCATGCATATCACCTTCCCAATCCCTTCAATGAGACAGACCACAGCAATCTATCTAACCGAAGACAGTTAGAGCGCGAGTCCTCTGGATACTTTCTCATTAACCCGAGGCAGCACCCAGCAGAAAAGTGTGTTATTTGACTTTTCTTGAAACCCAATTTTTCATATGCTAGATTTTGATTCATGTAATTTATGTTTTTAAATAACATGAAAGATCTGTTTTTTTAAACAGATTGCTTGCTTGCTGTAGCCCACACACTGGCATTCTTCCTCCCTCCAGCATTCTACATGTAAAAACGTGAAAAAAGAAAGGATCAGTGCTAATGTAGATCTATGTATGACAAAATGGAAATGTACTGACTTACTTGGTAAAACCTGGCAAAGTTTCGTACTGGATTTGCGGTTTTGATGAAGCATTATTCCCCCTTTCTTTCTTTTTTTCATACCCAATGACCGATTTCTTTTTCTAAAGAATCAGATATTTTTGCACCTTTCCTGGTTTTGTTCCTTGGGAGATCTGGACTACAATGTATAAAACCCTTTGACTTGTGACACCTTTTACCCACCTACTTGATCTCTCAGATCAGAGTACTCTTTAAACTTTTGTTAAACTCTTCAATGCAGTCATTTAAAGGTACAATGGGGTAAGGGGGATTCATTGAGCAAGATATTCTGGAATGGACAAACTAAAACACTGGCTCTGGATAGGGCTTTTCCATTTTTGCTATAGTTTCTCTTTCACACTCGGAAGGGAGGGTAAGACAAGGGTTATTCAGTTGGTTGTAATCTGCAGCTTCACCACAACATACCACCCCACAGACACAGACTAAAATCACTAAAGACTAAAATCATGAAAACGAGCATTGAAATAGACTCCATGTGCACATTGCACTTCGCTGACTGTGAGCCTGTGTGCATAACTCTGCATATTCCCCAAGCATCTTTGCACTGATTTAGTATGCAAGATGCATACGTGGTCGGGCCACAGTCCTCCAAACCTTTGAAACAAGTGAATGGGTAAAAAGCACACAGGCAGTGGCTTACTGAACAGTGAAATAAAGCCATATGGTCAGAGGACTTTGCCCTCTCTCTGCAAGCAAACGGACCCATGTGGTGCGCACCAAGAGAAGTCCACAGACCTTAGTGCTCCTTTCTGACTCGGAAGACGTCTAGTGGCGTTACGACGTGGGGAGTATTTCCCCAGCATGTCTTCGGTCCACTGAACCCCACAAAAGGCAAGTTAAATGTTAATAAATACAAGAGAAAATGTTAGATAAGTTGAAGAAAAGACATGTACTCAGACGGACTCACTTCTAACAAGCCTATATAGTACACACACACACTATTTGGGACATCGGTGTAAGGCATTGCTTTAAAGGAAAGAGCAAAGTCAGTGAAGTGGTGTATTTTGTGACAGTGGAACCCAAGAACTAAAAACTAGAAAGAGCAAGATGGAGTTGATGAAATGGAGGAAATGAAGTGAGAAACTTAAAGTGCGACAGAGGAGCGAGAGAGACAGCTAAAGGTAGATGTAGTCTTTTCCAGTGTTGGACCCAAATGAGAAATTTCATCTCTTGCCCTGGGTCCCAGGCTCATTAAAACATATCACTACTCTTGTCATGTGGGGACCCAGCAGGAACACGTCTGTGACCCATCCTGGTTCCCAACCATTAAAAAATATTAAGCTAGAAGAAACAGGGGGATAATGATAAGAGGGGAAGAGAAAGGACAGAGGAGGTAAAGGGGATGTTGAGGCAGACATCCAGCTGACAGAGAGAGCGCTCTACGTTTTTACTGCCTCGCCTCATCTCTCAGTCTCCCCCAGTCTCACCTTTTCTTCTCCTCGTTTGCTGCCACGGGGGTGGGAGGGGGTAATGTGGCATGAAATATGTACTAAAAACCAAGCTCAGGTGCTGCCATGAAAAGAGTAAGAGACTGTCTGGGCCTGTCATATGTGTCTGAGACATGTGTGTACGCTCAGCACTCTGTGTGCGCGCGTGTCTGTGCTTAAGCCCTGGAGCCACTGTGGCGTTTTTCATATGTTTTGAATCAAATCTGTGTAATTGTGAACGTGCTGCTGCTTGGATTCCGATGCGATGAACAGCCCCATTTTGTGTCTGCGTTTGCATGCATGCGTGTGTGTGTGTGTGTGTGTGTGTGTGTGAAGGGAGAGAGGGAGAGAGTCACGGCTCCCATCATCTCACATTCACACATTGCAGGACACAGATTACTCCCCCATGTTAGGCAGAGGTGTGAAGACATTAATAAAAACTGCAACACACACACACACACTCAGGTGTGAAGCTACCTAGTCGTTTTTCTAAGCATTCAGTTGGCAAGGTGAAGACAAAAATTTATAAAAGGTATTTCTTGTCGCTTTCGGTACATGATTTAAATAAATGCTTTGCCTTTAGGGATTACACATGCACACACACACACACACACACACATTATTGTATTTCTATCCTTGTGAATAGACTCATTCATTTCTTAATCCTAATCATAACCATCACTACAGATGCGTCCAGCCCCAGCCTCAGTGTGTGTGTCCACACACGAGGCGCAGCACGGGCAGCACATCACTTCAGTGCTACGTCCGTGCGCATACAAGATCAGTTCAGACACAGCACTGAGTGCAGGTCACCCGCATTTTGGCAGCGCACATATAGGGTAAGAGGAACGTGATCTATGAATGCAGACGAAATGCTTTCCGTGTCGCCGCACTGCAACTTCCCCCAAGATCCTTCTTTCAACCACAGCCTTTCCCTAAAAGGAATGCTTCAACATTTTAGGAAATGCACTTATTTACTTTCTTGCCAAGAGTTAAATGAGAAGATCAATACCTTTTTCATGTCTGTGCATCAACAATGGAGCTAGAACTGCAGTCGATTAGCTCAGCAGACACAGAGAGTCTGGTTCTCTCCAAAGCTCAAAGATATGCCTATTATGATCTCTAAAGCTCACTGGTTAACAAGTTATATCGTGTTTGATGTTTAAGCAAGGGTTGTGACCTGTAATTATTTCTTGGTAAGCTGTGACACCACTGGAACTAGCTCCATAATTGGTGTGCAGATACATGAGTGCTATGAATCTTTTCATCTGACCCTCAGCAAAAAAAGCAAATAAGCAGACTTTCCAAAGTGTTGAAATTTACGAGGTTTAGCTCCTTAAACTTCATACTATTTTGTGATTTAGGTGTGAGGACCTGTTGAGCCAAAGCCACGTCCTGAAGTGTAGACTGGCCCACACTGAATGATGGGTAAAGTATCCGAGGATCTGCTTACAGGTGCACTTTAGTACCAGTACCTCTGTCATTTTTCTTTTCCTTTCTCGGCAGCCATCCTCCACTTTGTCCTCCTCCCACATCCAATTCCAGGAACTTCCTCCTATCAATTGGCTGCTGTCATTTATCTTTCCAATTATCCATCCATCCACCAATTTATCCATTTTTCTTCCCCACCGTTCCTCTTCTCTTGTTTCCAGATAGCCTACCTCTTCGTGCGCTCGGACTCAACTCATTCCAACTACAAAGAGAAAACTCCAAATCACTATTGATTCCACTCTCATGAAAAATACATTTTGCGCATTAGGATTCAGACTCAGCCTCCTTTGTGTATCCTCACTGCGTCTGGTCATCTCCTAATCTCCTCCCTCCATTCCTCCATCCCTCCTCCGCTCTCCTCACAGCAGGTGAGGGGTATATTTTCCTTCCATACATCTGCCGAGACTTCTGTCTTCTGATCGATCTCCCACTCCGACTCTCCGGGTCCATTAGGACAAGTGTTTATGCTGGAAATATCAATACCTCTGCTCCTCTGTCTTTGTCTATCCCCCTGTCCTTTTCTTAAAACTTACTCTCCATCTCCTCAGACGCCCGTCCCTCCCTGGTTATGCCCCTCGTCATCATGATTTAGTTTTCCCACTTTGACACTCAGAAGTTTATTTCTCCACAATAGCTCTGCCCACATTTCCCTATTTCTTTTTAATATTACTTTTGTTTGTTTTCTCTTCTCTCACTCTGTGTAAATTGCCTTAAACCGTAAGAGCTGAGATTGCTTTTCCTCACATGGGGCTAAAAAAATATATACTGTAGCTCTGTCACAAACTTTATTTGATACGACCGACTTACAAACTCTCTCTCATTCTCATTCTTGTACAAACACTTGCACGAATACAGGCACAACAATATAAAAGTCACATATATTTCAATTTACCTTTTTTGCCGTGCTTGATCACAAAACATCACATTCTTCCTATGGGCTCTGGCAGCATAAAGAAAATATTGAGAAAGAGCACATCCTAACAGCTGTTTACAATCTATCCAGCCTGCCGTTTCCATTGGTTGAGCCTATTTTGTATTGGCTGGCTTTGTATTTTTCCCTGATAGCCAATTTGCTGGGGCTATTGGTGGCCACATCCTGTCTCTATTAATATCCTTATGGCACTTCAATTTGCTGTTTCCCCCTCTGCTCTCCCACCCTTCCCTCTAAACTGGTGTCATACTGGCTGCCGCCTCAATCTGTGCCGCCCGCACACCTACCAACGATCTGGAAAATAACATTCAGGAAATTAAACACAAAGACGAACACCTGCACTTGTGAAACAAGAACACATAATAGGAGATTGTTCATATATAGATTTCTGCAAAGCCACAGATAATTGCATGTAGAGCCGTTCACCTTTTTTCCTCTTTCATTGTCGTAGAATACAGTTTCAAGACGAGAAGTAAAAGCTGCTGCAGCTCTCTCCAGAGTACAAAATGGCTCGTTAGACAACCCTGGCTCTATTTACCAAGTAGAAAAGTCACTGGAAACAGGAAAGCAGTGCTTCTCTTGTACATTTCTAGTCTTTCTGTAGCATGTATGAAAGCCATATTTCTAAGAAGAAAGAGCCCAATTGGGGGGGGGGGGGGTGTTTAAATGTTTAATGTCAACTGCATTTCTCTCATAATGAAAAAATGAGTCTTTATCGACCAATACAGCTACAAACCTTGGTGCAATGTCTCAAAAGGTGTGTTGATAATATATCAGTATTTTCCACATATCTTATTGTAAGTTTAGAACATCTGACTTTTCAAAAGATATCTCGCCAAAAAAAACTCGGATTTTGCGACACTAATCCACAATGAACAGTTAGTGCATACTGTACTGTTTGGTATTTCAAGCAAGAACAGTGCAAAAAAGAGTTTATATTGAGATACTACACTACAGCCTCCATTAGTTTGTCCTTTGCACCAACAACAGATGGTTTAGACATGCACGCATTCCCCCAGAAGACATACGGGGACAATGGTTAACTACACTTATCTCTTTCTGTGGTGTTTAATTGCAGCATTTATCATCACATCTCACCAGGACAACAGGAAGTGACAGTTCTAGATGCACTAAAACACTAAAAACCAGTCTGGAAGTTAGCGTGCAGGCATTAAATGGAGGATCACATAAGATGACAGGGGAATAGTAAGAATAGGTTTATTGTATTTATTTGAATACATACAAGAATGAATGCACTAAAGGGCAATTCGAAGGATAAAGGAGCATATGCAGCAATAACATCCTCATTACATCCAGTCCCCATGTTCAGATCTCATCAAATCCGACTGAAACGACAAGCGTGACCGCAGGTCTCGACTCTGAACGTAGATCAGCCGGCTCCATGGTGAAGGAGAGGGTGAACGACTCGCCTGAACACGTAATAATACAACGTTTTTATGGGAGTCTTTCTATGTTCTATCTATCTGCCTCAGTCTATGTTTCCAGGACATATCAGGACTTATCAACCTCCCCCATCCATCTATCACCGCTGCTATCTATACGCCATTTTACTACCCCGAGATAGGATCGAGACTGGTTTGTGTGTGTGTGTGTGTGTGTGTGCCCTCAAATCTGTGTGTGTTTCCACGTGCCTGAACGTGTGTACGTGTGTGTGTTTCTGTGTTTTATTGCTTCCATCAAATTACGACCCCTCCAGTATCAGACTCATTCTATAGAGGCCCTTATCACTGGGTGGAAATACCAACTCTACAACCCCTACAGCTCTAGGATTAATAGAGAAAGTAAGACAAAAACAAAAAAAGAATGAAAAAGAAGAAAAAGGGCGGCGGGGGGGGGAGTGGAAGTGACGGAGAGAGAATGAAAGATGTGATACAGAGGAGTGGAAATGGCAGAAAAAAAGAGAATGAGAAGTTAACAGATATGAGGAAAGTAATAAAAATAAAGACATTTCCTCGTTTCTGGAAGCTCCCACTTTCTTTTCCAAGGCTCTCTCACTTTCTATCCCTTCTTTCCTTGCTTTGTGGTCATCATTTGGCATCCAACATCTCTCCGTTGATAGAGCATCTGCACTTCTTTGGTCACGGCCGAGGACATAGCGAAGAAATTCAGAGGCACAGAGAGTTCTTAATCATCTGGAGTAAGAGTGACATGGACATACACACCCGGCTGGCCTCTTTTTGCTCATTTGACAATATTCTATTTATCTGAGTCTCTTTCTCTTGTCCTCATCTTCTCAATCCTTCTTATCCCGCATGCATCTATAGTTTCCTCTTCTTTCCTCCTCTCCTTCATCAGTCCTTTATCTCCATTTATCAACATCTCATTTGCCTCCCCTCCTCATACATCTCCCTCCTCTCTCGCCTAACTTCATGCCTCCCCGTCTTCGTGCTCTGTATCCGCTCTCCCTCCCCTTCTGTTGTCCTGGTCTATAAGGCATAACTGGCCTCTTGTGTCAGGGTTGGCTTGGCTTTGGCGTTCTGCTAGTTGTTTCTCCCCTTCCTTCTCCCGCTGCCTGGGTTTTGTTCCCTCAGCCTCTAATCGGCTTTTCCGGGTTTGGGATCGTCTCTTCCTAACTTTACCCTCTCTCGGTGCCACAGGATTATCTCTGTCAAAGAGGCCGGACTTCCTGGCTTGACGAGTGTGAGTGATTTCTCTATGCATGTGTACGCGCGTGCATGCGCGTTAGCTTGTGTGTGCGTTTTTTGTTGTGTGTTTTTTTTTTCATACCCCTGATCCTCTGTAATCACTTTGAGACAATCCCATAATACCCTATAGGTTCAAAGGATGGTCTCTGTGTGTGTGTGTGAGTGAGTGTGTGTGTGAGTGAGTGGGAAAGAGACAGAGAGATGTTCAGTCCTTTCACTCAACTGTATTTTACTAAGTGAAGAAATGCTGATCAAAGAACTTTGCATTTGTAGCTTGTTCAAAGGTTCTTTGATATTCTGTTTAATTTGAATACACAACCTGACCTCATGTGACAAGCATATATATATATATATATATATATATATATATTCCATTAAACAATGAGTCTACAGCCATGCTTTTGGATCTGTCAGGCTAGACTTAAGGTTAATTGCTAACATCGACATGCTATTTAGTCTGCTTCAAACTAAGATTTAAGTACATTTGATGATCATAAACATAAACATCATGTAAATAATTCAATGCTAGTCTAACCAAGAGCTACTCAGACATTTTATTCAATACCACAAATATGAGCCTCGTAGCGACACTAGAGGAGAAGCAGAGGATCATCTAGGAACCATAAAGATGTCTGTACCGGACACATCAAATTGATTCTCTGGGCACCTAAGGATGTCTGGACTAAATTTCCCCGCAATCAAAGCAATATTTGTTGAGACAATTCTTTAAAAGAACAAAAATACCTTGTGGTAAAAAGTCAGGGGATCACTCAAGTGAGAAGACAATCATCCAGAGACTTAGAATATCTTTACTAAATTTCATGGTGAGCAATCTAAAAGCTGTTTGTAGCAAGTTCATAGTGCATACAGTGCTGTACTGATGACGCTTCAGTCCAAAAGTAAATACACAAAGCGGTAGTCAATTAATCAATAGCAGTTTGATCTGTACTGCTGATCAACCACATGGTGCTACAACTCTGAGCAGGAAGTGAACAGAAGGCTTGGCAGCCATTTGGGGACTGGCATTTAGTCTCAGAGTCTCCCTCCTTCTTTTGTTCTTCTCTTTCTGCTCATTTCCATCCCTCCATCCCCTCTTTATTTAACTGGCTCTCTGTAAAGGTCCTGCTGTCAGCCTCCACCTGTCCCTGTCACAGTAAACAAAGACAACCAGGAGACACAGCAGTCTCTCTGTTGTCCTGTCTCTGCTCCCATTTTCTCCCCTGCCTTCTTCCCTTACTTTCTTTTATTTTGTCTCATCTTGATTTTCTCCCATGTCTCTCCTCTCCCTCTTCTTGCTCTGGCATTTATCCCTTAGTCTTTATCAAAACCTCTTCTTTTCTTGCTCGGAGATATATTTTATTTTTTGTTTCTCTTTCATTCTGTCTCATCCATTTTCCTTCTCATTCCATTGCTTCTGTATGCATCCCCTGGCCTTGTGACAAACATATATCATCGCTGTCTTTGTTGTGCGTCTGCCTTTCTTCTCTTTTCTTTCTTTATTTGCAGCCATTTGGGCCTGCGGAATTTTTCCTCTTTTCATGTCCTCTTAAGTTGTGAAATTGACCAAAATGATTATCTCAGTGAACACAAAATGACCTTAAATGCACATAGGTGAAGACGACATTGCATACATTCCGTCTCGGTGATGCCCCTTTCGACTGTTGAGTCCAAATTTTTATATTCTGGCCTGGTTCACCACGTACAGAGTCTCGGCAGACTGTGAATGTCTGCATTATGCAAATCACTTCCTGCCCGCACAAACAAGCCGGGACCAATCAATGTCAATCCCCATTCCCTTGGCCAATCAATGTCATTCCCTCTCCTATAGAACCGGGTCTAATCGAAAAAGCATTGTTCCTCAGGCCCTGCATGCTAAATCAAGAGGGCTGGGGTGTCTAAAGTTCTCACATCCCTCACTGTCCCACATAAGAGTCACTGATGTAACACATGGTGACTCAGGGCGACAGCGATAAAAAAGAGAAACAAAAGAAAGAGCAATCTAGTTTGGGGACTTTTGTTTGTGGCTGTTTTGGGAAGAATACAAGCCAAATCAACAAAGGACACTGTCAGGGTTTTTGACTTAGCAGAGATTCAGATTGAAAACACCCCTGCGTAAAATTGCATTGGTGGGGGACTTTGCGTCTAACATAATGGTGAGGCAATAAAAATCAATCCTGGAAGTCCAGTCTGAGTAACGTGTTTTGAAAGCTCTGCAGGTGGCAGAACACTGCACAATGGCGTGCGGCACTCACAGACTAGATCATAACTCTGGCATGTTATTACAGAGGCAATGATCGCTGATGATCGTGAACGTTTAAAAAAAAACAAAAAACTTCTCTTCGCAAAATAATCTACCAGAATTGTGCGCTTGGGTGAATTTGATTGGCCAACGTGGTGTCTTGCTGGATGACATCAAGTTGTGTTGCAGTAAAAAAGGTGAGCCAACTCTTTTGCCGCACAGTGTCTGCGTATTAGCATGAACTGGGCCGTCTCTTGTGCAGTCACGATCATTCACATGGAGTGCACTGCCTTAACTATTGTCTGTTAACAGAGCGAACATATTGCACGAGCGCGCCATCGCAAACAGCCTTTTCATTGCCATCCTCCTGAGCGCTAACGTCGCCCTCATCATCATTACATGTTATGCAGTGTGCACAGACAATGATTTTTTTTTTTTTTTGGCTAGAAACATACCACCAAACGTGCACCCACCCTCAAAGCCCTATTTTTCTCCCCGCTGTAACCTCATCTCACTTTCCATATTTTCTTTAATGGTCCTGGGTTCCTTTTATCTCATAAAGTGGCAGAGCTCATGCTGTCTGTGTGGTGTCATTAAAGTCACTGAAGCTGGTTTTAATTGTTGGTGAATTGGCCTTTTATGACTAATGAAGCCTCTAGTATGGGCTGCTTGTACTATTTAATCAGCCATCATGTACTCCGTACCACCTACACACTCCGCAGTGAGATAATGGGACTGAGGGAGAAAGTGAGCGCTGAATTATGGGAAAGATAAATGCAGAGAGAAAGACACAGCCAGATAGCTAGATATTTAGTCCTGATTAATTTGTGTTTTATACACTTTTTTTTCGCTGAGGTCTTGCAGTTTGTCTCGAATACAACTGTAGGTCTGTATCACTTTGTTTCTGTGAGACTAAATATGGTAAGCTTCAGTCTCTTATGAATGCCACTCGGTCTCTCTGTCACCAGGCTGTGACAGATGTTCTGGCAGATGCAGTGAGCTATGGATGAAGGGGGGAAAAAAGAAAACATTTGGGTGATATTTAGTGCACATTTTGCAGTGGATGCACTGTGGAGCTGTGAACATTAATAGCTGTGTAATGCTGATATTCCTGAAGAGTAAGTGTATGGAGGACCCCTGTGTTTCTATTCATTTCCCAAAGGCATTTTCCTCTATGGAATAGCTTCTGAAGTAGTTTTTGGCCCAAAGGTGACTAAATTTCTCCATTGAGACCTTTTTTCTTTTTTTTTGAAGCAGGGTTGCAAAAATCTCAAAGTACAGTTGCAACACCAACTACTTTCTTGAGAGGGGTAAAGTCTGCTGCATACCAACTCGTAACTGTTCGCATCGAGCTCACAGCCGTGTGTTGCGTTTTATCTCCCGTCTTTATTTTCCACATTTTCCCACCTCTGTCCTCTGCATAATAATCAGGAAAACGGAAAAGTCATAAAAATGATTTTACAGTTTCAGCTGATTAAAATTCAAAGCCAATGGGGTAGATGGTCAACTGTGCTGCAGTTTAGCATTTTGCAGCTCACAGGTTTTCTTACTGCAGCTCAGTTCAATGCGCTTTATTGTCCCCGAGGGAAGGTTACATTTCAACAATAATACAACATCCAGTCTCTAATTACTGTCTAATAAAAGCAGACGTCATTTGTAGAAATTGAATCTCTCCAGTGTTGTATAGTGAGCTAAAATTGCGCAGGTAGAGGAGTCAGGTTTTATCATTTACACAGTTATGTATATTTATGACGGTTGATCTTTTTTTTTTTTTGTAATTATCTTTGTTGGCAGTTGGCCGACTCACTGGTGCGACAGGCTGCAAGTGCTTCTAAAAATGTACCTAAAGAACAGGTTAAAAGCTCATTAATATCAAGTCATGTGATGAGAGCAGCAGAGTGATGCAGCGAATAGGGAGACAGACTTCTTTATTATGAGGACCTGGGTTGAAGCCCATGTGCAAACAAATCTCTGTCTGCTGAAATGTCCTTGTGAAGAACACACTCAATCAGTACCACCTCAAAAGAATATATATATATATATACACTTTGAGTTATACAACTTGTTGCGTTTCATTGGTCAGACATTGGGGGGGGGCAACCAATTCTTCCTGCAAGTACAGTATATGACCAGAGTGATTATGTGTCTTGTAACATAGCGGCAAACCACAGTGTTAACAAGGACAGATGATAACCAGCTTCATGATACCAGTTATCATCCAGGATCACCAATGTTTTAGTTTAAGTTGAAGCAAGCAACCCAAAGACAGAGAGACCTCAGGGCAGCAGCTGGTGATAGAGAGATTCTTGCCTTGGTGCTCACCTCGAGCCTGCATCTCATCAGTCCGCTTTCTGTCTGCTTCTTTTACTTCCACTGTCTCTTTCTACCGGCAGCTGTTCAGCTCTCCACTGTGTTCACCAACGAGTTACTAACTGGCTGTTTGGTTCTGGGCTGGTATAGAGAACAGTGGGTTTAAGTGCTACGTCAGAAAACAACACTAATGTGGATGGTGCTAGCAAAGCAAAGTCGTGGTGGGGAAACTAAAACAACTGAAAGATGCAGGGGCAACTGCAGAGTCCGGTGATAATTCTGTGCGTTTGTCGCCATCAGAGACTCCTCTCACATTACCTATAGTCATTTAATTCATTGTCAATACAGAAGTATTGATTAAAGCAGCTTTAAAGCTATAATAGGCTTCTATTGCTTGCTAGAGGTTGTGAGCGCTTATCATGAAGTCTTAATGAACATAAACACAAGGACAAATCAATGGTGACAAATACTGTGATTTGCCTTTACAGTAATAACACGTGTTTGTTTATATATGCATGCATCATCCTTGCCTACATGTGTGCACTTGCTTTAGAGTGCACACTGATCGATTCGCCACTTGGAAAATCCATCAACTGCCGAGTCGAACTTAAACAAATGGAGCTGCTTGGACGGAGAGCTCAGTGGGAACAACCTAGTTTCCCCATTATCGGCCTGTCCACAAATTATTTTCATGCTACAGTATGTTACAATGCAAGCGCTCACACACAAAGACACACACCATCAAACCATGACAGGTATGCACAATAGAAAGAGGCATGTGATAGAATAGGGTAATAAAGCTCAGCGAGGGCAAAGGGGAAGTTGAACAATAACTGCAGCTACAGGCCGATGAAGTGCCCGGTAGACACAGAGGTGGGATTTATGGCAAGGTGCCCCACACACACACACACAATCGTGTTTCAGCAATCAGGTCATAACTGTGACAAAGACCATACATATATTAACTATTCTCACACAGATTTCTCTCACGCACAGCTGGGCTCTCATACAAAAACCATCAGAGACTCTATCACTGGTCCCCCATCTAAGCAGGTAGCGCTATATCTTTTCTTTCTGTCTTGGTGTCCTCGTCTGTCTGTATTACTCTCTTTGCCTCTCTTACTGTTTCTCGGCAGTCTCTGCTGAATCCTCTTTCACACCTTCACCCCCTCTCTCCCCCCCTCTCTCCCCCCACTCTCTCTTCTCCTCATTCCCTCTAAGCAGTCTTTCCTGAAACCCCCTTTCATGCTTTCGCCGCACTCTCCATGCACACGTTCACTCTTTTTCACTCTCTACAGTCTGTCCTGAAACCTTTTCATGCCTCCATGCCATCATCATCCCCCCCCTCTTTCTCTGTCATATTCTTTTCTAAGCACCTGGCCATGACTCTTCCCCCATCGCTGTGGTTTCCCCTCTCCACCTCTCTGACAGCTTCACATTAATCATTCCAACATCCCCAGGAAGACTGCCTTCCTTGCCTCCCTCCACTCTATCTCTTCCTCTCCCTTTCATTCTGCCTGTATCTTTTTCTTCCGTCTCTGTCTCTCTGTCGCGCTTTCCCGTCACCCTGCTTTCTCTCTTGTTTCTCACCTCTCGTCATCAAATCTCTATTTATGCACGTGCAATGAAAAAAATGGCATCGCATTATCGGTTGTGGAATGTGATGTGAAAAAGTTTTGCATTCACGGCGATACCCCCAGAATGGCAGTGAATCTGATTTATTCTGAGCGAAATAGATTATGTAAGAGTCTTAGCAGGCTGCTTTGGCGGGGGGGGGGCTGGGGCGTGTTGCCTCAGGTACTGGTGAGACAATGAAATACGGTCCTGCTAGGCCAGTTTGAGTGAGGCATCCCGTGTTTTACAGTTTTATCGGCCGCCAAAACACTGCAAAGCAGTTTATAATACTCCGAGGAAGGACTTTACAACTCTGAAAGTTATAGCACTGACAATCCACTGATGTCTTAAAAGAACAGGATACTGGGTGTTGAGACTGTGCTTCATTCGTTCCAATGAAAGTTGCTCATTGGACTCATATGCTGGAGAATTTTTAAACTGACGGGCTTTTATGTTTTTGAGCCTGTTAAGAGCAATTTCCACTGACATTAAATATTTTTCTGATTAGTTTGTCTTGTTAGTTCTTTCAAACTTTTATTATACCTAATGGAACAAATTCTGATAATACAAAAAGTCTTTTCACTATGTTTGCGGTGCATATTTTTGTTACAAGGTAATCTAACTAAAGTGGAATAGTTGCAAATAGAGGCACATTTAACGTTTTTGCCAGGCAACCATGCATTTTTTAACAGAATTCTCTGAATTAATATCTTTGCGGTGTCAAGAAAATGTACTCTTAGTATAGCTTTAGTGAGGGAATAATTGAATGACTGGGTTGACAAATAACACAGGTCATTTGATGCCACTGAAATTTCAAAGGAAAATCTTTCGACATGAACTTTCAACAAAGTACTAAATTCTTTCAATAATACAGTACGTGTGAGAAAAAAGTAAAGTGTGTTTTTTGCACGTTCACGTCTCAGGAATTTAATTATAAAGTAATACTGGAGGTTTGTGTGAAAGAGGCTTGCTCAAAAAAATGGGTGAGAGGAAACAAAGGAAACTGTGAATGACTGAGAATTTCCAGGAAATCAAAGGCTGGCTTTCTACACATTCACAGCACTATCGAGAAATGACTAACACCAAACAACAGACAGCCATTCATTTAATTTCCTCATAGGCGTTTTCAACCGTCTCTTTCACACAGTCATTTGTTTTATGGTTCTCTCTTATGCTCTTAAACACTGTCTAATCCCTGATTAGTGTAGAAAGAGGGCGTTTAATGCTCCTCTCCACTTCTCCTGAACTGTGACACACAGGAATGCTTACAACCGCGCGTGCACATGCGCAGACTTACACTTGCAGCGAAGCAAATCCACGCTCGCCCATAAACAATTCAACACACACACACACACACACACATAAACCTGCGCTGCTTTTGCCGCTCGCACATGGCGCTCTCTTTCTCTGGTGAAACAGGTACTTGAAAAGGATTTAATAGTATCCGATGAGTGCAACCAAACACTCAGGCGACAATGCGTTTACCCAAGAGAGAAACTGAGCGTTAAAAGAGAACACATCCGCTCATAGCTGTACGAATTCTGCCAGGGCCACTTTTGTCAAATTTAATACACCACAAACAAGCAGAATAATTGTGTGTAGTACAATTAGTGTGATGTGGAAACTCCTGGCACATGTAAGTACCCATAGGAGTAGAAGTAACCAACAAGGGTATTATCCAGTGCTTGACTTTGTCTGGCAATCAACTCTATGGGGTGCTGGTACTTTCAACTTCACCCACCTGCATATCAGTGCTTCTTACCAAATACTGCCACGTTTATGTGAAATTTTCAATGTGCACTTATCTGCAAATCACTCCTTTTCCTGTGCAATCAAGCCTAGACAGGGGGCAGAAATGTGCTGCCTATCTTGGAGTTTTTGAGAGGCACAATGTGAGGTCATCTCCTCCGAACATCTGCTGGAAAAGAGTTGGCCTTTTTTTTTTTTTTTTGCTCTAGCCACCAAAACACTCTATTGGTAAATGCTCTACCATCAGTGGAGACAGTAGATTGTGCCCATCGGGCTCACTTAAAGACTGTTTTCACTGACAGAGTCTGACCATACAGGGAAAAAGTGGAAGATGAACCAACCTTAAATTACTCTACACTCAGCTTTCAGCCTGCCCAAAATGTCTATTGCAGAAATTGCGTGCGTTATGGATGGGTTTCATGTGGGGTTTTTTTTCCATGTGTACAGATTTTTCTTTTCAGTGAGGTACATCCACCAAATCACAGTGCTGAGAATATACAGCATTATATGTGACAAGTCTTAAATATATTTTGATTTCGGGTTTATGTCAGCTCCTGTGGTGTACGGGACCTGACAATATTCAATACGCAATGCAAGAAAAGAGAAAAAAAAAAAAAAAGAAAGCATTAATTAATACAGCGCACTTCGCTCTTGTTAGCAGTGGGGATTGCAAACGCCGACGCAAAGGTGCAGCATGATTAATTAGAACATTTAAATATAGCACCTAATTTGACAGTGAACATGCAGCTACTAAGTTCTGATGGGAAAAGTCATCAAATTGACTTGATCGGCTGATCAACCTGAAGTCCCTGATAAAGTTATACCTAATTCAGAGTGCACAATATCAACCTTTTAATTGCCTGACAGGTTTGGGGTGTCGGTAATAAAAATTATTAGATGAACCACGGGGCCCTGTTTTATCCCAGTGACAACTTGTGGCTGTAATAATACAAACAAACAATTCCCTGTATCCGACCATGAGTCATTCGTGTCATATAGAGCCATCGGTATTAAGATTAGACTGTCTTGTAACCAGTTAAAGATTCCTTGTAGCGCACTTAAGTATTGGAGACAGATGTACATGTGTGAATGTGTACATATAAAGATAAATGTATACATTTGTATATGCTTTGTTGAAACTGTAGTTGGTTTTGTAATGTCTATACTGCTTTAATTAGGGTGGCGGGGGTGGGGGTAGTGATGTAAATGTATTTATGCATGCATGCATGTGAAAGCATATGTATAGATTATGTTCTTAACACGGGAAGATTAGTGGTTACCTTGTAGCAGCTAATGGGGATGCATATAAACAATAAACGACATGCATAGTCAACCGTAAAATACACGTTTTTTTCCGTCCTGTTACCAGAGAGTAGATGAAAAGTAAAAACAGAGACATCTGTCATTAGCTCTGGTAGGAAAGGTCAGATTGTTTTCAATTTTGATCACAGATCAACCATTTTGGGATCTGCTCTCTGAATCCTAGGGCCGATCACATGAGCTTAATTGATCTACAGCTTATCAGACGCATCTGCATTTTAAAAGTGATCAAAACAACTCAAACTAAAGCCAAGTCAAAAAGGCCGAGATACGCTTTTGATGAATGAAGTCGATGAGAGCTGACAAATGTGACAGCGTTGATACTTTTGAATCAACTTGCCAAAAAGGAAACCCCATCAAGTTCTACTTATCAAGCAAAGTGAAGCATTACTTGAAATGTCAGTAGATGATCAGTGATATTTCTCATTTCCCATACTGAATAAAGTAATTACATCGGGCGCCAATCAGGGGAAGTGGTGGAACACTGGAGAGCTGGCAGATTGCTATCTGTTTGACAGAGACAAGTCAACAACACCTCTATCTTCACTCACATTTCCCCTGATGGAACAACACTTTATCTCTTCATTACTAACTGATAGTAGATGGGGGCACGGCAGTTAATTGCATTGCAGAAATGCGTGTGTGCATACGTGCGCGCGCGTTTTTATACGGGTCATTATTTTTGAATAGTTTTGGCACGCACCAGTGTGCCGGCGCATGTGTTACCACGCACACGTTTCAGGCTGAGACTAATGTTTTGCATTTTGGCCCTCACTGACGCTACTCGCCAGAGCTACCTGTAAAGACAGACTGAAAGCCTCTCCGGCGTCTCCTCCCCTCCCTTTCTCTTTATCTGTCCTCTTCCTCGGCTCGTTATATCTTTTCCACACCTCTCCCCTCCCCTCCGGTCCCTTTCGTCACCGCTATCGTCACCTGCGGCTGTCTGTGTCCCGCGATGCATTGCAATCCACCCGCTCCCCTGGCTGGTGGTGGAACTGCAGTGACATCTACTGAAAGAGGAGAGGTGAGGTGAGGAGAGGAGAGGAGAGGAGGGGGGGTGAAAGGGAGAGAGGAGAAAAGGAAGGAGAAGATGACTCACTACAGTATCAGAACGTAGGGGACTGTTGGGAGGAAGGGGAATGCATACCTTGAACTTTTATCATTAGGTATTCAGCTCAGCTCTTTAATATCAGCACAAATGAACCTTCCTTTTTTTTTTTAAACAAAGGGCAGTGTTTCCCCCATTGCAGTAGAACTTTCGCTGCTTCCCCCTGTTTTCCTTTTCCGCTCTCTCTCTGAGTCTAGTATTGTGTGCAGATAATTGCTTCTCTTTAGTAACAACAGCTCTAAAATGATTTTTATTCTAGTCAGCAAGCTTTGATACAGGCTGTCTGTGTGTTTGTAATTATTGTCTTAGCCACTGGCTGTCAAACCCTATTACGTGAGGTCAAGCCCAAATGACTATCCTGAGCTGATGACAATAATTTGACGACAGACACACATGCATTAGTCAATCACGGACTGACACGAGCGCACGCAGCCAGATTTCTGCGTGGGAACACACACTGACAGGGGTTACACAAAAACCACCCATACACACCAACATGTATCATGCATGCACATTAACGCAAACACACAGCAGGAAATTTAGCCTTTGACAGGCATCTATGGCATGAATAATTCAGGAGCTAGTTTACATAAACCATCCATTCAGTCATACATGAATTAGAATTACAGTTGTATGTGCAGAAGGCAATAATCATGTTATGATAGTAAAGCTAGGATTCTATGCATATTCACACACGACTTTTGGGAAATCTAGTTCAATTCGCGCGACTTTTCCGCAAATTGCAGTCGATTTCATGGATGTTATGCAATTTTAAACATTTAAAACATTTTTCTTTTGTGTTACTCTCGCTAACACACAGATGTGTTGGAGTTTAATTTGGCAGAAGGGATAAAAGCCTGCATGGTAAAGTGAAAAAATGCATGGCTTAAAGCAACATAAGTAACTTTGCAACCATAAAATAACAGATGAATGTAAGGCTTTATGGCACTAAGTCACACACCACAACTATTGCACTGATTTTGGCTCATAATTTATGGAGACAATATTTTCTAGTTTTCCCTATTTTCATGTCTTCCGGCTGCTCCACATTAACTCTCTGTGATTTACAGAGCTTCCTGATGGACAGTGAAGTAAACTGTTTTAAGGTGTAGCTGCTGTTAGCTATTGTTAGCTTAGTTTGTTAGCCTCCCTGCCATGACTGTGAGCTGCGACCTCTGCGGGGCTGCACAGGGTTGCATTTTCAAATGTTTCAGCCATCGTCTCTATTAGTTATGACAGCACTGTACTCACCAAAGAACTAGGTGATGTGCCTGCGCTGTAATGTTGGCCTAGCTAGCAGCTCAGAGTGGCTAAGTCTCCAATTCATGTTTCTGCTGGGGAGTGTCAGAACAGCAACTTTGCTGGCCACAGTCCGCAGTCAAAAGATTTTTTTTTTACCGGAGGAGACGGGGATGGAGCGGTGACAAAAGCGGCTGCCATACATCACTTGCCTCCGAATCAGCCAAATTCAATTGCAATAGCCAGGTTTCAACCAATAGAGGGACGTTGCTCTGCATATTTACAGCACAAAGTGTTCATGTAAATTACTAAAATACTTTGCACTGAAATGTCAAGAGTCCTGAATTGATCAGCAGCACTGCAAAAATACCCATATTTTTTTCAGCTGTTTGAGGGTTTAGTTACTCTTGAAGTTTGCTTCCTGCATATTTAGCCTGAAGCCTTTCTGAGAGCATCTTTCAGCACATACTGTACTGTGCTGAACCCAAATAGAATACGATCGGGCAATAAAATCATCTATCTGATTTATGTATTATTAACCATTTCCATCCCGAGGGGCCTGTTCATTTTACAAAGTGCCTATGGTGGGTGTAACCCTGTCTATCAGAGGCCAATGACACAGGGACACTTGTCAAATAAAACTATATTACCTCTGATTGATTGACAGGGTTATGAGTCTCTCAGAAGAGATGGACAGCCATGTCCAGAGGCGTAAATATAGACAGTTCAGGCAGTGCCGCCACACTGAGACCCGTGGGGTTGGGTGGTCCATGGAGAGACCAGGACCCCTAACAATATGTTGTGCGGAGATCAGAACCTTGCTGACTCAGACTGCCAACTTGGAAAGATGCCTGTTTCCAAAGAAGATCTCAAATGAAAAACTAAATAAAAAAAGTGGTGGTCATTTTTTATTCTTGCTGTGGGGATTAAATGGTCAATAGCAGGCTATAACAAAATCCAATCAATCCGGATCATTTCACAAATTAACATAGTCTGGTGGGCAAAATGCTCTGCTTCAGAGACACTCCTGGTGGGATATGAAGCTGTGTGTAAACCAAACCAAAACAGTGCCGTGGCTGTGACATCACAGTCATGCCCAGTGGATTTGGAGGGTTAGAGAAATATGTTTGCGTTTGTGCAGGGAGGGTAGAAGGAAAAAGAGACAGCAAAAGAGGGATAAACAGAAACAATGGCAGCCGGAAAAGGAGAAAGAATGAATTAAAAATGAATGCTGACAGATTACTGTGGAGGGAAAAGGCCGGGGTGCAATGAGAAAGGAGAAATGACTGAACACAATCTGAGAGATAAAACAACTTGGACAGGAGAGAGTGCAAGACGGAGAGAGAAAAACAAAGGTGACGCAGAGGTCCGCCTCTTTCTCAGCTAGAGGAGGACAGTGCACACAGGGGTGCAGTAACAATCAGACCTTTGGTGTCCCCATCTTATTTAAATAAACCACACACACACACACACACTTACACTAGAACATCTTGAGATCTGAGACTACAAAGCGAGTTCAACATACCCTGAGTACCGTTCCATTTTGTGCTAAGCTTAACAAACACAATACTACTAAGCAGTCACATGATGGTGGTTATCACCTCAGTAAATCAGCCAAGATGTCATCTAACAACAAGCACAGAAAAGGCAGTGTTTGCGGCGTACGGCCAGTCGCAAACATTTTACCCTTATTCTTTCAGCTGCAACCCTGAAATAATAATAAAAAAAGATAAATGTAACATTTAGTATATATTAATAGTAGGAGGCTTACTTGTAAGTCTAACAAGCACAAGACGAAAACTTCAAGTTACCTTGCTAGCCCCACATCTTTTGTAGTACTCTGATTAACACTGCCCTGCACACAGCAGCCCGTGTTAGTTTAAGTAAGCGTGAGAACACTCTCATACATGCACACGTTTTCATTTTTATTTAACATTTAGTTAGAGCATAATAAAGTTCTCTATAATAAGACCGTGGTCCAGCAGAATTTACAGCTTGACCTGTCTGTGAGTCAGTGCAGTATAAATATCTGACATATGATTGACATCTTATCTGAATTTCCTTGATGTGACTGATGTAAACTCCAGAAATCTTGAGTTTCCAGCCGCCTGCAGCAAAAACACTCTCCGCGAGTTACACCTCTACAGCGCCAGTAAGTATGATTTGGGATGGACAATTAGACAGAAACGTCGTCCTCTATGCCTGTGAGAATATATCAGTGGAGTATAGGCACACGGCTTATGTAAGTTTCGACATATGAAATTGACCTAATTTTCACATTTTTTATTCATGTGACTTGGGGGAGAAAGAGTCCATGGAGCTAACAGAACGAATACATTATATTATTACCAATTCCTTTGTTTTCAGTAGTGTAAAAACAGAAATGTAGCCTGCTGACATATTCACACTAAAGTCTAAGAGTTCACTCCTGGCTATTTTGACCCCATTTAGCCTACACATTGATTTTCTTCATCCCAAGAAGAGATTATTCCTCCATTTATTCACTGTGCTTTGAAAAAAAAAGAAAGAAAACTGTATTTTAAAGAGGTCATATGCATAAAAACTAAGAATGTATTATCCCATATACAGTAGCATGTCAGTTTTATTAATTCACTAAGCCTTGCCCCTCATAGTGATTGAGGTGTTTACTCCAGTGCATATGTTTTATAAGTCAGCAGAGGGAGAGCACCTGCTCAGTGTCCCATTCTTCCTTATTACGCTTGGCAGGGTGATGGAGCACATGGCGATAGATCAATATGCACCCTTTCACACACACACACAAAGACACACGAGCTTGCAAACGTGGACACCACAAAGCTACGCACCTAGGCACAGGAGCGGGTTCACATTAACATTAATAAATGTGCACAAGTAAACGCACGGCACATTTGCATAAGGGGTTGTGCCCGTTAGCCCATTTCCCAGGTTATGAGATGATTAGCGTCCCATTAACAACAGTTTTCCTGCCCTGAACACCCTCCCTTACTGCCATGGGTGCTGCAGGATGATGAAGCATTGTCATCGGGGGTCATGAATCATCGTCTTCCTCAAATTAAACATGTTACGTCATAAACACATTATGGCAACCCCTGGAGTTCAGGATAGATGTGTGTACGGGAATTTGTGTGAATGTGTGTGTGTTTGACTGAGTGCCTAGTGTCCCAGTTAAGTGTAATAAAGCACAGGGCTAAAATAATGTGATGAGTTTAATGAGCAGACCATCCATGCATTCAACTCCCTCAATACCTCCATCCTCCATCCTGCATCCCCTTCTGTCTCTGGCTCTCTCTCTCTCTCTCTCTCTCTCTCTCTGTCCACATCTCCCTATGTGTGTGTACAGGGAGTTTGGAGTTGGGCTGGGAGGTAATGTGATTCGACTGGAACGTTTAATCTTGCTCAGGTGAGAGTGCAATGGGAGAAACAGGGAGTACGACAAGAAGAAGAGAGATGGGTAGAGATGGTAGTTTAAATGTAAGCGGGGAAAGAAAAGAAATTAATGGGAAAGGAGAGAGGCAGGTGACGTGTAGCCGGTGATTTCTCCCCTCTTGCTCGTTTCTGTCTGTCTCTATCTCTCCTCAGAATCACAGCCCTCTTTTTTTTTTTTGCACTCTGAACCAATCATCTCATTTGTTGCATCACCTCTTTTTTGTCACCCGCTCCGGCACGCTCGCCCACCTTAACTGCTCTACTTTTTAATGTTTTCCTCTCTTACCTGCAGTCTCTATTCTCCCCCCTCTCCCCGAGATCTTTTTTTTTTTGTATTCCCTATTACTTTCTCTCTTCTCTTGTTCAAAGGTCTGCAGTAATGTGTGGAGCAACTAAATGCCAGAGCCAAAATCATTTCACCTGCAGGACCTGCATACTGTCCAGGCGGAGGATTGTGCAAATACTGTACATGCCTATGTAACCACACTTCTTCAAGCTTGGAGTTCTTCAAATGCTCTGTAATCTGAGGTTTTCAGTGGGCTTAATATCCAATCAGGCTGTAATGCTTGAATCAAAGAGTAGTATTTATCGCATATTTGATTTGATTTTGAAGACCATTTTAATTGGTGTGCTTTAAACTCATCAATATGAGCATCAGATGTGTCTTTTTAGAGCTTCTTTGAAATTACAGTCAATGCTTGGTGCCCCAGAGTTGCAGAGGATTCAGCCAAGCTGCATCTCTCCTGCATTAGTGATGCAGGATTTCCAAAACAATTAGCCTTTGAGGTGGAGCAGGAGAACGTAAGCTAGAGAACAAAAATCAAGACACATTGGCCCACTTTACTGTATGTTTAATGCGATTCTGTGGACACAAACCCATTTTGACGTTTAATCAAAAGTTAAAGGACGCTTGCAGCTGGCGAGATAAAAGGTGATCCATGTGGATCGCTATCCAAGCAGTATCCCAAATTTTAGTTGATGGAATAATGACAAAATCTAAACTAAGAACTAATAGTATTACTGGCTTGGGTACAGTGCTGGATCTGTGCTAATTTCTTAATTTGATTTCCCTCCTCAAATAGAGCGAGTAATTTGTTTAGGGGACCAGAATTCGCCCAATTTAGCTGGTAAGCTCCTTGGCAGCAGTAATGGGGATAAACAGTTAGCAGAAACTGCAGCCTAATCATACTGCGTCTGTCGAACTCTTACACACACTCACACACACACACACAATGTCTCTTTCTTGTCCCTGCTGCGTCTCTGCATTCCACCACAATTAACGAGTTTAAAATTACACATTCATGAGGCTAAGAAGCCTGCCAACTAACCTGTTAGCCAAGTCAATTTGTACACACACACACACACCAAGAAAACATTAGCTTTCTAGCTTGTGCAGCTAATACAAATATAGCATCACTTATAATGAACTAATATTGTTGTGCTGCATCATGCAGATATGTTTTTTTTGTTTGTTTGTTTTATCCCCATAGAGCCCTTTAAGTGAATACAGGACAACATTTTTAGTGTGGCATGTTATGTATGAGAAAATACCTGAGAATATCAGTGGCAATCTACTTTAACAGATGCCACGCATAGAGTACAAGGCAGTGCCAAAATCTGAGCAAACAGAGAGACAAACGAACAAACGTAAACCCTCACATGCAGTTTCTTGTATATGATTTGTTTACATACCCAACCACGTGTGTACAGGCAGATTTGTGTGAGTGTAAAAAGTCTGATTTATCCTCAACTCTCCGAACAGTTTATAGAGGATCTCTAATTGGTTACTCTGGCCCTACAAAACACACACACACACACAAAATTGTACAAGAGAGTACTGCTGAAATGTTTCCCAGGACAGAGATTTCCTGTTACAAAGATAGCACTTAAATCTATTTTTTGAAAGCATTCACTCTCTCTCTCTCACACACACACACACCGTTTTTCACCATCTATTCCTGAGTCCTTCTGTCTTTCATATGCCTTTGCTCTTTTTCACCTCCTTCTCTAATGGTTGCACATCCCTACTCTGCCTTCCCATTAAAACTGTGTGTGAGCCAACTGTGCTTTTATTTTCTAGATCTAGACACCGTTTGCGCACACACACACACACACACACACACACACTGCTAAGGATTTCTTTTATCAACCAACTCATTCACCTTTACCTATACACAAGGCACATGCCCAGCAGGATGTTCACATACAGATGCAGCGCTTTCTCATCTCATAGAAAAGAAGAGTGGGTGGGATGAATGACACATAGGTTTTGATTGACGTGTAGCCTCAGGACAGAACAAGTCGAAGCATTTTTTTTCATCCTGCACAGACCGCTCTCAGTGTTCCCATCTTTCATTCCTACACTTGTTCGCTAGCTACTTTCAACAAATAAACTCTTTCACCTCGTGCCATTTTTCTCCTCCTATTTCTCTTTCTGTTATTCACGGCCTTTTGTTATCTCCCTGCTATCATTTACTCTCATTCATGCTCTCGCTTTTCACGCACCTTTCCTCCGCTCTTCTCCTCTCCCCTGCTTGTTCTCCCTCCTACGCCAGGTTCACGACCCCGCTGTTCCTCTTCGACATACCCTCTATCATCCCTCTCACTATCCATTGCCACAAATGGTGGGTAGGCTGAGAGTTGGAGAGGCGTCTGTGGTAAAATTCAAAGCGGCAGGGCTAAGTGACAGCATGCTGCCACTATTTGTGACTTTCAGTCATGCAAGCAGTTGATAACTAGTTGCCTACCCCGTTATTTAACTGGGTACGGCTGAATGGGAAGAGGGGTCTCATTTTCACAGCAGAGATACCAAGCAGAGTTACGGAGGAGAGTGGATACACACGCACACACACACACACACAAAAACACACACAAATGCATGCATGAGCAGAAACTCACTTGCTCAAACAAATACACACACACACACACACACACACACACTTCTGGGAAGCAATGCTGCCTCAGTCTTCTACCGACTCTATTAGGGCACAGTACCTCAGACTAAAGAGGTGAAACTGCAGCTGCAAAGAACGTAACTAAATAGAGCTGGGATTTTAACAGCATCGCCGTCGTCTGAACCCCCCCACCCCCAAAGAAACCTCTGGCTCTTTTTGACATGGATTTCGCTTGGAGCGAAAAGTCAAAACCCGTTTGAACTCCGGCTGAACTTTGTAACCGGGTTTCCCGTCGCTCCGGTAACTCCAAAGGTAGGGAAAATAGCTCTGAGTTGCTGAATTGTCATAAATATTCAACGAGAATGTACTTCATCTGCAGATTTCAGACTTTCATGTGGCCTGTAGCTTCTTACCTTTGTGTGTTAAATAGTGTGGAGTATTCAAATCTCTGGTGTAGAAGCGGATCAGCACCACGGACAGCTCCACGCACAAGGACATGAAATAAATCAGCACTCAGGACTTTTATTTGAAAGCTTACATTTGCAATAAAAGCACAGTGCATCGTAGATGTTTCAAGTCTTTTAACATCTTATGTAAGTATACTTTAACTTTTGACTTGTTTCACTGATATATTTCAAGAGGAAATGCTGGTCTAAAATGTAAAATCTTGGGAGGTGGGGCTAAGTATACCTTCTTTTTTCCTAAAAGTATTAATACATTTCCTTCTGTTATTGTGTTCTTTCTCATCGGCTCACATCAAAAGAACTATATCCCATCTT
Organism: Nibea albiflora; assembly: GCA_014281875.1. NCBI lineage: Eukaryota > Metazoa > Chordata > Actinopteri > Sciaenidae > Nibea > Nibea albiflora. Next base: position 10,397,523 of record CM024794.1, on the reverse strand, counting down.
GTCTTGCCCTTTTCATTACCCCTCCACCCTCAGTATCTCATCGTCCATCATTTCAATCTTGCCGTTGTGTTTCATCATTGATTTGATTCAGGTTTTTAGGCAGGTATAAAGCAGAGCTTATATAAACCTTTGTGCTTATGTTAGCCTATCTGTGTCTATGACGTGTGTGTATGTGTGTGTGTGGAAATGTTTCCGTGGAAAAAAAAAAAAAAAGAAGTTTTTATCACGCGGCAGAGTGATCATTCAGTCCAAAAGTTTGTACAACCATGTCAAAAGGTAAAAATAAAAAGTAATAGATGACTAGGACCTTGACAACAGCGCTACAGACGCCGGCCATATTTCTCTGTGCATCATGTAGACTGAGTGAGGTGAGGAGAGGCCAACAAAGATAGATGAGAGGTGACACAAGTTGTGAACAACAGATGTTGAGTTACTTATTTCATTGAATTTTTTTTAAATTGCATTTTTAGGTTTAAATATGTCTGAGCTAATACACAATTATTAGCGTTTCTTTTTTCTTTTTTTTGCACCCACATGCCAACCTGACACACGCTGAAAAGAAATCTTTGATTTGAGTCCACAAACAGCTTGTTGCCACCTGATTCACTGAGCAGCTGATGAGCATGTATGTGTGTTTTGTGTGTGTGTGTGTGTGTGTGTGTGTGTGTGTGTGTGTGTGTGTGTGTGTGTGTGAGAGAGTGAGTGACTAAGCGCTTTCAATCTGATTTATGACAAAGGAGGGTCCCGAGTCTCCCTTGATTTGTTTACCTACTAACGTGCCCAGCTTGCCAACACATACGTATACACACACACACACACACACACACACACATGCAAATGAACACTGTCACTGGTAAAGTCCTTTCAGAAATAAGATTGATGCTCAAGTAAACTCATACTGAGCCTCACACTAAATACACTCACTAAAGATTTCAGTCACTAGAGAAAGAAATTTATGGCTCCTTTCTAAATATTTCAGGCGCACACTCACACACATATACATCTCTGACAATATGACCTGTCACTCTATGACCCCCACGCATGAGCTTTTGACCTTTAACCCTTCAACTTTTGAACTCGGCCACAGACCTGATTAGACTCAGGCCGTGTCCCTTTTATTAGGCTCTCCCTTCCACATCTCGGCATGCGTCATGTTGAAGGTGACAGGCCTGCGGCGAATACACACCATGACGAGGAGTGAAAAAAAAAAAAAAAGACCAGCAGAGAGGAAACATGCTACACACACACAGCAAGACGTCATGTTTAAAGCCATCTGTTACAGCCAGCGGGACGCAGGAGGCACTCCTGTGTTTGCTGTCAAAGACATACTATCATTTCACAAGTGTGTGTGTGTGTTTGCCTTTGTGTGTGTCACCGCGTACATGCGCTACAGTTATTACTGTTTCAGGCTATTTTTGAACCTCGCAATCACAGGTCACTCTTGACATCTGGCTCGCACGGCGTTTTTTCTTCTAATCAGCCTCTGATTCTGACTGTGCTAGCAGCCATTCCCTCAGCGGCTCATATTGCCACCCCTGAGCAGGGAAGAAGAGGCACAGAGGATGGAAAAATAGTAAAGGAAGAAGATCTTTACTGCAATCGAAGAAAATATGAACAGCTAAGGACAGCAGTATCGAAAAGAGTCGAGGGGTTTATGTGATTTTAAAGGTAATCCCAGCTTCTGTAGATTTGATGATGGTACAAACTGGTGAAGGAAAACGGATTACACAATAAGGCTTTGTATTTCAACCATAGTAACCTGACTTATAATGATCAGTAGGATGAGTTATAAACATAAAATTTGGGGCACACCTTCTCCTTCGATGTCTCCTTCCTTCACTCTTCCAGTCTTGCATCAGAAGACCTGGCCTCTACAATCACCCAACTTAAACTCAAATGAGGTGGTTTGGTTTGGGATGAGTGGATGTAAATCGGCCAATGCTCATATTGTACGTCCTTCTGTATGAGAGCAATGGTGCTGACGTTAAAGACGGAACGAAGGCTGAATTTTTGAGCAGCTCAAATATTTTGTGTTGCGTGGCCAATCCAAATCGCACTATTAGTCAAGTCACTATTGAACATCTACCAAAAACTGTGCAATATTAAACACTAGGTCTTCAGATTATTATGATGGCAAATCATCTGAAAATATAGCGCCTTTCACTTTGTCCTTCATTTGAGGATACAAGACATTTGTTGTAACCCTTTGTGCAAGCATCCAAGGACAGCACTCATACAGAATTCCAATTCAGATGTCCAAGGAACGATGTTGTAGCTGGTGACTACAGAGGACACCACGTAAAACAACAATAAATCCTCAGGACCACCAGAAAGGCAGCACCATTCAGCGGACCCCTTATCTGAATGTTACAGTCTTGAGCGTGTGAGTCACACACTCGAGCTCTTGCATGCCAGGGTTATCAAGTTGGCACCTCCCTTCACAGATGTTTGGTTGAATTAGACCCCCGACACCTCCAGAAGGCTCAGCAGTGATTTCTAGCATCCCAGGCCTATGCTTATACAAAAGCTGGTCTGGGTATTACAGGAAGATAAAATATTATTTCACTTAATTTCACTCAGGGAGCTTGTCAGTCTTAAAAATTTAATGTGTCTAAATTCAGGTCTTCCGCTGCTAATCATTACAATATTATTGGCTAATTTCATATGATCTTTTAAAAATGTACCTGGGGATATAAACTACACGATTGGCTAAAAAAAAAAGATTAAAGTAAGCTTCAGTAAAAGAACTATATATATGGCTATATTTCCGTACAGAGTAAACCCATTGGAGAAGAACCAGTTTACCCCGTTGCGCTGCCTCCTTCTGTTAACACCATTCCTTTGTGAACACCTTCACTGTTATTCCTCTGTAGATGTACTTGTTGTCTAGACAAATACAGATGTACCAATGGAGGACTATTAAAAGAAGATGAGGAGAAAGAGGAAGAATTAGTGCCTCAAGGGTAAGCTAAAGTAAAGTTTATACTGATGGGAAACTGAAGAGGGGAAACAAATGCAATCTCAAGTGTCAAAGACTTTGGGCATCCAGCCAATCACCCTAAAGTCTTTTCTGGTGAGGGCAGTCTTGTTCCACTCAGTCATCAGATCCATCTTATCAGTCCAACCTTCTTACTTACTTACCTACAGCCAGTTACAGCTGCAGCTGCGTGTTACTGACAGTGTAAATGAGGAAGAGTGCTTGGAGTTGGCTGATACTTTGTTTCAGTGAGGGGAAAAAAACAAAAACCAAACTACTTGGAGATATTGAGGCCGATAGTTGAGTCTTCTACAGTGATGTCTGAAGTGGCAGTCATGTTTTCATGTATGTTTAGTCACAGCACACTATTCACTTTCATTAGGTTTGCAGATGTCCGACTAAATCACTTCATTTTGTCATAGACACCGGTGTTACCCTTGACTTATCTCACAAAGTTAATAAACGTGTAGTTGTGATTCAGATCCACTCCAAAGTTGAATGGGTTCTTCCTTGGTCCATGCTACTACCCAGTTTCATGAAAATCAGGCTGGTAGTTTTTACCATAATCCTGCTCCCAGACAAACAAACAAAACAAACTGCACAGAAAACATAACCTCCTTGGCAGAAGTAATAAAGCCACAAAAACAGAACTACTGGACCCATCAAAAGCAAAAACAACAGAACCAACAAACAAAAAAAAGCGGAAACTTAAGTCAAGACGGTCACAAACACAAACTGCTGCTGCCAAGGCCGGAAGGTAGAAAGAGACAAAAAGCCAAAGTTCCTTTCCCTTTCTTATTAGTTTTCCCTCAATCAGACCTCACCAGATACACCAGAGGGAAAAACGTACGACCAAGAGTAAAAATCATATGCACATCATAACCAGCGGGGGGAGCGTATAAAAGTCTCCGAGAGATAAAAATGAAGCAGTGGATGAAACTTGAAGAAAGAAAATGAGAGAGAGCCTGGTGGGCAAGTGGTCTGAAAATAAAAATAAAAACTTGGAGAATCACAGCGTGGGAAAGAAGATAAAAGTAGACCTGTACCTGAAAGAGAAATAACAAAAATGGAGGAGGAGGAGAGAGTCAGAGAAGCAGCAGCGTGTCACCCACAACAGGTCAGGTGATAAAAACGTTGAATGTTAGCTTCACTTAGAGGGACAGATTGAAATTGAAATCCTGTGACATAATGTTTATTCATACAGAGCCTTTACCTTAGTCGATTCTTTGACAACTTGGAATCATTAGGGGAACATGGATGGACAGGGTGGACGTTTCCCCTCCAATTATTGTTTCACTGATATACAAGCTGGTAGACAGTTTTGCCAATTTTACTGCATGCACATAAAAGCCAGTCATTTCCATGACATTAATGGTTTTCTACGAGCCAGATGACACGACCAAGAAGCATCATGCCGTACCCTCACAGTCAATACTGAACTTTACGTCTCTGTCTTATGTAAGTCTGCCATTTAAGAAAATCCTTTATGAATCACTATACGTCATGATCTATTCATAGTGCTATACACTGAGCAGCTCGGGAATAAATAAATATCCAGTCTCAGGTGTCACTTGAGACTGGGCTTAGTTCAACTTGAAGTTGGCTCAGCAGAACCCAACACACACGCACACACATACACACAAAACCAAGTCCCCAAATAGGACTGCAACTGCTATCATCCCCAAGAGACCAGTGAAACCTATCAAAACCCATCAGAGTTAAAATGCTTCAAGTGTCCAAACTGCTTAATATCTAGGCAGGGCGTCAGTAGGTCATGCCAATGGTGCCTCTCACTCAGAGCCAGAATGGCGGAGATGAGAGATGGTGCGCGACTGCAGTTTCACTAAATGATTGAATTTTGAAGGCAGAGTGGTGACACTGTAGAGAGCGATGGCGCCGGCACAGCATCAGTCACAGTGCAGATGACAGAGTGGACGCTTGGTAAACAGCTAGACTGGGAGGGAGGATTGGGGGGGGCATATTGTGGGGCGGAGGGGGGGTAAAGGAGATAGGAAGGTATGGAGGGAGGCAGAGAGGCTGAGACGGGAGATGGATAGAAGGCAGACAGGAAGGAAATATGAAATCAGGAAAGAAGGATGGAACGTTGAAAGGATGCAGGGAGAAACGAGTGGTTTCATCGAAGAAAGGAGGGAGGATTCAACAGGAGAAGGAGATGAGGTGAGGAAAAATGGATAGATGGAGAGTAGAGAGTAAGAGCACATACGGGCACCGAGCATAATTTGTTACAATCTCAGTCGCTGCAATCTCGCTCTAGTGTGACTGCAACTGTGGCTGCAGTGGAATGGGAGTAGAGACAAGCTGCACAGCTTGTCCTTGCAGTTGCAGTTGAGGCAAATGTAATATTGATGCACTCAGGTCATACGGGGACATCTGAACACAGCTAACTCCGGGAGATAGAGCAGGAAAAAATTCAACAGTACTTACTATTGTTACTTGACAGTTACTTTTTTTTTTTTTTTTTTTTTTTTAAATAGCGTTGAGGTTGTCAAAAGGTTGCTAAATAAACTACATTAACAAAGACACGGATGATGACATTTACAGTAAAAGGTATTTTTGCTATGATTATACATAGCTTCAGATAATTGAAGAATTCCCTGTCTTGACTAATTAGTCTCCTTTAATGAAGTAATTAATTTCAAATTAAACGGCATTTGGGTGGGAAAGAAAGTCGTACACAATGGTAATGGACAAAAAAGACAATTAATCAACTGAAAATCCTTTGTGGATAACTCACGTCCTGGAAAACAAAATGAAATGTTGCTAAATTGCCAAATATGTCACAGGAGAGAGGTAGTCGGAGTGGGTGGCAGGTGTGCAAGGAAAAGTACTTCAGTCAGGATCTTGAGTCCCACAGACGGTCAAGTCAGGGCTTTTAAAACACGTCGAGTGGATACACTAAGAAAAGTATTCATGTGCACAGAATGCGAACTGGATCCATTTCTTTGGTATCAATCGTATTGACGCTAGGGTGATTAGAACAAGACTTATTATCAATATTGTAGATACCCCAGGTCTCCATCCACCTGACCCGATAATGAAATGTCAAGTTGAACTTTTCATCATGGAGAAGTTTAGAGCTCAGAATCATGCCGTTTAAAAAGGTCTGCATTTCCATGGAAACTCGGCAAACGCAACCTGCCGATGAGGACCATGCGGTGAGTGAGCAAAAAGAACTTGAATTTAGATTGTTTTTTCAACTACAAAGTAGATGTTTCACCAGTCGAGCAGTTCCCCAGTTAACTTTAAATTGATGTTTTGGAAAGAGGCCTGTTACTCTCCTTTCTTTTTTCCATTTTCTCTTCTGTCTTTCCTTCCTTTCCATCACACGTTGTTTCCTTTCTCTGCAACTGTTTTTTTTTTCTTCCCTCATTTGTTGCTGCTCTGATACTGTCCACCTCCTTCTCTTGTTTTCCCCTTTAGTCCCACCTCTCAGCGTGTATCTATAGTCGAGTCTGCACTGTACAACAACCTGACATCGCTTATACACAGTCATCCAAGCAGAGAAAATCCTATTGCCTCCTCAAGCGGTTGTCCCACAGCACTCCGTACTGTAGATAGCAGCAAACACAGATAGCAGCAATCTGCTGAAAGCCCTGGGTTCCCCCCACCACCTCTCTAATCCACAATCTGTCAATAATAGGTTGATGTCTGACAAGATGTGGTGGAGAGAAATAGGAAGCCCATTGAAATGTTACAAAGGTTTGATGTGCAATGTCAGGTACTCCCCTCCTTAAACATGACACCCTCTTCAAGCTCGGACTGCTGAGCGGAGAAATGCAATCTCTTATCTTGTCACTCTTATTGCAGAGAGAGAGGGTGGGTGGAAGGAACGTCTGGAAAATAAAGCGGGGGTGGGGGGGCTAACACTGAAGGAAGACGTATAAGAAAGGTGTACTGTGAGAGGAGAGGTAAGGAGGATGGAGGCAACAGGAGAGACGGAGACCGATGCAGGATGGAGGAAGTGAAAAGAAGTTTTTCTTTTTACCAAATACGTCATGAGCTGTAATCCCATTCTACGCAGTTGAGAGTGAAAATCTAGAGTACCAGAGCAGAGAGAGAAGGAAGGGGGGAGAGATGATACATAATATAGAAGGAGTCGAGGGGGAAGGAGAGGAGCTGCAGGTTTAAGAAGAGGGAGGTGAAAGCATTGAACGAAGGGTGATACGGACTGAGACGGGGGGCGGAATGGAGGAAGAGAAAGTGAGAGCTCGATACACACTGATTTTTTAGCTCTGGACATCTTGTAGAGAGAGAGAGCTCCTCATCACAGGCGAGACCAAGCCGGCATGGTGTAAAAAAAAGATAACACAGCGAATTTAATCCCAAACTGTGCTGCATCTCATAACTCATAATGTGCTACACGCATTCAGCCAGTATCAGAGCGGGCTGCTGCCGCTCCAGGTCTAGATCCAAAATGGGAAACAGGCAAGAAAAGCAATATGTTTTAATGAGCCCGGGTACCATAGAGAGAGAGAGACTAAATTTCTCTGAGTCCCAGGCTGAAGAAAAAAAAAAATATATATATATATATATATGAACCCTTGCTAACAGCCCTCGCCTGACGCTTGTATTGTATATGGAGGCCTCAGAATTAACATGCTAGACAAACTCACACGTGCACACACACACACACACACGCCATGTTATTCCTGCTCCGTATTTCCATGGTGGGAAGCTGCTCTAACTGCAGCGTGAACATAAAGCCCTTGGCAGGCAGCTCTGAATGATGTAGGGCCTTGTAATGAATTTGATTTCATCCTGCCATTTCAGGCAATAAACATACAAGCTTAAGATGCATGGGGTTGTAAATTTTAACCGAGGCTCTCTTTTCAGCTGGGTGCGTGAATATTGGTTAGTGAGTGCTGTGACATCCTCACAGGAGAAAGGTTGGCTAAGTGATGCGGTTTTGTTACACCACATGTCCTTTAATGCATTTCTACATGCATTTTACAGTGTACCAATACAAGGCAATACGTATTTAATTATGTCGATGCGGCTGACATTGGCAGCCGTACACAATATGCAAATTTTCTGGAACATTTCAAAAACAAGTTAAGTGCATTTGGAAGAGAATTTGTCTCATTAAATAAAAAAAATCCCCAAAGCTGGATATATAAGACTTTAGGCAGTTAAGGTAGAAGTTTTATGCAGCGATACTGAAATTAATTTCTGTCTTTGTGAATAGGAGATTGGAGAGATGTTAGTTAAGTGAAAAGGAGGATAAAAGACGATGAAGTGGAGGAGAAGAGGGGTAGTGTGTAGAAAGAAAAGTGGATTAACGGTGTCACTCATTGGAACAGATTGCAATGAGAGGTGTGTGTGTGTGTGTCTGGTGTGTGTGTCTGGTGTGTGTGTGTGTGTGTGTGTGTGTGTGTGTGTGTGTGTGTGTGTGTGTGTGTGTGTGTGTGGACTCAACATATTGAGCAGTGGCACCGAGGCTAACGTGTCTCATCAATTATAAAATCAGCAGTGCTATTTTTGGTACTCAAACAGTTGACAGGAAGATTTTCCAATCAAACTCAAGCTGCTTTGTCAAATAAAGATAGACTCTTTTTTTTTTTATGCAGCATTTTATAACATGGGTGGAAATTCCAGTATCCATAAATAATTCACATGCAGCAATTGCACTGAACCTGACTGTTATGACTCCAATTCAAAAGAACTGCATATTAGTCTCACTGCACTGCACACATTTCTTTCTATTATGGTGAATAACCGTAAAACAAAAGCCCAGCCTAAATTGCTGCTGATCTCTGGTCTTGTTTCACTATCCAGAGTTTGAAATCACTTAGCAGACCTATTATAGCCAGTATTATATAAAAGCCCAGATGCTGTATTATATCTCTGGCTGCTTTAGATGGGAGTAAACATGAGCAAAATAGCAAGCAGAAATGATCAGGATATAGCCAAAATATGATGTTGTGGTATGTGTTGGTTAAAAGATCACAATTAAAATAAAACACTTCAAATAGCATTTAAATGATGTAACGACCATTAACCTAAACCAAGATGTTTCTTTTGTGCCTAACCTAACCTTAACAGTCACGTAACATCAGAAAACTTTGTGTGAAATAGTTGAAGGGAAATTTAAGATTTCACTCAATGATTCTTTCTTTAGCTCTACATTTAAACATCACTAGTATATTAGTGTGCTTCTTATAATCAATAGTAGTCAATAAGTTGAAATGTGCATGTGGCTTTGTAAGCCTCTCTGTGCGGTGTGTGTTTTTCTACAGTCTTTGTCATTGCTAATGTGTTATAATTTGTTGCAGCCCGAGGGCTGTTTCTGTCTGCTGTAAACGGCTGCCTTTTTGCCTCACTTTGTGTGCCTTCAAACTGATACGCTTGCATACAATCACACAGAAACACACACATATTGTATGTTCTGGAATTGACTGCATAATCAAATCCGTATAAAAGCACTAAAACACAAACAAAATAGCTATCACACGTCAGTGTAGAACCTCCGTTATGCACATCCCCATGCCCAAATGCATCGGCATTGATACTTATACAGTCAAAATTACAAATCACCCATCCAGACAGAACAGGCTAAACCCGAAAGGAACTTGACTATGTAATTTTGGCTGAATAGCAGCAATCCTCTATGGTATAATGGCCACAATCCGGCTGAAGGCTGTTTCATTTCAGTATCAAAGTGGCTGTAATGAAGGCTGAATGACACTGGGGAAGGGCACAATAGCTCAGATATTGCTTCTAATTAATGTAGCTGATGTTAGAAACATGAATTAGATCTTTCTGAGCCGGGCAATAGATGTAATTAAGTCCATTCACTGCTACATACTCTGTTTCTTACCTTTCTCTTTTGCATATTTTTTTGTTTTGTGTCATCTCTCATATTTCTGTCATCTATCCCCACCTATCTCCCGCACTCTTACATTTTACTATCTGTCTGTCTTCTTGTGAAGATTTTAATATTCCACTCATCTAGTTCTTTGCCTCTGTCTGACTGTCGGCAGGCTTCCCTAACAATGAGCCTAACTATCTACCTATTTACCTGTCTTTGCTTGTACTGAGGATGTCAGTCAGTCCGTCTCTCTCCCTCTTGCCTCCTCTCGCCTTTAGAAAATAAAAGCTGAGCCTGTTTGACACCAACAGGATTACCTGAGCAGACGTGATTCTCTCACCTTTGTTCTCCGCAGTGCCAAACCGCCGCATTAACATTCCAAAGGAAGTGGAAGAAGCTCTCTGATTGGTGAACTGGGCTTTGCGTAAACCAACTGAACACAAATTAATCATACTTGGCTGGACCACAATTCAATTTGGAGAGCGACTGTGGTCAGGGGGCTTGTCCACATTACTGCATATGAATGCAATGCGAGTGTGTGTCTGTAGATGTGAACCAAAAGGATTGTATCACATCCATAACTGTTTTTTCTGACAGCCATTGCCTGGTTTGAGCATTGGTTGGGGAGTTAAAAAAAAATGGATTGGTCCTCAGTTGCTACCGGTACAGAAGCAAATGAAAAATGTGCATTCAAACAGAAGTTTCTAATCTGAACAGAACACAACACTTTACTGAGCCTGTCACTCATTCACACATACACAATGTTGGTAGCAGAGCTGCCATGCAAGGTGCTGTCCTGCTCATTGGGAGCAATTTGATGTTCAGTGTGCTGCTCAAGGACACTTGACATGTGGATTGAACTATAAACTATCTGCTCAATCACCTGAGCCACAGCTGCCCGAAAGAAAGCGATTGGCTTTTTTTCATGTATACTGAACAACAATAATCCTTCTTTCAGCAGCAATGGATACTTACAACTTTTAAGCACTTAAAAAGCCTTTAATATCATCAAGGACTTGAAGTAAAACGACAAAAGTTATATTTTCTCAACAAGCCATAAATTGGATCGTATCATAGAATGTAGAGTTAGTATAATCAATTGTGTCCACTTTAAAATTGCAAATTAGGTGCACCACAAATATTGGGCCCCTTCCTCCTTTACTTATATATAAACTGCCTACCAGAAAATTGTACAGAGATTGGGAGCAACATGTATGCAGATGATATGTTGATTTATGTAAAAGAAGAAACTGCAGAGTTGTGACCTCAGCATCTCCCTGTGGCTGCTGGAGAACTGCTTGACACTGAAACATATCAAAACAGTTTCAATGTGCTTCACACCAAAGAGATTTAAGATAATATTTGTAAAGAAAAAAAGTATGTGTCCAAGCAGCTCAGTTTTTTTTCCTGCATGCCATGATTCTATCACATATATCTACTTTGTGATCATCTGGGTCCAGGCTTCCGACCCAGTAATCAAGATTATGATTAGATTGCACCATGGATGATTGGATTGTTGGTTTTACTTATCAAATATCCTTACATACTGTACTGGATTGTCTGAAAAAATAAGTAAATTCTTGGTGGGGAGCGGTCACCTGGCAACCTGACAGTGACAGAAAAAAGGTGCGGTGGGGAAGGGTAATCTAAATTATTGCTGTTATTGGTAACATGTATATATGTATTAGTTGGGTAATGAGCATTTCTATCATGATAGGTCCACGGTGTGCTAAAGTAAACAATACAGGGCATTTACACAGTAGGGCAAGAAAAGATGGAAGTAATTTAGAGCTGCTGATTCACATTATGTTATCATAATTAGATCATTAATACAGTTTCTATCTTTAATAATTTGTCTATGGGTGGTAGTTTATTGGATGTACAGTATATGACTGCAGGGATAACAAATAAATTCATATACTCCAATGAAAACCAATTCAATATTTTATTAAGCAATTGTGTGTGTTGCTTGTATTTTATGCATGAGCAGAGCTTGTTCTGAAATCACATTCTGCTTAGTGAAAGAGCTCAATGCTCCCACGTACCCTTCTACTTTTCCACCACCATAGAAAAACTCAGGAGTTGAGGTCTTTTAGATAGATAAGCATAAATCATTTCCTTGATTAAAATAAAATCTGTATGTTCATTCATCTAGCAAAACATGACACGAACAATCAGAAGAATAGACAACATAAACACTAACTTAAAAGCTTTGTGACACTGAATTTTCTTCCATATGTATAGCAGCTTTTAACTGTATTTTAAATAATTCTGCAAAAGAAAATGCCAATGGATGGATGCTTGTTTTCCATCTCCTATCGAGATATGGAGTAGGTAGCATCAATTCTCCAGCACCTGTTGGACTTCAACTGGTGGACCACAGCAGGTACACAATGAGATTTCTGTTTCATATATTAATGTGACAAAGGTGATCATGGGTGTATTATAGAGCCATGGGTGCAATGAGGAGACTGTTGAAACAGAAATAGCTTATCAGTTAAGCAAGTTAAATGTTCGCCATGTCAGAACTGATTTTTAAAAAAAGTGTTTTCCATTAAGGAAAAAGGCAAAAACCACCTCAAGTAGTTTTTATTTCATTTTTTAAATCTTATTTTTACCATCAAACATTCCCAATGCAAAGCACAATATGGAAAAATGTCCACTGATTCAGTCAGAAAAAGTAATCTTATACCCTAATATTAAAATATCTATATTTGTGAATGCCATGACAGCAGTGTTGCAGCAGTGTCTCAGTATATTATGAAATGTGTTATACACTTTAATTCAAATGCTAACTACAGATGTTTGAAAAACATTTGAAAAACGAAAGAGGAGCAGGTGTTCACATTAGAAAACAGAGAGGGTGCTGATTGGATATGTGAGGAGAGGGAGAAAAACGTTGCAATGCATACTAAAGCATTTTACCAGTAACAACAATGGAAAATTGTACAAAAAAAGACCAAAGTGATTTTAAGGTTAAGTGTGTAACATTAGTGGACATTAGTGGATTCATAAGTATCTCTTTCTTCTTTGTCACAAGTTTCACAGCCACAAAAATTATTTTTTTGTGCTTTGAAGAGAAGAATGTGACAAGGGGTATTCAGTTGTTTGGAATCTACAATCTCACCACTAGGTGGCACTAAATCCTACTTAGGACATTCTAGATCATAACAAATTGTGTGGATCACCGGGTTTATATATGTATATATACTGCAGCATGTAGGTCAGATACAGAATACAGAAATACTGTACATGCATTCATGCAAACTGAAATAAGTGAATGAAGGGAGGTTCATACAGGTCACTTAGACAAACACACCAACACAAGGTGACCTTGGAAAAGTGGATGTCACATTTAAACCTACAGCAAGCAATTGCCAATCATCAGACGGCCACAGCAAAGAATTATGGGATAGAAAATGCTAGCCCTAAGGGAGGTATGTTAGGCTGATGGATAGAGGGAGAGAGAGCAGAAAAGACAGGCCAACTTGCAGCACAGTCGTCAGTAAAGTGTGAATGACACTGCAGACAGCTGTGAAGAGCCAGATAAGAAAGAAGCGAGGGAATGAGAACGGATGGAAACTGACGGAGAGAGGAAGAAACTGACAGAGTTTGATAGAAAGGATATCATAAAGAAGCAGATAGAGTGAGATGAGGAAATACGAGAGGAGACAGAGCGATGAGGAGAAAGACAATAGGGGCCGTAAAATGGGTGTGTATGTGTGTTAGAAGGACAAGATGTCTTCACATTCGCATAGAAAGATGAAGAAAAGGCACCAACGCAAATACAGTTGGGCTGTGTTGGGTTAGGACTTGTGTTGGGTTAAGGTTCAAGTCAGGGTTAAGAGTTATTTTTGAGAATGCAGGCGCTATATCACTGTGCACAGAGTTTGTTTATGGTCTGTTTGTCTCATTATGCGTGTCCATGTATTTGTGTCTAAATAAATATTTTACACATGTTTACATTTATTTTCTTGCAAACATACTGTGCTGTGAGGCATGCTGTGCCATCACAAACCTTAACCCTGGCAACCTTTTTATGTGCTGCACAGCAACAGGTGCTGCTATTCATATCCAGGCCTCATTCTTAGTGCTCACATAAAATGCGATTTTTAAACCAGCATCCTTCATATCAGCAGTGAAGAAAGTAAACTTACCTGAACCTTTTTCAATTTGATTTGAACCTGTCAATTTTTCTCATTCGGTAATTATTGTGATTAAGTGATAATTCGTGTTCTGTCGACTTGATAGGACAGACACGACGATGAATCATTGAGGATTACTCAGATGTGAAATATAAGTTAGTGTCCTGCCGGTAAATGGGGGGTAAAGAGGAACACTTTCCGTTCTTATTATGCAGGCGGAGGGCAAAGCCATCAGAAGTAAGACTGATGAGTGTTGAAAGAAAGAATGAAATGGACTGAGTGGAGAGATAAGTGCAGAGAGATAGAGGTTACTCTTTTTAATATTCTCTCCCTCATTTCATGGTCTTCAGACTCTCTGTCTGTCTCTGTCTTGGCTTTGCAATAAGATGGTTTTCAGTCAAGCTGCCTTGTCCTTTTCTGTCTTTCCCCAACGGTGTAGAGAGAGCTGAGGGGATCCATTCATAAAAACATATGTAGAAATACATGTTCGTGTTTAAAAGTATTTCCTCATTTCAAAAATGTTTGTAAATGAGTAACAACAAAACTGAAGCCCGAGCCCAGCATCCCAGTGTTTACTCTTTACTGCAAAGATATATAACTAATGCAATAATCATGGCTATGCTTCCTGCTCACACATGTAGCGTAAACGAATATGGGAAAGCCTGCAGAAAAGAAAAATGAGATCTCTCTCTCCCTATACGTGTGTGTGTGTGTGTGTGTGTGTGTGTGTGTGTGTGTGTGTGTGTGTGTGTGTGTGTCCTGCTTGTTGACAGCTTGAGCAGCTTCTGGCCTTTTGGCTGACCACTGCAATCTGACCTCAGTGGCAGTTAATCAAAGTCATATGTAAGCTACCATTCATCATGGCTTACACACACACACACACACACACACACACACACACCTACACATTATTCCACATGGATTACATCTGCCACATCGTTCACACGCAAACTCCAACCCCTGTGTCACATTAAGGAGATATGTTAGGGTACGTGAGGGTAAGGGTTACATGTGAGTCAGCATGTCTGTGTGCTTTTTTTGCCGAGTCGTTACAATCTAATCAACACACACGTACAAGGCAATATAACAGGATATGACATCACTGTCTTCTATGTGCCAGGCTGGCTGTTCCTTTTTTTTTTTTGCTTCTTTCTTTGCTCCTTCCAAGAAGTCAGAGGGTGGAACTAAGAGCTTGTTAATGATGCTGTGCACCTGAGTAGTCTGGGCTCAGGACACTACCTACAAAACTGCCTCTCTTCCTACTTATGTGCCAGTTGGCATCATTTGCTCTTAATTGTTATTTTGTGTCACACCCGCAACGATCCCAGACTTCTTTCCACTCAGACACGCGACTTGGCTTTATTCACAGCTCATTTGAAATGTTGTATTCCATTTCATGAATTAAAACGCTTTATTTAGCATTTATTTGAGGTTTATGTGTCATATCCCTCCTCCTTGTTACACTTTTGAGCCAGGCTGTGACAACTGAAGGGGCATGCTGGCAGTGCAGTTTTGTACTTCCACAAAGTTTTAAGGGACCAAACTAGAAAAAGAATTCAAACCAACAGGGCAGAGGCCGAGATTGCCTGACTTTTATTCTCCAGTCAAACTTTAAACACTGAATCCTACATTTTCCATAATGCAACTCAAGAGTTCTTCAATAGACCTCCCCTGAGTGATAACCGTACGTCTCCGAGCCCATGCTGAGTTAACTTTGAATTACTTTGTTCGGAGCCACAGAAGAAATTACATAACTGTTTTCACAGGAAAGCACCTAAACGGAACTTCATGTGTAAAATTGGTGTATTGCACCTCTCCCTTCCTCGACTTCCTCCCTATTAAACTGTCTGCTGCATTCAAAGAGGATGAGAGGAGCCAACCCTGACTCCACCTGCTGTTACTGTATTCTTCTTGTTAACAATCATCATGCTTCAGCCTCTCCTCAGTTCGTGCAACACCGGGTTGAAGCTTAAGCCTCTGATCATCAAAATTGCAAAAAAGGGTTAGCCGCACAAACTAAGCTTGCAACTCAGGTTTGTGCTCGCAAGAGTACTTGCATCCAATTTCATTACATATGTGAGGATACAGTGCATAGACAAAAACGCAGGCACGCACTCATGTACACACATTTACTTGCTCTCTGTAATCAGTGCTAAGATATATTAGCACAGCACCAGCTTCTCTTGCCTTAGGGCACCCTCTCTCTATTGACTGGCTCTAATTTAGACAGAAACCCCAAGTGTCTCTTAAACAACTTGAGGTAAAAGAGAGTGTGAAGCAAAGAGAATGAGACAAGTGACAGAGAAAAAGGAGGGGGTGAAGCTGCAGAGAAAAGAGGAGGGAAGGAGAGAGAGTGAGAAAGATGAGACAGAGGAAGAAGAACAAGGAGTTAATGGTGCTTTCATTTTGTTTAAATTTTATTAGGAGATTGAATTCGCAGCTAAATCCAGTAAAATGAAGTGGTAAGTTATGCAGCGGCTGAATTGTACTTGCAGAGATGAGAGGCATTTATATTAAAAAGGTCAAAAGATGTTCAACAAATTAAACAATGAATCACTCAGAGTTTAATAAAACTGAAAACAATCTAGAGGTCTCGTCACATTTGCCGCTGATGGTAATATTAACTAAAGTTTGTGTTTGAGCTGAAGTGGTTTTAAGGTAATTTTTGTGTTGAGCCAATGAACTCTCATGAAGACAGGTGCATAAGAAGAAAACACAGTGGAGAAACTTTGCATTTTTTGTGGCATTTCTGCTCCACCTATGTTCTTTTTTCTCTCTTCTAAAACTTCAGCTTAAAACATTGAACACGCCAGAGCACGGAGCGCGTATACGATGCAGAGACCTGAGGCACCAACGGAGAATTTTTATGGCGGGATTTCTGGGACCAGACGAGTTGGTTGAATTCAGAGTTGCTCAGCCAGCAAAGTATGATATGAAAATTGAACAGCATTCAACAGTAGTGGTGTTACATCAACCTAGTGAGGTTACTTCTGAAAAAAAAATAATAATAATAAAAAAAAAGTAAGAAAGAAAATTGACTCAAACCTCTTATAGTCATCCCAGGCAGTGCTGGGCTTAACGCCCAGAGTAGTTTCCCATAGACTGTAAAACATTTACTGTCCTGACAGTGGGGTTTTCCCATTTGTATGCTTCATATTTTCTCCTTTATTCCACTCCTCTTTATTCTTTTAGCAGCCCTTTTTTTCACGTTTAATACACCCCTCCATGTGCCTTTCCCCCTTACCATCTTTTTCACTTTCCCCCCCTCTCTCTGTCTAAATGTTTCAGAGAGTTGTTGTCCACTGATAAATGTATTAGATTTCTCCTATCCCCACCTCTCTGTTTCTCTCCCTCTCCCGCTCTCAAACAGCAGGAGGAGAGGGTTTACTCTTCTTAATCAAAGCGCCTGCCCCAGAGCTAACCCGGCACACTACAAAGTTTCGTCATCACAGTCATCCATGGGAACCAATCAATAATTCAGCATGCTGCCCAATTCATCACCATGCGCAGAGATATGTCTGCACTGTCCTGTACAGTTGGAGAGCTCTCATACATGGGAAATGGAGCTATTCACCGAGGACCAATAACAAGGAGAAAATGGCAAATACAAGCCTATAATCCCTAGTTAGTGCACGATAGTTCTAGCCCTTAGGCTTTAGGGCTTGCAGAAGTAGTGTACTTTGTAGAGCGCCATTTGAAATGCAGACACAGTAATCGAGGGGATTTAAAAGAGCAATGGAGCAATCACAAAGGTTCTCCCCTATGGGGTGCTAAGGATAATATGGGGGCACATCAAAATACTATGAAGTGATTTCTTCCTCTCTTGCTTTTCCTTGCCTTTGTCCCTGTTTTTTTTATTTTATTTTTTTTTCCTGGTCAGCGAAAGCCTCATATCTCCAAAAGAAAATTCATAGTCACGCTTCTATGCAAGGTTTGCTTTGCAGCAGAGTTGTTGAGGCTTGAGCGCTCAACTTTGAACCTCTAAACAATGACATTTGCATTTACAGACTCAGTCAATCAGGATGAGCTCATTTATCTCCTTGGCTGCAGGTCCTGCTAATCCTACACTTCATCCACGGTTTCTTCAGCAAAGGTACACAACATACAAACTATAAGGGCTTTACTTTGAGATTCTTCTCACAACAGCTCGATCGCTGCGACTGCCAAAAGTCATGGACGACTACCTCTCACTTCCACTGATGACATGTGGACCAGGAAAGCTTTGTAATTTGGTGAGGCAAAGCTTCCTGGAGCTCATAAGGAAGTGAAATGCTCGGCTCCTGGCAATACAGTATACGTCATCTTATGGGACACCTTGATGCCTGCAGTGGTTTCTTACAAAAGAAGCACCTTCTGACCCATGCCACTGTTGAAGGATGCAGAAAAAGTATGCTGTTGAGCCACGTGCTCACAAAAAAAAAAAAAAGATGACTGACATTCGGATGCTACAAAGCAGAGGGGTTGACATCATGTCCAGGGGGAGGCTGCTGGCAGGCATGAAGTATCCAGTGAGGGTGACTCAATTCAAAAAATAGGAAGTGGATCTGTGTACCTTAAGGCAGAACACCCACTGTTGTTCTCGCTACCACCAAACAAATCCACTATGGAGAGCCGAAGCAATGATTTGCACCCTCAGGGCATACCCCCCACTGCCGTGGCATGCCGTGACAGGTTAAGAGCACGGGAAAGCAAAGACCAGCCTGGAGCAGCCTCTTGATCCTGATGAGGGGTCAGTCCACGGTTGATCTAAGGCATCCTTTAGTCTTAAGTACATCAAGAGATTTTAAGGTCTGGTTTAGCTGATTGCTTTTTGTGCCACTTGCCTCTGGGATGCAAGGCACTAGAAGTGTTTGTAGCCCATGTTGAATTGAAAGCTGAAAATTAAAACATAAGAAAAAATGTCACAGAGCTGATTATAGCATAAAGTAGAGCTCCTGCGGAGAGTTATCTGTACCTTGTCAGGGCACTCGAGAGTAGAGACAGATATGAGATTTTTTTTTTTTGCCTAATAGTGAAATCAATCTTAGAGGGGAAAAATCTGAGGGGTTCAAAATAGATTTTGTCTGATGTTGATTTTGCACCAATCTGCAATAGTACTAAAAATACTGCTTTCTCTAACAAATAACTAAATGATTTTGAAAACTGTTACTAAATAATAATAATTATCATTGTCATCATTATTATACATTGCCAGCCAACTGTGGTGGACACTGCTGATAGCTTCTTGTTCCCTCTTACTCTGTGCCGCTTGCCACTGCATTGTAAATCGCAGCGTCTTCCGATGGATACACATTGCAGTGACACCAATATATTACCAACTACATTTTTTCTGCATTATATACCTGAAATTATGATGAGAAATTTCCGTTTTCATATTGGATATCGCATATATATGCAATATCAATAATATCGGCCAAACGCTGGAGAGGAGTCAAGATTTATACTGTATCATGAAAGGGAGGTGCATATGTCATGGTAAAGTGCACCACGTATATTCTTGGTCATTTGAGAGGGCACAAACCTGTCAGACATATCACTTGCGTGAAAATGAAGCACTTGATGATTAAATTGACCAAATTTCGAAGAATCTCATCGTTAATTGCCACCCATAAAACAAGCTGCCATAGTAGATATTTTCAGTGTAAGACAAGAGGGAGAGGATCAGCAGTGAGCGCTTGAAAGAGTGTATTCAGCGAAAAAAAAAAGAAGCTTAATTTGGAAAGTAAACAGGCAACAAATTGTCTCGGATTTTAGAAGCGGTGCGATGGAAGAGGAGTTCCACTAAGTAGGCCTAACCAGCTCAGTGCTTTCTGTCCTGCAACTTCAACTGGAAAAAAGACACTTGTAAGTAGTTTGTCCCCCAAGCCTATTTAAGCGCTAAAGGGCTGAAAATCTTGTGCCACATTTTTTTATAGATTGTTGGATGATGAATATGCAGCACTCAAAAAGGATGGTAACAACAGAAATCTATGATTATGCATTTTTGTTTTAGCAGAATTCAGTTGAGGATTTTATGCAGCTCTAACCAAATTATTTTTGTACCATCTCATTTGGATTTTTCTGTAATCCTCAGGTGTCATCGGGATTATTGTGGTCACACTGCCCCCCGCAGGCTGGGGATGAAGCAACATGTAACAGTGGAGTGGAGAAAAGGAAGCTACTTTTTGAACCTTTTAGGTATGATGCAGATGTACTTTTTTCAAGAGCACGGACTGTCCTTCAACTCTCTCTTTGCTGTGTCTCTCACTGCCTCCGTCTCAAACACATGCTCATAAGATACATGCGCATACACGCATACACGTGCACATATACACAGGCTAAATTACTGTGCAACATGCATAGCCATGCTCAAAAATCCCCCCCCCCCCGTGCACAAAAGAAGTCACGAACACACTTAAACTCTCAAAATCAGCGGGGACACATACCTCTGATATGATAAATGAAGTATGTGTTCTTCATCAGCGTCACACACACACCCTCACAGCTGGACAGTGAGGAACGTGTCAGGGGACCTAATTACGAACAGGAATGAGGGTATGAGTATGAGGTGTAACAAGAGGGTGAGGGAAGGGACAGCACAGAAGTTTATGAAGTCAAAAGATGAATACAGAGGAAGTGCTCTCAAGAAGAGATCATCATCTAAAACATCTTAACTCAATAGCTGTCCATTTTAAATGGGATCTCTAGTTAACACGCAACATTAAGTTGAATTGAATGTATTACTAGTCACATATAACCAAGACGCACTAGGTTACTTAACCAGTGTTCACTATAGAAAGACAGAGACCAACAGCCTCATCACTGCTTATGTATTATCCAGCACCAGTGCTGTTGCAATGTGAAATGATATTACTCATAATATATTACTCACTGATAATAAATGCTGTTGCTTTTTACCTCTGCACACCCAAACATGACATATCCTGTATAGTAAGATATGATGGCTTAGCAAACAGCTAGCTTACCGTAAGTATTTACTTCCCATCAACGGCTAGCTTAACGTCCTTCATGCACCCTCAAACTCCAAAGGAAACCATGGGAGTCCTACATGCGAGCATGGCCGTAGGATTAGCAAGCCAATATCTGAGGACATAACATGTAAGACAACTTCAAGTCAATGCAGTGTAAGTTTCCTGTCATATTCTCTTCTAACCCTCACCTGTCAGCCTTTGCATGAAGCTAACGCATAGCCTACTTGGCCAAACTGATTTCAGTCCTCCATCAACCTCGCAGTAAGAGAACAAACAAACCAATTACCAGATTTTTTTAGGGTGCTTCTTACTGAAGAAGTAATCACATTACTGTGACTTCAAGTCAGACTTCTTCTATTTGAGATTCAGTCATTTCATCTATGCAGTATTTATTGGAAAGACTCTGGGATTGGTGTCTTTTCTGTTCATGCGTTTCTTTACACAATGTATGTTGTAGTACAGTGGACAATTTATTAAATAAGACAGTCTTTCATGAAAAAGCTACCTCAGCAGTCAATGCTAATGCATTTATGTCCTAGGAGTGGCACCCCAACCCTCTTTGCATTTTACTTCCTCAGAGCTAAAAGTATTTGTCCATCTCCCTCTCCCACGTCATAAACACATCACTTCTGACTGGATATCATAAGCGTGGTCCGTGGCACCTCCGAGCCCTTCCCTAAATTCCCCTGGCTGGTCTACTTCACGGAGAACATGTGTTTCTACATGGCTATTTTTCTTGCACCCACTGCATATTTTTCAGCATCTGAGATGTTGTACGCAGCCTTATTATTCCAAACAAACCAACTCAGGTGAGCTAGTATCCCACACCACCACAGGCAGTACTGATGCACACGCGCGTGCACACACACACAGACACGCGCACATACACACATGCACAGACTCACTACCTCAAACAAATAGACTGTAATGCTGTTACCGCAGGGCCAAATATTGCCAGCTCACACAGCTGATGAAATATTCTCTGTTTACTCTCCTCCAAATGTCCTGCTAAATCCTGTGTGTGTGTTTGTGTGTAGAACGTGGATCCTGAAATAACACTACGTAGCGAAGGCCGCTACCCAGGGCAGGACAACATTTAGACTAACCCATACACAAACACAAACAAACACACGCAGAGTTGGGGCCACAACATGATTAATATGATCTTCCGTGCTATTGGCTTTCCCCTGTAAATATAAAGACCAAGGACATACAGCCTCATTGAAAACCAGGCTTGACTGATATTTCATGTTATTCCAGAATAATGCATCAAGGATACCATCTCCTTCAAGTTTAGTTCTTTTGCCAAGCACATCAGGTCCAATCAAAATCAGAAACCTGTTTGTAAAATTCTCTTTGAACGCGTTGAAAGATGTAAAAGTCTACCAATGTCTTTTGTGAAACACATCATTCATGTTACATTATGCCAACTACAATTCTTCCACATGGCATCGGAAAAGAAGGCTACAGCAGCTGTTCTGTAAAAGCTACCACTTTTAAAAATTAACTGTAGTATCGGTTTCAGTTTTCTGTGATTAATTTATCTTGTCTGGCACAATGGAACCAATCAGATTATCACAAAACCAAGCCAGCCAGCCTTGCAGATAAACTAAAACAGGCAATCAGTGTGATTGAAGGGACATGAAAACATCAGGGAGTCGGCCTTACTGTAGATGCAAATTTCAGAAAGTGGCTCTCATGCTGGGACTGTGACTGGAGTCTCATTATTAGCTCTTATTGCTGGTCTATACGTAAGTAATCTATACACTGCAGTGTTCTATATTAAAAAAATCAAATGAGAACCTCAGATTGATAGTCACATATTAAGTAAGGCTATTTCTTGATGTCTGAGGACACATTTCAGTTTATGAACTTGCATCAATTAGAGGCCTATCCAAGAGAGGAAAGGCCAGAAACCACAGAAGTGATTTATTGAAATGATAATGACACTCTTGGCAGATTAAGACAAACCTAAAAGAGATGGTGATTAACAGCTGAGTTCAGCTTTTTTTTCCTTTAAAAAAAAAAAAAATGTCTAAAGATACAGCAATCCTAAAGGAATGAGAGTCCCGTATTGAATGATATCAGGTAACAACTTGCTGAAAGGAGCTGTCAATGTGTTGACATCCAGTAGGGATGTTTGTGGCATTTACAGAACAAGACAGGAGTACACGGCCATGCTAGAGGCTCTGTGCTTTGAGCTAAATGCTTACATCAGCATGCTAAAACACCTGCAGTGCCTTCTATATTTGTCATCTTAGTTTATCGGATAGTACGCCAACATTCGCTAATTAGCGCTAAAATCGTTAAACTAAAACAAAATGTTTGGAAATAAAATGTGTCCATATGTCTATGCCAACTTTCATGGCAATCAAATGCACAGTTGCTGGACCATTTCTCACAGAAATATCGTGGCCATAGAGGAAAGTCAGAGGATCATCAAAGTCAGTAGGCTATATGTTATCTGTAAACCCTGAACGTCGGACCAAATTTCCTGGCAATCGATCTAACTGTTGAGATATGTCAGTCTGGAAACAAAGCAGCGGACTGACCATCTGACAGGCCATCGCTGCTTGGAGCCACGCCACGAGTCTAAAAATAAGAAAGAACCCATTTTGGGTTGTAAATTGGCAAGTTAAAATTATCAGCCACCAATAATTATCAGTGAGCCACAGTGAAGAAATTGACCATGTACCTCATCACTATTGTGCTATATTATTACTATGAATGTGTGGCTATTAGCGGAGAAATGCCGGAAGCCCCAGAGGAAAGAGCTGACAATAACGTTGACTCCAATCATCAGAAGCACAACGTTCAACTGCTAATGCAAACGTAAGAGAAACCCACTTTGTGAATATAAATTTCTTTCCTTGGTTTCCAATTTCCTTTTCAATTTACCTGTTTATATTGCACCTACTGTTTGCATTATCTGATCTTCCTGCTGAGTGATTTTGAAATGATTACTTCAAATGCTTTTAATATGGAGGACTCATTACCAATCACCCAAGTTATTGCAGCTTTGTGAGTTTTCTGAATGGGATTCCTCAACCAAAGCAGGAAATGTAACTCTAAACATGAAATTGGATTTTAATGATTTCAATTTTGCTGTGTTTTCTGTTTATGAATTGTATCCCATTCGGAATGCTTTCATTATATAGGTCTGCGTGAAGTATTCAGAAGATGTTAATCTCTGCATATAGTAACATACAACAAAAGTCAAGACAGTGCCTAACAAAGAGTTAAAAGTGTGAAAACTTAGAGGCCATTGAATGGTTCATGGACCAGGCAGGATGCTGAGAGTGATCCTGATGTGATATTCCAACTCGTTTGTTTCCAGAGACCATCAGAGTCTTCTCCGATGAGAAATGGCGGAGGCAGAGAGGCATCAGGAATCGATTCATACAGACTCTCCATTTCACACGCACCGTACGTGTACATACACAGACTTTCAGGCGCACGCACTCTCGCTGAGACCTCCTGCACAAACTCTTGCTTCCTCACACTCCGCGCAAATCAGTCAGCAAAGCCCATTGCTTTGACAGCAGACATATGAGCAGCAGACGCAGAGCATGCCGGCTTATCAACCATTTAGCAGCCGATGACCTGTGGAGGGAATGGGCCTATCATGATAAAGTGTGTGAACCCTGCACATTCAATTACAGGTCAGAGGGCAGCGCATACATCAGCATGCGGCATCCATCACTACTGGTATCGATTGCCCTGCGATAAGTGTGTGTGTATGGGGGGCATGTATGTGTGTTAATATGTGTGTGATGGGGCATGCATGCTGCTTGGAGGCAGGCGAGGGGTTGTGTTGCTTTAGTGGGCACCATAATTCAACTTGAAAGGCACAAATGTTTTCCGCCCGAACTTAAGCGCAAGAAAAATAGGGAGAAGCGAAAGCAAATCTGGCACAAATGAAGGCAGCGAAACAGCACAATTAGATTTGAGCGAGACAACCAGTGGCAGCCATTGTAGTGAGTGACCTGCCTGTGTTTTTAATTTCTGTAATCTAATTCAGTTGAGTCTGTGGTTGCCATCTTGATTTTATGTGATCGCTTTAAAAAAAAAAAAAAAAAAAAAAAACTTCATTCAAGGTTGATTTTTGTTATCCTGACACATATTTGTAATTTGGTTTCCAGTCTAACATCATTCCATTTTATCAGTGCAAATAAAACATCTAAATTGAAAAGTGTCCTCCGTAATTCACCCGCAGTGACCCAGCTTTGGCAGAAATGTGATATGGTGTCAAAGATTTAAGGCAGACACGTTCGGTTTTGGTATTATTCTTTCTTTCAATACTGACTCAACTTGCGAATAACTTCTAATGTCCGATAGCACGCATGCCAACCATTTCCTGTCATATTTACAGTCACTCCATCTTTACGTGTAGGTTCCATTAGCTTTTCAGTCATGCTCTCAGGGTCATAAAGCACTTGCTGGGGGAAATATTCTTTGCTCCATCCTCCATATCCACTACAGATACTTTACGGGATGTAATAATGGGCGTTAATATTCCGCTGATATGCCGCTTCAACGTCATTCCTGCTCTCTTCATATCTGATGGCAGCTCAGTGCAGCATTTCTCTCCAGCATCATCCACGAGATATGAAATTAGAGCCAAGTGTGGTGATAGAGTGCCTTTCCTGCGTGCTCACTAATCCCCCTCACTGATAAGTCCACTGTCACAATGCCCTGCACATCGTGATAGGTGATTTCATATTGATAGTCACATTAGGGAATGCAGCCAATTTACTGGTTATTGATCACCTATTGTTATGAAGGTCGGAGATGCCAATTACAGGCACTAATGTAGAAGTTACCTAACTGCCTAACAACTCTTCTTTGTTGTAGAACAACTATTTAGTATATTTCACCTCAAAGCATTAATTATGGATATTTCATGAGCAAACAGGAAATCTACCATTAGATGGGAGCAACTTTTCATTCATTTGCAAGCTAGGATTTAAAGTTGCCCTTAAACATAAATCTTTTTGCTTTTTAATACCCCTGTACAGACATGAGCCATCTATATAAGCTCTGTCAGGAGACACCTACTTCAAGGAGCTGACCATTCCTAGCAAGAATTATACAGTTAGATTTGGTGGGAAAAAAGGCTCTGCACTTGGAGGGTGTTCTCAAAGAGTCTGAGCGGCAACAAGGATCCTGCTGTGAGAGCTAATCCATCCTTAATAAACACATAAATGGACATCAAATCAAAGTTAAATGAAAAAATAGAAAAAAAGCTCAGCACATGAGGGCAGGGAGGGGGGTGGGGGGCAATCTCCGGGAAGCAAAGTGCAGTGTCGTGAGCCAGCAGAGTAAAGTGGCAGTCAAACCTCAGGGTGACATTTGCTAAACTGTTAACTCAGTCACAATGGGTCCTGGAGCTTTTCTCCATGTTTTCTCTCGATTGTTTGCTTCTCTCTGTTATTTTGCTCACCATTCCACACCATTTGATTCAATAATACACTCCTGAAAAGAGAAAGTAATGCTCTCAGAGCGACAACAGTTAACAAACCAAAAGTTTGCTCGTTAGCCAAGCTCACATGGAGACAAACAGAGATATGTCTCTCTCTTTCTTTTTTTTAACCTTAGCACTGTTACAATTGCGGCACGACAGGTTCCTGGAACACATGCTGAAATGGCTTGAATTAATTTATCGGAAACATTAACACGTAAACACAGTACGCATTTGTTACACTTGTCCATATAACATGCAGAAACGCTGGCATAAAGATGAATCCGGTCCAAGTGCCCAATTAGGCAGGCTGGCTGGGTGACAATGGATGAGCTCTATACGCCCAAATGGAACACAAGCTATGATGTTGAGCCAATAAGCTTTAAGAAGGTGACAAACACAGATGATTTGTCTGACAAAATACACAGGCCGGTCTAAACGGAACAATCTGAATGCCTGCATAGATGGCTTAACAATTTTAAACTTTCATGCGTGTTCTCTCTGTAGTTTTCAGCCCATTTTGGAGGCGAGCACTACCAGTTTAAAAATCTAATTATCATCATGCAGCAGTGTTTATCCTGGCTCTTATTTATCAGACAGTAATATTAGGAAATAGCTTAATTAAACTGCCAAAGTGTCACAAGATGAATTGAATTTTTCCAGTAAATATTTGTGAAAGCACCTCTGACATAATCAATAAAGAAAAATATGACACATTTGCTCAGCAATGAACTTTTTCCTTCTCCCCTATTTAGAGGCAGGCTCTCTTGTTTAAGAAGATCTCTTTGTTTTCTGGACAAAATGATCCCATGGGATCCACCACCCCTGAACAATGTGTTTTTCTCCTTTATTTACTTTTCATACGTCTTCTCGTGAATGAAACTACTTGCCAATCCTTGAGATTCTCCTGAGGATTCCATTTTTC
This sequence comes from Nibea albiflora, assembly GCA_014281875.1. Classification (NCBI taxonomy): domain Eukaryota; kingdom Metazoa; phylum Chordata; class Actinopteri; family Sciaenidae; genus Nibea; species Nibea albiflora. The sequence continues at coordinate 10,370,215 of CM024794.1, read as the reverse complement.
AATGCCCTCTCCTGTCCTCCAGACTCCACATTTAATCAGAAGCAGTCTCTGAAATTAACAATTTTCTGCCCCAGATACCCTGGTTAAGTTAGGCTAAGATGTCTGGAGGTTGGAAAGTATCATGCTTATCAACCATACTTATTGATTATTGTATCGTGATTATTGTAAACACTTTTACGATTCCGAATTTGGCTGCTCAGCTTTTAAAACAAAATTCCTGGGGGCTAAGGAGAGATATCCTCAACCTCTCCGATACCGAATCTCACTCCAATCTAAATTGAAAACCCGGCAGCCCTGGTATGGATTTGTTTATGTGGCAGTGGGCCTGTCAGCAGTTTTCCACATCGGCAAATGCCCTCTCCTGCTTCATAGCATGTGAATACGTCACTCGCAGCGACACGAGGGCTTGGACATTTCCTGCCTCATCAGGCCTAACCCTCCCTCGATCACTCTCTCTCTCTCTCTCTCTCTCTCTCATTAAAAAGCACTTGCACTCAGCACGTTAGCATAAATACATAAATTCATGGCTCGCTAGATGAGAGGCTCTGAGAACATATTGCTTCTCTTATAAATACACACACACACACACACACACGTGCTTGCACATCTTGAACGTCTATTCTGAGGCATTCCTTTTAGGTGAAAACTCACAGTTAGAGTTTCTGTTTTCTTCTCATGTCAAATCCTTTCAGCTCGCTCTCTTTCTAACAATCAGTTCCGAAACGATGGCTGAGGAATTGAACATGAAGACATACGACTTTTGGTAGCGCAGAGCCGATCAATATGCCGATGAATACCGAGATGCGGTGTCAATGGAGATGAGGAGGAAATAAAGGAGGGATCTAGTGTATTGCCAACTGTTTTGAAGTGGATATGAAATGGAGGCAAAAAGCAGAAGAAAAGGAGGCGAGAGGAGAGCGCTGTGGGCTCATGTGCGCGTGTTTATATGTACGATTCTAGCACAGCGGCAGTGCTTGAGCTCGGTAGCACTGGAGCATGTATTGTAATCAATAGCACTTCAGCCAGAGAGCAAATCAATGAAGGCTGCACTGTAATGGAATGCATGGTCAAGGGAGAAGGGATGGGTGAGTGGAGAGATAGAGAGCAAACACAAAAAGATGTGAATGTAGGCCAAGAGAAGAGGGGAGGCGGGAAAATGTGAGAAAATAAGTAATGAGAGTATAAAAAAAAGGACATTAACTGGATTAGAGAGGGAAAAAACTCCACGAGAAAATAGAGAAATATGAGTTGATGGTGGCAGGTAAAAGGAAGAGAGTAAATTTAGGTGGGATGTAGGGAAAAAAAAAAAAAAAACAATGCCATTTATCAACGTAGGCAAATTTCTGCATAATTGTGCAGCCTTAGTGAGCTTGTTCAAACCCCCTGCGAGGCTTAAGAAAAGCAATACAGGGAAATTGGCTCCAATGAGAGGAAAAATTAACGATAAAAAACAAAGAGACAAAGCAAGAAAACAGCACGGGAAGCAGGTACAACTTATTTGCATGAATAAATAAAAATGTGTGCGCGCGCTTGTGCGAACACGTCCTCACTTTCTGGCACTCCTCGTCTTCCTTCTCCGCTCGCCTGATCTGTGAGCACAGCTGACAGCAATATAGCGCAGCCGTGACTCATGCCCTCTCAATTATTGGACTTTATTTGGGGTCTGGTGAACTTCAATAGACACTGCCTTTATTTCCACTGGGACTTTAATGGCGGTTTTACTATTACAACAGCAGTGGAGCAACACGCTGTATTTTAAGTTAAACACCGGGGTGGGTGCTCTTGGAACGCAGCTTGTGTTTTTTAAGTTTAACTGTGTGGAAGCAGGCTGTGAAGAAACCCACTGTGTGCGCTCTTCAAAAACACCTTTTAGATAAATATAGGCAGAGTCACAAAAAACGTATCTGCTTATAATACAAATGTAGCAGAAGTGAAATGACAGGCACGGAGATGCTGGCGACACTGAGTAAATGCAGATAATGTTTAATTGCTCTGCCTTCCTCACTAAAATATGCTAAAAACTTCCTGCCACTCAAAATCACTTTCGCACTTTAGTAACCAAATGTTGGAGCAGCAGCAGACAACCCTTTTTAGCAAATAAACTCTGATAATCTCCAAACTCCAAAGCACCAAACAACAGACAGGTACGTTAGCAACTAGCTGAATAACGTAGTAGAGCATGAGCAGAAATCAAGTAACTTAAGTATTGATTCATTTAGGTGTTTAAGTATTGTAAAAGTATTTTAAAAAAAGTAACTATAAAAATTGTGAGTAAGTGTAAAAATGGACTTTATATCGCTTTATATAGCGTTATACACGTTACGATGATGATGTGTCGATGTTGTGTTTACTGCTTGTTGCGCTGACCCCCAAAACATGTATTCGTGTCAGACTCATTACTGATTCATTTATATTCAGTAATCACCTGTCTTTCTGAGTGATGCTAATTCTAACCACTTCATATATGGCCCTACAGTATGTACTGTCAAAACTATAGCTGTCAGGTTGTAGCGTAGGGCTGAAAACAGATACTCATATAGCATAAGTTGGGCGCCAGACAGGAGCATAAATCAACCTCATTAAATAGAAAAGGATAATGAGTAAATTTAAAAGTATCTGGTTAACAACAAAAGTCCCGCTAGCACATAGCCCCAGCTACAAAATATATTCTGGTCACCAAAATATCTGTAAAGGAAAGGTTATTTAATCAATCTGTTAATCCCAAACCAAAAACTAAACCCCTTCACAAATAAATTTCAAGCAATAACTCAAGGGTTTTTACCAACAATAACAAATTAAATTTAGGTGCCAAAGAACCAAAGAACAAAAATTGCATTCACCATAAAACATCACAGGAGAATGGTTCACTTAATAAAAATGAGTTCAGGCAGTTCATTTGGGCATCCCAAGTAGTGTGAGAGTGTGTGTATGTGTGTAAGGGGGATCACTGGATCCAGGGGATGGTCAAAACAATCCTGAGAGGGGAGAAGAAGCCTGGAGAGAGACAGGCAGATACCACTTAGCTGTATGTTGTAAGCCCAGACCAGCTACAGCTCCAAGTGCCGCGCCAAAGACAAGAAGTTTGCCTTTTCCACACAATCCGGGGTTGTTTTTTGGTCCTGTGGTGCTTGCATATTTCCTTTCCAGCTTATATATTTGTGGATTTCTCCTGCTCACACTCGCTTCCTCCTATTCTCCTCCATGTGGCCTGGTGTTTGAAAAGATCTTCCCCCTCCCCCTATCTCACAGGTGCTCTTAATGATTTCCTAACTCCTCCCCCTTACCTGTGGGGAGGAAATGCAAGTGTGCACTTCCTGCCACAAGGTAATTGTAGAGGAGTAAACGCAACATTTCATAAATTATGGCAGAGAGAAAGCAGAACAAAATGGAAATCCTCAATCCTCCTGCACTCCTGTCTGTGTCTGTGTGCTCTCACTCACATGGAATCTACACAAAAGCATCAGAAATAGAACACACACACAACAATAAGTCACCAAAGTTAAAGAGCTTTCCCTTTATGCAAATGAACTAAAGTGTCTCAGACTGCATTAAACACTTATTATTTGTTTGCTGATAGATGGCTCTGTGCGTGTGTGTGTGTGTGTGTGTGTGCATGTGTGTGCAGAGTGGCAGTTTAATGGGGATTGATAATAATGCGTTTGTGAGTGTTTTTTGATGAGCTAGGAGATGAGAGGGTATCTCTCTCAGCTGCATACATATTAATAACAGTTAGGGTGTTTGGAGGGAATACTACTGCTCGACTATTACAGCTCGCGTGCATGAATGCACACACGCACACACGGTGAAGGCTTTACACAGACACATGACTGTTTCTTTCTTTTCTATTCCTATGTCTCTCTCTCTCTCTCTCTCTCTCTCTCTCTCTCTCTCTCTCTCAGAGACACACACACACACATGCGCGCGCACACACACACACACACTTGTATCTGCTCTCTCTGGGTCTGATAAACTTGCTTATGACAGCTAATAACTCCCCTATTCCCTCTGGTCTTAATTAGGGCCAGTTATTACAAAATGTTTGATGCTCTCTCTCTCTCTCTCTCGTTGCCCTCCCTCCTTCTCACACTGTTGCACAGCTTGATTCCTGCATGTTGTTGAGAGTGCAATGTGGAGAGGAGGATGGGAGAATGACTTCGAAAAAAAAAAAAAACTCCTCTCTGCCTCTCTGTTGGGGGTCCGTGCAACCAGTCTGCACCCACACGCATACACGCAAACACATGATTACTATTCCCTGCCTCTCTCTGTTTTGCATTTAGGTGTCTTGGCTCTACTTGGCTCCGCGCGATTTGTAGTTTTACTGCATTTTTGCCGTCCAAAGTTGAAAGCGGTATGATAGATGGAGGGTATAGAAAGAGGGCATGCACTGGACTTGAACCCACAACACAACTGATATCAAGTGCGCTTCTTTCATCTCCAAAAATTCAGTGTGTCAGCGGGGGAAGAAAAGGTGCTTTTCCTCATTGACATTCACGCGTTTTCAAATTATACGGCTGACTTTGTGTTTTGTCCATTCGGAGGCTCAGGGTCATAAAACTTGTTTGAATACATAAAAGATGAGATCACCTTTAAATTTAAAAAAACATTTCAAATGGCTGAAATTAAGAGTTATGAGGTTTTTTGTGATCAACCTAATTAACAAAGGAATCCAAAAAAATAGGTGCAAATTATGCAGGTCATAATGAAGTAGTTCACCCCTCGTGATGAGGTTTCTAATGCAGAATGGCATGATTTGGATTCAAATGAATGATCGGAAGATAGAGAAGGATTAACTAACAAAGAGCTCACATTTGATTTACAAAACAAATAAAAGTGGCCAGGCAGAATTGTCTTACCTGCATTCTTTCTAACTGCCAGAAGGGGGCAACCGCCGGCTCCAAAAAGTAGTCTGATTGTGATATGTAACCTTATGAAAAAATTACCCTACTGCTCACTTGATTTATGACCTCCGCAAATTGTTTTCTTTCTTTAAATTTATAGTTTGAAGTCGTCTTCAATACACCTGTTAGATATTTATCTGGTAAACTGTAATAAAATAGATGATAAAGGCAGGCACGTTTTAAAGAGCGGCCTTCTGATGGACAAGTTGCTACCACAGCATGTTTGTGGGTTCTCAGCCGGATCCAATCAAGATCAGCCAAACTCAATGCTTCATGACGGCAGACCACAAACCAATGGGTGATGTCACGGTGGTTGAGTCCACTATTTATTATACAGTCAATGGATAGATAGCTGATTGAACATATCCTCACCATCATATATGTCATTGTCAAGGTCACCGGACTTTCAACAATAATAGATTCATTCACGTTTTGACTGATTTATGCTTACACAAGCATACACAAGCTACAGTACAGCACCTTTTATGAAACTCCTATTGCTTAAACACTTGAATGACACAACAATTGAGAAATTCTTAATTACATATTTTTTTCAAATGATGAAAATCTGATAAAAATGTTTTATATGCGGTATTTATATGAAGCTTAAGTTTCCCCTCTCCACTCCCCAGAAGTCATTTAAATGCACTTAATATTTGATGCACTGCCTGCAGTGGATGGCAGAGTATAAAAAATAAAAAAAATACAGAAGAAAGAAGGAGAAGGGAAATCCAGAGGCAAACGAAAAAAGTAGCAAGGACAAGGGTTTGAATCAGTGGTAGTTTGATTTGATGAGTAAGTGACCTCATGTATTATGCAAAAATTATCTCTGGTCCCAACATGATGTCATGATCTGAGAGAGGAGCATGTAGTGAGACTCCAGACATCAAATATTCATCACACACACACACACATATTCACACACACCATCTTACAGCATGTTAATTGGCTGTTTTGATTGCAGTAGTCTTGATCTGAAAAGATGACTGATTCCTATAATCAATACGCAGCTGACAATGTAATTTGGGAGAAGATTCGCCATGCAGCAGCTATTTATCGAAACATCTTGTTACTTTATGGCTTCCTTTCTACAGTGACCGAGTTATTGTGTTTGTTGTACGCTGTGATGGCTCATTTTCTTGGAAGCATTAACCAGGGTGTTTGTCTTTTTATGACAAACCTTCCTCCGTGGCTACAAACTGTTTTGCCATTAAGTTTGGTTTGGCAGTCAACCTCAGTTGACCAGATGGCACAGCTGAGTAATAAACAACTAAATATCCATGACTCTAGATTACTATGGCTTTTTGTCACCAGGGCTATAATCTTTTGAGGACAAGTCCGGAAGCCAGATTCATGCAGAAAATCATCGTGCACAGAAAGGGATAACACACTTTGAATTTTGAAAAGCTGGTTTGAGTCAGAAAATGAATGAATGGATCTTTTATCTCCTGAAAGGGCTTAGGGGATCTAGTTCCATGTTACAAACAAGGGAAGATAGTTGCCTTCAGAACATTGCAGCCAAGGCTGAAGCTTTCTTTTTCTCCTCTAAATAAGTTATCATGGCCTTCTCTCAAGTCTCCTCACCTTTTATTTTAAAGATGGTTTATCTACTACTCGGCACACTATTTAGTTGGTATTTCTCTTTGATTCTTTCAATTTAACTTTTGGCTATTTCATGATGGATGAAGCACGCTGTCCCAGGCTTCGTTTTTTTAATAAGTCAGAATAAGTCCACCCAGCTAACATCATCCAAAAGTGCGACCTGCCTGCCAACTCTGTGAACACAAACATTTGGGTCTTGTTTATCTGAGCTGACAGGGAAGCTGAACTTTCTAAAGCTTTTGCAGGGATAAAAAAAATAATCTATACAGTATTCAGGGCTGCAATGTCTCTTATCCAGTTTGCCAATTCAGTGGTTTTAATTTCTGCCTTAAAGTTTAAAGTGTCAATTAGAGTGTCCGGGGATATCATTAGTGCTCGCTCAGTCTTTTCCCATAGTTGCAGGGTAAATTGAATGGGTTGTAATTGTGTGTCATGGCAGTCGATGAGATTGTAAGCCGTGATCCACACTGATCGTGGCACAGTAGGTTATAGTCCACATTAAGGGTGACAGGCAGGCCTCAATTTGAGAGGAGGTTCAGGGAGATGACTTTGATGATTTAGCCAGTTCAGAGACTCCTGAGGCGCATTCCTCCTCCTTCCATTTTCCTAGCTGCTCAGTGTGCTGCAGCGCTTTTCAGTTGTGTTCACATGGCACTGACTGTCCAATTCTTTGGAATAAAAACAAAGAGAAATGGGTATCTTTACTGTATTAATCACTGTTTGTCCAACACTGCAGCTGTCCATGGGATAGGCACGGAATACTTAGCTTTACTGAGTATTGCTGTATGGGTGGGTTGCATTTCAATTGCACCTAGTCAATACAGAGTAAAGAATAAGGGCTTGCAATACCAGATTACTTTTTTGAGGGAAATGACCCAGAAATGGGGTTCAAAACCAGAAACATTGTGCTCTGAGGTGATAGTGCCAGTCATTGAACCACCAGGTTTAAATCTATATAGCTTAAACTAAGAAGTTCTGATACAAACTGAGCATTTATTATTCAGTACCTAAACATATTACCTTATAGGATTCCAACTCTGAACATTTTAAATGCATAAAATAGTTCTGCGTGGAGATTGTACCACACACTACACCACCGATTGTGTACACCACTGATAGTTCATAGTAACAGCCCTGGTGCTCCAATCACCGTCACAAGGTACCTTGAGGGACATGGTTGGTACCTTCTCCAAGGCTGTAAAAACACATGCAGACTGGATGGGCAAACTCCCATTACCTTCCCCCCAGTTATCCTGCAAGGGCAAACACTGTCCACTGTTCCCCATCCAGGACAGAATCCAGAATCCAGAATTTACAACACCTTGGCATAACCGTTCCCAGAGAGGCTGACTAACGTGATGGCCCAATAGTTAGAGTGCACTTGCTGGTCCGCTGTCTTAAAAATGGAGTGGCATGCCTACACAAGGACAAGCCCTACAATGTCCAGAGCCTTCACCATCTCACAGTGAATTACTGTAAATGCACTTCAGGTGCCTAGGCATTGTGCAACTTTGTAACAACCACAGATCACTGTGGTTCACAGGTCACAGGGGAAATGGAAAAGGCTTCCATTGAGTATTTTGGCCTCCTCTATGGAGGATGTGTTAATCCCGGGAGTTCCTCAAAGAGTTCCTTCCACTGTCCAACAATATCCTCAGTGCACCCAGGTAGGCAGCATATTATATTTTTCTGTCTTTACAAATGTTATTGTGTTACAGTTATATTAGATACAGTATTATAAACTGTCATTTTAAAAATACAGTAATGTATTGGTGAGGCGTATGATATGCTGTTGTAGTTTGGGTTCAATATGAGACAGGCGATGCTTGGTTAGTCCAATAGATGGACTGTGAACTTATGGTATTGTACTGTATGTTAAACATTCCATTCATTGTACTTACACTTAGAGCTGTGCAACTGTCTGTTACTATAACTTTCAATGACAGTAAACACACACACAGACTCACACTGAATATCTCACAGACTTAAGCTTGGATGGCTCATTGACTTGCCATTAAAAGAAAGAGCCTTCATTAGGTAGGATGTCCCTCCTAAAAGGATGCAAACTGCGCATATTTGTGTGTGTGCATGTGTGTATCGGAGGGTTGTTGTCTGAGACATATGCATCTAAGCATTCAACCGGTCTCCAGCACAACACGTACCCACGCAGGCGTATTCATTAGCGGGAGGGTGCCATTCCCCGGCACTTGGAAACTCAGTGGAGCGTTCATGGCTGTGGCTGGATGCAGAAAATCAAAACATATTGGGAGAGATACAGACGAAGCGAATGGAAGAATGCAAGCGGAACATTAAAGAGCATTCCTGAACAGAGTGTTAGCAGGAGACAATCAGCTGCGGTCAGGGACAAACAGGATCGGAGATGAATTCAGGCAGAAAGCTAGAAATTTTACAAGAGGAAGGACGAATAATGACAAAAATTATGTTCAGTGGCTTGGACATAATGTCATGGTGAGTAGGCTTCTATGTCAAGGAGTGATTCTTTTTCACCAGTTTCAGTTTTAATATATTTTACCTTGTAGTAGCTGAAATATGTTTCCATTAGTCTCACCTGCTTTTTAGGGGACAACAGAAAATCAATAAAAATTTTGTAAAAAAAAAAAAATCCAACTGATCTTACTGACAAAGTACTAAATAAAGTAGTTATTACTGAACTTGACAGTTCAAACATTAATTAATTCTGATTGGTTGACTGTTTCTCCAATCTGTTAAAAAAAAGCCTTCAGTTGCCACAACATAAACAAGGCATACAAATGGACACCTCGTGTCAGCCAAAGCCTGCTGTTGGTTCAAGGTAATTAAACCAAGTTCAATGGATATAGCGCTCTATTGTCAATACGCAGCACATGAACCACCAGTAGTGCATAAAGATTATCACCACCATTGTTAGGGCAATGTCTCCAGTCATATTTCTCTTGAAAACCCAAGCTCTGTATAAATGGGACCGAAGCTTAAGATTAGTCGAGAGGACGATATTTTCAGTGCACCACAGTGACTTTTGTTCAGAAGCGCCGAATCGTGGCTGTTAAAGAATCAGCGGATCGTGGCAGTGGCAGATGTTACAGCGTTGAGTCCCAGAGTAGCAGCATGTGCTAACGACGTGGATGATGATCAGGTTACATTAAATATGATAGATGCATGTAGTGGCGGTAATGCTGTTATACAGAGACCTGTGCCATGTTTGTGCTTTACTCGAATCGATGTTAAGATGTGCACTCAGGTTAACATGTTTTCAATTTCATTGACTTGATTGTTGTGACACTATCACACCAGCATTAAATTATCATTGGCTGGAGGAACGATACCACTGAACTCGTCTTACGTAGACACTTCTATATTGATGCCATATCGAAAGCAGACACACAGACGACGATTAATAGAATAGGTGGATCCAATTAATTTAGTTCATAATTAGAAGGTAATTATCAATAAGAAGGCTGGAAACACTAAAACTGGAACGATTTAGCGCTTATCCACCTTCATGACATCCATAGATCTAGGCAGTAACACACAGTGATGGTAATACTTTTCTGCAGTGCTTTTTGAGGAAAACAAAATTCCCCAATGACGGATTCACACACACACACGCACACACCCAACAAGACGCAGTCAAGTCTTCAGAGTGTACTTGCCCTGAACGTATTACACAATTAGTTTTGAGATAATTAACACAGCAGTTTGACACCATGCCACTTGAACATGTAAGTAATGAAATGTAAACAGACAGCAGTTACACACACACGCTTGTACTGTGCGCGCACACAAACAAGAACGCTATAAATCCACACCCCTGCTTCACACAAAAGCACGGGGGGGATGGAGTCAAACTCACCAAACCTTGGAAGTTATGAAAAGTAATAACGCCCTGAACATAAAAGCTTAACCTTAAAACTGCAAAACACAAAACTTCGTACTACTATACGAAGCGGCTCTCTCCTTTCATAACCCAACACATGTTTTCACTAACAAGTTGTCCGCCATTGATCCTGAGACAGCCACGACTTGCCTTGTTAAGTATAAGAAACTGGCTGTTTGATCGTAACCTCGTGCTGGGTCAACTACTAACAGCGACACTTCTCAATATAGAACTGACCGAGCAGGTGAATCCAGGTGGATCCCCTTTTTGCTTTAACCTTAAATCCACTTTGATAATCAAGGGGAAGTGTGGGTAAAGTAAAGGAGACAGGATAAATAAGGATTAAGGCTACAAAGACATGGACTGTGCACAAGTCAGTATTAAGGAAAGGCTTCTGAAAATTTCAAAATCGATACTAAGTCCCCCCATCTAGGCATTTAGCCAGCATTACAGCTACACCTTCACAGTGGTCAGGCCTGAGTGCAACCTGTGTCTCAGAAAAAAAGATACTTATTGTTGGCCCGTTGGCCGTTGGCCTCAGGACAGAAAGACGTACAGTATACAGTATCTAGCAATGGATCACAAATTGCATGTTTAACAGCAACTGACTATCCACCACCACCAAGTGTCAACCTTTCAAAAAAAAATCTAACCTCAACTCGTGCACGGCCCGTATCACCTATTAACTTTTGTAATGTAGAAACGAAACACTCATTTCTGTCATTTCTGCTGTGCATTCAAACCAGAGAAGATAATTCTCCATATATGATTGATTTATAGTATTGTAGTAATATCCCCCAAGAAATCTGGATTGAGCCTGCTCAAAGAATAAATGTTCTTATCACATGCTGCCATGCATGTCATCCATGTCATTATCGTTTGCGTTTCCCTTGGATGTGAGCTTGCTCTTTCTCCAAATGGGTCTCCATGCTGAGTAGGTGGATGAGCCTCATGAATTTGCTCTTAAAATGCTATCAGAGCTCCTCTTAATTATTTCCACTGCAGCCACCATAGTTCTCAACTCATAGGAGGCGGAGAAAGATATGCAGGGAGACAAATGTTATCAGATGACTTGTGTAATGAGGTCATTTCTGGTGCGTTTTTTTTTCTCTTTTCTTTCACAGAATACAAACTTTCCATGGATTTAAGTGAAAAGTATTTTGGGAAATGCACTTTCGCTCCCTTACAGACAGTTATATGAGAGGATCAATATCACTCTCACGTCTGTGCTTTAGCTGCTTCAGATCTGACAGAGCTCGGAGCCGATTTGCTTAGCGTAGCATAAAGACTGTAAGCAAGGGGGGGAAAAACAAGTAGCCTGGCTCTGTCCAGAATCTCTGAAACTCATTAATGAACACGTGTTTTTCTTGTTGGTTTTATGGCTGGCGGTCATCTTCTAGGACATTGTGGGGAATGACAATGAAGTGTTAAAAAGGTGCGTAACTGTCAACTTGTGGCACGTTGTTGTTCGCCTGCGGCTCGCGCTAACAACCCTGGCGACGTTGCTTTCCTGTTCTGTCTGCTTTTTCGCCACAGCAGGCGAGTACGTTTTGCCTTGCCAATTTGGCCCGTGACTCTGAAGCCTGCAGAGCACATCGTTTTGAACACACACACACACAGCATTAATCCTTATTGATAGGTTTCTCTGTGTGTGTGTGTATGTGCATACAGTGCACATGAGGACAGTTTGACCTTTGTAATCGTGAAGGGTGATAGACGGACGCGGATGAATAATAGATACGGAGCAAATTGAAGATGTGCTACCGATCATGTGTTCAGCAATGATCTATTCCCTGGCTCCTCACACCTAAGCCCACTCCTTCAATGTGAGGATGACATCTAGCTCTGTTTCGCTGTTTCGAGTTATCCCGCTGTTCTTTATTTGCCTGTCCTCTTTATTCATGCTCATTCAGGGTATATCAATTTCAGTCACTCCAGTATTCCAGTTTGTTTAGTATTATTCTATAATCCCTATGAGGTAGATGTACCACTGTCTCTTCCTGCTTTAATCCCCCAAATGGGTTGCACGATTCATTTCCTTGTAAATTTATATCTCAGGTGCAAACCTCTCTCTTTGTGTATTGAAATATACACGCCATTGTATGGATTTATCTGCTGTAATCTATGCTGGGTGATTCACAACATGTCTGTGGAAATAAAAAAACAATTCATCAAAAACATGCACTGTGAATGAACCCGTCGCTCTCTGAGCACAAACATTTCCGCCTTTGAAGACACTAAATGGCCAAAAGAGACGGCAAAAAAAAAAAAAATTAATTAATAAAAAGAAATCCTTCTTTCATCTCATTTTAGATACAAAATATTACAGTGATGCTGGACCCCTAAATACAGTAGATGACATCATATCTCATCGCCTTGGTTACTCAGTTGCCCCGTTTCCATGGTGTCTCAGGGGGAACGGTTAAAAAAGCAGATCTGATTTGTCGCTGGGGCTGCTTCCCTCTGTGCTGCTAATTAGCAGTTTCATGGATTCCCTCAGGTCTGTGGTGAAGCTGGTGGGACAACAGGCTTTCGTGCTAAAAATGCACGCACACACACACACACACCCATGGAGAAACAAAGCACGCAGGCAAACACACATACGCGCAGACATGTTCTCGCACACTCAGGAGCACGCATTCTTTTCCAGGGTGGTGGTGCTGCTGTGTGTGTGTGTGTGTGTGTGTGTGTGTGTGAGGTGTAGTCAGCGGGACAACAGCACTTCTGTGCTTTTATCATGCGAGTTCAACTTGAACACAGCTGTCTCCCTCTTCCTCTCTGTAGTTTGTGTGTGCTGTTTTTCTCCCTTCGTGTGTCATCACTTCCACCCCCTCTGCCTTACTTAGGGATGTAATCAGGGAAACAACAAAAAAATAAGGAGGTGGGGAGGGGGGCTGAAGACAGTCAACTCCCACTGCAAATAAAAGGGAAGTGAATGTCCCAAAATAATAAAATCCTGGAAAATAAAAGTCACGCCCTTCTACTACAGCTTCACCCCAATGTTTCGCTCTATAATAGCTGCATCCCGCTTCTCTCTATCTGTCCGTCTTCCTCGTGTAACTTGTTTTCTCTCGACAACTCCCTGCTCCCCCTTCCTCTTTCCATCACTCTCCTCTTCGCTGCCTCTCCTGTACTTTGCTTCCTGTTGTATCCACCTGAGGACTGAATCGGTAAATAGCTTTAACCCTGGAGTCTGGAGAGTTTTTTCCCCTTCACCTCTCATGCTACTGTGGGTTATATTAAAATCATATTTACAGCGCTCTGGTGGCAGGAAAGTCTGCGGTGGCGTATGTAACATTAATAAGCACTGGGAAATATCTGTGTGATGCAGCCATGTGTGAACGTCGAGGCGCTGAGGCAATGGTTTATAATCAATAACGCACACACGCACTCACTGGAATACTTGGGATTGTAAGGAGCATGAATGAAAAGGAAATTACAACTTGTGTCATTTTCTTCACTTTAAAAGGGACAGTTCAACATTTTGGGAGATTTATATAGCTCCTTGTAAAAGTACAACTTGTCATTTTTAGACATTTTGTGCAGATTAAACAAATAAGATACAACTTTAAGAGGTGTTGGCAGGCAGATATTATAACTCGGACAAAACGATGGCAGCTTTTTCTTCTTATCTGTTTCCAATTTTTATGTTAAACTAAACTCACCAGCTGCTCGGATCAGCTCCATATTTAACGTACAGACATGTACTAACTCTGCAAGGCATCAACGAATAAAATTATTTCCCTAAATATTATATTTATATAACTACGCCGGCAACAATAAACAAGATGAAATATGACAGTGAATACTGATGAAACCGTACGTGTGTTAAGAGGTCTTTATTTACAGACAGTCATGTCCTAAAATATGCAGAATACTCCTCTGATAACCATTTCCTTCATTAGCATCTATTAGTGTCAGTTTGATGCAGCGGTGGATCTCATTTCAGAGTGAAACCCTTCTCTGACATTAGAGGCAGAGCTCGATCTAACAAACAAGATCTCAGAAGCCTTTTCCCGTCTGATGCACTCCCTTGCATCATGCCCTTCAAACCATTGTTTAGAAGGATCATACGAAAATAAACTGCCGTTCTTTGAGGGCGTGCATGATGAAACAGATCATTGTCAGGTATGATTGGATTCATATTCCCGAATCGATAGGGGCTGATACAACAGGGCTCAACAGCCTCTGACACTTGAAACTCTGTATGCTGCAGGTGGTGCGTTCAAGGTCTCGACTTAGTTTAGGGGGGAGTACAGGGGCAAGCTAGGTGAGGGGAAAGCGGTGTGAACGAGAAGCGAAATTTAAAGTTAAAGGCATGGGAGCGGGAGAGAAGATTGGGGATGTGAGGTCGAAAAAAAGAAGGCAGGGAGCAGGACGCTTGTGCAGAATTTTGAATGGACGAGAGGCGATGTTCACAGGTTGTACAAACATATGGACGGGGTAGAAAAAGGGGGGGGGGCAGAGAAAGCATGATCAGCCAGAGCGGCGGACAGACGGACGGTAAGAGATAGACAGCAGGTTAGGGAGATAATAAAGACATGAGGAAAAGTGAGACAGCAAAAAGGATGGAGGCAAGGAGAGGGATGTTTATCCTCCCCGTGATCATGTAGCCGTCTGTCTCTCATTTAGCCCAAGGTTCTGATTAAGTCATTTGTGTTTAAAGAGGAGGAAGCCTCTAATTCCCCTCCTTTCATCTAATTTAATTATGTGCTGACATTCTCCCTTTCTTCCTTAGAAGGATAAAAGCAGCTTAAGCTTTTATGTGGAGCTTTAATGACAGGCGAGGAAACTTTACTCGCTGATTGCTTAGCCTTAAGTGTGTTTAGCCTTAACACTGCGCTGCACCAGTTGTATACGCGCTTTGCCGCAGACGCGCGTACGGTGTTCCACGCGGATGTCCCAGACTTGCGCACGCGCTTTCACACACACACTCGGAGTGAAACATTAAAGTGTTTTTAAGTTTAACTGGGAATCAGTCAGGAAGCCAGAAACGTTGTGCTCTTTTTAACATGAAGCTGTACGGCTGCCTTTAGGTGCGTTCTCACGTTTCTCGTTTTGAAGTTGTTGGAAAAAAAAAAAAAAGGCTGGGGTTTTCCTGTGAAGCGTGTTTCACGTGTTCTTCTGGAGGTTAAGTAAAATGGAAATGTAAATTACCAAGATACAACCCTATCACCCTACATTCCACAAATTTCCAATCTCTATTATTCATGTTTACGTATGTTGTGTTGCGATTACAGCAAGAGAAAAAATGTAGTTATGCCAAATAAACTACTGTCAAAGAGTAACTTAACGCCGTCTGAAAGTCTTGTTTTTACTGACCTCTAGTGGTTGAAATTCTCTCCTTGCTGCAGTGAAAATGCCGTGACAGCGCACTCGGTCGATGTTGATGTCGCACTTTTCAAATCAAATCAACTTTATTTATATAGGCCTTTAGAATAGCCGAAAGGTACCCAAAGTGCTTTACAAAAAAGCCATAAAACAATAGATAGCACATGCGTACATAGAAAACGTAGAAATACAATCAACATTTCCCACACATTCACACCCAGAAGTGACACTGGGCCAGGCTTCATATTTTCAACCAGAGAAGGCAGGCAAACAAGTCTTTAATGCCCATCCACTATCCCGACCTCCACACTCTTCCTTTCCGTTCTGCTATATTACTCTCCGCATTTGCACTATAACGTTAGCACCGGGCGTAAATAGTGAGGTGTGGAAGCATCCATTGATGACGCAAATCCTAGAGATTAAGGACCCCGGGTTACACCAGCATGTATGACAAGTCAAGATAAGTTCAGTTTAATGGAATCACCACGAGAGGCGGATTCGCTCGCAGCACGCTCATGCTGAAATAGAAATATGGAAATACACAGTACGCTGAATATAGCAAGAAAACATGAAGGGAGTGTTAAAACATTTGCACAGCACACAGGAGTATATCAGAAAACAGTTAGTCATACAACATGACATGAATGAAATATGATAAAACATAAAGGTCACTGTCAAACAGGAGCCTGTCTCGAACGCTCTTTTCAGCGGAGCCTCCAGCCACGAGACTTGCCTGGTAACCTGGTATTCTATCCCAGTATGCACTGGGATAAGCCCCAGTTGCATGATAAGTGGTTTAAACGGGTTTGGGTAGGGGGGCTGACTGTGGATTTGAGATGGAGAGAGAAGCTTTCTACGCTTTTTATAATGCGGCACAGCGCAAAAATAAATAACACAAAATAATAATAAGTCTTAAGATTCGCTGACAATGCCGCATACACCACTACATATCCCCGATATATCTCAGTTATATCTTACAGTTTATACATGGTGGATGAATGATTACATGTTCCGGTGTTTGGAACATTGATCAGCTGTCAGTGAGTTTGCTGAAAGTTTCCCCCAGTCTAGGTAAAGTAGAAAAGAAAAACATTATCTAACTATCCAGAAAAGAAAAAAAAAAATCTGTAAGCATTTCTGGGAACAATCATTAGGACGACAGACAGAATTTATATCTCTAAACATTCACGTGGACTGGCAAACGCTTGCATTTTTGCGCACGCGTCCCCAGACACGTTCGCGGGGAGCTTCATTAATACCCCGGTTATATCCACACTTCACAAAAAATAATCATCCCGTCGCCATCAAAAAGTAAGTTTAGAGACATTCATCAAACTACTGTAGAGCATCGGCTTAACAGCCCTCAGCAAGAACTGCATTGTGAGAATCAGCTGTATAAACAGCGCTACAGGGGTGGGGCTCAGCCAAATCAGCAGAAATATCTGTAATTAGGATGAGGAGTATGGGTATAGTCACACAGACAAACAAACAAGCCATTAATCACCTCATTGGCAGTCTCATGCACACATATTTTTAAGACTAAATGTGTGTGTGTGCGTGCGTGTGTTTGAGGACAAAGCCAGAAAAACAAAAAAAGTCTTGCTAAAGATGATTTAATGATAGAAAGAGAACACATTAAAGAGGCCTCAAACGAGAGATGGATAACGTGACAGGAAAAGGCCGAGTGTGTTAGTATGATAAAGAAGGGGAGGGAGGCGACAGAGTTGGGGGAGAAAAAAATAATAATGTACGAAAGTATGTGCGAGGGGCTGGAAAACAGAGAAATGCACAAGTATAATGGGAAGTGTCTTAATGCAAGACGTGAAAAAAGATAAGTGTATCCAGTTTGGTATCACGCTGCTGCATTTGTTCATGTGTTATAAAGGCCCACATTCATCATCATCATGATGTGGAAGTTAATGAACCCCACTGGCTTAGGAGCAGGATCCCCGCTCTGTGGAAATGGGAAGTAATGCTTGGTATAGCTCTCGCTCACACATACTGTACTTTTGATTTTCGGTGTCTCACACACGCGTAACGTCACCTATTCCCACGCGCTCACGGATCTAATATCCCTCACTTCAAACGCGGTGAAACGCTTTAGGTTTAATAAGCTACCGGCCAACGTTTTTGGAGGCATTCGGTGAGCGTCATCAGACACACACACACACTCACACACACACTCCTGCCTCTGAACAAAGCCAGGTGATTCCTAAAGTACAATTACCAGTGTCTAAAATTAGCATTAGAGGGCGCATTGGGGAATGAAATGTTCACTTTGCGTTTCCGTAATTGAAGTCATCATGAATTACAGGATAAGGTCTGTAATAGACGCGGACATTCTGCAGGACAAAGCCAAAAGAGACAGCCAAAAGATTTCCCAAGGCGCCGCGAGAGGGTCGAAGGCGAGGCGCGGAGGGGGAGACGAGAGCCAAAGATACTTGATGATAAATGAGGTGAATTTGAGTACTTCTCCTCGGAGTCATAATTCAGTCAAATCTTAACACAGAGACATGAAATACACTGATACCATTCAGTGTGGCTAGCACATCAAACTGCATTTGAAAACGTTATCTCTCGCTCACACCGCTCTCACCTACCTTGCCCCTTTCGCTGCAAACTCGAGTGGTTGGAGAGAAGAAGAAAAAAAAAGTGACAGTATCAGCCCATTTCAAGTAAAAGCAATGGACAAACGGTTTGCATCACAAACATGTGCTCAGGCACAATCCTGCATTAAATGCAGATGCCTTTGTTGGAAAGCTGACCAGCCAGGATTATCTTGAGATTCACGTTTTTACATTTTCTGCACTATCAAAGTAATCCATTGAAGGCGGTCTGTACATCTATGGGGTACAGCATGAACTAGCACTGCTAATAGCCAATGCAGCGTATTTGTAATGCCGCCGATTTGCTAACATGCACACACGCAGGCTGAGAAACGCAAGGCTCAAAAGACAATGCCAGTGTCCTCCTGCAGCAGTCCGTTAATGAGCTCTTATACTATTAATGGCTTATTGTTTGGATGTTTCCAGCTGTCATATCCGCAAAAACATTTTGACTTACTCCATTTTCACACAAAAGTCAAATTTCACACTGAGCTGATTAAAAAATAAATAAAGTTAACAACAAAAAAAAAAAGGCAAGGAGCTCCAAAAAAATACATTAGCTAATTGTGGCTGTAATTATTGCTGGATCGGGAGTGGGAGAAATTACCCACATACACAGCACAGATGGGATTAATCATTTTGCGAATTCAAAAAGTGAAGCTCAATGCCGTATGTCCACGCAAAGCATGTTTGCACTCCGTTTATAACTCCGTGACACACCAAAAACCCCGGCCTCTGTGCTCCGAGAGATTCCTGTGCATGTTTTTATAAGTGAACCGCCGGTGCCACACCGTGCAGAGGAGAGAGACGAGAGGTCTAATGGGACCTGAACAAGAGATGCCTAACGAGGAGCTCTAACAGGTGTTTCTCATTAAAGCCGGAAGAAACGAATATCTAGTGCAGAGAGAGGAGAGAGAGAGAGAGAAACAAACGGTGAGCTGATATATTCCCGTGTTATTCATTAGTGTCTTACAGGCTGCTGATATTAATGATTCACTGTCCATAAGTTTCCCCCCTTACCCACCACGTACGTACACCTACACACACACACACACACACATGGAGGGGAAAACAAGCTTGCAAAAAAAAAGAGACTATCACCTTCTATCTCTCTCCCTCTCCTCTCGTCCGCTCTCTGGCCCTCTGCAGTGTTTCATCTGAAAAAAAACACAGATTTGTGTTTTAATCTTGACTGCGTCTGCCTTTTGTCTTGTCTGCTTTTTTCTTAATTTTGCCTCAGTCCTTTAATTCAGCCACCGCCTCTCTTTTACGGTTCACTCCTGCTTAATGTTATTCCTGCCATCTGTGTGTGAGTGTGCCTCTGGTTATCCACTGCAGGTGTGGGTCAAAGGCAGAACAGACTGTAGGCCTAATTGGTGAAACTGTAACCAACAGGTTCCAGTTAACACGCTGTGAACAACTAAAAGCACATACGAGCGCATGTGCGCGCGCACACACAGTCCTGCTTTCGATCTGCCACATGGTTCTTTTCCTCCCATGACCGTACATTTTACATCTAGCCTTTACCTGTCCTAATTAACCACCTGGACTGATCCATCAGTCTGGGATCTGCTCTGATTAACCCTCCACACCCTGTACTTGCCTTCCTTCCCCCAAACCTCTTCACCTGCCCGACTTGCTTCACCCCATGGTCCCTTCCCTTCACCCGCCACCTGCAGCACTTCGCTGCACATGGATGCCTTCGCTCCATTAACCATTAAACTGGCCTGCACCGGAGCCCATGTGCAAAAGGAAGAAGGAGGATGGGGGTGGGGGTGGGGATGTGCGGGGGGGGGCTCTCATTAAACACTTTGAGCCCCGACAGAATCAATTACAGTGATGTATCGATTTGTCAGCGGGTCCTGGTGGCTCAGCCGGGGGACCGGGACCTGCTGCCGAACAAGAGGGAGCAAGGGACAAATG
Organism: Nibea albiflora; assembly: GCA_014281875.1. NCBI lineage: Eukaryota > Metazoa > Chordata > Actinopteri > Sciaenidae > Nibea > Nibea albiflora. Next base: position 10,349,981 of record CM024794.1, on the reverse strand, counting down.
GAAGGATTAAAAAGGAGAAATGGATGGAGAGGTGGGAAGATGAAAGGACAGCAAAGGAGAGAGGCGCGAGGAAGGGAGAGACGGAATTTGGAGGGAGGGAGTGTTGGGGAGGAGGGGAAGACGGAGGAAGTTATGAAGTTTAAGGAGGAAGGACGGAAGACGTGCGCGAAGAAAAGGGCAGGTGGAGAAAGGAGACAGACAGATGGAGTGAAGGAGGGAAATGCAGAGAGGGATAGAGGGAGGGAGGGGGAAAATACATTTTCTTATCAAACTAGATAGCGTTCTCCCTCCTAGTGCTGCCCCATTTCTTTCATGTCCTCCGTTCACCTTTCTTTAATTTCTATCCTCCACCTCCTCAACCTCAGCGGTCTTTGTATTTCCTCACTTCATCTCCCTGTCTCCTCCCCTCCATTATAACCCCCCCCCGCCGCCTCAACTTGCTGTCCGGGACACACTGTACTTCAATCTCCGGCATACGGGGTCATTTAAGTTTAGACAGGGCAATAACATTGGAAGTAATACAGTGCCAAGCCGCAGCCGAGCCTTGTGGGCTGCAACACATGGGGACGATGTAGTCAGGAGACGGTCAGAGAGACATAATAAATACCGCACGTCCACAAAACAAGGATCTATGTTTATGAAAATGGGAGGAATATGGCATCCTTTGGGCTCCAGTGCAATAAAACAGTGTAGCTATAATTTAATCTATCTATTCATCTAAACTGTAAAATAACTGAGTTCGACCTCGCGGCACATTTTCATGAGTGCATATATGCCGTTCAAACAATATACCCCGTTATTATATTTCTCAAAGTCATCCCACACCACCTTTGTTGCTACGTCTGTCGAGAGCAGGGAAATAATGGGGTAGACACACAACGGCAGCCCGCACAAACTAAGTAGCTACAAGGCTTTTTTATGTTTCACATTACAGACAACACACACTCTCCTTCTCCTGTAATGAGGTAGCAGGGCTCCAATAGACGACATGCAAGAGATGATTAGATGACACATCCGCAGCAAATATGCCTCCAACCTGACAACCAGAGAGGGAACGGAGACAGTCATTCGTACGAGGCGTACACACACACAATCAGATTTTGGCGCGTTGTCAGGGTCAAGTGTCCCTGCGACTATGAACACATACATATTACCAGAAGTGAGAGATCCACCAATACAGTGATGCTCATCATATAAACATCATAATATCATGTTTTCCTTGTCTTAAAAGATCCCACAGCGTACACTTTTCCTGCCTTGTGTTTAAAGTTTTGATATCCATAATCTATTTGATGGTTTTAAGCGCCAACAACTATTTCAGTATAGCTTTATATGTCCTCTCTCACGCTTTTTTCTGGAGCTCGAACAAGACCAGACAGTTTTTATGGCGCACTTTGGCTCAGTAACATTAAAGAGGCTCTCTTCTGATTGGCTGACACGCAGCAAGGCCAGCCACAGGTAAGAGATTATAGCCCATCTAAACCACGGGCCAGTCCATAACCCCCTATGTTAAAATGTCCATCTTCACAGCAGAGATAAGCATGTTTACAGCCTGGTACAATATTGCTGTACAGTCGGTTCTCTTTCTTCATTCATGGAGAACTTGTTTCAGGCCACACACTCCTACAACAACAGCCTGCATTAGCGTCCCTTATCCAACTTATCATAAACACACGTCTTGTCGTGCACGCCAACGCCAAGCCGTATGTTAGCTTGCAAGCTAGCTCAGGTAGGTAGCTTCTGAGCTACAGCACACACAAACTTACCCGCAGGTGTCACTTTGGTGTGGTGAGATGCTGCTGTGCTCGTTTGCTCATCACAAACGCCACTAACGGCATGCGGTCTGTCCATGACACGTAGGTTTGTTTACTTTGTGTCTATTTGCCCATCGGGAGTTCAACTTGCAGGTTGCTGTCAATCAAGCTGGGAATAAGACACGCCCCCTCCAGCCAGCGGGAAAAAAGGAACATTCCTGATACAACAACAACAAAGAGCTTTCCAATAACAACAATACAAACACAATAAAATTATCTCAACATTTAATTTGGTCAAACGTACACACAAGTCTTCTAAAGAACAAGTGTGCTAATCACTAATGTCACCAAAAAAAAAAACAAACAATAATGCTGCAGATGGTACATTTTCATCACCTTTATTGAATATGCATGTTCACAACAAAAACACAAGTAACATTTTAAGCGAATCACAGCACCCGGTTGTAGTTATGGTCTTGATTAAATAAAAATGCAATGCTGATTTGAAGCGAGACAGGATGTTTTCCCGAAAAACATGTTATCACTGAGCATTATCCAGGCAGAAATTAGGTTTCTTCTACAGAACCATGAGACATAAAGGAAAGAAGACTACACATGTCCATGTAGGTTATTTTAAAAAAAAGCTAAGAAAAGGAAGGAAGGGGTAGAGAAAATCACTGCACAGAGCTGCATTAGAGGTGCCCTTTTTCCCCCCCATTCTACCCATTTCACAGTTTATGTGGACTCAAATTGTCTTACATGAATGCGGCTGTTGTCCTTTATAGCTCGCTGCAGGTGACTTGTGAGACTGTGATCAAAAGGGGCCCTTTCAGGGCATTTCTGAGTGAGAAAAAAAATCAAATGGGTTTTCATCAGAAGACAAGTGGACTGGCAGCCAGAGGCAGAGCAAAATGTTTCCGCCTTGCGACTTGCTGTTGAAGAAAATGCCAAAACCCACGGAAAAACTAAAATAAGTGATATGGTAAAAAATCACAGTGGCTCTTGGGGGGACAGAGAGGGAAAATGGCGCCCCATTCTTCTATTAGAACTGCCACCAACGGCCAACAGTGTTGTGTTTAAGGATGAAAAAGGCACAAGATTTCTATCAAATTCACTGTGAGAAAAAAAAAAAGTTTTGAAATTCGCCCCACGAAAAGAACAAAAAGAAAAAGAAAAAAAAGTTAGTTTCATAACTTAGGATATTTGTCCGCCGGCTCTTTTTGCAACACACCCAGCCTGAACTCCAGTTCAGAGAAGGGTCACTTAATATAGTGGAGTTAAATGTCAACTCCTCCAGTTTCATTGTCTTTCTGACAGCATCAACAACATCACAGACAAGTCCAAATCTAACAAAGGTCAGCTCTCTTTTTCTGTTCCCGTTCCCTGTTTGTATGCACGAGTGTGTGAGAGTCAGAAAGAATGAGCGGCTGGAGAGAGTGCAGATCTCAAAGTTGTTTAAACCCAGCCTAGCGGTTCAATATCCATCAGATTTATGTCTCTGTTATTTTCCTCTCCTAAACAGTAAGTGATAAACTCTGTGAAGGACACAATAACAAAGATCTACCTCTTCACCTCTCTCTCTCCCTGTCCACTCCTGGTCTCTCTGCCTTTCTCTCTCCGTCCCTGTACCATCAATCAGTCTTGTGGTGATTGCCGTCGGATTACGGGGCTTTTGCTGTCCGCTTCTAGCGATTAACGTCAGGACAAATAAAATGCCCTTATATCCCCCCACAGTGACTGAAGTAAAGATCCAGGCCACATGCGCTGGCGCTCGCTTTGCCACGCATAAGCACATGCAATGCGCAAATGAACCTTAATCTTGGATTCAATCACAGAGTTGTCACCTTTGACATCCATTCCACCTCCGAGCTCTTCTCTGTGTGCGTTTGGTTGTGTAACACAGGTGTGATTTTTCTCCTGTTTGTCCTTGCTTGATCCTCAAATGCGCAACGGCTAGAGATAAAGCAGTGGATGGTGGGTTGTGAACTCAGCCATGATGGATTACGACTGGCTGTGGGGAGTAATGCAAAACAGCTCGACTGAGGAAGAAAAAACACACACACACACCGACAGTACATGTACACATTCACCAGAGAGACGACAAACCAGTTCCAGTGCCTGGTGTTTATCTTCCCTCCACTCCTGCACACACATACAGACAGATGGCAGCAGCGGCCATTGGCACAGTTCCTTATTCCCTCTCTTACAAACATAATTTATCACCTGCCTCTTCAGTGTTTGTGTGTGTGTGTGTGTGAGGTCAGCCTGACCTGATCCAGTGCCACCTTAACCTTATTAGAAAACAAACTGATCACAACAGAGAAAAATGTACCGTGATCAACCCCTGTAGGTAAGATTTCCACTACAGCCAACTGCCCCTTCAACGCCTGTCGCTTAACACACACACACACACACACACACACACACACACACACACACACACACACAGAAGCGGACTCCTACTGAGAATTAAACCTAACTTGCCGTTTATCTTCCCGCCACCTCCCCTCGCCTTCCTCCTTCGCCTGCCTCATTGTTTGTTTTATACCTTCAACAAGCATTTATCTCACAGCTTACGCAACAACATAAACATTGTTCACAAAAATACATGGATACAAAAAAAAAGAGAGATGAATCACAACTCGAATCAAAACAAGATTTAATCAGCAATGTCATTTCAAAGCCTTACATTTTTATTTTCATCTATTTGCACACGAGTTTCCCGTAGATTCAGCAAACAGGGCTTTTGTTTGCTTTATCCTTTCATAAACATGTATGTCTTCTGATTTGTCCTTATGCAACAAGCCAGCATGTGTGTGTGTGTGTGTGTGTGTTTAGGTGCATATGTGTGATTATCTCAGGGTAGTAAGAGGACACTCAGCTGGTCTCTCTGTGCAGCCGCCTCCTCTTCCTTTTGTTCCTCGCTGACTCTGCCCCTGAAAGGCCAAATTCAACAATCAAAGGCAGAACATCCTATATGCACAGCACTCAAATACCAACCCATGATTAAAGGACAGATGCACTAAGCCTTTTGTAAGTAGTTTCAGATGCAGACATCATGGATTTTGCTCCAAAACAATTGTGACATTTTCAGACGGGCACGCAAGCTGAAAGTATGGCACCTATATTGGTCATCACCAGAGTTGTAGGCTCACAGCCCGTTATCAAATCTGAAGTTTTTGACACTTGTACAACTGAATCAACAGGTCTGAATACATTTTTTTTTATTATTGAGACATTTAGAAGGAGCCTCTCCGAGTTTATATTTGATTATGACAAGGTCAAATTAACTTTAGATTCTATAAAGACAGCGGAGCATATCAATGCCATCCACACCGCCCACCTGATCTGACACTCGTGTCAGAGGAGATGCTCTGTTGCTGTCATCTCAGCCTGCAGTGATCCTCCAACAGATTATGAAACCTTTTCTTTTGTATATCATTTTATGTCATCAACCATCCACTCACTTTTCCTGAGATATTCAATGACATTCAATTTATTAGAACGCTTTAGATGTTCACAGCTTTTGACAGTTAGATTTAAAAGGAAAGTTTGGGTTTTTGTTTTGAAATGAAGCTGTATGAGATACTTATGCACAGTCAGTATATTACCCACAGTCGACGGTGATCAGTGTGCTACCAGGTTGGAGAAGCAGACATAAGTCCTGGAACAGAAGCTGAGCAGAGAACTGTTGTTAACATGTTCCACAGAGGGGAAAAAAAAACACGTTTTAGACACATGAAATAGGCCCAAGTGTTGCTGTCAGATCTGCAGGTGGGCCTCAGCCAAAGGAATACGTAAACTGCTTTACGTCCATGCTGCGGTTTCTGTCTGCTGTCTTCTAAACTGAGAGCCCAGACCGCCGTCTGATGTAGGTAACACACTGACTTTGCCTGAATAATCTGGATCTCTTTTGAAGCGTCGCTACATTTTGCTTTTCTTTCCTTTTCTTAGCTTGCTGACAGCTGCATCTTTGATAAAGTCCTCAAATGACCCGTGCCTTTTAAGGTCTGCTCTTCTTGCAAAATTCCATAATTAAGCATTCCCACACATTGTTTTTTTTATCATAACCTAAAGCTATTGTTCCCACAAACACACCCCCATCAGGCTTCAAATGTTATGTTTAGACTTTTAGCCCTGAGTGTAAAGACTAACGAGAGAGCAGAAGCTGACATTCAGATTTTACGGGGAGTCAGTCAAAATAGTCACGAAAGGATCAAAAACATTATAAAATAAAATAATTTAAAATAAAAGCACAGTTCAGCAGAGATCTGGTGCTGAATGTCAGTGCAAGCAAACACAGATGGTAAATCTCAGATGTCTAACTTGAGCTTTTAATAACCAATTTCAAGCTTCTTGTAAGGTTAGTGCAAATGCTGCACCGTATAAAAGGTGCATCCGAAAATTCAGAATATGTCCATTTTCCAAATATTAATGTGATACTGCTGTGAAAGTATGCACTGAATGAAGGTTAGATCAAAGACAGCCAATAGACTGAGGCAACACTAAAGCACAGCTAGGCAGCAGGACGCAGCTGAGTCAGAGCAAAGATAGATGATGAATAGTTGTCTGGATTTGAGGTAAACATAGACTAGGTCATAGCAGACACACGCATTAATGGATGCACTCATACTGCACATAGAATACTGTGGCACGGCCTTCACTTGTGTGTTGTGCATATGTACATACCCCATTAGTGGAATTGTAATGAATGCATTTATATATTTAGGTTTTATACAAGGCTAAAATAAAAAAGTGATGGTGGGCAGCAGAGACCACTCCAGCTCTCAAGTAAAATAAGGCTGAGAGGAGCATTAAACTCAAGAGTCCTCGGGGGGATGGTACCATAAATTTATGTAAAGGAGCAGGTTTTGTGTTAGATGTTTGCAGTCTTACTGCACAAACTGCATTTAAAAAGCAGACTTGTAAAGAATTACAACATTGTTTTTGGTTTTTTAACATTTGCTGTATGGTACAGAACATACAGAATAGTGAAATTACAAAAACAAATGTTAAAGCAGTGATACAAATAAAGAACTATGTTTTGAACATTGTCACATTGACCAAAACTGCTATGTGACAATAATGATGAAGGTGAGATGATACTTGTACCGCTATACCCATGTCTGAGTGTGTACACATGTCTGAGGGATGTAAAGAGCTGTTTTGGGAGCACTCTGTGTAGTATGTGTTAATCCAGTTATTACACATCTCAATGTGATATTCACAGTGCTCTGCTCAGCACAAGGCCTCTAGCGCAGATTATGCCCACTACACACACACACACACACGCACACACACACAAAACATCAACAACACACAGACACACACACCCACACAGTCGTCGTCAAAGCTGAAGTTGTTCTGCAGGCTAACGATCCATTACACACTGCACATATCCGACAGAGAGGAGGACTGACGGAGCACAAAAAAAAGAGGGATTACCCCCCACTGCTACCATTGGAATGGTGGAGGAATGTGGGGACGTGCAGACCAGAGAGCAATGGATTACATGCTGATCATGGTGAAAAGACACAGGGTATGAAAACAGGAAGTTACAAGGCTACACTCAAATTCTCACAGGGCGAACGTACATTTGCCTTCTTGGATATCAACCTGTAATGGGAATGTTAACAGCTACCAAAGCTGCAGCTATTGCTTTTAAGTTCTCTAGGGCATGCAAATGTCTCTGATATATTAACTTTTCAGGTTCGGTAACAATGACATATGGGACTCTACTTTTGTGACACCTTTTGGAGGGGGCCAAACTCAGCTTTGCTGCGCCTAGGGTGTGTCGATACAGAGTGGGATCGTAGAGAAAAGATCAGATATTATCACCATCATATATTACAGGTGGCCATGTTAGAAGCTGTGACAATAGACAGCTAATCGTTCACGCTCACCACTTTTTTTCTTGTAAAGGACGGAGCTCTCCATCTCAGGACAGTTTGAGAATCCTGTGGAGAGTGTTCCTCAGAAGAAATATGTTGAACATCCCCTTGTTTTCATGTTTTTCATGCTTAATAGAGCACAATTTTATTTGTCATTACACTGATCCATACAGGAACCATCTGCAGTTCAATGGACTGGGTGCACAGCAGACATTTTGACATGTCATAGCTGGAAACTAACAGGTCTATTAATAACTGCTGTATTCGACTGAGGGGATGTCCTGCTATAGTGCAAGCTGGTTCACTGTCACTAGGGCACTTAATGGAACTGAGCCAAAATATATATTTTTTTATTTAATTTTGTTTAAAAATATTTTTAAAAATATTGCTCACAATCTATGAATAAAACAGTTGCTTAATGTTCATATTGCAACATATCTTTTTTTTTTTTCTGTGTCCTTTGATGAGCTGTTGCCAGAATCTTGCATCCGCCCAGCAAGTGCTCGCTGAGAGATTGGCAACAAAAAAATCATGGCGTGGAAATTTCAGAAGCTGAGCTGCAACAAGAAAATAAAAGGCTCCAAGCCAAGCTTTCAGGTCTGGAAAGGAGATCCAGACGCAACAACATAAAATATCATTGGTGTCCCTGCAGGTAAGGAGAAAAGGAGGCCAACTGAATTTGTCTCTAACTTGACGCAGGATAATTGCATGGGTGTATCTCACGCAGGAGAAAAAAAGCTTCGGCGTCTTGGGGGACTGCCCTCGATGGATTACGAAGGTCATCGTATCTTAATCTTCCCCGACTACACCCCGGAGGTGATGGAGCAACAGTAAAGCCTCCATGAGAATGCTGCGGGAGAAGGAGATTTGAGTTTCCCAGCCAGACTCCATGTTCTTTACCAGGAGCAAGCAAAGATATTCAGCAATATGGTTGAAGCCAAGAATTTTGTAGATTTGACATTTGAAAATCTATATTTGTAACATAAAGAGAGCGTAAACACACACAGAGTAGGCTTCTATCATTGCCGTTTTCTTTTCTCTTATGCTCAACTTGTTCAGCACCGGTTGTGCCAATGAGGGGGCTGTGAGTTGGAGGTGTTTTTCTCCGCTGGTCCCTGATATGGATGAGGGTAACTGCTTCATTTGGGGAAACCCTGGATGTGGGTTTTGTTCGTGAACTGTTTATTTGAGTTTTTGTTGGCTGTTGTTAGCTGTAAGATTTAACGATACAATGCAATTATCTTTTTTGTTGTTCAATGTTCAAGCTTGTGGCCTTTCAAAGTATCATGACTAAAAACATATTCATATCCTTGGACTCTTGGAATGTTCTTGGTTAATGCCATCCAATAAAGTGTGGTGAAGTTTCCATATCTGGACAGGCTTTCTCTTGCGCCGCCACCCAATATTCTTGCTGTACAAACTCTTGATTTGATGAAGTGAAAGAAGATTACAACATCCAATTTGATCGTCATTATTCTTTCCACTCGCATGTACACAGATCATAAACATGGATCAATGTTTTTGATGATTCCATATGAATCTCTAACACTGACCATACCAAACAGCGCGACACAACACAATAGACCATAGTCTTGTGACTCGAAACCTGTCCCTTCCTAGCTAGGCCTATAGCTGGTGATTTAACCCCTTTTTACTCACAGATCTAGCTATAAATGATTATTTTATTTACACTGTGAGAAAAAGTGAATGTAAATGTTGATGAAAAATATGTAAACTTCAAGTTCAAAGTCTAAAAAAAAAGTCACCAAAATATTATGGAGCAATAGTGCGCTGAGTTGTCAACCTGCCCTGGATAAGCAGTGGACCATGTGAGATATACTCATTCTTGGCACCGTGATCGCATTAGTTTATGAGTGCATGTTACCCACCATGTGAAATGATGATTTGCTTGCTGATCTCGACTTCCACTGCTTCCTGCGCCAAATACTGAAACCTGCTTCCCTGTTTCTGAGGGAGATATTAAGGAAGGTTAATGCTCATAGTAAACCATCATCACCACTCTTAGTCATTAAACATGATTATGATGTACATTAACACAACTTTGTTTGGGTATTATTATTATTATTACGGTTATGATAAAACAAATGCAAAGTGATGTGTTCATCATAGGTGGCCTTACCATGATGGTGTGTTTGCAAACATGTCTTATGAATGTAGTGTGTGTGTGTGTCCGTACCCTTGGCCATGAGTCTGAGTTCCTGCTCCAGTTCATGGAGTGTGCGCGAAGTTGCGTCAATGTCCAGGTCAGGGTCCTCACAGCCCATCTGGTCCACACTACAGATCTCCATGATCTCCTGGGCTGCCCGAGACAGTGGACGAAATGCTGGACCCAACTCTGAGCCCGACCTAGGATTAGATAGGCTGCAGGCAGCAGGAACCAATGTGGACTTGCCAGACTGGTTAGACCCTGACTCTGAATAAGAGAGAAAAAGAGATATATTTAGAGACGGATGTATTGATGTGCATGAAGACATACAGTAAGAGTATCTTACGAAAAGAGCTACAGAAAGTGTGAGTGTAAGAAAGAGATGAGAGGAGGTGTAGAAGAAGAAAGGAGAAAGTAGAGGAAGACAGGGAGGGGTACGCAATTTGGGATTCAGGGAAACAGGGTGAAAGACAGAGAGACGATCATAACAGTCAGTAGAATGAGTGGTGTCTCATCCCACTCCACTGCGAGCCACATCAAATTGAATCAGATTGAACATCCATCCCCACCTGCTCACTATAAATTATATTGAGGCTTCTATCGAGAACCTATGATGGTGTGTGTGCGTGCGCACGCACGCGTGTGTGTGTGCGGCATAAGGATTCCTCATGCTGCGTGCTGTCTAACCAGCTCCAGTGTTAAGTCTTTCATTCTTTCAATCTTCCATTGTCTCCTTAACTCTGCCTACCTCCCTCCTCCTGCTCTCAGTGCCTGGCTCTGTCTTTCAGCTGGCACAGAACCTCCACTTAGTGCTTCACAACCACCTGCACTGTCAAACTAAGCAGCATGGGAGGAATGATGCATGCAGCAGAGCGCTGCTAACACATGTGCCCTCACACATACACACATCCGCGGACTCAATTTACTTCCGTTTCAAAGCAGATAGGACATAGATCGAGATTTTGGTGGCGGACAAAGCTCTGTGCTCAATTTAAAATGTATTCAGTGTAAATTGAGTGTGAGATTAAAATCTGATCTCTCTAAATGACCCCTTTCAAGAGTTCCTGAGGAAAGTCAGATTTCAATCTTACTTTGCATTCAATGAATGTACTATACACACACATGTACATGTGTGTGTATATATATGTGTGTGTGTGTGTGTGTGTGTGTGTGTGTGTGTGTGTGTGTGTGTGTGTGTGTATACTCCATACAGCATATAGCTTTAAGCTGTGATGCACTTAGTGACAAATGTATCTTTCTCACACGATTAATTAAAATGTTAGATATACTGTAACTGACGTCTTTTCAACATACATATAGCTTAAATGAAAAAAAAAGGTAAACCAAATTTGGGTGAACTTGAAAAAGGGGTTCCCCATTCACAAAGAAGCTATTTCAAGAAACTCATCTATGGCACAAGGGAGCCAAAACACAGATGTTTCCGTCAAGAAGCCCTCGTCAGAGTGCTGTCAGACAGAACACTGGAGCGTCACACCGACAAGGCGGCACAACGAGGCACACAGAGTGAGGCAACTTGCAGAAACGTCTGTGCTTGGGTTCCCTCGTGGAATTGAAAAATGCTGAAAACATGCCGAGCATTTCTGATGATAATTAGACGTGCTGAAAAGGCTTGGAGCTCTTCAGTGGCCTTAAAAGTGCAGACCTCCGTTCAAAGTATTGAACTTAACTACACCTTCAGGCAAGTGAGCACAATGCGGGTCTCTGTGCCTCGGGGTAAAACTGTAAATAAATAAATATATAAACAATAAATAGAGTAAGGAGAAGACTGAAACACGAAAACGATAAAGAATTCCATGAATGCGCAAAAGTCTGAGGGCAAGGCAGGACAGTACGGGCAAGATTTATGAGGAAGACTACTGACAGCAAGACCGACAGTGTAGAAGGAACAGAATGGAGGAATGGAATCATCATAAACACAGTTTACTATACAGTAAAATGAGGAGTGTGGAGGGAAAGAGGAAGTGAATCCTGTGAATTGATTAGCAGTTGAGAGTAGTACACACATCACCGAGTAGAAGAGATTATCATTTTATCTCTCAGGTGTCTCTGTTTATTTGTGTAAATGTAAACGCGTGTGTATCAACATAAACAGATTACTGCAGTGTTTCTGGGCACTGAGCGAGGGAAGTGATGAGCGGACATATTCCTGGAACGACTCCCAATCCTGCATGTGTATGTGTACAGTATGTGCGTGTCTGATGTGTGTGCCTGTTTGTGTTTGAGAGTGATACAGTATAATCTCCTAAAGAAACCTGCATGCTTAGTGCCAAGAAAATATGGATATATGCAGCAATGAGATGTATTAATTGTGTATGAAATGGAGATGTGGGTGTGTGAGAGAAATAAGAAAAATAAGGAAGAGCGAGAGCTGGATAGCGTTCGCGGAGACGAGCACACACACGCGTGCGCACTTACCAGATGTTCCTGGTTCATTTGCTGATATTTCTCCTCTCCTGGTAGGTGTGGTTGAGTGAATTTGAATTCCTGTTGGCAGCGTCTGGCTCTCCTCCATCACACCGAAAACCAGGTGTCCTGTACCAGTACTGAAGCTGCTGCTTGGCCAATAACCCACTGACCCTGAAAGAGTGAGTGAAAAAGTAAGAGAGGGGGGCCACAGTGCCCAGAAACATACATTTTATTCTGTCTCCGCTTGGCCCGCTTAAAAAGCATCACTACATGCTCCAAAAACATTTGGAATATCTGAATACAATCTAAATATAATCCCAGGACACAGATCATGAAATGTCACACTGCTATGAGTTGGACATGTGCCTAGCAAATGAAAATAGCAATGCATTTGCTTTGCTATCTAACTCCAACAGTTTGTAATTCCATCTGGATCTAATGCATGGAATAACCTCTTCTCTGTGGCGGTACATCAGTGTTACATAGAATAGAAAGCTGCTGTTTGAATTACGGAATATGGTTATTCATTTTCATGGCTGTTTCATGGCAAATTTAAGAAGTGAATCCAGGTCGCTGTTACAAATGGTTGAAATCATTAAACAGAAACTTCACAGAAAGTCACAGCACGTCTTATTACATTTGATACAATAATCCATGTGTCCGTTCAGAGGCAGCATCTGTACCAAACCAATATTGCTTAACAAGCCTGTTCAGCCAATCCTGACAGCAGCAATACAATTACCGCGCCTTTCTTCTTTCTCTCCAGTGGTTAGCCAATCAATTAGTACTATTGACTGGATGAAGAATCTACTAACTAGTCTAAATCTGCTGCTAATGAAAAGAGGAAAGAGGAGAGGAGTCAGACAGCCGGCTTCTAAACTCACACACAAGAAAATGGAGTGCATTGAAACCCCTGAAAAACAAACGAGATCCAAAAATGACTTGGAAATGCATACAGAGCTAGCATTTGGAAGTTTTTCTGTCAATTTCTTCATCCAATCGTCTGCTTTGATATGAGAATGCTGCCTGTATCTCTGCTCTCCCCTCTCTCCCTCTCTCTCTCTCTCTATGGAGGTTCTGGCCATTGTCCTGTCTATCTGTCTGTCTGTCTCTTTCTGTCTTTCTGTTCGACTGGATGCACATGAGACAGAAACTGCACACTAACAACCTCATTTTCTGACTGACCGGGTGACAGGGAGTAAGAGCAGAAAGGAGAGAGAGGTGGAAAGGTAGAGCAGGAGACATATAAAACCTGTTGGATCTCAGCCTTGCTTGGAAAAAAAAAATAGAGGAGACAGATGGAGGGATGGAGGGACATAAATGAGTGCGGAGTGTTGTCAAGGTGATATTCCCCCTCTCTAACCTTTCTCTCTCATTAACTTTGGAGCTTTAACGATGGTGGCAGAGACAGTGCGGGGTTTGACGAGCGGCTGGCTGCGTGGTGCGAGCAGGGTAGCGGTGCCCTTGTGGGAGTCTCTCACTGTCAACCTCATTCATTTAACGCAGTCTTGACAATGAAACAGCGAGAAGCTGAGCTTTGAGACTCGATGAAGGAAAAGGTTGATAGGATCACATTGGCCTCTAGCTACTTAACCAAACAAAGTATGAATTAGAAATCCTGGCTGAATTAAAATAAAGCGCTGTTTGAAATACATACAGCATTGGACAAGAGTACAAGGTGTAATGAGCACCACGAATGAATTATAGTGTCTGATTCCATCCAAATATTATTACTTTAACTCTGATGCAATTTGGAGGCGCAGGCTAAACCTACCAACAGTCCCAACTTGTTTGACAGTCTGAAGAACTAGTTCATAAATCGTTATGGTAGTAACAAAATGAAAAAGTAATTTTAAAAACCTAGACAGAGTTAATATGAGACGCTTTTAAAACCATCTTGGTACAGCAGTATTTGTTTGGCATAGTTCAAGGTGACAGGAGCAATGAAAGTAAAGTTAAGAGAAAGAAAAAATCCAAAGCCTTGCATTCAATGTCTATGAATTTTCTAGCAATGCACAGATAATAAAATACATTCAAATAAAACAAACGTAACTAAATAAGTGACTGTGCTGCACCAGACTTCCTCTTTTTCTGCACAGTAACTGACCGATTAAACAACAAGTTTTCAGGGCCGTCGTAGGAGATAGATGACACTATCCATCTAGCACTGACAACATGTATTTCAAAACTCCTCACAAGGGTAAAGTCAAGGTAAACTCTGTGTGTCATGTGAAGGACATGAGCATTATTATCTACAGCTTTCAGCCAAGGAAGAAACAAGCAGAAAAAGCTGTCTTTTTTTCACGAGAATGTCTTTGTGATGAAATATGGACTTGCAGTCTGTGTGTGTGTGTCTGTGTTCACCTACCGTTTAAGTAAATGGAGGCCCTAAATATGAATTAAATAGAAGCACGCTGGCTTAGACACGTGCAGGCAAAGACATGCACACACACACACACACACACACAAACACACACTCACACATGCACACACGCAAAAAGGCATCTCGGGAAAGCTCCCCTTGGACCCACCAGTAGTAAATTATCAGTGTTGTCCCCCATCTCTCGTTTTCCAACAAGCAGCCAGAGCTCCTCTGGGTTTAAAACTCATTTTCATCTCTCTTGTAAGCTCTACGTTTTTACATATTTGTTCTAAATCCTATTATGAGGCCTTTGTGATATGAATAACGCTTGCAAATTGGAAAGTATCTCCAGGCAAAAGTTGGACACAGAGGTAATCTCCACAATCTAATCTCTTGAAGTACAAAAACAGCAAAGGCACTTTCTGATGTAGTTTATAGGAAAACATGAGCCAGTTTAAAGAAGAAAGAGCAAATAAAGAAAAAAAAAAATCAGGCACACACATCATATCTAAAAATATTTCTCTTCTTTATCCTACCTGTTGGGCCTGAATCATATGGTGAAGTCTTTCTTGTGTGCACTGAGTCACAGTATGTGTGTTCTGGTGTGTCGGAGTGATCGGAATTCATATCCAAACCCAGAGGCAGGACCCCATCCAGATCACAGGACCGCTCTGATCCAGACCCAGCACTCAGGCCCAGCTTATGCATGACCTGAGGGAATGTGGAAACAGGCAGACAGGAGGGATGGAAGGAAGAAGGGGGTAAGTGGGCATACAAGGGAAGGAGAAGGAGTGAGGCAGGAAAAGATCGCATGAGGGTGAGATGGAGAGATTAAACACAAAGGGAGACAGGGAGGAAGGAAGAAGAAGAGGAAGAAGACATAGATTAGGGTGGGAGTTGAGGAGGCATAGAAAGGAATTGGTAAAGAGAGAGACATGGGAAGAGAGTGAGGGAAGTACAGGAGAAGGAGGAATTAATAGTTTGGTCTCACAGCTTGAATTTCATTTTTATCCTAACTCAATCAGTTCAAAGGACAAACTGAAATTCAATATTAATTTAACTTTTATTATGATAGGTAAGCACATTAAAATGAGTATTTTTTCATTTTTTTCCCTGTGTAAATGCATATTAACAAGCCGGCGTCTTTCACTAGAGATTATTCCCTTCTCTCCGTGTTTCCTTTGTTTCCACTTGATGAATTGATTTTTAATTAACCCCTGGAGCTGGTGAGAGCATCTCACAACAGTGTGGTGGGTTAGCTGTTCTTCCCTCGCAAGTATCCTCCTGTGAGACAGGGGTAAAATGAGGAAGCTCTTGTTCGGTTAAGATTAGATCTGATGCATTAGCATGCTAGCCATAGCACCTGAAAGACACCGCGGATGGGCCGGGAGAAAATAGGAGGGAAGGCATGTGGGAATAGTGTTGCTAAGAGCGAGCATGAAGCAAGGATGGAAAATGACAAGAGGAAGCCGGGGCAAAAAGAAAGAAGAGAGGCATAACAATGAAATGGCAGGAGACCAAACACAATGATACTGTGTAACAGGGAACACTGGAGTACAGACCAGTATTTCAGTAGCTCATCATATCAAAAAGGATGGCACAGTTCCCTGAACTAAGGGATATGGACAGAAGAAAACAGACAAAAAGATGGACCAAAGGAAAGAGAGGGGGGGGGAAGTGTGAGAAATATATGGACGCTGAGAGAGGAAAAATTAGGTCTAAACAGGGAGAGAGAGATGAAAAAAATGACTATCTAATCATTTTAGGAGCAGTTTGATTCAGGTCCAGAGGCCACAGATAACCACCATCTTCACAATCATGAAACTCATTTTGCTCCAGCTTTTTAATAAAGCGCCACCCCCCCTCTATTTTTTTCACTCCTCTGTCACAGTATAAAGGATTCGTACTATTAAATGGCTGATAGGTCATTTGGGACCATTCAAGCGGTGTCTTTTTAATCCACTCTGTTTCTCTTTTCTTCCCTTTATGGTGTGCACCTTTAACATCGCTGCCTTAGGTGTCTCTGAGCTATAGATGGATAATATAAAGTAATTAGTGTGATACAAATGTTATCTGATAGATCAGGTCAGCTACAATAAGAGCCTCTAACTGTGCGTTCTATAGAGTGATTATGGAAAATGCAATGATGTGGTTGTCTAAAACTTCTAAAACTTGCCTATTTATATATTTTATTACCTGGTTTGAGACACTTCAAAGACAAGCATATTGGCATATAAGCTACAGCCTGTGTGGTCATTATTTTATTTGCTTATAGCAATCAAATACTTTTCAGCGCATATGCTGGTTTCAATAGGATGGCTGTTTTATCAAAAGTAATGAGTTCATGTCATATTACCTTACTAACAAGAGACTAGGCCAAGGTTCTTCCACTTAAAAGCAGAAAGCATGTGAGGATATGGAAAAATGTTACCACGGATGGTTCTGACAGCTGTTCTTGCTCATCTGTCTGCAAATCTTCTTGATGAGGCATGGCAGGGATCCCTGGTTCTTCTTCTCCGGTTCTTTCTCTGGTTAAATGTCCGCCCGACAGCGCCTCTTCCTCTGAAGAGTCTTCCTCATATGAAGCCAGACCCAGACTATCACTGGACATTTCATCTCCACTGTCTTCATGAAAAATAGAATTTCTAATTTTAATTATGACATAAAATGTACACATTTCTTCATCATCTTATTGGACTACCACTATATTTATAAGGCTTTCAAGGTGAATAGTAAGGACACGCTGACTGTCCTTGATTTATCACGCTTTGAATCACTGCAAGTCCATTTTCATCTCGAACATCCAATGAAAATTTTAAAATGTGACGTCAGTGTCCTTGACACGCATCAAGCTCTAATAAGCTGATAAAGCAGCATTCAGTGTCAGACTGGACAAAGAGCTGGAGGAAGTGAAGGATGAGAAAGATGAAGGAAAACACAGAGATGATGGATCACTAAGTGAGGTAAAAGCAAGGCGGTAAGCCTAACTCCATCCATTCCAAATAGGCGCTCATACACAAATACACACACATACAGTGTACCTCTGAGAGGCAGCAAAAACACTTCAGACAAATAAATTGCTCTAACATGTATCTAAAGTACTCTTGTGTGAACACGTGTATGCGTCTGCCTAGATGTATGAGAAATCAGAGTGTGTCTGCATCAGTCAGTCCTGTGTGTGTGTGTGTGTGTGTGTGTGTGTGTGTATGTATGTGTGTGCGTGCACTAGGGGAATTCAGGGCCATTCTTTACGGTGCAATTACCTCCCTGTCTGTTGTAGCATTATGTCAGGTATTTACTTAAAAACCTAATCGATATTAAAAAAAATAAAGAACACTTTTTATGGTCGGATCTAAATTGACTTTGACAGCCCGGTGGAATATAAGGAAACCATTACTGTTGAGATCCACAAGCATTTTATTCATATAAACTGCCACTGGCCATTGAGAGTTGTGTTGAGACAAAATGTAGCCTGGCAGTAAAGTGTTCTATCAGGAAACACTTTACTGCGAAGGCCTGTGCTTCCCCATCCATAAATATGCATTCTTTTTTCTGACCCAAATTTTGGTCCCCAAAATGTATTGTATAAATCAATAAACAATACTGTCTTGAAATGTGATTCTATCACAAATGGACTATAGAAGCGCACTGTTTGTAAAAAGAGTCATAGTGCAGGATGTTTAGGTAGATGGGCATACAGTGTATACACTATATCTGCCTTCAGGATTTACTTACATCTAACTCTGACTATTTCAGGCTCAAATTTGTTTTTTAACTTATTTGCTCTGGCTGCTTGAAATGTTTATGCATGGTAAAAGAAAAAGCCTGAGCCTAAAAAAAAAACAGGACAATGAGGACAAACTACAATAAAGCCGAGTCAATGTTAAACTTTCAAGTACAGTGTGGGTGGCTGCTGAATGAGATGTTTGGAAGACATCACAACAGGTCAAAATTCTTTCAGCTCTTGTGACACTACAGAGGTGCAAGTGTGAAATCAGTTTACTGCCATGCCGCTCATTCCTATTACACTGGTGGCATTCGGCATTCAGCAGGGCAATCAAGTACTTAACTTCAGAATAACATCTAGTTGCGTGCACGAAATTTAAGCGATGCCAAACAGGAGGCCTCGATGATAATAAAGTTCTTGATAATAGAACAATTTGAGTTTTCACATTCAAGACTGAACCCCACTCTGACTATTTCTGGATCTATGCCATGAGAACTTTTTATAAAATGCTAAGTAGAGGTGAAAAAGCTCTCTCCAAATCACATGATAATCGTTAGAGCTGTTAATTATGAGGTGCAAATTGGCAAATACTTTTTGAATAATGAGGAATCTTTCACGGAGAATCGTGTCTCAAGAGGGACCAACTGAGAAGAAGAAGTGTATCACTGGCATACATATGAATGTAGGAGGGCTGATTTCTGATTGCATGTGTTATTATTTATATAAATAGCGAGGAGCGCTGTTTGTGCTCTTGGTGACTGGGTATAGGTGTGGCATCTGATGCTCCGGTTGTAGTCCCCTCTCCAGTGAGATACACACTTTGATCTGCAGCTGAAGTCCAAACTACATCACCATCACAGAGTAGTGGCGCGTCATACTGTTAAGAAGCTCAAATGTGATCATGTAACCAGAAGACGTGTGAAAATACTTTAAATCCAGGCCAGCTCTGATAAATAGTAAACTCACTGACCATTAGCAACTAATTAGTGTTCTTGTCACAAACTCTAGACCATCAAGTCACACAAACACATACAGACAAAGAGCGGCTACAATTACAATTCACTTACCTATTGATAGCTCCTCTTCCTCCTCCATTTTCCCAGCCAAAGGAGGATTCTGAATGACATTTAACCGATGTGATGGGAGTGATGGGATACACGAAAGTGACAGATCTGATTCATGGTCACCAGAGACAGGCGTGGAGGACATAAAAAGTGGGGCATCCTCATCTGCTGGAGTTGAGCTGGGTCTAGAATATGCATCCAGGGAGGACTTAAAGAGAGACAAACTGGAGAGGCTGTTTGCAGCTGGACTTGGGTCCAGAGATTTTGGTGGTGTGTTTGGACTGGAAGACACAGGTGACAGGGACAGCTGGAGTTGATTAACTAATAGTAGAGACTCTGGTTCACAGAGGGAATGTTGGGATTGCCTTGAGGACTCCAGATTGCTTGGGGGCGGTTGGGAAAGCTTCAGTGATGAGATTGGTTCTGGGAATAACCGGGGAGATTGGGGTTGCTCTGGTAACAGAGACGAGTCTGAGCCTTTTTGAAGTGGGGTTGATTGGTAAACTTTGGGCAATAAGGCTGACTGAGTGGAGCCTGATGGTGATACTATGAAAGTAGACCTAAGAGAGAAGGATGGAGAAGGGGAGAGATGCTCTTCTGGGATTAGTGGTCTGGCACTAGCCAAAGGGGAAACATCAGGTAGAAAAGAGAGAGGAACATGTGGGGATTTAGGGATTTCAGTTTGGGAATGTAGTAATAAGGGAGAGGACAAAAGTCGTGGTGATCCACAGTCAGGTTTTGATTTATGGACATCGGTGAAGCAATTGGGCTTTTGTGACATTGAGGTTGGTGTCTTGATTGATGTCTTTGAAGTCCTTGGAGTCTGATCAGCGGGGCATGCTGATGGCTTACTTTTAGAGGGTGATGCTGTGTAAAAATAGCACAAATAACAATAAGGGTATGAGTTGCTGTTGTGGTGACATAAATTTTTCATTAAAAACACACCACAAAGGATTTTTTCACCGGTATAGAAATGATTAGGTTTGTCCTTGGCAAGGGCTAAGCCGCAAGCTTCAAGTGCTTAATAATGATTTGCCAATATCATTCATTTCTTTGTTTCAGTGTGGCCAATATTCAACACACATCAACTTTTGCAAATGACTCAGCATGTGTAAAAGACAACAATGTTCTAACACTGAGGATGTTTCATGACAAAACTAAGGCTACATTGCCAGCCACATACCTCTTTCAGACATTTATTTTTGAAGGCTTTTAAAGATGCACCGGTTACTCTATTTTGAGTTTTCCCATAAGTTTTCCTGTCAGATTTACAACAAATGTACCAAAAAAAAGTCACATGAATTTTGATATGACTTCATATGTCACATTCAACACACATTTTAGATGTATTACATTTTAAAAGGGAAGAATTTCTCCAGTAACACAACTAGAGAAAGCACCAGCTTACATTCTATTGAGTGTTCTGCTTGTGAAGTCTGAGGCTTAGATCGATGGAGCTTCTGAGTTGCTGTGGGTTGGTGTGCTGGTGCTCTAGACTGCAGACTGGGAGATGAGTGGCTGATTCTTGAAGACACACCACTGGTTAAGGCCGTTTGGGGCACCGATGTTCTTCCCTCACTGAGGACCTTTGGAGCAGAGGGGACCCTGTGTGGAAAACAGAATGAATGAATGTTAGTGGCTGCTATATAATGTAATGTTTTAACTATTGACAGCAGCCTCCACGGCACTGCTCTTTCCATTGTGTTAAAAGCTTTGGGCCACGATGAGTCATATAACATGAAGTGGCTGGATGTGATAATAATTATCTTCGTTTCCTTTGTCTCAAAAGGAACAAAAAGCGAATTCAATCAAGTTGGACACCTGCTGTTCACCTGATCGTTTACCACCTGCTGGGAAATGTTCGGAAATTACAACTTGACATTTGCACATTGTTGTTTGTCACCCCATGAGTGTCATCTACACAGGTGCTGAAAATGTATTTCAGCTACAAATTTCCCTGCGTATACACGTCTACTGTAAAGTCAGTATGTTGGATTGCAATCTCTGGACTCCATGCTGAAAGACTGATGAACATCATTTGGTCATTAATAAATGGAGATGCTCTCATTCTTGTTTAGTGCATTTAGCAAAATGTTCTGTGAAAGTCGGCTGTCGATGAAAAGTGATTATATAAAACTGATTGTTTCTAACAATCTAGACAGATGTAGCTTTTTCCACACTGTCAAGGAGAATGTGGTGACATAAGTTTTTGTTTTTTTTAAATTGAGGCTCACTTTCTGTTGTTGGCAGTCCTCTGCTCAGCGACAACATCTCCATCCATGTCTCTGTCACTCTGTAGAAAACAAAAGAGGACACTGTCGTCACACATGAATGAGACCGTGAGCTAGAAATGCAAAGAAATATTATGCTGGTGTCTGTGAAGCGTTGTGTGCAGATGTGAGTGTACGTGTGTCTACTTCGCCATTTGCCTTGTCTAGATCCACTGTGCATGGTCATGAAGGTAAAACACTTCTGTTAAAATATAATGCGTCAGTCATTCTCACCTCATCCAGGTATTCTATGGTGAGGCACGATTCAGGTGTAGTAATCTGAGCCTCAGCCTTGCCCCTGCTGACAGGGACAGCAAACAATGATGCACAGTAGCGACGAAAATCCTCCTCCTGGGCTATAAATGCGCCCACGCACACATACACAGACACACACACACACACACACACACACACACACACAAACACACATATCAAGACAGGGCAAGAATGTAATGTAATGTGCTGCAATATGAGTGAGTCAGGGCATTTATTTTGTTTTTGTTTTTTTTTGTGCCTGCTGCATTTTTTCCCCAGTTATCTCAGAATTATTTTTTTACCTACTGAGTCACCAAAATAATAGTAATATTTAATAACTTTGCTGTTTAGATTTATTTGTTCTTTAATGATGAAAGTAAGAACGATTCAATTTCAACATTTGCACTCACAGCACTGAAGGTGACTAGTGCAAACTTAAATTGATGAACACAAGATTGAATATAGCTAGGAGATCCAAACTGAACCTGTTTCCATTAAATAGATAATTAAATAAGAAAATTACCAGTGGAATTATGCTTTGATGAAATTAGTTTTTAGCATTTGTTTTTTTGTGCATTCTTCACATACACATACTTCCACCTCAAAGCTCTCAGAAAGGTAAGTAAAAAAAAAAAAAAAGACCAGGCAATTAGAGCCGGTTGATTGTTTACAATGGCGTAAACCAAGTTGAAAATTAGAGGAAAAAACATTCAAAAGAAAGACGTGTGCTGTGTATTTTCAGGCGTTTGCATCCAGCACTTCATTTTTCGGTCTGAAAAATGTGACTGAACATATACTGCACTTCAAACCAACAGGGAAATTTTCTTCTCTTATACTCTCCTCCTCCAGGGATCAGAGACCAGGGTCATACAGAGCTGCACACTTGGATCTGTATTAATCTATTATGTTAACGTTGAAAGCTATTGCAAGCACAGCAGGGGATGAACAGAGATCTTCCTCCTGATGACACTACCCTGCTGCTCAGAGGACAGCAGATGTGTGTGGTAATCTAAAGCACCTGTATATCTGTTTGATTATTTGTGAGCGCCTAAAATCTACAAACCATTTCAGCTCATATGTATCCTTGCATGTGGTTATTCGTGCAAGAATACATATGTATGACTACATCCAAGGGGGACTTACCTTGATAGGCACATAACACATATTGATAAAAATATTATTATTTACAATACTAGATACTTGGCTTTTGATGTTATTTCTCCCTTGTAATCCAAATAATAACAAACTGCTTGCTAGGGTCTCATTTTCTTTTCATAGATTTGTAATATTTTCAGTCTATGTCTTTCTATACCACTGCGAGCTACCTACTGTATTTATGCCACCTCCCTATCACTCTCTCTCTCTCATACTAACAATCCTCCTATCACATCACCACATGGGTCTGACAGCTCAGGAAAATGAGAATTTAAAACAAGGGAGGGCTCCCCACATGATTCCGGAAAACAGCTTTTATTATTCATGGACACACACATATCACACCCTTTCATATTCAAAGACAGGAGAGGAAGAGAAACTCCGCAACCTGTTGTAATTGGCATGTGTTAGGAAAGTTTGAAGCAGGTGGAAGGAATAGTTTATCAGCTGCTGAACAGCTCTACATTTCCCAAAGACACTGCTGTCTTCTTCACATCATCAGTGAAACAACGGAATATCAATTATTAAACAGTCAGCAGAGAGAAATGAAATTCATGACATGAGTAACTGTGTTTTTAGTAGTTGGGGATGAGTATATTTAAGAGCTGAAGCAAAACAACCACTTTTCCATGAATGGTTTAAAAGGGCTACAGACATGTGAGGGAACAATGACTTGTGTGACTTTCAAACTTGCCTCAGGTATACAGTATGGTATTCAAGAGTATTTAAGAGGTGTGGATATAAGCACAAGTGTCATTTTTTAAAGAAGTGTGCAGATCTGCCAGTTTGACGTCAGTCAACTGTAACTGTTAATCAAACTTTATGTAATGTCAAATTGCATATGTGTGTAAGGAATGTACATTTTTAAAAATCATGTGCAGAAAGTTTCTTGCACTTTTACAACTAATGTGCAACCTCAAGTAATTTAGACTCATTGCACTGCAAGCTGTGCATGGAGAATAAGCAGCTGGCTTCACTCCCCAAATCTGTTGAAGTTCTCTGAATTTGCATCGTTTATATTATAACTGCATGCACTCAAATCTTATATGCTATACTATGGATCTTTGCATGCATTAAAGTGTATAAAATTCTCCCAGTGATCCCAGCAGAAATTCTTACGTCCTTTAGGGCGAAATACCCCAACCTTGGGTTCAGTAAGATTTCTAAGAATGGTATAATTTTATTCGCTTGATACATTTTTTGATGGATCCCTCCATGCCCTTGGAAAAAGTATGACAAAAGTAAACTTCACTCTCATAACAAATTCTCAACTTTCTCAACTAAATGAGAATTTTGCAACTTCTCTGGGGGGGAGAAGGTTAAGGAAAACTTCTTTGGGGAGCTTTCTCAAGAGCAAAGCATTTTCCACTCAATATAATTATATAACGACTTGCAAAAAATGATCTAATTCTCTGAAGTAAATGACGCCGATTGAACTTCGTTCAGCCTCGTTCAAGATCTGACTGAAAAAAGTCTCGTCCCCTAATAGCTTTTCCACTATCCAGAGGTTATTCTCGGATATCATGTCTGCTTTTATGTATACTGCAACAACAAACAAGACATTCATCTAAAGTTCAGTGTTGTATCATTAAGTCCTTTTTCAAATTAAATGTTTTGTTCTGGGTCATACTGGTCGCTAAAAGCTTGTTTGAAAAATCCACTGAAAATGGGGGAGAGAGAGAGAGTGATTTGTATGTTTGGATTGGATTTATAAAAGTGTAACTTGTGGTTGAATGGCAGGCATTATTAAAGATGCTGGGGCAGGGAGAGCAAGAAATGAGAAAACTACAAAGCAGACTATTTATAAAAGTTGTAATACTTAAGAGACAGGCAGTGTTTAAAGCTGTATAACTTTACTTTTTAGACTGTTGTTAAGGCATCTCTGATTTATTAAAGCAGGCACAGAGAAGAACTGCAAGAAATATGGATCATTTATAATGTGCACTGGAGTCCTTAAAGGACAGTGCAGTTACTTAGAAATATTAGTGAAAACCTCAATTTACTGTCAAATTTGTGTGGTTACCTTGACATCTATTAAACATGGATTTGAGGACCACGGGGAACCATTTTGACCTCGAAGATGTTCAAAGAAACAGCCATTTCAGACAGACAGCTATCAGGATCCAGGTCCAAGCAAGGACTTGCAGATCCTAACAAGGCCGAGATTGGAGTGAATCTTGATTGATGTGATGAGAGGCAGTTGACAGCCCCAGGGTCCAGAGGTTTGGAAGGGGAGAGATAACCGTGGTCTACCCCTCTCCTGACAGCTTCGGCTGGGGGCCAGGCAGCCAGGGCACTCCCCTGACTGATGAGCTTCAGGCCCTGAGCTTCAGACTTACAGGCCGACCCCCACCACCCCCTTTCCCTACCCCATTCCTTACCCAGGCAGGGTGCAACCTGTCAGGCATGAGCCGCCTCTAGCGGCCCTCTGCCCACACAATCACAAGCAGTGATTACCCGTCACACAGCCACGGACGAATGGGCAGGCACTGATACGCCTGACCCGCAGTGAGGGAGAGGTTTTTTACTTTTGCTATTGTGTGTTTATATGTTTGTGTAGGTGTGTGGGTGTGTAGGGGTGTTTGTCTGTGTGTGTGTGTGTGTGTGTGTGTGTGTTGTGCGCCTGTGTACAGGTCATCTGTCAAACTACTCTGTCCTTAGTTCATTCTTTGTCAGAGAGCCTGTTTCAGTATGTACATCACAGAGGTGGTGGTGTCCAGAAAGAGCATGCAGCTGTCAGACTGGCACTATGTCAACATCCATTTAAGTGTCAAAAGGTTCTCATGAACACACAAACATGTGTGTGTGTGTGTGTGCGCGTGTGTGTCTTTGTGCGTTCAGATGCATTACCTGTTAGGCTGCTTGCCGCCTCCTCAGTTTTTGTGTTTGGACACAAGTTTGAATCTCTGCCAAAGGCCAACGATGGTTGGTAAGTTTCAATCGGTGTCCTAAAAACAAAAAACTGTATGTAAATCAATACATACACACCAAATGAATAAAAACATTTACACATACAGTACTAGTCAAAAGTTTGGACACACCTTCTCGTTCATTGGCTAATAAATACTGGTATGATATATAACAACAGACTCCAGGCTATAAACTAACAAGTAATGATAAAGACTCTAACAATTGTCTTATCTTCCTGTTTTCAGTCTTACACTTCTTTTCTTTTACTCCCTTATCCTGAAACCTGAATGGGTAAATGATGAAAACTGATGCATGTATGCATACCGTTCGGTCCTCTTCTTGGCTTATTCTACTGTATACCCAACCTAAATACTGTAGCACATACCTGTGTCCTTCACACTGTCTCTCTTACTTACCTCTATTCCCTATCTGTAATCTAATCGAGACAAAGTTCAAGGCCAATGAGTTCACGCTTCAGGCGGCCCATAAGGGGTGACTGGGGAAGTCACTTGTACTTTATAGCTTTTCCTTTGAGCATGTCCTTAAACCTGGCAATGTTTATCTGTTCTCTGTCTATTTAATGTACTCAGATGGTTATATTTAAGCGTCCTTTCTCCTTACATACAGTACTTTATATGCAGAAGCCTCACCAGCCTTAGGCTGTTTGCATTTAGGCTTTTGCCAGAAAAGAAAAGAATAATATTGATCTTCTGGTCTTGCATTTTTAGCTACCTTTAAATATATGTTATACATAATATTAAAAAAGAATGATGGAGCACACAAGAAAGAGACCTCAATCAAAATTTTCCTGGTTCAAGCATCCAAAGTGCTAACATTTAGGATCCCCAGAATTACCTTATATCCTGTAAGGAAAAGCTAAAGGAGAGTTTCCCTACAGAAGACTCATTTATAAGTCTCTCTAAAAGGGAGAAAGTGGGATAGTGCTTCATATATGGGATAAAATACATAACCTAATACATAATACAAACAGATGCCAACCCAATTCACTGGGATGTCACTCTCACTTTCAAAAAAGATAGCAGAGAGTAGAGTTTAGCAAAACTAAGAAAAGATCCAGCAGTAAATGAGACACAGTTGAGGTGGTTCTTATAAGTCACAGGGTATTCAGGAATGCAAAGCTCCGCCAGGGGCGGCAGTTTTGATTTGAGCCAGGTCACAGTGAGGAATAAGATGTCCAAATTGTGAAAGGTGTCAAAGTTAAATCAAGGATTTATTAAAAACAGCAGGAGAAACAAACTTGAGATGCTGAGGTTTGCAAGCCCCTTTCTAAAAATCTGGGCAGCTGAGGAATGTAGTGAAGTTGTCAACATAAGAAGTGTCTCTGTTCCTACATCATCCTCTTAACAAAATCTGAAGCTGACGTAGAGAGCTATACGTCACATCAGATTGGAGACGACGCACTGCTTCCCGGTGTCCAGCAGACCATCCATGAGGCACACAAATTCTTCATTATTTAAACATCTCTTAGACTAATGGAAATAACCTTGTTTGATGTCCTCGGCAATAAAGCAAAGTAAAAGCAAGAGGGATTTGACAGAGATGAGCCCTTCAATAGGACCATTATTGCTGCTATATTTGCCCTGTGGACAGCGGGTTAGCTCAATCAAATTTGACATTTGTGCCAAAAGTGCTTTATGGAAGTCACCACATATATCAGAGGTAATATTTCCACCATTACTCCAACTACTCAAGCTTCTATTTCTGCACTCGAAGCTAAAACTTGGGTTTGAAGTAACTGTATGGCACATGTCAAATTAGCTGCTTCAGACCAGACGGAGAGGTCTTTATTTGAGAACACAATTCAGTTTGTAGTGAGAAAAAAATAAACAGCTCAGAAAGTGTGAGGCGTGAGGATCAACAGCCTCACTGGACAAACAATGTAAAAGTTTGGAGTATTACAGACAAGATGGAAAAAGTCCACGAGATTCAACATTTTTTGTTGATAGAATTGTTGGCATCAATGTTCAAGCATAACATTTCCTCTGAATGTTTAAAAATGAAAGAGGTTTCCTCTTTTTCTAGCTAAGAGCCTATTGCGATGGCGCTGCCCTTGTTCTTTCCTCGCACAGTTCTGGACCGACATTATCAGCCCACTGGAGATAGCTACTGTGAAATACATGTGTTTTGTGCACACAGGCCACCACTATGTCTTTTTGTGTGTAGTCCCTAACATGGCAGCTAGCAGAATAGTTATATTTTTACTTTGAGAAACTCGTTCTTTATTTGTCTAAAGCAACCACACATGCCTTGTAGATGACCAATATTTTGAACTGTTTAAAAAACCATGTCTTTTTCCCTGGACAAGAAATAACTCGACTATAACATCACATCGGGCCAGATTTGGGTTTTAAATTTGGCAGAACAAGTCGGGTGCAGTCAGGTTAGGTCTTACAGACACGGGTAGGGGCTGGTTCAGATCTCAGTTCTATCCCTGTGCAGACTTTTATTTCAGGGTTCAGTGCCTTGATCACAGATACTTTGACTCTGGCAGTTGATGGAAAGGTGAGCGTTCACATACCCCACCGCACTGCCCAGCCAACTCAGGAAATCAGATTGATGCCCCCCTGGTCACAAGCTTGCTTTCTGTAACCTGCAGGCCATCCACAAATCTAACGAGGTGACAGAGTTTATGACTCTAATATAGCTTAGCACTTTTAGCAAATTCCTTAAAACTCTTTCCTACTCCACGCTCTCCCCTTCCTTCACTCTCTTTCCCATTATTGCAGAAGCTTGTTAAAATTCAGCCTCCCACTCTTTCTTTCTGCAAGCCAGCCAGTCTCTCTCTGTCTCTCCATTAAGCTCTGCCACCATCACCGCTGCAGGCTTATTGCACTCTAGATTGGCTCTCTAGTCTATTCCACAGTTAAAGGCTGTTACAGCTGGGGACTTAGAGCATTCCAGCTCAGGCAGTCAGCGGGCCTAAAACTGCACTCTGCTCTCCTCTCCCCTGGCCTGCTCTCCAGTGGGCTACTCAGCCCAAAAGGAGCCGCTTAAATAAAGGACTATAATAATGGGACCTGCTGAAGCCGGGCCCTCGGGCAGTCTACTGCACAATAAGTGCTGAGAAACTGCTTTGTACACTGGTGGCTTATGTAGGCTGACTATAGAGAGGCATGGTGGCAAGAGAAGGTGTGTCTGTGTGATGCGAAAACGGTGTGTGCACATGTGAGTGTATCTGTGTGCCCAGTAATGGAAGAGGCAAGAAAGAGTACGGCGGTCCCAGTTGTACATGTAATGACCTGAACCAGTTGACAAGCAAGTGACCTCTGTATGTGTTTGTTAAAGTGTTTGTATCTATACTACAATTGTCTGGTACTCATGGGCACACGTAGACATGATTGTTAAAAAAGAGAAGAAAAAATGACGCAGTGATGCAACATCGAAAAATGGTATAAAATAATATACATGAAAATAAAAAAAGTATCTCTGATCTCTGAACTGTCTTCAACAGCTTATAGTCATTTATAGCAAAAGCTTTATGGCAACATGTGCATGGTGTCGTGGTTGTTGATATTACAAAAACAAGTACGGCATTATTCCAAATTCATAATTAATTTGGGAAAATGCACTTCTTGTCCAACATCACAGTCGGAACTTGCCATTTTCTATCCTACTCATCTTTAGTCTGACTAATGCATAATACAGTAAGTTCATGACTTCTAAGCCCTCCAAGAAAAAAAAGCAGTCCATACTAGAATACTTGGAAATCATCCCGTTTCAAGAAGGAGCAACCGCTTCGAAACTTCAGTTGGCACCGGGAAGAGAACAGGAGATCAAGGTAAGGATGGAGCAGGGAGACGTGGAGGAGTTATTCAAGACATTTCTTGAAGTTGACAGAAAGGCCAGCTGCACACCCAACTTTTGAAGGTTCAGGTTTTCCTAAAAATATCTATTTATTTTGTTATTTATTTATCAGTAGACAGCCTGATTGGACCCAGTGTAGACACTGTCAGTCCGTACTGCATACTGAGTTCTGCTTCAGTGTAGTATTTCTACATGAAATATGTCTGACACACTAATGACAAATGTCAAACCTCAACAAGTAAAAGTAGAATAATAGCTATGTAAATTTGTCGTTATTAGAGGAATAGTTACAGTCCTTAGTTTTGAATGGTCTCACATTAAAAGCTGCTGTAAAATGCATGATAAACACATAAGTACATCATAGTCATTAAACATAATTGTTGTAATCATAACTGCCTTGCTTAGCAACCACTTGCAGCCATTTTATGTACCTGCGGTTCTTCTTGAGAAGCAGTCTGTCCATGTAGGTAAGGTTGCTTTCTGTGAACTCCACCCTGACAGGTACCCTGCCTTCTTCTCCTCCTCTTTCTCGTCCTTCAGCTCCTCTGTTTGGAGCGAGGTCAGCCTGGGTCGCCATAGCCGACACTGATACTGTAGAAATATGGGGGGGGAGATCACACAAAACTAAAGTTAAGAGAGGGGTAAAGGGAAACATCGCCAAAAGGAAAGAACAAGTCAGATGAAGGTAGAAAAAAGGAGCAGGAAAACATCATTTGCCAGTTTCTCAACACATTTCTGAAAACACTTCCCCTCAAGAAGTGAGAAAACACCTTGTCACCACGCCATGAGTGCCAAAACACAAACAGACAGGAAACAGCCCCCTGGGAATAAGAAAACGATGTACACAATACAAAAGGAACATAGCAAGCGCATGAGAGAAAGGAAAAGATAGAGGTAAGAAAGAGAAATGTTATGATTGTACTCTAGACACTTTGGCAGTCCACAGTGGCGGCTTTAAATTGGGCCTGGGTGCCATTGGCCTGACAGAAATAATTAGGGCTGGAGGGGCTAGCAGCAATTTGCAGAGCAGAGCTAAGGGAGAGAGGAGCAGAGTCTGTCCAAGCAGTAAAGCAGAGAAAATAGGAGGCCTAATAAAAAGCCCAAACATCTAGACACATACACACACGACCTGGAATAATAGTGCTAATAATACACATCCACATAAACCTGGGCACACAAACACTGTGGCACATGCGCACACGGAGCGGCACGGTCTGTGTGAAAGAGCATAAAAATTGCCTGACGCAGTGGAGCTTGTACACATACGCATGCACACAGCTGAGGCGATTAGTGCTGTGGTGTGGAGTAGGGCCACCCCTAACAGTCCTCTCATTATCTCAATATGCAACAGCCATGGATTACCCTCCTACTGCAGTGGTAAGCACTTTCTATAAGGCCTTAACAGATCAGAGCACAGACAGGGAGAGGGGGAGCGAGAAAGCTCAGGAGCAGGTGAAAACGGGAGAGAAGGAGGACAGGAGGATGTAGTGGGCCAAAGTGGAAAAAAAATATAAACACATTTACTCAAGTGCTACTTCATACATACATAGAATTTTGCCTTGAGTGTTGCATTGAGTGAGAGAGTTGCAGTAGTCTAATTATTACTCATATAATTAATAATTATCCTGTCCCAAAGCAAAGAAAAACTCTTAAATGAATGTGACATTCCATGTACACTTTTCTACAGAATTAGTCTACGCTACATTTGGACCACTTACAACATACCACGGCAGGTGTCAGAAATCTTATTGGGCTTATAACCTCATTGCCAACAACCTGCGTCCAACAACACTCTTTCCAATCAGTGGGTCCTGCTGTTTGTTACCATGTTGTGCCATGTGTAGGTCTGCGTGCCTACAACCATGCCTATGCAGTTTGCAGTTCACCTGGCCGGACAGGTGTCCACATTGCCTCCTCACTCCTGGGCTCTTCTCTTCTTCCACCACTCTTCTCTCCTCTCCACTGTCTGAGAGCCTCCTGGAAAGATCTCGCAGACTCTTCCTCATTGTACACTCCTCTGAGAAGAGATGCGGGAAATCCCACTGCATCCTCCCTTTTCTGAACCTCTTCAGTCATCTCCACTGTTTCCTGATTCACAACCAACACCTGCAAAAAAAATGAATATCTTGTGATTTTATTAATAGTAATGGGTGGCCAATATGTGATGTAAGAAAGGGAAGCTTCTCTACTGTACATGAATATCATTACTGAAGGTTAGTGGTACCATAGATCGAATACTTGTTTCCCGGTAAACTAACACAAAAAAATCTAATTTGTTCACTAGATATTAATTGATGGATGAGTGCAAAATTATGGCAGGGACAGTTAATGAGATTCTCAATGCTGCTGGCACACTAGTGTCTGCTGATTCTGCAGGCAAGGACGGAAAGGAAAACTCTAAAGTTTGCTTACAGTTTGACCTTGACTGCACATTTCTTGATACACGTTTGAAGAGTGATGGTGAAAGTGCCTTAATGTATTTATCTCCAAATTTGACCTCTGAGCTGTAGTCAGTTTAGGTATGTGACGAGCTTCACCAATAAATAGTAATCATAGCATAAGATCTCAAGGATCTGTATCTGTATCACAGATCACTTAAGTTATAAGTTAAACATTAGATTTCTATATACAGTATACCAGTCCTCTCAGTACCTTTTGACCACAACTGTTTGAAATTACTGCTGTGTGAATAAGGTCAACTGAGCTCTGTGGTGTAAAGAGTCTGAAATGTCAATCTAACTGTTCTTGCCAGACTTAGACTGTTGGGGGGCATTTTTTAGTCCAAAGGTACACGCAGTTCACAAGCCTGCCTGCAGATACAGCCTGTGGATATAGCATCAATTAGGGTTTGTTTGAAAGTCTTTTCAATTGACTCACAGGGTGCAGAGGTAACACACACACGGTGCAGAGGCGTGTTTGACATGTTCCTGCTGTATTGTCACAGCAAGTGAACTATATATGGAGAGGAATTTCATTTATGGGTCAATCACCATTGCTGTTAAAGTAAAGCATTTTTCTTTTTATGTATTCTCCTACACATTTTGAAAAAATAACAAGATGTGGATATATTTGAAACTTGCTAAATTGATAAATACAGATTAGCTTTAATAAATAAAAGATTCTGTATTGTTTCCAACACACACAAAAATTGGAGGATAGGTGTGTTGGTGGGCTTTGACCTGATGTTCTTGTCCAGAGGAAACCCTTAAAACAAATGTAACTTGTGTTGTCAGGAGCTAACAGCTCTAAGAAGCCAAAAAGGCCACATACCCAGATAGCAATGTTAATAAAAGCCCCATCATCACTTGCAGACTGTCTGCACCTTTAGTAAGAATCGTCTAATTATTATTACACTGTTTTTTTTTTTTTTTAAAGATTTTTTTGCCTTTTTCAAGCTTTATTTCCGACAGAGAAGAGTGACAGGAATGCGGGGAGAGAGAGACAGGGAATGACATGCGGGAAAGAGCCACAGGTTGGATTCAAACCCTGGGCTTCTGCAGCAAGGACTGAGCCTTCACACATGGGGCGGCCACTCTACCAACTGAGCTAAACGCCACCCTCCTGTTATTTCTTTTTAAGAGCAGCTTTCTTTTGCTTCACCAAAAGCTCTATAAAACAAGCCTTTTCTTATCCAGTTGCAGGAGACGCCCTAAATGGGCCACCATAGTGGTTTCTACATTATTGTGTTACTTGGTAGAGAAGGCTGTGGAAGTGCTTTCTGTTTGTATGTTGTGTATATACTGTATGTTGCTTGTAAATTGATGAACTGTGTTCTTCATCCTAAACTCAGCCCTTGATCACATACAGTATACATTACTTGTAGTAGCGTGTGACTTAATGCAGTAAGTAACAATAAAGATGACCTACCTGACTGGGATCAGGGTGAAATTGCATAGTTTGTGCCACGGCCTTAGATCCTTTCTCTGGGCTCTGAGCTTCTTGTGTGGTAATTACATTGGACTTGATGGTGCGATTGGGACTGGGTTTGGAACTGGGATTAAAACTTGTAAAGGTACCAGGATGGGAGCCAGGGTTAATCTGTTTCTGGAAGCGGCTGACAACATCTCGAGTGCTCACATGGGTCTGTAGATCAGTCTGCAAAAAAAGGCCATATATAGAGCATATCACATATATGAGATATATACTATATATTACATACACTCAATGCTCATTTCATTAGGTCCAATCTAATTTGGTCCAATACACAGCTCTTCAAAAGTCAACAGTAACAGGCAACAGCAACTATAAATCTACCATACAATATTAGATATAAATATTACATTTTCTATTTCCATAAGATAATGAGATACAGTTAATGAGTACCAAAATGAGCTATTCCATCTCCAGTACTACAGAGGATGAATAGATCCAGAATGCATACATTTCCATAAAGTACCATAAATGTCACAGAATACAAAAACATGCACTCCCTCATAGTGGGGTGGATATTCAAAAATAAAACTAATCAAAAGAATCTAGAAAAAATATTTAATTATTAAAGCACCTTTACATAATACATTACATAATAATACATATCAGAAGTAAGTGGAGGTGACTCATAAAATGGTTAAAATGGTTATTAAATAAACTTGTCTATGGGGGGGGGGGGAGTTAGAAAGAGGGTTGAGTCACCCCTTTTACCTCAGGGTAGCAATATCACAGATTAGGTATTGAAAAAGGAAGCACATTGGAAATATACCTTCAGCTCCTTGGAGCCACGAGAATAATAATTATGAGGATGGATCGTCCGTAGTACTGGAAATTGAATAGCCAGTTCTATCCTTATATTAAATTTTATCTAATTATCTTTAAAAAAGCAAACAGAAATGTATGTATGTATGATATTGTGTGGGGGCGGCATGGTGGTGAAGTGGTTAACACTGTCACCTCACAGAGAAAGCGAAAAGGTTCTGGGTTCATGCGGAGTCTGCAAGTTCTCTTCTCTCCTGTCTGCCTGGGTTCCAGGGACCCTGGCTTAACATTCAATATGATGCAGTACTCCAGTACAACGACACCACACACTACGCCCTCAATAACAAACATAAAGTATATATTGAATTGCATTGTACAGATGTACCTAACAAAAAGGCCATGAAATATATATATAGGGTAATTAACTGAAGCAGGAGCAAATGTGAAAAGAAAATGAAAAAATAAAATAAGAAATTAGACAGTTATGACTCACCTAAATGCAAAAGCTGTACAAGGCAGTCTTAGAAAATATTTGGAGACTGAAACGATTCAACTACTTCCACTGGAATGTTTCACATAAAGGCTTTACAAGATTGCTCATTTCCCTTGAGCAATTGAATGAATGAGCATTGAATGTTTGCACTACCAGAACGAGAGCGTGTTCTGTCCATCTAGCAGTAAAAATATTATTTTTTTATTTATTATTTTTTAGTTTTATTAAAGCAAAGCTGTGAGGAGGCAGATTTTTCACTGCAGTGTTGCTGTTGTACCACTGCCTACAACTTGTAATCAACAACAAAGTGTCAGAATTGCTCAAATGCAGATTAATCTGCCACAACTTTTCCACAAACTTTCATATAATTAAAGCAAGTTCCAAGTAAGTTCTACTTAACGTACACTATTGACATAAAGGCAATGAGATGAGGCCACTTGAAATAGCTGCCATGAATCCCATTTAGAGGACACAACCTAATCATTTTAAGTGCTCACACCTACATCACTAGCACAACCTTGAAAGTCACAACAATAAACTCCATAGAGTTAACGTATGCACATACTGTACATCCCATTTGAACCACAAAGCTATACGGATCTATTGGCAAACTCCAACCAATAACATATTAACACCAATCCTTTAATTTACATAAAGTGAGATCAGATATCTCCACACTTACAAATGGGAAGTACACACTTGTTTTTCTCTATACCACAGGCTGGATTCATTATTCTGTTCCATTAATCACCACAGACCAGTAGGGCTGCTGAGGTTAACCCATCAATAGACCGTTATCCTGCTTACTGAAAGTGTCCAACAGAAACACACAAACAAATGTGTCGGCCAGGACGCATGGGAACTAAGACACTTGAGAAATGGCGTGAGATCACTTCTTTTGGCAACACGAAGCGTTCTCCTCTGCAGGACAGAAGCGCAGTCATGTGTTTGATGTCTCTTGGTTAGGAGCTCTTCGTTTTCGCCTGTGATGGATTCTGCATCTGGTCCTGAACAGTTGCTCACAGTAATAATAACAATCTGGTAAAGACACGGACTTGTTCTCGCTCTGAAATATCTCTGGCCTCATCAGTGATGAAAGGAGAGTGCAGCTCATTCAGTGACATTCTATCCATATGCTGAATTAGTTCATTCAGTATCTCATGGGAGGGAACTAGCCTATGGCCATGAAATCTTTGAGAATCAAATCTTTGTCTGCAAACAATCCAACAAGCCTGGAGACATTACTTTCCTCATCTTAATACCCTCTGAAGGAAAATCTTTGCATTGCAAGAAGTTTCAAAGAGTGCAACTACTGAAGCCTCCCTTCTTACAGTTTCTCTTTCTCTTTATGGTCACCAAGCCAACTGCCTTACAGGTGCTAAACTAACTAAAAGCTTGCCAGATCATCCAACAGCATCTGCAACACCGTTTCTGTTTGTGTAATTAGAAGGGGCTGAATCCAATTTGTAACTTTCCCAAAAGTACAATTCGAACAATCACACCAGCTTCATGCAGTGGCCAGGTGTGTGGAGATGTAAGAGGGAGCATGGCTTTGAACTTCTCTGTCAAGCTGTCTTTTCTTTCTTCAGACGACTTCCGTCACTTTCCACGTGTACAAACAACTGGGAGATTTCAGGAGACACTCTGCAAGCCCTGTGCATGTGCCATTCAGCTTGCGTTAAAACAGTGCTTTGGGTTTATCCTTTATTTTTTGAGTTAGAGGATGGATAATGTGCCCAAAGACATTGTAGTTCTGTCAGAGCAGCTACTGTAT
Organism: Nibea albiflora; assembly: GCA_014281875.1. NCBI lineage: Eukaryota > Metazoa > Chordata > Actinopteri > Sciaenidae > Nibea > Nibea albiflora. Next base: position 10,313,215 of record CM024794.1, on the reverse strand, counting down.
GGTTCAAGGCACCACATTGCCACATATTAGTATCAACCACAACCCCTAGTCTATCAGCTTCAGGATACTGTTCAGCAGTTGAACCGACACTTCAACTTGCCATCTGGGCAGGAGGGGGAAAATTTCCCTTTGGGGCTCCACAGCATGCAAGAGACAGAGAGAAAGCGATGGATGGAGGTTTGCAAAAAGAGACAAGGCAATATAAAAATATAAATTATCTCAATCAAGTGCACGTATTTACATTCTAAATATTGCTCTATGACTGAATGTTACCTGACGTCAGAATTGTTTTCAGACAGCATACTACACCCATCTGATATTCCACACAGGTTACACTAAATCAAATACCAAGACCGCCTTACATTAATTGAACCTGGACTGTGTGTGCGAGGTTAGAAACACGAGGTGATGAAGCACTGACGAAAGCCCCAACACTGCGTACCGATGAAATTAATATTCTTTTTCTCTCTCCTACTCTCATTTGCTGTCTCTGCCTCCCTCGTTCTTTCCAAGGCAAATGAAACAGGATTAGCGAAGGAGAGAGGGAGAGAGATGCCTGCGTCAGCTGCATGTGTTTAATCCCCAATCTTTACGTCCTGCCAAAACACACAGTTTTGCATGTGCGATTGTATAAGAGTATGTATGTATGTATGTGAGCTTCCACTCATGTGGAAGCAGTGTGACGTCACTGTGTGACACTGTGTGTCACTTCCCTGTGTGACAGAGGTGAAGAAGGAAACCGATAAGAACGCTGAAGGACACACAGACAGGGACAGTTGTCCTGTGTGGTTTCACAGAGTCGTTTCAATGTGTGTACATGTTGCCTGTGTGAAAGAAAATGAAAATATTCCTTCTGAAGTAATAACAATGAGCTAACAAAGTTCCAGAACATGTCGAAACTTTTTTTTTTTTTTTTAAAGTGCTTTGTCTGTACTAGTCTCCAGTCACCTGCACGAGCCAGTCAGTTTAGCTTTGTTACAAAGTAGGACAATAATGATATCATGAGTCACCATGATTATATGCAGCAGCGGACCAGGTTGGCATGCCACAGTGCTCCTAAAACACTGAAAAGCAAAACAAAGAAAACACGAGTGGACTCACTTCTCCAAATCACAAATCATTGATCATTTAAAGAAAGGCTTCATTTAATAAGCAGTTTATTCAAGCAAAGCCAAAAGCAGCAAATTAGCATGTTTGATGTCTATTAGGCAACAGCATGTTTACTGGTTGGTTAAAAATTCTTTTCTCTAGTGGCTGACACAAATACTGTCGTGACAACTGCGCAATATCTGCTTCACACCCTATACTTTGATTTTATCCATCACTGAGATATTGCTAAATATCATTGCCCTCAAATGTAAATATTTTAAAATCCATACATGTAAAAGTGCTTTGAACAACACAGCATGCTCAAACCTATTATGGGTATTTGGTATAGCTTTGGAAAAATTAGGTTCCCCTGATGAAAATGCGCTCTGTACAAATTTGGTTTAATGGACCATTGCTTGATAAATAAAACCCGTTGTTTGAGTGTGTGTTTGTGTGTCTGTGGTTACAGCTGCTTGCATCCTCTACTCCATACCAGCGTGCATTTTCAGCATATACTGTACAGCAGATCTTCGTGTGTTCATGTCTGTTATCTACACAAGTACAGACTGAGATTTGTGTCTGCAGTTCTGTTGTGACAAGTGTCAGACATGTTTTTTCTGGCAATGTGCAAACATTACTCTAATATGTTAACCTTTATCATAGTAGCTTTCCGTCGTTCTATCTAGCGACAATATACAGTTCCAAAAGGTTCCAAACGACACACTAATGTCTAATTGTAGCCCATGAATCAGCTGTCTGCTCCTATTTATTTCCTCATCCAAACTGACTTCATTAATGGGTATGCAGAACGTACTAACTTAACGCTTGCCATTCGTAGCTTTTTGTCACCAGTCAAATTATGAGACATACCCTAGGCAGATGTACTACAGAATCATTTCCCACTTTGTGGATCCAACACAAGTGTGTTGGCTTAATTAAACTCTCTGCCACTGACCTGCTGTCTTGTCTCTCTGTTTTATCTTTGACTGAAGAGTGCTGTTGCCGGTTGAATACTGCCTGAAGTCTCTGTTCTCTGACTCAGTGTGAGTGTATGATTGGGTCTTAGTTTGTGTGTGACTGTGCGAATGTAAGTGACCAGAATGAGCTTTTGTGATCAAGGTATTTGCTAATGAGGAACATCCATTTTGTTATCAGGTAGCTGGACACGGCAAAACCTGCTACAGCACAATACACATAAAGACACGCATACACAGACAGTGCAGCCTTGCTTTCTTGTTAATATTGTGTGTGTGAGTGTGTCTGCGTGTGTGTGTGTATGTGTGTGCATACAAATATATATGAGGGCACAAAGGGGTAAAAGGGAAAAAAAGACAAGAGGTTGAGATAGGTAGATATTGTAGTCAGGAATGAAAGAAAGAGTAAAGGAGGAGTGAAGCAGAAGGAGAATAGGTCCAGGACAGATATTACTGAAAGTATCTGTGAAAGAGAAAGAGATGCAGAGAGAAACAGACAGAGAGACGCAGGCACAGAGAGGAGAGGAGATAGACTCGATGATGCTCGTGGGACCTGAATGCTCACCTGAATGGGGATCATTCTGTGGAGCTTCAGTGCCCCCTTCTGGTGGAATTTAGCAAAGCAGCCAACGCAGTAGTCCTCTGTGCATTCGGCACACCTCTACAACACAGAGACACAGAGTGGAGTCAGTGCGTGTTAGCCTGTGTGAGAATATGTGAAAGAGATGTAAAGACTTGCGTGCTTATTTTGTATGTATCAGAGGAGCAGATTTTTTAAATGACGATGTGTGTTCATGTACTGTATGTGTACGCATGGAACTCTCTGTATTGACAAGTAGAAGTAATATTTGTTAAAGATTTAAAAAGCTGAATATCTTTCCCTTTCCTCTAAACCTTGCCAAACAAACTTTGACAGGAGGGATGAATATTGAAATGGATCTTCTGGCAGGGTGCTGCAAGGTGTGTGTGTGTGTGTGTGTGTGTGTGTGTGTGTGTGTGTGTGTGTGTGTGTGTGTGTGTGTGTGAGAGAGAGAGAGAGAGAGAGAGAGAGAGAGAGAGAGAGAGAGAGAGAGAGAGAGAGAGAGAGAGAAAGAGAGAGAGAGAGAGAGAGAGAGAGCGAGAGAGAGAGAGAGAGAGAGAGAAAGAGAGAGAGAGAGAGAGAGAGAGAGCGAGCATGAG